>CM076578.1:1803455513-1804198349 GCA_034641835.2 Pinus albicaulis | reverse complement strand
GCCATATATCAACAGAAACATCTCGACAACTAGAAACCATCAAAAGCATTATTGACCCAGAATATATCAATTTGGTAGGTAAAAATTCCAATTCAATATTGGGTTAGCCCCTGGTGCTGCTTGGGTTGAAATCAATGACAACCTCTAATCAACAATCTCCCCCTTTGGCATTGATGGCAACACAAGTACTCCCCCTGCGATCATGAAACCTCTTCCTACAACTTTCTCTCCCTCTTTGACATCAATGGCAAAGGGTAACCCCCCTTGAAACACAACCATCTTGTTGACCTGTACACACTTCCACTCCCCCTTTTTATTTCGAAAAAGGAAAATCTAATGAGAATTTGGGAGAATCCCAAGCTTTTGGCGAAGATATTCCAATGCTGGCGAATATTTAATATGTGATTCTTTTGGTACTACTTGGAATCTTTCTACTTGTCCAACTTCTTGCATAACATCTGGTTGAGAGGTTGTTACATATATAAGACTACTAATTATAGATCTGTACAACCTTTGATCCACATCCTTAGATGAGTCGTCTATGCTCAATTTGCAACCTGTTACCATTGGAGTAAGGATGGGTTTACAATATTCATTTTAATTTTCCTGAGAATTTCCTTGATGTACTTTGCTTGACATATAAATATTTCTTTCTCTTGCTGAGATATTTGAAGCCCTAAGAAGTATGTCAGCTCACCAAGTAAAGACATCTCGAAATCACTTTGCACCTTTGTAGCAAAATTCTTACTTAGTCGATCATCGCTGCTACCAATTATTGTATCATCCTCTTTAGCTATTAGACATTCTTTCGTTGCTTCATCTAGAACATATATGTCGTTTGGAGCTCGACCTGCTGTAGCCACAATTTCACCATACACGCCTTTCCTGATTTCACATTTCGTGGAGTTGAATAGTATTGTGTGTCCTTGATCACACATTTGTCCAACACTGAGCAGATTGTGATTCATGTTTTCGAAAAATAGAACATTCTTGGCTAGAACATCTTTTCTTCCGAGAATGACAGTACCTGATCCTATAACATTTGAAGGTCCATCATTTTCAAAGGACATGGTTCCATCCTTCTTCTCTTTCAGAGATACAAATTTATTTCTATCTCCAGTCATATGCGTTGAGCAACCGCTATCAACATACCACACATCTTTTTTCTTTTGAGCCTTGAGAGCGAGAGCACAGTTATCATTCTTCTTCTTATTCAATGTTCATTCATTATGTGGCTTCGAATATTCTTTTGGAGGATTTTCAAGTCTGCAGTCTTTGGCTATGTGTCAAAGTTTCGACATTTGTAACATTCAATATTATTTCTTAAATGTTCAAATATATTGATGTTTCGATGAGCCCTGGGAGGTTCATATTTGACAGATCTCCTGGAATTGTACTCGTTCCTAGGGTACGTGTGACATTCTATAGATTTATGACCAAATTTTCCACATCAATAATAGTAGCCATAAAAAATATGTTGGTACCTGGATGGAAATTTTCATCGCTTCCAAGGCTATTCTTGCGAATCTTGTCTAATGAAGTCTACATGCATTTCAGATCTCATAGGTTCATTGTATTTTGTTGTAGAAGGTCCTATTTCTTCTTCTTTGTAACCGAGGTCAGTTCTGTCATTGTAAGATTGTTGATTGTTGATGATTTCTTCCAATGCCCTTAAGCTGTTGGCATAGTTTTGGATAGTTTTTCCTTTCTTCACTTCCTCATGCAGCGAGACTACTTCGGCTGCTAATTCTTCCATTTTTTTGGTTGCTTTCTTCCAACTTATTTTGAAGTGACTCTTCAATGCATTTGTGTTCTTGAACTTCAATTTTGAGACCTTGAAATTTTTCTTCAAGAGTTTTGGAATGGATATTCTCCGCCTTGAGATCTTTTATAAGCTTGATTGCTTCCTCATAAAATTCATCTATCGTCCATCCTTCTTCTTCATTGTTTGATACCTCTTGCTTATTGTGCTTGGCCATAAACAATACTCTCTCATTGGATTCTTCTTCACTACCATTTTCTTCATCGGATGATGAGCTGTCTTCTTTAGAGAGAAAGTTCCTTTTGGATCCTTTCTTGTTGAATTTATGAAAGCGTTTCTTTCTTTTTTAGTTGCCATTACTTTTGTTTGGAAAATTTGCTGAAAAATTCCCAACCTCATTACAGCTGAAACATATCAATGGAAGTTTACCTTTTAATTTTCCCTTACCAATTTTTAGTTTTCTCATGAAGTAAGCATATTCTTCATCTGAAAGACCTTCTTCATCATCTCCCTTTTCTTCACACTTGCAGGCGCATGTATTTTCAATTGAAGGTTGTTTATCCTTATTGGTTTTCTTAGATGCAACGAACGCAGTTTCTAGATGCGAAGTACCCTCTTCTTCATCAAGTCTCATTTCATATGATATGAGAACTCTATGTAATTCCTCTTTGCTTAGTTTTTCCATATTTTCACTATATTCTAAGACTGATACCTTTGGGTTGAATCTCCCTGGTAATGTTCTAAGAATCTTCTGTATAATATTCATCTCATCAACTGGCTCTCCCAATCCTTCCAGAGTATTGGTTATTTCATCAATGTATTGGAAGTATGCAGTAATGTTGCAATCTTCTTTCATTCTGAGTTTCTCAAATTTTTCTCTATATAATTGAAGCTTTGCTTCTTTGACATTTGAGTCACCTGCACATATATTCGCAAGCTTGTCCCATACATTTTGGCAGTTTCACAACCCAAAACCTTATGATAAGTAGATTCAATAAGTCCACTGATAATAATATTCTTTTCTTTTTCATCATTTACCAAATTCTTCTTACCTTGTTCATCCATGGTTTATGTAAATCCATTTTGAACAGTGTCCCATACTTCGTAACCTTGTGTCAAGAGATAGACATCCATTCTTCCTTTCCAAAGTGCATAATTATTTTCATTGAATATAGGTACACCATTCTTGGTATGCTCCATGACCTCCTTCCAGCTGTTAAAATGCTATTGAAGGAACCAATCTAGGATACCAATTGTTGTAAATACTGAGAGGGGGGGGGGGGTGAATCAATATTCCTTTCAGTTAGAGCATTAGTTAATCTTCAATTATTATCAGTGTTTGTACAATGATAGCAGCAAACAAGAGGAACACAAATTCACATAGTTTTTAAGGTGGAAACCCACTCTGGGACAAAAACCACCTAATGATTTTCTAATAATTCTTTAATATTCAACTCCAATTGAAAATAAAGCTCCAAATTCTTAAAATCTAGAAAATAATTCTTCTCCAGCTCCCACTGGATGGATGCTCCAACACTCAAGATTCTTCAGTAGTCAACTGAACGGATACCCCAACACCCAATGAGCTACAACTCACCCTAGCACCACCCTACCACCCTATACAAGAATAAAAGAAGAATGGACTCCTGTACCAGGGAAAATGGTCCACTTTACAATGATATAGAATGATGTAGAAGAAGAATACATAACCCCAACTTTGACACAACCACCTAATGATGATCCTAGACCTCCCAACACTGCCTCTTCAACCCTCGGCAGATAGACACTAGTACAATTTGTAAAATAATATATTTACAATGACTAAGTACAATGATACCTTTACAATGATTATATGCAGTGTTGCCCACTTGAAAACTTCATATGATGAACTTCTTGTTGTTTTTATGCACCTTGGTTGCTTCTCTTGTCATGCTACCCTCTATTGGACCTTTCTTTGCCATAGAAATTCTGGTCCTTTGCAATCGTTGACAACACATGATCTAGCTTTTTCTTGCCTTCTAGGAGCTCGATATTGAATCTGGTGTATCTCTATTATTTTAGATCCTCAATATCTGATTTTTGGTCTTGTAGTAGTCCTTTGAGTCGTCTTTCCAATTCCATAGCTCTAACCCAATTTGGATTCTTCAATAGAGATTTACACCCAATTTCTCACAATGCCCTAATTATCGATTGTTTCAGCAGAGCGCAATTTTATGGCATGCCACGTGTTACTGTTTCTTCATTTGGATCTACAATTGATAGAGAAAAAACTACAGAATACGCACTATCTACCAATTTTTATGGAATTCCAATCTGATACTCAGAGAGATATTTATGAAAATTTTTCCAAGGTCATTTCTTTGAGATGAATTTCAGGAGCCTGCAAAAACCCTAACTTCCACAGATCATATATCCAAAAATATTGTACACCCTGATCTGAAATTTTTACAGCAACTTCCTCAGGATTTTATTTTAGTCTGATAAAAATTTCAGCTTCTTAACCTTCGTAGAAAAAAATTTAGAGCGAAAATTCCACGATGACCTGTTTCAGATGGCCGAATCCCTTGCATAAGGAGGAAATGATGATCACAATTTATATTAATGCTTAAGTTGAGAGGGGCTTCAACAAGTGAACGTGGGAGGAATTTTTAGAGCTTCAAAAATATTAGTTATGAATTTTTAATGACCCATGCCCTAACCCTATGGGGTTTTAACCCTCTAACTGGGGGTACAAACTTCAAACATGAATATCTATGAAACCGTGAAGAATTATATGGCGTACCATATATCAACGGAAACATATCGACAAGTAGAAACCATAAAAATCATTGTTGACCTGTAATATATTAATTTGGTAGGTAAAAATTCCAATGCAATATTGGGTTAGCCCCTGGTGCTGCTTGGGTTGACATCAATGACAACCGCTGATCAACACCACAGGTGGTTGAAGGGGATTTACTGTTGTAGTAGATTTAGAAGAGATGGTTGGGGTAGGTTTAGGAGCTCTGGATACCTTTGCTTTTCCTTTGCTCTATTTTTTAGTCATTTTAGATAACTACTGCAAGATTAGATTGTTTGCAAGAGTTTTTATATTAAACACAGAGGAAATTGAGTAGATTTAGGTTGAGGATGGATTATTTTTGGGCTTCTAGCTGAATTAGGTTTATTTGAGGATGTAAAATTGCCATAAAACAGAAAACAAGGGTTTTCTAAGTGGGTTTTAATTTAAGAAATGATTTCTATGGTATATTCAATAGTTTTAACCCTTTAAGTGCATTGAATTTGTTCTTCTAGTTTCGAAAAATGAGGAAATTGGCTTAATTAGTTGCGCATGGTTTCTAGGGAAATTTTGCCAGGGTTTTTCCTCTTTTTTTTCTTTTTTTTTAAACTGCTCTACGTCGCTCAATTTCTTAATAAAAGGGATTGGATTTCTTGAAAAATAATTTGAACTAAATATGTAGGTTTTAATTTGCATTGCAGGTTGGAATTATGAGGAAAATACCTTTAAATGTCAGTATTCAACTTGTTATCACTCAGGTTTTCCTTGAAGTTGTGGAAAAGGAAAGTAAACCTGAGGTAACCACAAACCAACCTTCAGATACAAAATCTATCCAATCTGTATCCAGAGAGGGATCTCCCTTTAAAATTTAGCTTTGTTCTTAGAAAGTTTTAGGCTAGTTATAAGTCCAAGAATTTTGTTTGAATTTGAATGGTGGAATCCGCCAACTAAGGGAAAGGTTGAATATTTTCAGGCCATTGGGCTATGGAGTCGAAAGGATGGCTTTACTGGATTAATATTCTACACACAAGATGGCTTTGCAGGGCAAGATAGCCAAACAGAGAACAATTTTTAGAAATTAAAGTGAATGGAATGGATTTTGAAGGGATGAAAGGAAATTAAGAATCTTTCAACATGTTCAAAGAAAGAAAGTGAATGATTACAAATAAAGAGAAGTTAAGAATTCTTTACTATAGTAATCAAAATGTTTAAACCAGCGAAACGAGAGCAATTAAGAATTCGTTGCTTATAACCAGTTTAGAAGAAAACATTTAGAATAATCACAATTGAAATCAGAGTAAAATTAAGTAAGTTCTAATTTATTATTTTATGTCAATTATTCAGAAATGGAACACAGTGATATTATAAATAGATATAAAACTTAAAACATAGGATAGAAAAGACTTATTGAACTGTAGTCTGACACATGAATCCTGCAAAAAGTCTTGAGCTTCAAATCATCATCCAGCAAGCCACAAAGAAGTTTCTCCAAAGCACTTTTATTCCAAAAGATCAATGTTATAGAAAAGTAGTAGAATCCACCCTCAATAAGTCAATCAAGGGCTTATTTATACAAAAACTATTAACAATATATCATAAAAAAAGAGATATAATTTAGGGTGACTAATGAAAATAAAAATGGAGACATATGGTCTTGTAGATAGGATCAATCAGTTGATGTTGTGTGTTGTCTCCTCTTTTTTAGAATGTGATGGAAGCAGTTCCTTTATTTTAGCTCGTTGATGTCTTCTTGAGTAATTCTTTTTGATTGCCTTGCTTGTATGATACTCTTTCATTATTACTGATACACTTTAACAGCTGAAAGAATACTCTTTGACTTTTATTCACCAATTTATCCTTTACCAAGATATACCTCAGTAAAATAGGCCAAAAATTTTTACCCAAGGATAAATTTATAAAAGTTCCTTCATCTCATCCCACCATTGAACTTCTGGCACTCTGGTTCTTTGCAATTTTCTCAATGTTTCATCAGCTTCAGTGTATTTGAAAAAATTAGGCTGATATGGAAACAGATTTTTTATTTCATGTTCAAGATAAAATAAACTCTCTAGTTTTTCATAAAGACTTTTCCCCGTTGGCAATGTTCCTTCTGTTGTACTGGTCGAAGAACTGGCTTGATCATCAACCTGTTTGTTTACTTTCACTACAAAGCTTTCCAAATCCATTAATCTACCTTTTGCATTAACAGGACTGGGCAAACCTTTATTTAACACAACATCAAATCTTTCATTGAAGGTAAAAATTTCTTGTTGCATGTCTGAACACCTTCTTTGAAGATTTTTCATAAGAGTCCTTTTGGTAAAAACTCTTTTGATTTCCAAGATAGTCCCTCTTCTGTCCTGAATTCCAACTTCTACAAGTTGCTGCTTATTCTGAGTATTCAAATAATTGATAAGTCTATTGGCCTCTTCTGGCATATTCCCTAACTCTTCCCTTGCTCTCTCAGTTTCTTCCAGAGCCACTTTGACTAAATCCTGCTGTTCATGCATTATTTGAATAGAAGTCCAAACATCCCTTATTGACTGTATAATATTATTCCAAAGAATTTCTTTTAGTTCACTTAAAGGTATTTCCATTGTAAGATTTTTTTCCAATGCTTTAACTGATTTTTCTAGTTTTTTTATTTCTCTTGTCTTCTCAGCAACACTCATTTTTTATTGATCATATTTATTTTCCAGAGTAAAAAGCTGAAACTTTAAGGTTTGGATTTCTGTCACTTGCAGTTTTAATTCATTCATTGATTTGATTAATTCATCAGAACCTTTATCAAAAGTGTTCACCTGTGTTAGCTCTTCTTGTTGTCCTGTAATTGGTGTACCTGTTCCTGTGGCTGCCTGTGTTGTTGTTGCTGGAATAATGGACTCTTTATCTTTTAATGCTTGCTCAAGTTCTTTCTCTGTTTCAGCAAGTCGTTCATTCATTTTTAAAAGTAAGTTCATCACCTCTTCTTCTGAATTTTCCTTCATTACTTCATCAGTCTGAGGGTGCCTTGAAGCTGGTAATTTCAACTGTTTCCTCAATGCGGCAATGTCATCATCTTTCTTCTTGATTAATGCTTCAATGCCCTTAACATCTTTGGGATTATGACCCAAACTGATAATTATTTCCTCCAAAGATTTTATCCTATTATCCTTTTCTTGGGTAGAGGCTTTCTCAATCTGCAACTGGGTATTTGTATTATTCAAAGAATCTTGTAATTCATGAGCTGCCATAGCTTTGTCAGTAAGTGTAGAATATATCATTTCTCCAGTCTTCTTGTGTAATTCAATCTGGTCCAAAGGATTAATATCTTTTGCTAGGACCTCAAAATTGGTTCTGATATAATCAGCTACTGTCTGTGGTTGTTGCACTTTGGGTTTAAAATGGCTCATTAGCATCTTACCCTGTTGAATGTCAAAAGCTGACATTAATCTCTCTTGATTTTTTGGAGCCATTTTTAGATATTGATTATATACCTGTATCATCAGTGGATCATTCCTTGCTTTTATATTGATGAAAGTCTTCTTTATGTCTCCTGCATATTTCATTGGAGGTTTAAAAGAAGATATTTCTATACTTAGCTGCTTATGTGCTGTTTTTCCTTGAAGACCAGAATATGTACCACTAACTGAACTTGTTTGCTGACTATCTTCTCTTTCTGGAATATCAATGATTTCTTCAAATGATTCAACATCTGGAAGTGGATTAAGTTTCTGCCTTTTATCCTGAGGCTGTTTTGAAGATACCTTGGGAGGAGTAGGACCTTTAGCCTCTCTTTTCTTGCCCTTTTCAATATTTAGTGGAGTTTGCAAGTTTGGCATTTCTACTGGATTGGTTTGAGGAGGAACCTGTACTTGTCCTTGAGTCTTAGATGTTTGAGGTTGTTTAGTCATTTTGAATGTTTCAATCACTTGTATTTCAGACTCTTTCTCTTTTCCTTTGGATTCAACTGCAATTGATGGAATGTTTTCCTGTGATTTTTGTTGAAAATTCCCTGCTGAAGAAGGTCCAATGTCTGGTACCTGCACTTGCCCAAAAAATTCTAGGTCAAGCATTTTTCCAAGATATTTCATTACATTGTCCATATTGACTTCTTCACTATTCTGTTCAATTAATGTTCATTCTACCCATTCATATGTATTGGCATACTTTTCAATTTCAGGGATTCTTCGATGCATGTAGGGTGCTAATTTGTTTTTCATTCTTTTGTCACAAATAAAGTTGAATGGGTCATAGGGTACCCAATGGAAACTTTTCTGTAATCTACAACGTTATTCTAATATCTTTTGAGCTTCTTCCCCTCCATCCCTAGAATTGCAGATAAATGGACCTAATTGGCTCTTTATCCTGAGTTGAGCCTTTTTCTTGGCATTACAGAAGTGAATTATATCTGAATTGTTCATCTGTCTGAAATAATCAAGTGCAAAAAGTCTCATTGGAACATATCTGGGTAACTTGAAAGGGCTCAATTCACATCCGTAAATTCTAATTTCAGTATGATTATGATAGAAGTACCAGTCACCTATCTTATACTGTTTTGAAAGATGAAGGATTTTCTTAATTTCATTGCTAAGTCTTGGAGGGGCAACTCCTGTCAATAAAGTAGTTGCAGGATGTATGAAAAGATCAATGAACTCATTATAAGAATAGGGAGAATCTAGAGAAGAATGAGTAATGGCTGACCAAAATATAACAGATCTTGGATTCCCTTGGGTATCATGTTTTTTGATATAGAAAGGGAAAGTATCTGGCTGGTAATAGAGGATGAGATGGTAAATGACAGTAGAATACTTGAATACTTTCTCATTCTCTAATCTCATCAATTGATCATGTATCTTATCTGAAATGAAAGATGCAAAGTTGTACTTGACAGCAGGAGGCTGTCCAAGGGTGAACATAGATAATAACACCAGGGTTAATGGGTCAACATACTCACTGGTATTAAAACCCATTATGAAAGATGTCATACTCAAAATATTTTTACCTTCTTCAGTAAAATAAACACTAGCATAAGGGGGAGGGCCTTTGGGCTGGTGCTCTGGCCACATGAAGGTTTGGCAACTGCGAATTAACTCCTCTTGGGATAATTTAGTGGATTTCTCTAATAACTCTTCCATAAATAAAGGAGTAAGGGCTTCACCAGGCTGAAAATGTAACATATCATTGATGGATTGAGCGGTAATGGAAAAAAGGATATTCTGGCTTGGGGATATAACTGATCTTTGATTTGGATCATAATTAGCATGGCAATAATGGATAATTTCAGGAAAGATATGAACCGAGGGAAAAGGGTATCTAGGAAGACCATACTCCCATAACCCAATAATATCTGAGCCATTCAAATAATTGTCTCTGTAGCGACAATACATCCGAAGGGGGCTTTCTTTGAAAACTAAATCTGAAAATCTGAAAATCTTTATCCAGTAATGATAAGTAATCCAAATCTCTATGGGGGGTATTCAATGGGGCTACATTCAGGGCTATAGGAACTTCCATTTTTTGGTTCTTGTGTATTTTTTGGTTCGGGGGTTTTTATGAAAATTTGAGCAGATTTACAGGTTTCGACGGGGAAACGGGTACAATTGCAAGTTCAGGAATATTATTTACAGTTTTTAGGATCAGGGAACAAACTAGCAATCAACTTGAACTCTGTTTTAGTGGAAAAACGAGGAAAACTCAGTTTCTTTCAAATTTCAGGGCGAAATGGAGTAAATACCTATTTTTAGAGGAAAAACTGTGATTAACAGGTACCAGCTGGCGGCGGATGGATGTTGGGAGACTGGACTGGAAGTAGCTTTCAGCGGAATTCAGTTGAACAGTAGTTTGACAATTGATTTTGAATTTCTTCGCACAGAGGGCATAGTCGCTTTCAATATACAAAATGATAAAAAATGCACGAAGTTTTGTTTTATTCGTAAAGTCAAAAGGAATTTTTTTATTATATTTGAGGATGATGTCATCGGGTACGATGGACATGTCGCGGGGAATGGGCGGTAAGCGGTATATTCCACACCGCTTTTGGGAGCAGGCGGTTTTTTACGAATCGACAGCGATTCCATTGAGCACACGACGCGTGGCCAGTGCACTATTTGGAAACCGTTCCCATTTCACGCATTAAGTCTCGGACGAAGGATGGACAGCGGAATGCTTGTGAGCCGTAGATCTTCAAGCGGATGATCTAACGGTGATCTAGACGGGAAGCTATTATGGGAGTTAATGCGCGGGCCCGTTAACTTAATTAATCTTTTCGAGAGTATTTTCATTGGCGGAGGGTAGGTTATTAACTAATCCAGGTGATTAATTAATTCCGTTGTTTTATGAAGGGTCGGGGTCAGAGATTTCGGGTTTTGTTTGTTTTTTTTTCGTTTAAAACATAAAAATATATGTTTAAACCCTTTTTCTATGTATTTTTTATTATATAGAAATAAATCAATAAAGATTCATTTACTATAAGGGGCGGGGATAGTTATATGGATATGTTTTTAGCCAAAGGGATTTATAATGCGGGTTTTTTATTTCCTCATGTGGGTTTAAATACTTCGGCTAAAACCTATAGTAAAAGGGTTTTTTTTGGGTTATTTATATAAAAGAAGTTATATATATAGGAAAAGGTTATTTTTTATAAGGATTTAATAAATAAAATCAAATGTTAATATGACAAGGGAACAAGGAAAACTCAAAATACTTTACACAACTAGGAAAGTGAAGATTTCTGAAGAAACTTGCATTATATCAACTTCAACACTTAGACTTAGAATAGAAAGTAGTTTTGAGGGATTTTTATGAAATATAGCATGATTTTCCTAAGTGAAATGGAATTTTACTTAGGAAAAGATTAAAAGTGAATGAATGTAATGATGAATAACTTCAAGTACTTAGGTCTTTTCAATTATTGGGCCGAGGGTCCGGTCCCTCCAAAAGTCAAGGAAATGCCTTGAGCCCTTTTAATCTTCGAATTCCTTAGCACTTAAGGGGAATTAGTAAATGTTAGGGAAAAAGTGAGATGGAAGTTAATGATTTTGACTTTGCTTTCCTCTGAAATTTTGCCAATGTAGTGTTCTGCCTTTGCACTTAGTGATGAAAGTAAAGGATTAAGCACATTTAGCACCATAATTCATCACATGAAACTTTGCAACACCATCTACCTACCCTATCTACTTTACACTACCATTTTCTCTTCTTTATTAGAGTGCATTTGGACTGGCAAACCCTTATCAATCTTTTTTTCTTTTACATGGAAAACCTATCTAAGTCTACACTTATTACATCCAAGGGCTCAGATTTAACTGTTGAGCACCTTTTATTAACTCTACCTATCTACTTATCTGCCAAGATTAAATTGTTTGGTTAGATATTTATTCTCTATTCTACAACATGAAATTGAAAAATGAATGAGTCAAGTTTAAACAGTTTGAATCTTCATAAATTGTGGCAAAAGTTTAACAATCTGCACACAATTACTTATTTACAAAAAATGAAATAGTAGTGGCATTTGGACTTGCACACTTTCCTTGGCCTTTCTTTTGGTGGGGTTCATTTTCTTTCACTTTTTGGCCAATTTTATTTTTTCACCCTTTGATTTATCTTTTAGGGTATACCCTCTTTACATTTTTTAAAATTTTTTGATTTTTTGATTTTTTGAAAATATGGAACACCTTTGCACAAGAAAAAGGTTTGAACTTATTGCATAGTTCAATTAGTCAATCATGAAAAATGACACCTATTGATATAGGAGTCTAACACTGGCTCCACTTGGGGATGGCTTTTCCTGGTGAAAAGTCAAGAATAGCAGGTCAGATGCCTCAAAATACCTTTCACTGAACTATGAATTCTTCTTCTTCTGGTGACTTTATTGTATATATGATAGTAAAACTTCTGAAGCTTAGGGCCTTCACTTCGGGCTTCAACTTCAGCAATTTACCATCCAATCAAAACTGATGCATTAGAAAGGATATATTATGTACAAGTTAGAAAAAATCAGAACATCCTAGTAAATAGGATCAAAATAGTGCTTTAACATTCGACCATTGACTGGTCCTTCCTCAGCTTCTGAACCATCCAAATTCTTCAAAAAGTATGTGTTATTTCCCTGTAAAGCATGAATGATGTAAGGTCCTTTCCATAAGAAATCAAATTTCCCATGTTTTCCTTTATCTTCCCTTCTGGAATCCCATCTCAGAACTTTGTCTCCTAGTTGAAAATCTTCTGCTTTAGTCCTTTTGTCAAACATTTTCTTTAACTTTTCCTGCAAGACTTGGGACCGTTGATACACTTCTTCTCTGGTCTGTTGCAAGTGAATTGTTTGGTTTATTCTTCTCTGAATATCATTTGGTTCTACTTGAGCCTCCTGAAGTAATTTCATAACAGGAATTCCTAAGGATGATGGAAATCTTGCCTCAATACCATAAACTATTTCATATGGACTGGTCCCAATTGATTTCTTAGTTGTAAGTCTGTCTGCCCACAATGCATTGGTAAGTTTCTTATGCCAATTCTTTTTATTCTCTTCCAATAATTTTTTAATGATATTAATAAGGCTTTTATTGGAAGATTCTGCCAGTCCATTACCCTGAGGATAATAGGCTGTTGAATGGCCTAAAGTGATGTGATATTTATTGTAGAAACTAATCATTTTCTTAGACTTAAAAGTAGCAGCATTGTCAGTTATAATTTTCTCTGGACAGCCAAATCTTGAAAGTATATTGGTTTCTAAAAACCCTATAATTACAAAATCATTGGCTTGTCTACATGGGATAGCTTCAATCCATTTAGTAAAGTAATCTGTGGCGGTAAGGATCCATCTATGTTGCCCGGAAGAGGGAGGATGGATTTCTCCAATAAAATACAAGCCCCATTGCTGAAAGGGTCTCTCGGTAGAAATTGGTTTTAGTGGTAAAGGAGGTAATTTTCTCTTACCCTCAAAGATCTGACACTTATGGCAAGCAGTCACAAATTTCTTAACATCTGAAAACAAGGTTGGCCAGTAAAAACCAGCCCTTAAGATTTTATCTGCAGTTGACTTCCAGTAGAGGTGTCCACCACAATCCCCTACATGAAATTCATTAATAACCTTGTCAGCTTCATCTTTCAATAAACAATTTAATAGAATTCCATCATGATTCTTCCAAAAGAGAGAATTATCTAAGATGCAATATTTTAAAGATGTCATTTTCAAAAACCTTTGTTTCGTTCTGGACAACCCTGGAGGAGCTTTTAGGTTTAATAAAACATAAATGATATCACCGTACCAAGGTGAGTCTATAAAGGACTGACTGATCTGTGGAGTCGCCATCTCCTGTTCGTCATCCAGTTCACTAATATCCAGGGCTTTGCAGTTTGTTTCAGTCATGATTTGAGCCAATCCTTGACCTTTAATGAGTTTTGTTGGTTTTATCTCAATATAATATTCTAATATGGTAGCTATCCATTTACCCCTTTTGCCTTCAATACCATCTTGAGTTAGGATGTCTTTAACGACAGCATTAGGTCCATAAGCTATCACATGAGAATACAATATATAAACTCTGAAATCTTTAATCACTTTCACAAGTGAAAAAGCTTGTTTCTCCATGATATTTTATTTCAAAGATGCATCTCTAAGTGCTTTACTAAAAAAGGCTATTGGTTTTTCACATCCATGATCATCCTTTTGTAGTAAAACAGCTGCAACTGTATGTTCAGAAGCAAATGAAAAAATGATGAAATCTCTATCAAATTTTGGACTAGTAAGAACTGGTGTTCTAGTCAAAGCCATTTTGATTTCTTCAAATGATTGCTTGGCTTCCATGGTCCAGTCAATACTTGAATCTTTTCTTAACATGTTAGTGAGTAATCTAATCAATTCAGCTAAACTAGAAATGAATCTTCTCAAAAAATTGATCTTTCCTATGAAAGCTTGAAGTTCTTTAATGTTCCTAGGATGAGGTATCTGCAATATGGCTTGTATTCTTTCAGGATCAATTCTGATGCCATATTTAGAAATAATGTGACCTAGGAGTTTCCCTTCTTCAAGACCAAACAATGATTTTTTCGGATTTAAAGAAATACCGTACTTTCTGCATTTTATGAACACTTGTCTTAGATGATCTAAATGTTCTTGATCTGTTTTGGAGAAAACAGTTAAGTCATCTAAATAAATAACCAGAAAGTCATGAATTTATTTGGCAAATGCAATTTCCATTGCTCTTTGGAAGGTAGCCCCTACATTCTTGAGTCCAAATGGCATCTTCACATATTTAAAAGTAACCCATGGTGTTGTAAATGTTGTTTTGTCTTGATCATCAAGATGAACCAAAATATGGTTATACCCTGTAAATCCATCTAGAAGAGAAATTCTTGAAGATCCTACTACCCTTTGTAAGATATGGTCCATTTTAGGCAAAGGATAGTTATCTTTTAAAGACACCTTGTTTAAATTTCTCAGATCAACGCATAGTCTAATTTCTCCAGTCTTTTTCCTTGTTGGTACCAAATTAGAAACCCATTAAGAAAATCGAATAGGAGCAATGATTCCTGCTTCATACATTCTTTTAATTTATTTTTCAATTGCAGGCAATAATACAGGGTTGATCCTTCTGAGCTTCTGTTTAAAAGGTTTCTGGTCTGGTTTCAAAGGGATAGTATGTTGAATTATTGATGTATCATAAGATTTTAGTTCATAGCTCCAGGAAAAAACATCTTGGAACTCTTTTAAAAGTTCAACATATTTAACCTTTTGATCTGCTGGAAGAGATTTAGACAATTTAACCATCTTAGGATTTTCTTGAGTTCCTAAATTGCAGTCTTCAATATCAGATTTTACAGGTTCCATTTTGGGTTTTAGTGGAATAACATTTGAGTCAAAAAGATATTCCAAAGGAGTCAATCCTTTAGGTAAATGATTATCTTTCAGATTGATAATTTCAGATTCATCTTCTATAATCTCATTGATTTCCATTTGTTTCAAATCCTGCATATCTTTTTCAGCGAATGTGGTTGGGTGAAGCATGTGAATTGCAGTCTCCTCTGAAATATCTGTTTCTTGTTGATCAATTTGATCAGATTCATTGATTGTTGTGTCTTCATCTATATTAATGTTATAAAATTCATTTTCTAAGGTCAAAAAATTATTGATCTGATTGTTGTTTGCAAACACTTGCCAATTCATAAGATTATCCGGTATAGTAGGTCTATGTCTAATCTCAGCTGTGAACTGAAGATTAGGTCCAAAAGGTAATTTACAAGTGCTAGCGAACATTGCAAGACTGTGAGCATGCAAATTTTGTTTTCTAGGAATTTTGGCAAGCTGAGCCTGTAAAAATGTGTTGAGAATTTCCACAACTGTTTCTCTGTATTGTATTAATCTGGGGTCTTTTGTTGAACATTCACCATTGATCTGTTGAATAATCAGCTTAGAGTTTCTTATGATTGACACTCTAATTGCTCCCAATTTTTTGATATGTTTAAGCCCTAGCAAAAGAGCCTCATATTCAGCCATATTATTGGTGCATCTAAAATTCAATCTATAAGCATGGCCTTCGGCATGATCGTTTTCAACATTATGTATCCATATTCCAGCTCCTGCTCCTAATTTATTTACTAAGCCATCAAATTCTAAATGCCATAGAATTTCATGTTCATAATCTTCATCGACTATTTTAACAATTTCTTTGATAGGAGGCTTTGATTTTTCAATTTTTTCTGGTGTTTCTTGATTTTCTGATGTTTCTTTGTTTTCAGAAATTTCTTCAATTTGAACAGTAGATTTATTTGCAGTTTCTTTTTCTGGTGCCTCTAGTTCAGTAGGAAGGTCCAATTCATCATTGTAAAGGATAAAAGAGTCCATATCAGAATGAACTGAGTAGATAGGGAAGTTTTCAGACTTCTCTTGGCTACTAACTAAATATTTCATCAAGGTCTCTCTGCAAAGTCTTTTAGGCTGACCAAATACTGAGATAGTAGCATATGACATATCTAATTGAAGAGATCCTCCAAGTTTGTCACCCCAGAATCTTGATAATAACATACCATATTTGGGTGGGATATCTGCAACCACTATATCCATCAGAATAGATTTTGCAGGGTATTGCACCAAAGTAACACACAGATCTTTAATCAAACCCAAACATCTTACCTGACTCAAATCAAAAGAAAACAGATCTTTATATGGTCTGGTAATGTCTAGATTTAATCTTTCCATCACAGTCTTAGGCATTAAATTGTGGGACGCTCCAGAATCGAGCATGGCATTATGAAGGATTTTGTCATGAACATTCAAGCTCACATAAAATGGAGGAGTTCCTCCACTTTTAGGTTTGCCATTCACTTTAGGGCCAAACAGTAATTTGGGTCGATCATCAAACACATTTACTGAATCATCCATTCCAGTAACGTTAATGTTAAGGGATTTGCTGATTTGGCTTCTATAGACATCATGATTAGCTAATTCTGATAATGGAATAGCTATTTTTAGTTTGCCTATTTCAGCTTCTAGATTGAAATATTTTTCTGTTTGAGCTCTGGTATTTTGTACAGTTGGATTTTCTCTGTTTTTTGTGTCTTCAGTGTTTTTCTCTTTTTCATGAGTGGGGTTATGAGTTGAAGGTGTTTCTGAACTAACTTCCACTGGTTCTTCTACATTTCCTGTAGGAGGAACAATGTTGGAAATTTTTTTATTATTCATTTGGCTGTCAGACACATCTTCAATTATTGGATTAGGGGGGTTAAGGTTTGCTCTAGGCAGAATTTGTACAGGAGGACTGTTGGTTTTACCTTTGACATTTTGTTTCACAGCTTTCTGTTTTCTATTCTCTGGCACATCAATTCGCCTACTTCTCAAATTTTATTGTTTATGAACTTCATAAATTGCTGAGTCATATCCTTCTTTGAAATCAAAAGTTTCTCCTGAATGAATCTGAAATGTTTCAAGAATGTGATTTTCTTGATCATCTTTAGATAGGAAAACTTCTGGTTCGTTCTTATTTTCAGAAAAATTATTTATTTAAATATCCTCGGTCGTTTCTTCAGAAGATGAACCTTCAGCAAAATTTTCTTGAAATGGTGGCCTGATATTTTGGTCAGGAACATTTTTCCCAATATTTTGGTTTTGATTTCTTCTGAAGTTTGGGTTTCTAACAACATTTTGACCATTTCCAGAAGACTTTATTTCGATTGTATCTACTCTGTCTCCTAGTCTTTCCATCCCTTTAATAATTGCATCCAAATTTCTTTCAAAAGATGAAGGATCTTCATTCATTGGCATCCTTCTTTCAGCTCTAGATCTAGCCCGTTTTTCTATTAAGTTAGCTTCAACACTAACGACTATGCTTTGCATCTCTTCTAGACTCTGAGGGGCTCTTTCCCTAAGTTAGTATGCTATGTTAGGGTCATACCCATCAGGGAATTTTACCAGTACTGAATCCGGAGGGGGCCTAAGGTTTTGAGGAACAGAGTTATATGTTTCATTGAATCTAATGATGTAATATTGCACTGTTTCATTGGGTCCTCTTTTCAATTTTCCAAAGTCTGATAGGATTTGAAGAGGATCCTTCTTCTTCTCCCATCTATTAAAAAATGCCCTATACAAGGCTGGTAAGTCAACAATACTGTTTGGAGCAAGGGCCCTAAACCATGTCCTGACTTCCACAGTAAGACTCTGGACAAAAATTCTCATTTGAACATCATCAGCGTCAATTTCATAGAATTCAAAGTAATCAGTCATCCTTTTGGTATGTTTTTGAGCAGTATAAGTACCTGAACCATCAAAAGGGGAGATTTTACTTTGATAATCTTGAGGCAAAGCAGCAGGGTTACCTGGCAACCTTAACGGAGCATATCTATTGGCCATTGGAAGGTATAATGGAATAACAGGTGATGATGGTCTGGAAGAAGTTGGTGGAGGAGTAGAAGGAGTGGCTAGTGTTTTAGAAGTTTGGGGAAAAGTAGCTGAACTTGGGGAAGCTACAGTAATTACAGAAGTGTTTGAAGTTTCCTCAAAGGTCTGCTCAGATTGAATGGAATCTTGTAAGTATCTGTCAAGGTGTGTTGTAACAAATCTAAATTGTAAATCTTCAAGAAATAATGGGTCCGGAACTAGTCTGGACAATTCAGTTTCAGAAAAATTCACAAATAAAGATGTTTCAAATCACTCATCAAAAGGTATTTCATCAAAATAAATCCACTTTACTGGACAGGATGCTGATATAGAAGGAGGTTGAAAACTTCCAGAACTTTCTTGACTTCCTCTTTCAGAGCTTTCTTGACTTCCTTGTCTTCTAAGAATCCTAGGAATTAGATTTGGATTATCGAATACAGGTGGTGGGTTTGGATCAGGATTTGACCTAGTATAACGAATCCTTTCTGAATCCAGTTTTCCTAGTAATGTTCTCTTTTTTTTAATTTTTTTTTTTAAATGAAATGAAAATACAACTTCGACAAATTATTTAAGAAATTTAAGATTTTGTGTTAAAATTTTCTCAAAGATTTATTGAACTAGAGAAACTGATTGAATGTTTGAAACTACAGTTTAATTTATAAGCTAAACCAGAGATAGACTGAAGCAACATTTATTTAATATGAAATTGCAGAGAAAAAGCATTTCAAAAGCTACCTGGCTGATCTTCAGGCTCTGTCCATAGCTTATAAACAAACAATAGTGTCAATTAAATGATTCAGAATCCCCAGTATGGTCGCCACTATGTTATCACTCAGATTTTCCTTGAAGTTGTGGAAAAGGAAAGTAAATCCGAGGTAACCACAAACCAACCTTCAGATACAGAATCTAGCCAATCTGTATCCAGAGAGGGCTCTCTCTTTAAAATTTAGCTGTTTTTCTTTGAAAATATTAGGCTAGTTCTAAGTCCAAGAGTTTTGATTGAATTTGAATGGTGGAATCCGCCAACTAAGGGTACGATTGAGTATTTCAGGCCATTGGGCTATGGAGTCGAAAGGATGGCTTTACTGGATTACTATTCTACACACAAGATGGCTTTGCGGGGCAAGATAGCCAAACAGAGAACAATTTTAGAAATTAAAGTGAATGGAATGGATTTTGAAGGGATGAAAGGAAATTAAGAATCTTTCAACATGTTCAAAGAAAGAAAGTGAATGATTACAAATAAAGAGTAGTTAAGAATTCTTTACTATAGTAATCAAAATGTTTAAACCAGCGAAACAAGAGCAATTAAGAATTCGTTGCTTATAACCAGTTTAGAAGAAAACATTTAGAATAATCATAATTGAAATCAGAGTACACTTAAGTAAGTTCTGATTTATTCTTTTATGTCAATTATTCAGAAATGGAACACAGTGATATTATAAACAGATATAAAACTTAAAACATAGGATAGAAAAGACTTATTGAACTGTAGTCTGACACATGAATCCTGCAAAAAGTCTTTAGCTTCAAATTATCATCCAGCAAGCCACAAAGAAGTTTCTCCAAAACACTTTTATTCCAAAAAAATCAATTTTACAGCAAAGTAGAAAAATCCACCCTCAATAATTCGTTTGAGGGCTTATTTATACAAAAAAAACTATTAAAAATATCTCATAACAAAAGAGATATAATCTAGGGTGACTAATGGATATGTTAAAATAAAAATGGAGACAGATGGTCTCGTAGATAGGACAAATAACAATTGTTGGCATGATGTTTCCTCTTTTTAAGAATGTGCTAGAAGCAGTTCCTCCATTTTAGCTCATTGATGTCTTCTTGAGTAATTCTTTTCTGACTGCCTTGCTTGTATGATACTCTTTATTTTTCACTGATACACTTTGACCTTCATTTACCTATTTATCCTTTATCAAGATATACCATAGTAAAATAAAAAGTTTTTCCCAAGGATAAATTTTATAAAAGTTCCATCATATCCTCCCACCATTGAACTTCTGGCACTTTGGTTCTTTGCAATTTTCTTAATGTTTCATCAGCTTCGGTATATTTGAAAAAATTAGGCTGATATGGAAACAAATGTTTTATTTCATTCTCAAGATAAAATAAACTCTCCAATTTTTCATAAAGACATTTCCCTGTTGGTACTGTTCCTTCTATTGTAATGGTTGAAGAACTAGCTTGATTATCAACCTGTTTGTTTACTTTTGCAACAAAAATTTCCAAATCCATTAATCTATCTTCTGCAATAATAGGACTGGGAAAACCTTTGTTTAACAGATCATCAAATCTTTCTTTGAAGGAAAAAATTTCTTGCTGCATGTCTGAACACCTTCATTCAAGATTTTGCAAAAGAGTTCTTTTGGTAAAAACTCTTTTGATTTCTAAGATGGTTCCTGTCCTGTCCTGAATTCCAAATTCTGCAAGTTGCTGTTTATTCTGGGTATTCAAAAAATTGATAAGCCTATTGGCTTCTTCTGGCATATTCCCTAACTCTTGTTTTGCTTTCTCAGTTTCTTCCAGAGCCACTTTGACTAAATCCTGCTGTTCATGCATTATTTGAATAGAAGTCCAAACATCCCTTATTGACTGTATAATATTATTCCAAAGAATTTCTTTTAGTTCACTTAAAGGTCTTTCCGTTGTAAGATTTTTTTCCAATGCTTTAACTGATTTTTCTAGTTTTTTTATTTCTCTTGTCTTCTCAGCAACACTCATTTTTTATTGATCATATTTATTTTCCAGAGTAGAAAGCTAAAACTTTAAGGTTTGGAGTTCTGTTACTTGCAGTTTTAATTCATTCATTGATTTGATTAATTCATCAGAACCTTTATCAGAAGTGTTCACCTGTGTTAGCTCTGCTTGTTGTCCTGTAATTGGTGTACCTGTTCCTGTGGCTGCTTGTGTTGTTGTTGCTGGAATAATGGACTCTTTATATTTTAATGCTTGCTCAAGTTCTTTCTCTATTTCAGCAAGTCGTTCATTCATTTTTAAAAGTAAGTTCATCACCTCTTCCTCTGAATTTTCCTTCATTACTTCATTAGTCTGAGGGTGCCTTGAAACTGGTAATTTCAACTGTTTCCTCCATGCGGCAATGTCATCATCTTTCTTCTTAATTAATGCTTCAATGCCCTTAACATATTTGGGATTATGACCCAAACTGACAATTATTTCCTCCAAATATTTTATCCTATTATCCTTTGCTTGGGAAGAGGCTTTCTCAATCTGCAAGTGGGTATTTGCATTATTCAAAGAATCTTGTAATTCATGAGCTGCCATAGCTTTGTCAATAAGTGTAGAATATATCATTTCTCCAGTCTGCTTGTGTAATTCAATCTGGTCCAAAGGATGAATATATTTTGCTAGGACCTTAAAATTGGTTCTGATATAATCAGCTGCTGTCTGTGGTTGTTGCACTTTGGGTTTAAAATGGCTCATTATCATCTTACCCTGTTGAATGTCAAAAGCTGACATTAATCTCTCTTGATTTTTTGGAGCCATTTTGAGATATTGATTATATACCTATATCCTCAGTGGATCATTCCATGATTTTATATTGATGAAAGTCTTCTTTATGTCTCCTGCATCTTTCATTGGAGGTTTAAAAGAAGATATTTCTATACTTAGCTGCCTATGTACTGTTTTTCCTTGAAGATCAGAATATGTACCACTAACTCAACTTGTTTGCTGACTATCTTCTCTTTCTGGAATATCAATGATTTCTTCAAATGATTCAACATCTGGAAGTGGATTAATTTTTTTCCTTTTAGCCTGAGGCTGTTTTGAAGATTCCTTGGGAGGAGTAGGACCTTCAGCCTCTCTTTTCTTTCCCTTTTCAATATTTAGTGGAGTTTGCAAGTTTGGCATTTCTACTGGATTGGTTTGAGGAGGAACCTGTACTTGTCCTTGAGTCTTATATGTTTGAGTTTGTTCAGTCATTTTGAATGTTTCAATCACTTGTATTTCAGGCTCTTTCTCTTTTCCTTTGGATTCAACTGCAATTGATGGAATGTTTTCCTGTGATTTTTGTTGAAAATTCCCTGCTAAAGAAGGTCCAATGTCTGGTACCTGCACTTGCCCAAAAAATTCTAGGTCAAGAATTTTTCCAAGATCTTTCATTACATTGTCCATATTGACTTCTTCACTATTATGTTCAATTAATGTTCCTTCTACCCATTCATCTGTATTTGCATACTTTTCAATTTCAGGGATTCTTCGATGCATGTAGGGTGCTGATTTGTTTTTCATTCTTTAGTCACAAATAAAGTTGAATGGGTCATAGGGTACCCAATGGAAACTTTTCTATAATCTGCAACGTTCTTCTAATATCTTTTGAGCTTCTTCCCCTCATCCCTAGAATTGCAGATAAATGGACGTAATTGGCTCTTTATCCTGAGTTGAGCCTTTTTCTTGGCATTACAGAAGTGAATTATATCTGAATTGTTCATTTGTCTGAAATACTCAAGTGCAAAAAGTCTCATTGGAACATATCTGGGTAACTTGAAAGGGCTCAATTCACATCCGTAAATTCTAATTTCAGTATGATTCTGATAGAAGTACCAGTCACCTATCTTATACTGTTTTGAAAGCTGAAGGATTTTCTTAATTTCATTACTGAGTCTTGGAGGGGCAACTCCTGTCAATAAAGTAGTTGCAGGATGTATGAAAAGATCAATGAACTCATTATAAGAATAGGGAGAATCTGGGGAAGAATGAGTAATGGCTGACCAAAATATAACAGATCTTGGATTCCCTTGGGTATCAAGTTTTTTGATATAGAAAGGGAAAGTATCTGGCTAGTAACAGAAGATGAGATGGTAAATGACAGTAGAATACTTGAATACTTTCTCATTCTATAATCTCATCAATTGATCATGTATCTTATCTGCAATGAAAGATGTAAAGTTGTACCTGACAGCAGGAGGTTTTCCAGGGGTGAACATAGATAATAACACCAGGGTTAATGGGTCCACATACTCACTAGTATTAAAACCAATTATGAAAGATATCATACTCAAAATATTTTGACCTTCTTCAGTAAAATAAAAACTAGCATAAGGGGGAGGGCCTTTGGGCTGGTGCTCTGGCCACATGAAGGTTTGGAAAATGCGAATTAACTCCTTTTGGGATAATTTAGTGGGTTTCTCTAATAAATCTTCCATAAAAAAAGGAGTAAGGGCTTCACCAGGCTGAAAATGTAACATATCATTGATGGATTGAGCGGTAATGGGAAAAAGGATATTCTGGCTTGGGGATAGAACTGCTCTTTGATTTGGATCATAATTAGCATGGCAATAATGGATAATTTTAGGAAAGATATGAACTGAGGGAAAAAGGTATCTAGGAAGACCAGACTCCCATAACCCAATAATATCTGAGCCATTCAAATAATTGTCTCTGTAGCGACAATACATCCGAAGGGGGCTTTCTTTGAAAACTAAATCTGAAAATCTGAAAATCTTTATCCACTAATGATAAGTAATCCAAATCTCTATGGTGGGCATTCAATGGGGCTACATTCAGGGCTACAAGAACTTCCATTTTTTGGTTCTTGTGTATTCAAAGAAACGAAAATTCGGGGGTTTTAATGAAAATTTGAGCAGATTTACAGGTTTCGACGAGGGAAACGGGTACAATTGCAAGTTCAGGAATATTATTTACAGTTTTTAGGATCAGGGAACGAACTAGCAATCAACTTGAACTCAGTTTTAGTGGAAAAACGAGAAAAACTCAGTTTCTTTTAGAGTTCAGAGCGAAATGGAGTAAATACCTGTTTTTAGAGGAAAAACTGTGATTAACAGGTACCAGCTGGCGGCGGATGGATGTTGGGAGACTGGACTGGAAGTAGCTTTCAGCGGAATTCAGTTGAACATTAGTTTGACAATTGATTTTGAATTTCTTCGCACAGAGGGCACAGTCGCTTTCAATATACAAAATGATAAAAAATGTACGAAGTTTTTTTTTATTCGTAAAGTCAAAAGGAATTTTTTATTATATTTGAGGATGATGTCATCGGGTACGATGGACATGTCACGGGGAATGGGTGGTAAGCGGTATATTCCGCACCGCTTTTGGGAGCAGGCGGCTTTTTACGAATCGGCAGTGATTCTATTGAGCACACGACGTGTGGCCAGTGCACTGTTTGGAAACCGTTCCCATTCCGCGCGTTAAGTCTTGGATGGAGGATGGACAACGGAATGCTTGTGAGCCGTAGATCTTCAGGCGGATGATCCAACGATCATCCAGACGGGAAGCTATTATGGGAGTTAATGCGCGGGCCCGTTAACTTAATTAATCTTTTCGGGAGTATTTTCATTGGCTGAGGGTAGGTTATTAACTAATCCAGGTGATTAATTAATTCCATTGTTTTATGAAGGGTCGGGGTCAGAGATTTCGGGTTTTGTTTGTTTTTTTTCGTTTAAAACATAAAAATATATGTTTAAACCCTTTTTCTATGTATTTTTTATTATATAGAGATAAATCAATAAAGATTCATTTACTATAAGGGGCGGGGATAGTTATATGGATATGTTTTTAGCCAAAGGGATTTATAATGCGGGTTTTTTATTTCCTCATGTGGGTTTAAATACTTTGGCTAAAACCTATAGTAAAAGGGTTTTTTTTGGGTTATTTACATAAAAGAAGTTATATATATAGGAAAAGGTTATTTTTTATAAGGATTTAATAAATAAAATCAAATGTTAATATGACAAGGGAACAAGGAAAACTCAAAATACTTTACACAACTAGGAAAGTGAAGATTTCTGAAGCAACTTGCATTATATCAACTTCAACATTTAGACTTAGAATAGCAAGTATTTTTGAGGGATTTTTATGAAATATAGCATGATTTTCCTAAGTAAAATGGAATTTTACTTAGGAAAAGATTAAAAGTGAATGAATGTAATGATGAATAACTTCAAGTACTTAGGTCTTTTCAATTATTGGGCTGAGGGTCCGGTCCCTCCAAAAGTCAAGGAAATGCCTTGAGCCCCTTTAATATTCGAATTCCTTAGCACTTAAGGGTAATTAGTAAATGTTAGGGAAAAAGTGAGATGGGAAGTTAATGATTTTGACTTTGCTTTCCTCTGAAATTCTTCCAATGTAGTGTTCTGCCTTTGCACTTAGTGATGAAAGTAAAAGATTAAGCACATTTAGCAACATCATTCATCACATGAAACTTTGCAACACCATCTACCTACCCTATCTACTTTACACTACCATTTTCTCTTCTTTATTAGGGTGCATTTGGACTAGCAAACCCTTATCAATATTTTTTTCTTTTACATGGAAAACCTATCTAAGTCTACACTTATTACATCCAAGGGCTCAGATTAAACTGTTGAGCACCTTTTATTAACTCTACCTATCTACTTATCTGCCAAGATTAAACTGTTTGGCTAGATATTTATTCTCTATTCTACAACATGAAATTGAAAATGAATGAGTCAAGTTTAAACAGTTTGACTCTTCATAAATTGTGGCAAAAGTTTGACAAGCTGCACACAATTGCTTATTTACAAAAAATGAAATAGTAGTGGCATTTGGATTTGCACACTTTCCTTGGTCTATTTTTTGCTTGGGGTTCATTTCTTTCATTTTCTTGACCAATTTATTTTTCTTACCCTTTGATTTATCTTTTAGGGTATACCCTCTTTACATTTTTTAAATTTTTTTGATTTTTTGATTTTTTGAAAATATGGAACACCTTTGCACAAGAAAAAGGTTTGAACATATTGCATAGTTCAATTAGTCAATCATGAAAAATGACACCTATTGATATAGGAGTCTAACACCAGCATCAGGCCAAGCTTCAAATTTCTTCTATAGCAAAGTTTCTTCTAGGGTTGTGTTGTGTTGCAGGGTAGAAGTAGTGGAGGGTTTATAGGGCCATTTTCGGAGATTACTTTCAATGGAGGAAGCATTATTTTAATCGAGAGGCTAGCAAGGGAGGTCCTTGGGCATCATTTCACTATTTTTCACTAGGAAAAGCTTTTACCATCCCCTACAGTGTAGTTTCAGTCACAGACTGTGTTATTTCAGAGCGCAGTTGTAGGGGTGGTTTCAGCGCATCATTTAGGGAGTTAGATTTCTGTTGAAGGGATCAGCCTTTCACTTGGAGAATCTATTGGGAGGAGGCTTCATTCATTTCTACATCATTTCAGATATCTATTTCTAGCTATTTAGTTACATTGAATCTTCGTCCCTAGGGCTGTAGTTCACCATTCGTATTTTGCTGCATTTCCAAAAACCCTTTCTGGGTGGTCTTGGAAAGGTGTTTGGGAGTCTAGATCTCCACTTCCAACACTCTTTAAGAATTTTATTATCAGATCCATTAATATATATTCACCAACTATAGTTACATTCACTAGGAATGAGCTGTATTATTTCTCCGACATTTTATGTAGCAGCTATATCTCATGTTTTGGTGGTTTTTGGTATTGGAGGCTTATCTTGCCTAGATTGAGGGACTTGTTCTCAAATATATTGTAATTATTTGTTGTTGTTATCTTAATACAATGGATATATGGTTGGATCATGTTTAATGTATTCCTATTCACTGCTATTTTCCATTATTTTGTTTTGTTTTCCTGTCTTTTCCATTTTGGAATATTATAGTGGCATGTTGTGTATCCATCTCCAAAAATAGAAGAAAAGAGATAGCAACGCCTTAGAAATAAGCCACTTCGAGGGGGCAACCTCCAATACATTACATAAATGAACAATTCTTGGATGATACAATTTACAAAACCTCCTTTCTATATATAGGAGTCCATGGGGCCATAATGTAATCCTAGTGGGGCCACAATGTAATCCTAGCTGAGCTAACAATAATAATTTAAGGGCACAATAATAACAATATGGGGGTTACAAGGGTACAATAATAACAATAAGGGGGTTACACTAACAACAACAAGGGACTATACTAGTAATATAGGGACCTAACATGCCCCTCTCCTTCAAAAAAGTGTTGTCCTCAACGCTTGAGTAGCTCTGGGTGCTTCTGTATAAAATTCTCATCCTCCCATGTAGAATCTTCAGTGGTTAAGTTCTTCCACTTGATGAGATACTCTGAAATTGATCGATTCCGTAGTTGTCGAGTTCTTGTTTCCATGACCGCTTCTGGTTCCAATATGATTTTTCCTTCCTCATCAAGTTCTGGAAATATTGTTTGAACTGGAAGATTTTCTCCTATAATCTTCTTTAAGCATGAAACATGGAAAACTGGATGTACTCGCGAAGAAGCAGGAAGCTCCAATTTGTATGCCATAGTACCAATATTTTGCAACACCTTGTAAGGACCATAGTACTTTGGCGATAATTTATTATCCTTCTTAGCTTTCTTGAGGGACATTTTTTTGTATGGTTGTAGCCGTAAAAATACCCAATCTCCTATATCAAAACTTCTCTCACTACGATGTTGATCTACCTGTTGTTTCATTTGGTTTTTTTCCAAATTTAGGTTATCCTTTAAGATTTGGAGAAATTCTTGTTGATGCTCAATGTGATCTTCCACTTCTTGAACCTTCGAATTTTCCCTTAAATATGATGTGATGGATGGTGGATGATATCCATAAGTGCCATAAATGGGGTCATTTTTTCTGCAGTATGGAAGGAAGTGTTATACCACCATTCAATGAGAGGTAACCACTTGACCCATTGTGTTTTTTTATCAGATACAAAAAAACGAAGATATCCTTGCAAAAATTTATTTACTATCTCAGTTTGACCATGAGATTGAGGATGATAAGATGAGCTATGAGCTAATTGAGTACCCAAACAAGAAAATAATTCCGTCCAAAAATTTCAAGTAAAAATGGTATCTCTGTCACTCACAATAACCCTTGGGCTTCCATGTATCTTTTGAATTCTATCCATAAATGTAGTAGCAACTGTACTTGCTTTAAATGGATAAGATAATGCACAAAAGTGTGCATACTTGGTTAGTCTATGAACTACCACCATGATGACACTTTCCTTTGGAATTAGGTAAACCTGTGATAAAATCCATTGAAATCTCCTCCCAACGTTGACTTGGAATGGATAAAGGTTGTAGAAGTCCCGGGGTCTTAATTGTCTCAACTTTATTCTGTTGGCAAACCAAACATTCTGCCATAAACTTTTGAATATCAGATTTAAGGCCATCCCAAAAAAATTATTTCTTCACCCTATGGTAAGTTTTTTAAAATCCTGAGTGTCCTCCTAAAGGAGAAGTGTGCAGTTCCAAAAGAATCTTTTGTTTTAGTTGGGAATTCCTACAAAGATATAAGCGATCTTTGTACCATAAGGAATGATTTTTCCAACTAAATGTAGTAGATGTACTAGGATCTTGCTGCAACTTTTGAATGAGTGTCCACACATCTTTGTCCTTCTTCCATTCATCTCTTGCTTCGGTTATCCAATCTACTTGGATAATAGAAATGGAACAAAGAAATGCTTCCACCTCTTCATTCTTTCTTGAGAGTGCATCTGCAACAACATTAAGCTTTCATTTTTTGTAGATTATTTCAAAGTCATAACCCAACATCTTTGTGACCCATTTTTGCTGCTCTTCTGAAGATAGTCTTTGTTCAAAAAAGTGTTTAAGACTATCATGATCAGTTTTTACCTTGAAGTGTCTTCCCATTAGGTAAGTTCTCCATTTCTTTAGTGCATGCAGTATTGCTAACATTTCCTTCTCATAAATAGGTTTCTTTAAATACTTTCCTTTGATTGGACGACTTTCCAAAGCAATGGGTCTTCCTTCCTGCATTAAAACAACACCAATTCCATTTCCTGAGGCATCACATTCCACAATAAAGGTTTTTGTGAAGTCTGGCGTAGCTAAGACCGGTGCTAGGCACATTGCCTCTTTAAAATGTTCAAAGGCCTTAGTTGCTTCAGGAGTCCATGAAAATGCATCTTTCTTCAATAATGTTGTTAGAGGTGCTGCTATTCTCCCATAATTCTCAACAAACTTGCGATAATACCCTGTTAACCCGAGAAATCCTCGCAACTTCTTTATGGTTGTGGGGACTTTCCATTCCTTAATGGCTTTAATTTTGTTAGGTCTACCTTAACACCCTCGTGAGATACAATATGACCCAGATATTCCACCTCTTGTACTCCAAAGAAACATTTGGATGTTTTTGCATATAATTGTTTCTCCTGCAATAGTTTGAGCACCCTGTCAACATGTCCAACATGATCCTTCCAAGACCTGCTGTAGATTAGTATATCATCAAAAAATACTAGCACAAATTTTCTAAGGAAGGGTTTGAAAATGGAATTCATCAACCCTTGAAATGTAGAAGGTGCATTGGTAAGGCCCAAAGGCATGACCAAAAATTCATAATGACCCTCATGAGTTCAAAATGCTATTTTTGGAATATCTTCAGTCTTCATTCTAATTTGATGATATCCTGAACGAAGATCCAACTTGGTAAAATAAATTGCTCCATGTAATTCATCCAATAATTCATCAATAATAGGAATGGGGAATTTATCTTTAATGGTGAGCTTATTGAGCTCCCTATAATCCGAAAACATTCGCCATGATCCATCCTTCTTGTGTACCAATACTACCAGAGCAGAGAAAGAACTTTGACTAGCTTGAATTATACTTGCCTCTAACATTTCTGCAATCATACGTTCAATTTAGCTCTTTTGGACATAAGGATATCTATAAGGCCTAATGTTTGGAGGAACACTTCCTGGAATCAAATGAATAGCATGATCATGATCACGAATAGGTGGGAGTCCTTTGGGAGTTTCAAACACCTTGGAATGGTTGTCCAAGACTTGTTGGAGATCTGCAGAAATAGATGATTTTGATGTTGGAACTTCTAGTGAGCATAATTGTGCAATTACGCCTCGTTGTTCTTTCTTTAGAAGCTTTGTCATGACATTAGAGCTTTTTATCTTTCCCGGCTTCCCCGAAATACCCCATAATTCGACTTCCTTTCCTTCTGAAAAAAATTTCAAGAAAAGTTTTTGAAAATTAAAAGCTACCGTCCCCAAAGATTGTAACCATTGTACTCCTAGTACAACATCAACACCTCCCATAGGAATGGAAAGCATTGGACTAGTCAATACATATTCCCCCATAGTTAGCTTGATATTATGGCATTTTCCAGAGCAATTTATAGTTCCTCCATTTGCAACCATCACTTGACATTCTGGTGCTGGGTATAGGAAACAATTTAATTCCTTGGCTACCTTACGATGAATAAAATTATGGGTGCTACCTGAATCAATCAACACTATTACCTTTTTCTTCTTGATATGTCCTTCTATCTTGAGAGTTTGAGGAGTCGTAATTCCTGCCAGTGCATTACACAATATGGTCAGATTCATTTCTTCCCCTTCTATGGACAGTTCCTGGTGTATATCCTCTTCTTGTTCATTTTCTTCTTCCTCTTCACAATCTATGTAAAATAATTTCTTCTCAGCACACTTATGACCTTTAGTGTATTTGCTATCACAACTATAAAAAAGCCCTTTTTCTCTTTTTTCTTCCAATTGTTATGGTTTCAAGCTTGTACGTTGTGGAAATCTAGGCATAGCAACACTTCCTTCTTTATAGAAGTGAGTGGTAGGCTTCCTTGTCGCCATAATTTTACATTCAATTTTTCTTGCCAACCTGAATTCCTTCTCCAATGAATCAGGTTCCAAAACGTGAACTTCATGTTGGATGTTATCCTTTAAAGTATTAGAATGATGTGAACCATAGAATATCGATTCACCCTTATATTCAATTTTTGGAAGTCCTCAATGTGCTCCCCCACGAGACCTTTGTTTGGGAATTTATCAATTGGCTAAAGAAGGTGTTGCTCTTTGTATCCTCATAATGTGCTATCATTTCCTCATGGTAAAAATTGACCAAGTAGCCAATGTTTTTTATGGGAGCAAAGCCATCGATACCATACAAATGTATTTTGTTCTAAATGTAAAGTTTCAATGCGTACCTTTTGTGTGTTTTGCACATTATGGAGATCAAAATATTGCTCCATTTGTAGTATCCATGTTATAGGATCGTTTCCATCAAAATTCCTCATCTCCATTTTTGGAATATGGTGGTTCTTCCCGCCAACATTAGAGTTTGTTAAATCACGATTAACATTTATTTTGTTCTCATCATGAGTTTCTTCTACTATCTTTTCACCATTATGAAACATTTCTTGTATCAACTTTGTCAAACCTTCGATGTCCGATTTTAGATCATTCTTCATGTTTTCCATCTTAGCTTCCATGACAACTTCCATGCCATCCATCTTAGCTTCCACACCTTTCTTCAAAACTTCCATTTCATTTTTTGTTGCTCTTTGCGAGAGCGAAATTTGGTGCACTTGCTCTTGTAATTTAGATAGATCACGTTGCAATTCTTCATCTTCATGAGTCATAGTAGAGACTTCTGAAGGCTTAATGGGTGTCGAATTATTTTTATGGGGCATATTTTAGAACCCAATACTGATATCTATTCTACAATATTCCCTTGGAATCAATTCAAATTGATTCTTCAAACAAGACTTGTGCAATTCGGAAAAAAAATACACACCTTTTTCTTGCTTTTGAGGAGCTCGATATTGAAATCGGATTATATTTGTGATTGTAGCAGCTAAATATTTGAATTTTGGTACCAAGTAGCCCTCTGCATTCTCTTTTGAATGCCACAGGTCTGACCTAATTTGGATTCTCCAAGACAAGGTTGTGTCCAATATCCCACAATGACCTAATTATGGACTGGTTCAGTAGAGTGAACTTGTATGACTTGCCACGTGTCACAGTTTCATCCTTCAGCTCTAAAATTGATAGCCAAGAAACTACAGTCCATGTGATTGTGACCACTTTTTACGGCACTCCAATCCAATGCTCAGAAAGAGATTTATGAATATTTTCCCACGATCACCTCTTTGAGATGAAATTTAGGAGCCTGAAAAAGCACTACGTTCCACAGATCATATCTCTGAAAATATTACGAACCACGCTCTGAAATTTTTTGAAGAATTTCCTTAGGATTTTAAATTTCAGCTTCTGAAACTTTGTAGAAAAAAATTTATAGCGCAAATTCCACGATGACCTATTTAGGAGCCTGAAAAAAGACCTAACTTCGATAGATCATATCTCCAAAAATATTGCGAACCAAGCTCTGAAATTTTTTGACGATGTTCCTCAGGATTTTGGCTTCGCACCTAAAAATTTTAGCTTCTGAAACTTTGTAGAAAAAAGGTTATAGTGAAAATTCCACGATGACCTGTTTGGAGCAGAGAAACCCTAGAATCCAAAGCTTTGATACCAAATGTTGTGTATCCAGCTCCAAAAATAGAAGAAAAGAGATATCAACGAATTATAAATTAGCCACTTCGAGGGGGAAGCCTCCAATAAATTACCTAAATGAACAATTCTTGGATGATACAATTTACAAAACCTCCTTTCTATATATAGGAATCCATGGGGCCATAATGTAATCCTAGTGGGGCCACAATGTAATCCTAGCCGACCTAACAATAATAATTTAAGGGCACAATAATAACAATTGGGGGGTTACAAGGGTACAATAATAACAATAAGAGGGTTACACTAACAACAATAAGGGACTATACTAGTAATATAGGGACCTACATGGTATCAGAGCATTATCTTGGCTTGCCCTGTGGATTTTAGCCATTATGCTATCAAAAGAATAAAGAAGAAGAAGAGATATAAAATGATGGAAGGAATGATATTTTACTCATATCTTTTTATATCTATGAAGAACCTCTCCAAGGAGGTCAAGAAAATGATAATGGAGAGATTTAATGAAATCTCAAGAGGGTTTCAAGATGAGGAAGGTCCATGCACTTCCTATCAGCAGCAGAAGGAACCAGTATTGCATAGAGCTCTAAAGAAATCCACTATGTCCAGTTCCTTTGAAGAGGAAGGTGAAAGGCATAGAGATGGAGGAAACTTAGATCATGAGACTCTAAGTGATTATCTTGCAGAGTATAAGTCTCAATCAAGGGTTTTCAAGGAGAATCTAACTCTCCAGTAGTTTATTCAGATCAAGGAAGAGAGGAGACCTTGTAGTAATATAAGGAAAAGAAACAATAGATTTCTATTGTCTACATTTGATGGGTCATCAACATGCACAACAAGGGCTTGGAGAATGAAGTTAGATGCATTATTCCTTCTACATCCGGTAGCAGAAAGAGAATCTGTTGATATTGCGGCGCTGCACCTTGAGTTTGAAGAAAATATTTGGTGGTTCAACCATTTGAGACATGAAAGAGTGACTACTTATGTAGATTTTACTCAAAGGATGATCAAGAATTTTGATAAGAAGAAACCAAAGGCAGTTCCTACAGAGAAATTTCCTGACATAGATGAGAAAGCAAATGAGGAGCCAAGGGAAGATGTCAGCATTATCATTCTGAAAAAAGAACCACTTCCACCACCACTTGCTACAGGAGCACTTGCTTTAGGAGACATAACACTTGTATCCTTGCAAAGTGGTCTTTATCTCTTGACCTTGAGAGTCCCATGCGTTATTTAGGATATGCATGAGGAGGAGGAGACTTATACCAGCGCTGGTGCAGTAGTAGAAGAGAATCCATCACCATCACCAACAGTTGAAGCAGTCATTACACTAGTGGGAGGAACCCTTGTAGCAGTACAATATGTTACCAAGGATCATCTTAACCAAGGTATACAAAAATTTCCACTTTCTGTTATTTTAGAACATCATATGGAGAGTTGTGGGGACATGCCATCAGGGAAATTGCATGACCTAGGGTCAAAGCACACTATTGATTTGGAGTATAAGACTATCACTGCAAAGAGGACCCTTGACTAGTTCAAGGAGGAGATATATATTCACCCTAGTATCTCATTGATGATCTGGACACAACTCTTTGGGTTGGAGTTTAGATTCTTGGAGGATAGGATAATCATAATCCTTGTCAATCCAATGCAGAACTATATGTTCGACATTGTGTATGATCATGAGACAGGATATGCACCATCTTGGAGATCACCAATGCTATTATTGAGTAGCAATGATGATTTGGGGGCCCAAATATTATTAGGAAATTCTGATGACCATTATACTTGTGTAGCATTGGCTAGGCAAATGGTTGATGAGAGACATCTTATGATGGATAACATCTCCCATTATTATGATGGATCCTTCTTGATGAGCGCTTGACAACTTAATGAGAAGCTTTTTCCTACAAAATATTTGGAACCTTATGGGTTCAACTTGGTCATTGATGAGTGGTCTTCATGTGGAGATCTCTACGAGATTTCACCTCAAAACCTTATGAAGTGCAAAGGTAGTGATTATATTTGGGAGGATGGTATTCTCCATTAGATGGATACCAATTTGTTGCATGATAGGAGACATGCACATTTGGATGAATGGGTGTGGATGATGATGAGCAAGAGGTTGGTGAGCTACTTGCATATCTATGACACAGGGCAGTAGGAGGCATGGCTGTGTTGGCTACTCTTGAAATATTTTGCCCATCATGTGAAATATCCTATATCAAAGGGTGTGTTATGGTTTGGAGCATTGCATGGCACCCATATGTTATGGCAGCAGTGGATTTGGTTGTATGGGGCATTCTACAAGTCAACTATCATGGTGTTACTCCATGACTTGTATGATGATGAGATGAGGAGGTAGCAAGAGTCATTGTTTCTTTGGTTACTCTTGGGAGAGTATGGGCTGATTTTCTTCCATACTCTGCATGATATTTCAGGAGTAGAGGATGGAACAATAATGGTGCAAAGGGGCTACTCCTTAGCATTGGAGGATCAGGAGGTACTTCTACATAGGAAGGAGTATCCCATATGTAGTAGAATTATGGCACATGACTTTGGCATTTGGCATCTCAAAGAATGGAGTTATGAGATGACACGAGCCTTATCACAAAGGCCAGCAGAGTTTTCACTTGGGAATTTGGATCTATTTATGGAGTGTATCAGCTTTCTCAAGGTACATGGTAAGGATTGTGTTTTTATGCATAATGATCTGCTAACTGAGTATTGGTATTTCCTTTCCAATCATGTACAGCTCATTGCTCCAAAAGGGGGAACCATTTCTTATAGGTTTCTTGGTCCATAAAAATTTATGAGGTTTGAAACTCCCTAGGATATTTTGGGGAGATGATAGCTTACTCTAGGTGTGCTCAGTTTCCACCACACATTATTCACCTTCTCCAAACATATCAGAGGATTGTGGCAGTAGGAAAGTGGTTGGGAAACCACTCACCATATCATATTATGAGGCAGTTAGGAGTAATAATGCACTAGTTCCCCTTGAGGGACTATTATCCTCCTACAATATTTCATATGGCATCTAATGTGTCTTTGATTTTGATCACATATGTTGATGATGTACTTATCGTTGTTGTTGGCATAATTGGAGGAATGGCACATGGACTATATTTTTCCATTGGGAATGAGATTCCCCACACTTCTTATGCCTCATGCTTTATAGGGAACATTGGACATTATATGGCTGCTACAGTAGATCTCTTGTCTCTTTATGAGGTGAGATAGTTGGTTGACTTGAGAACTTGGGAGATGCATCTCATGATAATTTGGGATGAGTTTCTCTATGAGTTACCACTTTGGAGGGTGACTCATTTTGTTTGGATGATAGCTTGGGGATTGGATCTTCACATGGGAATGAAGGTTCCCAACATTTTTCAGATTCCATGCCTCAATAATTCCTCTAGACAACATATAGTTTCCTCCATGGATATCCCACTACTTCATGATGAGAGCCATTTGGGTTTATCACCAAAGGCTAACTTGTGCACTTGGGAGGAGAAACTAGGGGATATATTGATGAGAGAGCATCTTGTTCAGTGGAGGAGCTTATCATATGATGATTCTACATGAGGGGGAGAGGAGGATTTGCAGTTCTATCCTTGCAATTTATTGAGGACAAGCAACATTTGGGAGGGGAGGACTGTAATATTCAAAAATTAGCTTGCAGCTAATTAGAATATTAACTTTTTTCTTTTATCATTTAGATAGGAGAATAAGTGGGTAGGGAGACCCATAAATCTCTTTAGTATGAATAAAACCACTCTTAATGTGAATAACGGTCATATTAATAGATGGATAGAGCACCCTCATATGTGAACAGGGGTTGGAGCAAGTAGATGGGGTCAAGTTTGACCCAATCAACAACACTCATATGGAGAGAGTGGATAATCAATGAGAGACAGTGCAGTGTTAATGGGAGGAAGTCTCCATGGGAGTAGTGTTTAATGGGTGGGGCCTAATTTGAGAAAGATAAGAATGCATATAAGGAAGGGGAAGGAAGACATAGAAGGCATGATGTTGATTATTATTATATTTTTGGTCTGTATGACTTCTTCCACTCTTCAGCTGGTTAGAGGAGATTGTTATGATGTTTAGCACAAGGGTGTTCTTGAGTGGGAATCCCACCCTCATTCTCGAGGGACTTCAAGTTCCCATTCAGGAGAGGTTATCGAGCTTAATATTCCATATTTCGGCATCAAGCCAAGCTTCATATTTCTTCTACAACACAGTTTCTTCTAGGGTAGTGTTGTGTTGCAGGGTAGAAGCAGTGGAGGGTTTACATGGCCATTCTTAGAGCTTGCTTTCAGTGAAGGAAGCATTGTTTCCATCAAGAGGCCAGCAAGTTAGGTCCTTGGGCATAATTTCCCTATTTGGAACTATTCCAAGCTTTTACCATCCTCTACAACGTAGTTTCAGTCATAGACTGCATTATTTCAGAGATTAGTTGCAGGGGTGGTTTCAGTGCATCATTTGGGGAGTTAGATATCTGGTGAAGGGATCAACCTTTCACTTGGAGAATATATTGGGAGGAAGCTTCATTAATTTCTACACCAGTTCAGCCATCTATTTCTAGCTATTCAATTTCAGTGAATCTTCAGCCCTAGTGCTTTAGTTCACCATTTGTATTTTGTTGTATTTCCGGAAACCCTTTTTGGGTTGTCTTCGAAAAGTTTTTGGGAGTCTAGATCTCCACTTCCAACACTCTTTGAGCATTGTATTATTAGATCCATTCATCTATATTCACCATCTATAGTTACATTCATTGGGACTATGTTGTATTAGTTCTACGACATTTTGTGTAGCAACTATATCTCATGTTTTGGTGTTTGTTGGTATTGGAGGTTTCTCTTCCCTAGCTTGAGGGACTTCTTCTGCAAGAAATTGTACTTATTTGTTGTTTTTATACTTAATACAATGGATATATGGTTAGCTCATGTTTAATGTGTTGCTATTCACTGCTATTTTCCATTATTTTTTTCTATATTCATGTCTTTTCTATTTTGGAATATTACATTCTCCAAGATCTTATTGAAAGATTCTACTACGCCATTTTCTTGTGGGTGATAATGGGTACTCTTCTTTTGATGGATCTGGAATTCCTCTGTCAAAGATTCAATTTTTTTGATAACAAAGTGTGTACCTCTATCACTCATCAAAATTTTTGGGCATTCAAATCTCGTCAGAATGTGCTCAAAGAGGAAGTGCACAGTAGTATCTATAGTACAGTCCTTAACTACCTTTTCCTCTGCCCATTTGGTTACATAATCATTTACAGTAATGATATAGCGTCCTCCAGTATTCTTACCCAGAGAGATGATTGGTCCAACAAAATATATAGCCCATTTATAAAATTCCTGCAAGGCCATCTATGTTTGCAGGGGCACTTCATCTCTTCACGAGGGCTTCCCTATCCTGTGACATGCATCGCAGGCTCAATAGTACACATGTACATCATTGTGTAACATGGGCTACCATAACCAAACACACAACACCTTCCGCATCATGGCTTTCCCAGCATAGTGGCCTCCTATTACTCCTCCATGAGCCTCAACCAAAATATTTTGTCTTGCATGTTCCAAGACATCTTGTCTCGATACTTCATCTACTCCTAGTTTATAGAATTGACCTGCAACCAGGGAAAAATCATTTGTACGCGCAACCAACTCCTTTGTTTGATGAACTGAATACTCTGCAGGTGTGGTTCTCATGGTGAGGAGATGAATAATATCATAAAAGTGCTCATCAACAACCTTGATAGCGAATAGATGTGCATCAGGTAACCCCTCCTCTAGAATGGTTGGTTCTTCCCCATTTTCAATTCATGACAGATGATCAGGTGCATCATTTAGTCTTCTAGGCTTCACAATAATTTCAAATTCATACTCTTGAAGAAGAAGTAACCATCTACAGATATTTCCTCGCAACACAGGTTTATTGACCAGGTATTTTAAAGTAGAATGGTCAGTGAACATTTTGAAATGCCCTCCTAGAAGATAGTGCCTGTATTTTTGCAGAGTGTACACCATGGTGAATTCTTCCCTTTCTATAGTTTGGTAGTTGTGCTTTTCACTAGAGAGCTTCCCTTTGGAAAAAGCGACTGGGTGATCATTGTCTCCTTCTCCTGGTTGCGCTAAAACAACCCCAAGTGTTGTACTAGATGCATCCACATGCACAAGAAAAACCTTAGACCAGTCTAGGAATATCAAGGTAGGTGCAGTGACCATTTTCTCCTTTAGAAACTAAAAGGTCTTCTTATGTTCTTCATCCCAGAAAAATGATACATCCTTCTTTATCAACTTCTCCATCGGCATAGTGATCAGAGCATACCCTTTGATCAACTTCTTGTAATAACCAATGTGCCCTAGGATGGAGTGCAACTATTTCTCAGTAGTAAGAACTTCTAAGTTGATGATTACTATGATATTCGTTGGGTTTACCATAAATAATTTCTGACATACTATATGTCCTAACAAGATTCCAGAAGGTACGCAAAATATACATTTCTTCGAGTTGAGATAAATATGGTGCTTCGTACAAGTACCAAGCATCATGTGTAGGTTTGAAACATGTCTCTTTACCAATCCAAACACTTTCCACTCATCAAAATAAAGTTCCAATAATGTATGCATGAACTCCTTGAACATATCCACGACCATGCGCGAGAAGATCGCAGGTGCATTTTTCAATCCGAATGGCATGAAAATATATTACAAAGAACCCCACTCAGTTGCAGATGTAGTCTTGTGACAGTATTCTAGCACAATTCCTATCTGATGATACCCCAAAAATCCATTATTAAATGAATAAGCTTCTTTTCCTCCTACATTATCTAATATTTCATCAGAAAATGGAGTAGGGAAGGGATCATGTACACAGGCGTCATTCAGCTTGCGGAGATCTACATAAGTCCTTAACTATCCTTTGGTATTTTTCTCTTGGACCACCATGGGGCTTACCCAATCAGATTTTTCAATAGGCTCAATGATGCCTAAACCTACCATATTTTCTAATTCCTCCTTTACTTTCTTCTTATATTTGTGATTCAATCGATAGGGACATTGCTTAGCAGGGCGTGCATCTGCTTTTAATGTGATTTTAATAACACCCAAGTCCCCAAAACTTCCTTTGAGCTCAAAGACCTTTGTATGAAATATATCCTGATACTCCATTAGCAGCTCTGCAATCTTCCCTAATGTATCATCATCCAAGTAATCCCCAATTTTGGCCAACTTGGGCTGCTCTTCCATCCCAATGTTAACATCCCTTCAATTTCAACAGTTTGGTGACATCCACCATTCGTAATGTGGGCCCTGCAACTGCGCACTCTCCTTCACATTCAGGAATTTTAACATTCCTCAAGTCATCTTCATTATATTTGATTGAAAATTTCTTGTAGTTGACGATGTCTTGCATCTACGTATCCTAGGCCAACGCAACACATTCCTTTCAGGGATGAGATTCATCAAACACAAGGGCATCTATGTCATTCAGGGCTTCATCCAACTTCTATGATCCTCCAGCCAAGCCAAAAGTTGCCAGGATATCTTCAGTCATAGTAAACCAGTTTTGAATGCCTCTTTGTAGCTCAAATTCTAGATACCAGGTGGTGGGTATCGGCTCCAATGAATAAATGAACCTATAAACCCATTCGTTCCAGGTATTTTCATCCAAAACCTCCATCCATATGGCCAAGTGTTGCCGCATGTCTCCCCGACCATAGAAAAGCTCAATCGATGGGGTGTATCGAGGTTGAAAGCATAGAGTCATCATTTTTCTACATTATTCCCAATTTTAGAAAGCGCCATTCTTCCCACCAATGCATTGGAGTTGCGCACATAGCCAAATCAAGCGCCCAAAAGCTTCTCTCTTTTTGGAGGACCATTTCTAATGCTACCAGAAATTATTCGACACTACTAGAGCCATAAAAATAGCACAGTTCTTTTACCTCTGAGGATATGCATTGGAAGTTCTTCATGATCTTGAGGAAGTGCACCACAGATACATCGTGCAACTAGAGTAGTTGAGACGTAGAGGTCTAAGAGACATTATCCCTCTAAGTATGATAGCCACATGCCCTAGAGAGGATCCCATTGCATAGGCCACTAAGACACCTGCACCGGCTAAGACCAAGAAGGGACAAACCTCAGGGTCTTAGAGATCCCCAAGAGAAAAAACCCCGAAGTTGTGCTACACTGTGCTTGAGCAACAGAATAATGAAATGTCTAATATGCCTTAAAAAGTTATGGAGGAGAAATATGTGATCTAATTTTCCCACATCACACAGTTTCTGACCTATGTCACACCATGCAAAACATCAGTAAAGGTCCCAAAGTACATCGAAAAAGTGTGGGAATACATTAACATGCCTCTAATCCTAGAAAATGTCCCAATGGAAGGAGACATGTACGCCAAAGTGCCGCTATTGAAAATGGAGATCTAGTATATCGTTTACGTAGATAAATTCCTTGAGATTGCACTTGAAAGGTACTAGATCAAGTGACATATGAGGGGGGTGTTGTGGGGGTGGAGCTGAAGTGTTGGGTGTTGGGCCTACATAAGGCTGGTCTCATAAATTTATTATAGATCCCTCATATCGATCACAACCTGATCAATGACATATGTGTGTGGTAGTTTCTCACACTAGTCCATGATGAATATATGTGGTTGGGAGAGCACATCCCTATTGACGTCACGTTGATCCATTGGATCACCAACTTGCCTAATCAAGACACAAACCCCATGGAATATTTTGGAGGAAAGGACCAAGATAATAAGTGGCAGACAAGATCAAGAATATGTAATGGTCACACGCCATAGTGGAGGGTTCTTGGTCAACGAAATTAACAATCCAGCTGACCTATTTAGGACGCTCATCTTGGCATTCAAGATTATAAGTAAATGTCAACCCAAAGGATTCCTTGCACAATTCATAGCACTCGCAGGGCAATGCGAGAAGGGTTTCCAATAAAATTGGGCATTGTAACTTTTCAAGAATTGTCTAGAGAATGTGCACGAGGCATAAAAGGAGGGAAAGAAATTTTACTATGAATGGATCTTGATATTGATAGCTCTCATTGGTTGGAAAATGCCACGAGATATAGAGTTTCCAGAAATCGAGATGCAGATGTGTGAGGCCGCACAGTACACCACACTTTGGAATTCATCAATCCCCATGCATGTCACAGAGAACAAGATATTATAGGTCTTGTTTGATGCTGCAATATTCCAAGTAATTCAATCGAAGCCACGGTCCTCTCCTACATTATATGAACAATACAATTTCATTGCTAATTTTAAGGCAATGTTTCAAAATAGTGATATCCACGTAAAGGGAACGGTGAAAGGAATATGGTATGATCTACCATACTTAGTTACTGAAGATGATTTTTTGTGCATCACCACATAATGGTTGTCACCATGGAAGGTGCCTCCATGTCTATCCCAAAGACACCCACCAAGCCAACAACAGGAACGCAAACAACTAACATGCGCACTAGAGCAGAGGCCACATTGACTACAACTGGTAAGACCATCGATTTGGAGAAGGAAACAATGCCTAAGAAGAATGGGATTGGCACTATGGAGATAAAGGCTAAAACTACTGATCATATGGAAGTGTAGATTTCCAAAGGGGCAAAGCATGACTCTTAGGCCATGGGAGGTCCAAGAAAGAAGCACAAAGCTTCCAAATTTGACGAAGATGGAGAGATGATGCTGACAGAGGATGAACTTAATGAAATAGACAACATGGTTACGTTTTCCATGGAGTACATGTGGACTAACTTAGAAGCACAATATAAGGCTATGCTTGACGGGGTTCACAACTGCATCTAGGATCTAAAGTTTCAAGTGAGTGTAGCTCAGGCGATCCAAAAGCAAGCGATCGTCCTTGCGACTAGCGTGCAACCAATCAACACAATGTTTCCTATGACAGGGGAGAGTTTCCTGATCTAGATCCCTGAACCTACCATCCATGTCGAATTGGTGAGCTAGTGCACATAGTTCAAGGGCTACAATGATATCAACATTGACCCATCTATTTTACACACAAGAAAGTTGCACATGATCCACAACATGATTGTAGAGGAGATATAGTTCAGAGAAGCTCAAGCCCACCACAATTCTACGAAGTGGAAATAGCACGCCATTGTATATAAGTGGAAACAACATAACATAGAGGAATCATGTCACGTAGGAGGGGCTTGGTGCACTGCCTTAGAAGCTAAAATCGACCAAGTCTGTAGCAATGTGCCAGTGGTCCCTGCTAGAATCGCCCCAGAAGAAAAATTAGAAGGGTTGGTTGCTATGATGAAGGCCTCACGCATGGAGATTCAGATTGTTTGTGTAGAATTTGAGCACCAAATTACAGATATACAGATGAAGCTGTAGCCAGAGACCCCTCCAGAAGTCAGAGCTCAGAGGGCCGCATAATTAAAAACAACTACGGAGACCATATTTATCATAGTTATAGAATGCATCCAAATTTGGACAAGGCCATGGGTGTCTGGACTTCAGTTTAGAATGACTTGATGGTGCAACAGCTATGCAATGAGTTGCATGTCAAAGAACATCACTTTGCATATATTAGGATGGTGATGCCTTCCTTGGTCATCACACAATGCATTGACTTCCTACAGGAGGGTCAAGTGATTCAGAGATAGATTAAGGACTTGAGTCACCAAGAGTAGTTGCTAGAAACAAGGATGTAGTTTTCATTCGAGGAGTATTTGCAACTATCTTAGACACTCAATGGCGTGTTGAACACCCTTTAGCAAACCCAACGAAGAATTGAAATTGTAGCTGAAGGACCGACAACATTGAAGTTGTTGCATGAAGCACAGGGAGCTGCTACACAGATCCTGGAGGTGGTTTTTCCACTAAAGACCTTTGTTTTCGCACTCAAGGAAAAAATATAGGAGCCTACTCCACAGTGACTCAGGATGAGTCACGAATTTGTGTTGGGGTGTTGTTAGAGTGACGTCCCCTAGGGTGAATTTTGATAAACTATTTGTATATAGTTTTGGTTATTCACACTATGCAAAAGAGTCAGAGGGGCTTTGGGGTGGGTCAAAGTGCTTACTTATGTAAATGGATTGCAAGGGAAAAATTTGGGCCTGAAAACATGGTTTAAAACCATAGGAGCTGCGTGCTAAAAGGATATAAATATAAATAAATTGATTCTATTAAGTTGGAAGTTAAGTAAGAATCTCACGCTTATGTTGTTAAATGTTTTCTAAGGTTTTTAGTCTAAGTCTGGGTTTGGGTAGAAAGGTTCCTATTGGCTATGTGCATGAAGACCTAGTCCTGGCTATGTGGGAACTCTACTAGCTCTGTGCGTGGAAGGGTAATTGTAAGGGACATTTGAATGTATTGAAATGTTAGATCATTAACACAAATAATATTTTGCTTAATCAAATGTGTTATGTCACTGACATGTTATCTCTCTAATTACTGTGAATCGTCTTGTATTTCTTTAGATCGGAATTGGTTATGTGAATGCACTATAAATATTTTCATGACTAAATGTATCTACGTGAGTAAATATGTATTTATGCATTAATATATATTGATGGTTAAGTATATGAATATATCTTCTTAAGTTATTGTCCGTGAATATACAATCTATGTGTTGGAATAATATGTAAATATTTGTATCTATTTATGCATACTTATTTGTATTTGCGACGAAGTCGATATGATATTTTTTTGGTCTGTTGTGTGCATATATATCTGCAATAATTTATGATATATATCTTTTTATGTCCACCACATCAATTTATTACTCATGGTGCATAAACCTGGTTCTAGCAGCCCCCCATAATGCTTCGGGGGAGACTTTGATCTATGTAAGCAGGTAATTGCTGAAAGGGCCGGTCATTAGAGGGTTTTCTAGTTGCACAATAAATATGAACCTGGGTCAAGACCCTTCAAGCTAGTAGGTGCCACACATGTTCCAGGTGGGGGGACAAAGTTTGGCTACATTTCTAGAAGGAGTGCCTTGCTGGGCCCCACTACAAGCTTTTTCCCACTCCGATATGGACCATACACCATCACCAAGGTTTTTGAGTATAATGATTTTGAGGTCATTATTCCACCATTCCTTGGATTGTACCTAGTTTTCAATGTGAACCACCTTCAGGCATACTTTCCACCATTAATAGACACCTAAGTCATGGTAGAAAAACTCACACCAACAGAGCTAAACCCTGACTGCATGGAACAAGCCACAACTGATCAAATAATGGATAAGTAGATAAATACCACACACACATATAAGATCTAATTGTGTTTGGTTCTCAAAGTTGGCCAACTCCTGCACCAAGAAATGTGGCTCACTAGGGACCAAGTTTAGAAGAAGTTTCTTCATCTCATGGAGGAAAGCAATGCAGTGGGGACCATTGTTTCCTGGGGCGGGAGGGGGGGGGGGGTAATTATCTATGTGGATATTTTTGGAAACCTACCTATTCCACTTGGGGCACCACCATTAATTCTTTAATTTTTCCAGTTTCCTTAATTTTAGCATAGTTTACTATTTTTGGCAGTTTTCGGGTCCTCAACTTCCAAAGCTGTTTTGAGGCCCTAGATTTTTTTTTTTTTTTTGGAAAACCAAAACCAACATGGGTTCTAGACCAATATTAGTCAATCAAAATTTTTAGTACCTGGAGATATCCTTCTAACAAGGTATCGTCGACATCAAACAAAGATCGTATGCCAAAGTTGCGACCCCGGGAAGTTAATGTACCAATTTACCCAAACAAGGCCCATATTTTTGGCACTTCATCTCGCAGGGTTAGGTTTTTGGATGTTTATGGATTTCCATGGTTTCTAAATAATAAATAGGCCTTCGAGCCTCATTATAACATAGTTCAAAGGCATGTAGCTGCCACATCTCCTCTCAGAGATAACTTACCATCACCCAAGATAGTTTATTTCCGTTTTGTCTATAAGCTTATTTCAATACAACCCCTTATGAACCTAGCTACCCACTCTTGCATCTTGGTCCAATACACATACTTATTCAAGTTACCCATGGTATTCCCTAAATGAAATTTCCCTGCAAACTTGAAGGTGTGAGCCTCTCTAATTAGTTTCCATCTCTCACCTTTAGGGAAACATGGTTTATCCAACTTGTAGACTAACCCATCTTGGAGATGGTATTCAATGGCAATGTCACCATTGTGCACATGACTCTAAATATGCAACTACTGATACACTTCCTTGAAGACCTCGTCCTTTGAATATGCCCCTATTTATGCAGTATGTGTCTATGGGTCCATGTGCATAAGAGTCCCCAAAGTTGTGATCTTTGATATGGGTGGCCTTGAAATCATGTCAACCAACTTATTTGTGTTTCTCTTCTTGTACTTGATCACCAAATGAAACTGTTGTAGAAACCCCATCCATTTGTATTTCTTGACTTGTTATAGCTTACTATGGGCCTAGAAGTATTGTATTGACTAGTGATTTATGTGTATTATTGTATCCTTTTACATCATATAGTGTTTCCAATTATTCAAAGCTCGCCCATGCCATAGAGCTCCTTGTCATAGGTAGGATAGCTAAGAGCTTCCCCATGAAATAATTCATAATGGGTGCATACAGGCCTTCCACCCTGCATCAAGAAAACTCCCATAACATACCCACTCGCATTTGTCTCCACTTCAAAGGGACGCAGCAAGCTTGTAATGCCAAAATTTGTGTTTGATTTATTTTCTTATTTATCTCCTCGAAAGCCCTCTACTGAAATTTTCCCCACTAGAAGCTATTTCCCCTTGTTGTTATGGCATGGAGTGGTGCTACTACTACTGAAAATTAGGCTATTAATTTCCTCAAGTATTGTGTTTCTCCAACGAAACTTATGACATAAAAAAACATTAGTAAGCACCGACCATTTCATGATGGCCTCCATCTTGGAAAGATCTATTTTCAGCTCTCCTACACCTATCACATACCCTAGATACACCAAAAATTTCTGCAAAAACTCACACTTCTTGATATTTTCTAGCAACCGATGCTTCTTTAATGTTTCCAACATGTGTGTAAAATGTAATATGTGCTCCTCCCAGGTAGCTATATATACCAGTTTATCATCCAAATATAAAATAAAAAAAGAATCTATAAATGGGTGTAGTACATAATTCATTAATCTCATAAATGTAGTTGGTGCATCTCATACGCCAAATGGCATGACTAGCAACTCATATAAACCTTTCCTGGTTTTGAAGGCAGTCTTCTAGTTATCCCCATATTTGACTCGCACATGGATATCCATACTTTAAGAAAAACTTGGTGAAATATTTCACTTGTTTTAGTTGATCTAGCATATCATGAAATTCAGTGTTCATAGAAACCACAGTAGCCATTTTATGATTCAACATTTCAAGCCTATAATAAGACTCATCATTAGGACATGAAGGTTTTTTGTCCTGATGATGATTCTTGTTATAGACTCGAAAATTAGACTCATAAAATGGATATTTTGGTTTCTCCAAAAACTAAATATTAGGATATCCACTATAGAAATATTCAAATAATCACTAGCATATCATCTATCTTAGGAAGTGGGCATCTATTCTTGATCTTGATTTTTTTCAACGTCCTGTAATCTATACACATCCGTTAATTCCCATCCTTCTATGGAAAAATGATGATGGATGAACCATATAGTGATGTACTTCATCAAATGATACCCTATTATAGTAGTTGTTGCAACTATTTCTTGAGCCCGCTTGCTTCTATAACATACTACCTATATAAGTGAATGTTTGGAAATTGAGAGTCCGATAATAGATGGATCTTATTCCCACTTCCCTCTTACGTGGTAACCCTTCAGGCTCTCAAAACACATCCCTATATGTATGTAGAAACTCCTATATTTGCTTTTTTTGTTCCTTATTACATCCTTCAATGGATTCCTTGCTTCTTACTGACTCCTCTATAGACTGAGTTTCTCCTAAAAATAATAAAACATATGTATTGTTGGAATTGATCAATTTCTTAGCTTGATTTTCACTTACCAGGGAAAACTTTAACTTGCCTTTATGTGCGTTGATGATGAATGATTTTCCATCCTTGATGAGTTGGTACCAGTTCAATCTATGCATGAATATTTCATCTCACATGTACATGTAGGGACTTCGAAACAAAAATCCACATACATTAAGAGGAATGACATCTAGTACTACTTCATCAATAAAATTAATAGTAATAACAAATCTAATTTTGCATTGTTTTGTTACATTTAGCTATGCATCCTTATTTACCAATACTAGTGGATATGGGTTTGGATGATCATGAAATTCTAGTCCCAACTTCTTGACCAACTCTGCTGCAAATATATTTTTCTACGATCTCGAGTCAAAAAGAGCATCAATATTTTTCTTCTTGACTAGTATATTTATATGGAATAGTTTGATCATTTATTTCTCTTTATGTTGTTGAACTCTACTGAGATTCACCTCCTTCTGCACTGATGTACAAACTATATTCTCATCCATTTCCAATATTTTTTCAACTTGGTTGCTCAAATATATGGCCATGAGACTATTATTCTTATTATCTTTATTTTTGTTCTTCAGGTTCAACTCTGGATGCAACTTCCAACAATTCTCCTTTGTATAGCCATAAATGTTGCAATTCTTACTCGTATCTTTGCACTATTGTGTTATGGTTGTCATATTTTTTATATTTTCCTCCTTTTCACTTCTTCTTCCAATGTACAAGCATCATGTTTCACATTTTTCTTCGATCTTCCTGATTGCGTTGTTTTCAGGCCTATGTTCTCTAGATATTTTTCCAATACACAAGCCTCACCCACCAACTTGGGATTGAATAACATCACTTTCTCACATAAATGGTGGTGGAGACCTCCTGTTGAATTCCAACAAGAAATTACAGCACCTACGCTAGTGTGGGACCAGGATTTCCAAGCAACACCTAAACTAGTGTGGGACCAGGAGGTCTTAGCAGCACCTACACTAGTGTGGGCTAAATTTGGTTCAGTGTCTATTTTAATTTTCCTTTAATTAAAATGGACAATAAAATGAAATATTATCTCAAAATCACTTGTAATAGTTAAATGAGTGTGATAAACTCAGTTAGCTCATGAATTTCGAGTTGAGGGTAGTTGGTGAGGTAGTAGAGTAATTCTAGTTGTAACAGAGTTTGAAGTGTAGTGTTGTATTAGTTTAATGCATGTTGTAATAAGTTAACTCAGTTAAGTGAGTTAAAGTCAGTTGTGCTAGTTGTAACTGTTTGTTACACTAGTGAGAGATCAAGTGAATTAAATATTATTTAATTCACAATCAGTGATTTGACATGCAACTGATGATTTACTATTATTAGTTGCATACATGTCAGTTCCAATGGAGACTGAATTGAGATCTAGGTGAAAGGGATGTTAACTATCAGTTTTAGGATTATTGGGTTGCACCCATGTAACCAAACACCCATTGGATTTACCATGATCCTTATGTAGTCAAGGAAGGCCAAAATTCCTAAATAATAGGGATTGCATTTGACATGAATTTCACAAGAAAGGCAAGTTGTTTAGAGACTGAGAATTGGCTAATTGTTGGTCAGTTTTGTCTAGGGAAATGTGAGACAATTAGCTGATTACAGGAGGTTCTTGTGAGAAGAGTTGTATTGTAATTGTTTCATGTATCCATGCTTAATATACAATATAATATAGTGGGGTTTTGAGTAGCAAGCTTTCCCCATGAAATTATCTGTGTTGTGGTTTGATTTGATTCTTATTTGCTTCATGTCATTGGAGATTGTGTTTAATTTCTACAATTGATTTGTAGAAGCTATTCAAGATCTATCTTTAGAACATTGTTAGATCAGATTGAATCCATGATATACATGTTTTTTTATAATTTCTACATGGTATTAGAGCACATGAAATCACAATAGTGGAGGAGGATCTAAGTTTATGACTGAATAGAATTCAAATTTGTAGAAGACTTTCATGGTGCCACAAGTGACTCAAGACCAAAATGGCTTTCAATGTCTAAATATTTGAGTATGCACTCGAGGGAAAATATAACTATATTTCTTGGAAAGACAGGATGGAGACAATACTTGAAGACAATGGCTTGAAGGAATTCATTGAAAATGGTATTCCCAAACCCGCTATGACAAATGTTTCAAATCTTGATGCATGGAAAAAGAAAGTGGAAAAGGCAAGGAGGATCTTACTAGAGGGAGTATGAGACCACATTATCTCTAGTATCCATGGAAAAGCCACACCATATGCAATGTGGAAAGCTTTGAATCTTTTATTTCAAAGTAGTAGTGACCATAGGAAACTGGCACTTAAAGATAAACTCGAGAAGATCAAGATGAAGAAAGGTGAAACCATGCCAAAATATCTAACAAAGTTTGTCCAATATCAGGATGAGCTTAAGAGCATTGGAATTATTGTCACTGATGATGATTTGGTGATCCTATATCTTCTAGGAATTCCCAGGGGTTGGCATAGTTATCAAGAGTCTATCATGGAAGGGAAAATTTGCTAGATTTGGAACTACTTTGGTCGGGTTTGGTGCAAGAGGAGTTCAGGCGAAATACCAAAGATGGATATTCATCTAAGAATGAAGATGAATAATATTCTTCTTTGGATACCAAGGCTAGAAAAGGGAAAGGAAAGAAATTACATTCCAAATTGGAGTCTGGTAAAGATGGCAAGAAGTGCGACATGTCCAGAGTGAAGTGTTTTCACTGTCACAAGCATGGGCATTATGCCACTAACAGTCCACAAAAGAAGAGCAACAACAATGCTTTAGTATTTGTAGCTGGTGAGGCTTTGGCCTCACAATTTGAAATTGAATTATCACTCATTACATGCATGGTGTCAAGATCAATGGGATCAGTGTGGTATTTGGATAGTGTTACTTCTTTTAAAATGAAGGGAAACAAAGAATTTTTTAGCAGCTTGGATGAGAAGGACCTCGAGATTGTAATGTTCCCAAATTTGCACATAGCAATTTGGAACATTAGATTTTGCTACTTCCACTTAGAAGAGGAATAAATGGGTAAGAAGGCCCATGAATAATAAAATATGAATAATTCCCACCTTAATAAGGAAGGGGATCACTTCAGGAGCTTAATTTTACACTTACAAGTGTGAACAGGGGAAAAATAGATGAGGACAACATAGTCAAGTTTGACTAATTCAACATGCATTCTTGAGGAGGAAGAGATCACCTAAGTAAACCGGTTCAATGTGAATAAGAATCAGCATAAGGCACACATATGTAAAGTAGATTGAATATCCCTAGTGTGAAAGAGGCATTGGAGGTGGATTAGTTGACCAAGTCAACAACACAACCACAAAAGGAGGGAAGCAAGCTAGGGCAACGTAGTTTTGAAAGAGGAAGCTTCATCAAGATGTCACCTCAACATTATGTGGGGTTTGAGGTGAGGAGGCTCACCAAAGATAAAAGAAAGGCATAGAATCCAAGAGAGATCATTCATGTATTCATCTATCTTGGTCTTGAGACCATTTGCATGCTTCAACTATTTAGTCGGAGTTGTTGCACTGCTTAGTGCAAGGAATTCCTGTACGGGAATTCCATCCTCTCCTTGGATCACCTTGCTTAAGAGATCAAAGGAGAGTGATTTGAGCTTGATTTCAGTATTTGGAATTGAGGCCATCCATATAAATTCAGCCATAGTGTATTTTACTTCAAAAACTGTGTCATTTTCTGCAGGAGCATTGTTGTTGGGTTAAACATTGCCTTTGTATGCTAGTATTTGAAGAGGAGGTGCTTATTTCCCTCCGGGAGCTCCAATAAGAAGGCCTTTGGCCATATTTATGTATTATCCAACCATTGTATTATTTATTCAGTTGGGGTTAATACAGAGTTTTAGCAATTGTGTTATTTTCTAGAGTGTTGCTTTGTATTCATGCATTTTGCCAGAAACCTTGTCGGGAGTCTTGTCTCCACTATATAAGTGATTAAACTTCCATTTCTTTGTTGTGTGATTAATGTAAAATCTATATCAGAATTATTTATTTATTTTATACATAAAACCTCTAAAAAATACGTTGTGAAAGCTTCAGCAAAGTCTGCATTAGCTAAGTCATGGGGTTTGGGCCTTTTTGAGCTGCATCGGGACCGGGAGATCTATTTAACTTTGTAAAACAGATTTTTTGTGGATTATTTTCTGGGTGGGAGTCTGACATAGCATAAGCTAAAGTATCCAACTTTTATTTTCCCTCAATATTATGCTTTTTGTTAGGAATAACATTTTTGGGGCTGAAATAGCTGATTTTTCCCACTTTTTTTTATCATGAACTGAAATCTAAATTGTTTTTGTAGCTCTCATTGATCTATATGTGGTTCTCATACATATTTTAAGCTTATTCATCATTTCAATACCACAATACAGTTTATGTATTGCTGAATCCCTGAATTGGGATATTACAGTTGTATCAAAGCATGATCTTTGGCCCAACCAGTGGATCTCAGACATCATGCTATCAGGGAGAGAGAAGATGAAGACTCCATTTCATGGAGAGAAAAAGGGAGATAAGCTTACAAATCTTCTTCAAAAATCTGTACAGAATATTCATGAAGAATTTGAGAAGCTAATGAGGGAAATTTGTACAGGATCTCCAAGAGGGTTTGAAACTGAGTCAAACTCTAGATTTTCTTGCAGAGGATGTGAGCATGTAGCTACACCCTATGATACACAATGCAATCACATGGCTATTTTTTCCATGAGAGAATAAGAAGAAGAAGAAATGCCGAAGAGATGAACTCTTAGAGGTTTCTTGCATGAATATGAATCTTAAACTCAGAAGTTTAGAGATCATATTACTTTTCCAGAGTTTTGCAAGGTCATGGTGAGGAGGAGCAAGCAGCATAATTAGGATATATTTCTTCTATCTATCTTTTATGGTTCCCCTACTTGTTCAGCCAGGGCTTGGATAGAAGTGCTAGACACCTTTTTGCAGCAGCATCAGGTTTCTGAAGATGAAGCCATCAAAGTAGCAGCGCTGCACTTGGGAGGTAAGGTCTATGCATGGTGGTTATTTGAGTCATTTACTTTGAAAAATGAAAATACATCTTCCTATGAAATTTTCATTAGAATTTTGACGAGGAGATTTGGTAGGAGAAATTCTGAAACACATGTGGAGGAAACAAACACATTCAAACAAACAAAACCCTTACATGTGATGGAGGAAACCATAGACTCAAAAAAATTTCAGAGGATCTTGAAGGAGGTTGATATCTTGCATGATGCTTATTTGGAGGCAAGATATTCATTTTTTGCACAAGGAGGCAAAGAGATCCTTTTTCCAAAAGAGGATCCAATCATTGGAGGGTTGCCCACTCATATTGAGGAAGCTGAGAGCAACATCGCTATCATTTCTAGAGTTAATCTAGTACCTCATGCAGAGGAAGGAGGAGCTCTTGCTCCAACTAGAAGGATTATTGCATCTTTGCAAGGGAGTCCCCAAGATCTCTTACATGGAGGTCCAAGCACAATCAATGAGCAGCATGAGTGTGCAGCATTGAAGTTGGAAGGAGAAGGAAGGTAGGAAGAGCAACATCATGTGATGAGAGGCACACACACTTCTCTATTTCAGAGAGATAATGAAAAGAGGAGGTAAACTATATTGTGCTATGAGATCAAGGGCAAGGGTGCCCAACCATATATACAGTCCACTATTGACATTGATGTCTCACTACATAGAGGCATTCCACCAGGGAGGCCACCATATCTATCATTGATGAGAAACATTTTGTGTTTGGATTCGCCGCTCTTGGATTTTGGATAGGGGAAGAGTTTGGAGGAGAAATTTGGCATAAGGGATGTCAAAGTAGCAGACAACAATAGGAGGAGAGCTTCACATTCCAGATCACCAACACGGTCTCTTGGGAGGATTGATCCTTACTGGAGATCTCAGCTTTTAGTAGAGTACTCCAAGGATCTTGGTGCATGCATGATTCTAGATGACCCAGATAGAGACGATGAGTATATAGTGGATGATATGGTCATCTATTCAAATGGTAGAGTCTTCTTGACTAGAGATTCTAGTCTCAACAAGAAGTCGCTGCATGCAGCACTTGAGGACTTCTTTTCCATGCATTGTGATGCATATCCTGCCTTGGTAGAGGAGTTCATTTGAGACGACATTCAGTAGGACATACATCATCATATGGAGAGATGCAGAGCCCGGATGATGATGGAGAGGATGTCACAGCCACCTTCCTGCTCATTGAGAGTAAGGGAGCATTTTCAGTTGAGCCATTTCAGCTCAAGTCTTCTAGTGCCTGATGGAGAATGTACAATTTCACCTTATATTTTGTACTTCTTGTCTTTTTATGAGCAACATATTGTACCAAGGAGGATTATTACTTCTTGAATATTGTATCATGATGTACTTGAAGCCATTTGTATCATTGAGATTGGCTATCTCATTGGTGGTTTGTGGGGAAAGACACATGATTCTTGGTGTGCACCATTGGCACCAAATTGTACCTTCATATTTCCATCTTGTGAAATGATTGTGGCAGAAAACAAGTGGCTGGAAGAACACTTTTTTTCTTTTGATTTGATGCAGGCAAAGGATGCCCTATGCTGGTTCCATGGGAGGAACTATGATTCACTCTCTGGTTGTCATTTGGAAACTTGTTCTTATTGTACTATGCTTCCATGTATGGCTGATATGTTTATGTTTATGGGGAGCTTTAATTGGAGAGTGGGCTTGAGATTGAGGATGCCCATTGGGAGCATGATTCTCCTTACTATATATGTTGTAAATTTTAGGAGAAACCACGGGCTAACCATGAATGCCATATTATATTTCTGTACTTCTTGTGGGGAGAATCACTTGAAGAACTTGAGAAGGCATTCCATAGATCATGAGGAGATGGAGGAGTTAGCACAATCAACTCTTTTCCCTTTGAGGATGAGGGAAGACTCATCTATGAGCCACTCCATTTATATGAGAAAAACATATGGTGAGAGTATTGTTGATTTGCATGATGATTTTTCTATATATATGCATCTCTTAACCATATATGTGCAGGGATTTTCTCAAAGAAGGATTATTCTTCCTTCTAGATTTTATGGTCTACGTGAGGCCACTATGGATGATCACTCCCTAAGTGAATATGGGGAGGAGATTTATTGTGGATAAAATACTCACATTGCACATGAAATCATTCACTTTCTCCAGGAGATTGGGGCAGCAAGCAAATGGTGGGGGGGCCACCCATCATTTTATTTTCTATGGCAGTGGAGAGTCAAACTGCGTTGGCTTCATTTGAGGGACCATTTTCCTTCTCCTTTACTATACATGGCAGCCAACATGATTCTCCTTATGGTTCCCTTGGTTGATATTGCTGGAGCTTTCCTTGGGAGCATGATTGGAGGAGAGACACATTGGGTGGATGTGTCCTTGGAGGGAGAAAACTCTGACACACTTTGCACTACATGTTCTAAAGGGAGCATGGGAGATAGTATGGCCACTACATCAGATCATTTGTTTCATTATGAGGTGAGCCATATGAGGAATGATATGCCAAATGATGATGACTTCCAACTCATCATATATGGAGAGAATTGGGCCAGCATGATTTGCAGTGTTGGAGGAGAGGTCCTTGGGGATCTAGTCTTCATTTTGCCACTTGAGGGCAAGTATTTTGCAGCCCAGGATCAGCACTTTCTCTACACTTATCATGAGTGGAGAGAAGGACAGTGTGGGGTAGGCTACATTATCTACCATGAGCATATTTTCATCCCACCTACTTTGCCAGAGCCAAAGGTGGAGGACAGTTTCCAGGAGTTTCCTAGTTGGAAGGTAACTCATTTTGCATGGATGATTGCTTGGGGGATGGAGGATCCACACAAGGAAGATATTCCTCAAAAAATTCATAGACTCCATTCCTTGAGAGGAGGCTTTCCAGTTCTTTCCTTGTAGTTGCTTGAGGACAAGCAACATTTGGGAGGGGAGGACTGTAATGTTCCAAAAATTTTCGACAATAATTTGGAGCATTAATTTTTTCTGATTTCACTTAGGAGAAGAATAAATGGGTAAGGAGGCCCATGCATAATTATATTCTCAATAAAATCCCTCATATTATGAAAGGGGATCATATTTGGAGCTAGTTTTCACACCCTCATGTGTGAACAAGGTTATTTGCAAAGAGGCTTAGTTAAGTTTGACCAAGTCAACAACATTGGGCCAAGAGGTGGAGCACACTTAGAGAAGCAGCACAATATGAATGAGGAAAGGGTTATTTGGTGGAGGAAACCATAATAGGAGTGGGACCCATGGAGAGGGGATTGCACTTGTTTAAAAGGAAGACAAGGCAACCATTTTTTCTCATGCTTATGTTTATTCATCTCAATTGTCCATTAGACAATTGTGCATTCTTTGCTTCTTAGCAAGAATTGATGGAGGAATTCCTCTTTAGGATTCCTTATCCTTATTGAGAGGTCTCTTAAGGGATTTTTATTCATTTTCCTCACATCTAGGCTTGGGGCCAAGCATCCTCCATCAAGACAACGTTATTTTTGCAACAAATTAATGTTGTGTTGCTGGGTGTTGCAGTGAGGGTTCACTACATCATCTCCTTTAGCTATTTTTCAGAGGAGGTGTCTATATTTCCTTTGAGATATCATATTGAAGGCATCCCAGAGCTCATTTTAGACTTTTGCATCAAGGCCAGATCATTCCATTGCCTACATCACATCTTCTTCCAGTGACTGCGTTATTCTAGAAGAGCATTTGCAGTAGGGCTTTACAGATACATTTGGAGGGGGGGATCTTTGGTGAAGAGATCAGCCTTTCATCCTAAAGATCCATTGGAGGAGGAACTTTCAGTTTGGGTATCATTTATAGCCATATCCATCCAGTTATATTTCTTAGTTTTTGTTGCTACCCAGCAACTCTGGCATTTTGCAGTTTTGTATTTTATTGCCAATCCTTCCAGGATTGACATGAGGTAGTCTTTTGGAGTTGATATCTTCACTCCTAATGTTGTATTGGGCCATCTATTGATTCATCCATGTATTTGACATATGTAAAATGCATTTTCTCTATAAAACTGTGCTGTCATAGCTTGGTATACATTATGTAGCAGTGATTTTGTCATGTATTTTGTACTTGTTTCTTGAGGCTGAGCATTGCCTATCTTGAGAACCCTTTTTCCTCAAGATCTTGTATTCATTTGTTGCTGCTATTATTTAATGAAATGGCTATGGATTTCTCTCATTTCTTATGATTTGATTGTTGTTGTTGAACTGTTATTGTGCTTTTTTATTGTTGGACCTCCAACTTTAGAATATCTGGAGAGATTCTCATTGTTGTAGCAATTTCCTGAAAAAGGAATGTTACAGAGATGCATATCAAAATGGGTGATGATGGGTGGTACAGTGCTACCAGGATTGGTACCATTACCTTCCATAGAAAATCGAGTAATCCATTTCACTTAAAATATTTAATGCATGTACCAGGCTTGAAGAAAAAATTAGTCTCAGTTGCAATGTTGGAGGATAGAGGCTATGATGTTTTTTTAGTGAAGGAAAATATTTCTTGTGACTCAAAACAATAGGAAAATCCAACAAGATTGGGATTCAAGTTAAGAATATCTATAAAGTTTATGTATATGTCTGTGCATAATTTCTGGGTAAGGTGGAAATAGTGGTGAGCTAGGATGAGTGTGAGTTAAGGCACCAAAGATTAGGCTATCTTTGTTGGAGTAATCACCACACCTCTATGGAATCCATAATTTCCACCCTGGGGATCATAGTTACCGATTTGGAAGTTTACCAACACTTGCGAGTTTTGGTGTAACGACAAACCTCTACATGGTATCAGAGCTATTTTGAGGGCCGCGTCCATTTTTGATCAAAATTCGAAGCCGGTTTGACTGCATGCGAATGCCATTTTGTAGATCTACTATTTATGAACACTTTTCAGCTTGGAGAACTGCTCGGTTGTGTCCAGAGTGTCTGTTACAGTGAGGAATGCCTTTCGTTTCATGCGAAAAGGTTTCCAGTTGCCCAAGTTATGTCAGTTTAGATATAAAGGTATAAAGCATCCATTTTGCAGTTGTATTTGTTAATAGTTCTACTTATTTTGGGTTTTTTCTGTTTATTTTCAGTATTAAGGTTTTATTTATTTGCGAGATCTATACCCTCTTCTCTGTGTATGCTCATTGTTGTGCACTCCGTGCGATCTCGACAAATCAGAAACATGAAAAGGGATTTTTTTTTTGCTATGTATGCTCTTTCTCCTCATCTTTGTGCGATCTCGGGGAATCAGAAATAGTGAAAAAAAGTGATAGATGCCGACAAGTCTAATCGAAAATCTAACATTCCATCGCAAGGCTCTGCATTTCATTTTTTTTTGCTCGATTTTTTGTGTTTATATGTGCAGGAAAAGGCACGCACACTGAAGAGTTAAAAAAAAAAATTGTTCAAAGGGGCGAATTTTTTTTAAAAAACCGCACTTCATCCCGTTCCCATAACTATTCGGCATCTGCAACTCAAATTTTTCAAAAGGCATAAATTCTTCATCCGGAAGTCGTTTTTCGAGCCATTTTTTACTAAACGGCCTAATTTTTCAAGGTCGTTGCATTGGAGTAGTTAGTTTCAGCTTTTCTTAGCTTAATTTTTTTTTTTTAATGGAAAGTGCATGTTTGATTATTCTTAATAGCACCAATTATTTTCAATGGCTACCTCACATGGTAGATATAATTAGAAGTAAAGGGATTTATAGAATAGCCATAAGTCAAGAAACTAAACCTTCTGATGATGATAAAGTTCCTAAATGGGAAAATCAACAAGATCAAGCATGAGGGTTGATAGCAACGTCCATTGTTCAAGATGTTTGATTTCACATCCTTGACATTGACACCCCTAATAAAGCCCTGGAAAAACTAAATATTGTTTTTTTCATTCAAAATCAAATCAGGGCCCACCAGCTTGAAAATGAGTTGCTTACTTTGGACCCTAATAATTTCTCCTCTATTGAAGACTTCTTGTCCAAATTCAAGACCTCTTTAGAGTTTACTTTTAGAAGGGTGTATGCTTTGGTGTAAAAGACGTTGTAGCCTCCTCCACTATTTTCCTTTCTAAGCTTGGTCCTGCATACTCTGTATTTGTTTCCGCCTTCCATTCCACCAGAGAAGCCATCATTTCTTCAGGAACCACCTACAAGAATCCCTCTTTTGATGCCTTTTGTGATTCTTTGATAAGAGAACAAGAAAATTTTTTACACCTTGGTCTTATCACTGCTGGAAACGCTTCTAAGAAAGCCTTAGCAGCCCAACAACAACCATATCAAAAGAATCCCAAGAAGCAGTATCCTCAAAAATATGGTCCTAAACCAAACAAGGGCCCTAAGCAATTTCAGCCGCAAACTGAAAAATCAAATCACCAAAATAATAAGGCAAATCAAAACAAAGGAAGAAGATGAGAAAGATTATGCAGAATTCTCAAACAATCCAAGATGGCCATAGAGTCCACTTTTTAAGAAGGTGGAACCAGAGTAGCAATGAACAGCTAATAATGTTTCACTTGACACTCACCTTCTTCTTCGGGGAAGGAACTCTTCGGGATACGAACATCACATCTGGTTATGCATTAATTGTATCTTCTTCTTCTCCTTCTCATGAGTGGCTCATTGATTCTGGAGCTTCTTACCACATGGCTAAAAATAAATCCATGTTTTCTTCTTTAAATGATTGTAACACCAAACATATTTATGTTGGTGATGATAGATCTCTTAGTGTTGTAGGATCTGGAACCATTCATCTAGACAATGGTTAGTTTAATGATGCACTATGTGTTCCTACCTTGTCATGCAACCTTCTATCCGTTTATCAGATAACTCATTTAGGTGAAGGGAAAATAGTAGAATTCTCACCTCATGATGTTGTAATCAAGGACCTCAAAGATCCTAAACATATTTTAGCTACTGGCATTGTCGATGATTCCACAAGGTTGTATAAGTTTGACAACTTTGGGTCATCATCTCTTCCCTCAGTTTTTGTTGCTCATAATTATGATGTGAGAAAAATTTGGCATGAGAAATTTGGTCACTTAAACTATCTCTCTTCAAACTCTATGTAAGGAAAATGTGGTGATGGGCCTTCCTATGGTATCTTGCCGAGATGGTGTTTTCTCCGGATGTGTACTTAGAAAACATCATCGGGATAGTTTTGACAAACGTGCCTCTTGGCAGGCTTCAGCCCCTTTGCAGGTTGTGCACAGTGATTTATGTGGTCCACTTCCTGTTGTTTCTTTCTTTGGTTGCAAGTACTTCTTAACTTTCATTGATGATTTTTCCAGACGCACTTGGGTATATTTCTTAAAACTCAAGAGTGAATTTTTTAACATGTTCTTGGCCTTTAAGGCCTTTGTTGAGAAAAAATATGGACATCAAATTCTTAAGTTAAGATCAGACAATGGCAGAGAATATGTTAACAACAAATTTATCAACTTCTGCACTGAGCATGGAATTCAATTTCAACATACTGTTTCATATACTCCAAAAAAAAATGGTGCAGTTGAAAGGAAGAATTTCACCTTAAAAGAAATGGCTAATTGTATGCATCAATCTAAAGGACTTGGTCTCAATTTTTGGGCAGAAGCCATTAACTGTGAAAATTACATATTAAATCACACTCCTACTATGGTTTTAAAGAATATAACTCTAGAAGAAGCTTGGAGCTCAATAAAACCAAATGTAAGTCACTATCATGTTTTTAGAAGTGATGCTTGGGCCCATATTCCAGATGCGAAACATAAAGCCTTAGAACCTAAGAGTGAATTTTTTTTTTTTTTTGGATATTCTGAAGATGTCAAAGGATATAGACTTCTTCAACCAAAATAAAAAAATATTATCATTAGAAGAGATGTCAAATTTGATGAAAATATATCGGCCTGCGAGCCTAGTTCGGCAAGTGTGCCACCTTTGGCCTGCGAGCTTGATTCGGCATATGTGCCACCTCTCTCTCTCTCTTCTATTTTTAATAGCATTCCTTCTAGTTCAAATGATGACGGTGAGGATGAAAATCCTCTTCCACCTCGTGAATTTTTTCCTTATACTCCACCGCTTCCAAGATGGGTACGCTCTACTCAGGATGCAACAGGTTCTTTTGCAGGTGACCCTAGCGATTGACGATGTACACATTCTCAGTTTGAAAGAGATTCTTCATTATTGGCTCAAGTTCTAGAAAAAATTGATCCAGAAACCTTTGAAGAAGCCTCGGGTCATCCAAATTGGGATGAAGATATGAATTAAGAGTATCATTCCTTATTAGCAAACGATACTTGGGATCTTGCTCCTCTTCCAAAAGGAAGAAAACTCGTCAGATGCAGATGGGTTTACAAAACCATGTTTGGACCAGATGGAAAAGTGGATGGACATAAAGCTCGTCTTGTCGCTAAAGGTTTTTCACAAGTTGAAGGCATTGACTATACTTAAACCTTCTCCCTTGTTGCCAAAAATGAATTCTATCCACCTTGTTCTTTCCCTTGATACCTCCTTTAAATGGGAAGTCCATCATATGGATGTTAAATTTTCCTTCTTACATGGAGATTTGCATGAAGAAATCTACATGGAATAACCCCCTGGCTTTATCCAAAAAGACTCTAGCCTTGTTTTCCACCTTAAGAAGTCTCTCTATGGTATCAAACAAGCTCCTTGGGCTTGGTATGCCAAAATGGATAGATTTCTCTTAGATAGTGGCTTTTATAGGTGGCATTCTGACAATAGTGTCTACACGAAGAAAGTGGGTAATTCCTTCACCATCCTTATTATTTATGTTGATGATCTTATCCTTACTAGTAGTGATCAAAACCATATAAACCATGTGAAGTCTAGCCTCAAAAAGAATTTTGAAATGATAGAATTAGGACACTTGCATTATTTCCTTGGTCTTCAAGTCTTGCAATCCAAGGAAGGCATTACCCTCTCTCAGTCCAAGTATGCCTGTGATCTTCTACACCACTTTCACATGGAAGACTGTAAGCCTGCCACTTTTCCCTTTCAGTCTGGAGTCAAGCTTTCATTCAACTATACTACCCCTGAAGTTGATGCTACCTTATACCATCAACTTTCTGGTAAACTATTGTATCTAACCCATACCCGTCCTGACCTTTCCGTTTCCATTGGTCTTGTCGCTCGGTTTATGTACCAAACTCATGAAGGTCACTATAAAGTAGCTAAAACAATACTTCAATATATTCGAGGTATAGTTCAGTTCGAGATTCATTACTATGCAGGAGCATCTCCCTTGTTGATTGGTTTCACTAATTCTGATTGGGCTGGTGACCTTGATGATCGGAAGTCCACTGCAAGATATGTATTCATTCTTGGTTTAGGACCTATTACTTGGTCTTGTAAGAAACAAAGTGTCATCTCCTTTTCTTTAGCAGAAGCAGAGTATCGTGGTGCAGTTGAAGCCAGCAAGGAAGCCATGTGGTTTCGTCAGATCCTATCTGAATTTTGTCTTCATCAGCAGCATCCAACTACACTTTGGTGTGATAATCAGAGTGCCATTAAGTTATGTAAAGATCTATTTTAGCATCAACATATGAAACACATTGAACTCCACATACACTTCATCAGAAAGCTCATTCATGATCCTGTTCTTGAAGTGTAGTATTGTCTGACCAATGATCAAGTAGCCGATATCTTTACAAAGGCTCTCATAGAAGCAAAGTTTACCAAAATTCGATCCATGCTTGGATTTCAAGAAAATTTTCATTAAGGGGGGATAGGCCCTAATGCCTCCTTCCTTCTCCTATTGTGTCACTTTTGTAAATCCTTCAATCCTATCCCAATTTGTTCTTAAGGGGGGATGTTACGATATTTTGACACATAGGAAATAGGCTTCTTTTGTGTCACCTTTGTAAATCCTTCAATCCTATCCCAAGTTGTTCATAAGGTGGGGTGCTAGGATATTCTGACACATAGGAACTAGTTAAGAATAACTTAGTCTAGTGTAGAGTTAGGTAAAGTGTGGTTATTTACCATGTACATTTGTAACTTATAATCCGACGGTCACGATTTGTAGTGATTTGACGGTTATCTCTCACCTTGGCATTAACGACACTTGATCTATGGCTTAAAACATGATTGGTCCATGATCTCTATTTAAAGAGCATGGAGGGTCATTTTTCCTATAACCATTTATGAGAGAAACATATGTATCTTTTCTTTTTATATTAATAAATTCCCTGAAGTGGCCACATTGGCTCAGGGCATGGATTGTTTCCTTCTTTGAGGGTGTTAACCACGTGATTATACTGGTGTACTAATTTGTGATATATTTGTGAGTGGTGACCTTTGGTTCTTGATCACCACGAAGCCTTAAAAGTCATGCAGTAGATTTATATGGGTCTTCCCAACAATACACTTGCACAGTCAGACAGATGCAAGGGATGTACTATGGGAAAATATGCAAAGGCCACCTTTCATGAGAAGGAGCACTGAGCCTTGGGGACCCTTGACATATTTCACTCAGATGTGTGTGGACCATTTTATACTGCTTTGACATCAAAGAATAAGTACTATGTGATATTTGTTGATGAATTTTCGCGGAAGCGGTGGATCTACTTCATGGAGAAGAAAAATAAGGCGTTCTCAAAGTTTCTTCAATTCAAAGAAATGGTGGAGAAAGACATGGGGAAGCATGTGAAGGATCTTAGGAGCGACAATGGTGGTGAGTACATCTCCAATAAATTGAATAACTTCTATAGGAAATAAGGAATTCAGAGAGAACTTATTACGCCTCATAAGCCACAGCATAATGGGGTGGTAGAGATAAAGAACAGAATGATTGTGGGTGTAGCAAGAGCGATGTTGCATGATTAGGGCCTATGACTACATCTATGGGTGGAGGAATGCAACACAGTGGTATTTGTGCAGAACTATTGTCCTCATAGGATACTTGGCATGACTACAACAGAAGATGCTTTTACTAGTAAGAAACCTGACGTTTCACATTTTAAGATTTTTGGTTGATCTATCTATGTGCACGTGAAAAATACACCAGGAAGAAGCTAGAACCAACACCTGAGATTGGGATTTTTGTGGGGTACACTAATACTCTCCACAACTATTGGGTGTATTTTCCAAATAGTAGAATGACTGTTGTGTGATAGGATATAAAATTTGAGGAGGAGAAAGCCATGTGATTTTCCATTGAGAGAGAGTTGGATTTGCATGCAAAGGAGGAAATCTTGGTTCCAAAGCATGAGCATCAAGATGTGGATCATCCACATCCAGAGGATCATGGAGTGGCAGAAAACACTCATGTAGAGCCATCCACCAGAAATGGTAGAAGGCACACCATGCAATTTGGTAAATTGAGACTTGATGCAGTAGAGAATGTAGGAGCCCCTATTTCACTGCACAAACAAAGACAATTTCCAGACATGTTTACTGGATACATGGCTCTTATGAGCAAGTGTATTGTGACAGAACCATCTTCCTTTCAGGAGGTAATGCAACAACCAATTTGGGTTGATGAAATGGTGGAGGATTATGACTACATTGTCAATAAAAATGCATGGGATATTGTCTTAAGATTGGTCGGAAAATCATTGGTTGGATTGATATTGATATACAAGGTAAAGAAAGCTACTGATGGGAGTGTGGAGATGTAAAAGGTGAGATTTTTGGCCCAATGATACTCAATAATTGAGGGGATAGAATATGATGATAATTTTGCACCAGTTGCAAGGTACTCCTCCATTAGATCTATCCTTGCACTCTCCGCATAGATGGGGTGGCGAATTCATCATATGGATGTGAAAACTACGTTTCTGAATGGAGTTATTTTAGAAAATGTGTACATAGAGCATCCAGAAGGTTTCAATATCTTTGACATTGAGTCTCATGTCTGTCGACTCAAGAGAGCACTGTATGGGCTGAAGCAAGCACCTTCTACTTGGTACACTAAGTTTGACAGCTATTCCACCGGATTGGGCTTCACTAAAAGTGAAGCTAAAGCAATCTTGTACCAGATTGTTGTTGATGGTGAGCTCTTGATTATCATACTTTATGTTAATGATCTAATTTTTACAGGTGATCAGAAACTAATACACTCAATGAAGGAGGTTCTTTAAAGGGAGTTCGAAATGAAGGACATGGGACTCCTTAATTATTTCCTTGGTTTGGAAATATCATAGCGGGATGGTGAAATTTTTGTGTCTCAAGGCAAGTATTCCAAAGAGACACTAGGTAATTTTTAGATGGAGAGTTTTAAACCCATGAACACCCCTCTTCCACAAAATTGTAGGAAAGAGGATGTTATTTCAGGAGAGGTAGTGGATTCTTTCTACAGGCAGTTAGTTGGTTCATTGATGTAATTAGTGAGCACCAGACCATAGATTTGCTACACAGTTAACGAGCTAATTCAAGCTATGGTTAACCCTACCAAGCTCTTTTGGAAGGTGCAGAATCATGTGTAATATTCCTAAATTAGCATGCAGCTAATAGGAATATTAATTTTTCTTTTAAAATATAGATAGATGAATAAATGGGTAAGGAGGCTCATAAGTTGCTTAAGTAGGAATAAAATCCCTCATAATGTGAAAAGGGATCATGTTAATAACCAGATCAAGCATCCACATGTGTGATCGGGGTCTAAAATGTGTGGAAAAATTCAATTTTGACCAAGTCAACAACATTAATATTTTAAGACTAGATCCTAAATAAAGACAGCTCAATGTGAATAAAGATCAATCTAGCTAGTCAAAATGAAGACACCATGAGCATGAAGAGAGACAATGCATGAAGATCTAGTCAAGTTTGATCCAATCAAGTTTGATTAAATCAAACAATGCTGTAAAAATATGAGCAATACTAATGGAGACAACGTAATTTTGGTGGAGGAGCCTTAGCATGGAAGCAAACTCATAATTGGGTGGGACCCTTGGTGAGGAATCTCATCAACTATATAATGAAGGGGATGGCAACAATATGGGGCATGATTGAAGATTATATTTTGTATGTGGTGTGTTTAGACTTCTTTGCATACTTTGGCTGTTTAGCTAAGCTTTTTTCACTGTTTAGTGGAAGGGTTTTCTCATGTGGGAATTCCCCACTCTTGCTTGGAGATCTTGTTTAAGAAATTTGAGGAGAGAATTTTGTGCTACATTTTCCACTATATAGTGTTAGTCCAAGTAGTTACCTTCTGAAACAATGCATTCCCTTTTATAAACTGCGGTATTTCTTAAGGTATTGCAGTGGAGGGGTTTAATCCATTGTTTTGAGAGCTAGTTTCCCAGGAGGAGGATCAGCCTTCATGCAGAAAAGCTAGAAAAAGGAGCTACAACCATTTATTTTCATGATCAACCATATTTATGTAGTGCTTCATCCATATAGTGTGATTCAGCCATAGATCTGTAGCAGATATTTCATGTATATTATTTCTCTCAAGAAACCCTTACCGAGTCATCGTGGATCTATGTAAAAGAGACCAGATTTCTATTTTTGTGCTCTATTGAATAATAAATCATTAGATCTCATTTTTCTCTCCATTTGCTGAGTATAACCCTCAATAAAATATGGTGTCTCTTTCTACAGTAATTTCTGTTTGTAGCAATCTTGGGTTTTCAGTGTTTTTGAGTTGTTTTGAGCATGGGAGGCATGTTTAACTAGGCGAGAGTCATTTGTTTCTGATATCCTCTTAGATATAAGTATAATAATGTCAGATCTAATGGACACATGGGCTGAATTTTTATTTTTATGCTTATATTTATGAAAAATGAATTTTTCAAATATCTGCAAGATAGATCAAAGCAAACCCTTATTATCTAGAGGAAAGAGGTTCTCAAAACTTCTCTTTCAAACTCTGCAGGGTAGAAGTAAAGACATCAAATAAATGATGAGGGAAAGACATAGAAGTCCCTCAACAAGATCTACAATATCTATACATGATGAAAGATCTATTTCCTCATCTTATGTGGGTGAGCATTCAACCACATCATCAAATTTACAATGCTTTATCAGCCACTTGTTCATGAAAATGAAGAAAAATAAAGGAGATGTGCTAAAGGAAGAGACTCTTGGTGATTATTTGCAAGAGTATGAAACTCAATCTAAGGGGTTCAAATATCACTTGAACTTCCAAGGGTTTTCCAAGATCAAGGAGGAAAGAAGCAGAAGGAGCGAGCAACATGGTGTGGGTAGATTCTTTCTATCTACTTTTGATGGGTCACCTAAATGTCTAGCTAGGGCTTGGGTGAAGGAGCTAGACACCTATGTGCAACAACATCAAGTTTCAAAAAAGGAAGCCATTAAAGTAGAAGTGTTGCATCTTGAGCGTAAGGCTTATGCTTGATGGTTCTTTGAATCTTTTTCCTTAAAGAATGCAAATACATATAGTTATGCAAATTTCATTAGAATAATAGTGGAAAGGTTCGAAGAAAAATCCTATGAAACGTCTTCCATGGAACCTATCAAACCAAATCAAAAAAACTTTTTAATGGGTTGGAAGCGTACATAAACTCAGCTCCATTTCAGAAAACCATTGCAGGGGATGAAAACTTGTATCATATCTTGCCAAGGGCAAAGTCTCCATTGCATGAAGAGTTTTCTTATCAAGAGGAAGACATGGAGATTCCTCCTTCAAAAGAAGACCAAGATCTAAGGTCTCTTATTGATCATGAGGCATTCTCAACTATTGAAGAGGAGGAAGAAAAGGCTAATGTAGTCATGATAAGAGCACATCCAATACCTCTTGAAGATGAATATGGAGCACTTGCTCCAAGGAGAGAAACTCTTGCACTCTTGCAAGGATTTCAGAAGAATCTCACATATGGAGATCATGGCACAATACATGTGCAACATCTGCCATCATTATCTAATGGTGAGATATTGAAGATAGAAGAAGATAAAGGGGAGGGCATGCATGACATGTTGAGGAGAATACACCCATTTTTATTTGAAAAGGCTGATACACAAATAAGGCAAGAGGATCTATGCAAGGAAGGCAAGGACAAATCTGTCCACTCACATACACATTCTTCTCTATGCCTTGATGTCTCTTTGCATGGAGGAATTCCACCAGGGAGACCTCCTGATTGGAGGAAAACTAAAGTGTTCTCTCAACTATGTGCAGCAGTGACATATTTGGCTAAGGAAGGAGCCTTGAGGGGAGATACCATAGCATTGAGAACTAATGATGGATTCTAAGGAGATGTGAGAAATTTTCTAAAATTTACTTTGCTATCTTCCACTCATATATTTGCACTGGAAAAGAAAAATTCAGAAATCTATGTTGAAATTATCATGGTATCAAAAGGCCACTCCATAGCCTTGGAGCAGCAAAAGATACTTCTATACATAATGAAGATTTCTGAATATGAAAAGAGGGTACTACCAATCTTGTATACATGGGAAAAAATATGGAAGTTTTGGAAAGGAACCTTTCAAAAGAAGGTTGACTTCCATGAAATTCAATATTTTCTTGAGAAATATCACCTGCAAGAGAGGCAACAGAGGAAATTCGAAAGTACTCCAACATGTGACTTTTGCATCAAGCATGTCAAAGAGGAAAGCCATGTCATGACAGGGGCTACATTTCAGATTTCTACAACGTTGTCAATGTTGGGGAGCCTAGATCCTTATTGGGAGTCCTAACTCTTGATAGAATATTCCAAGGACCTCTTCACATGTAAGGTTCTTGATGAGCAAGAGATGGATGAGAGGTATAAGGTAGTTGATGGAATCATTTATGTTCATGATCACATCTACTTAACTAAAGATTCCAAGCTCAAGTGTACACTACTTAATGCAGCCTATGAGATCTTGCTTTCTAAACCCACTGGATTTATTAAAGCATACCATATGATCTTGGAAGGATTCATGTGGGTATATTTCAAAGAGGAGATGCACTCTCATATGAGGAAGTGCATAGATCATTTGCTGGTTGAGGAGGAACATAGCTCTTGGGAAGAATTATCATTATCACCTCCTTATTCATTGAGTGTAAGAAGGAGCTCATCCATGAGTTACCTCACTAATTTGAATCAATTATATAGTGAAACTTGTATTTCTGAACATCATAATGTATCTACTATATGCTTGTATTTTCTTAACACTCATATGCAGGGCTTTGCTCCAAGAGGGGGCACTTTTTATGGGCTTCACAGGCCACTTTGGGCCATGAAAAATGGTGATGTGCATCATTCCTTGGAAGATCTTGGAGAGAGGATGTGCCCCTTATGGTGTGATTCATTAACACCAACCATTATACACCTTCTCCAAACATGGAAGAAGGATGGGGTAGCAAACAAGTGCTGGGAGAAGCACTTGTCATATCATATTCTATGGCAGTTGGGAGTAAAACTATGCTGGTTGCACATGAGGGACCATTGTCCTTCTCCATTACTACATATGGCAGCTAGCATGACTCTAATTATGATTCCATATGATGAAAATGTTCTTACTTTGTTGAGGACATGGTTGGAGGATAGACACATTGGTTGGATGTGTCCTTGGGGGAAGAAATTTCCCACACTTTTTGCAATACGAGTTTCAAGTCAAGCATGGGAAAAGATATGGCTACCATAGTAGATCACTTGTTTCTTTATGAGGTAGGCCATATGATTGTTTGGAGCACTTGGGAAATACCTCTCATGAGCATTTGGGAGGAACTTTTCTATGAATTACCAAGCTAGGAGGTGATTCATTTCATTTGGATGATAGCATGGAGATGGGAGTCCTTCATTGATGATGGAATTACCCATGTTTGTCATCACTTCTATCTTGAGGAGGTCATGGATAAGCAATAAGGTTTCCACATAGACCTTCCATTATTTCATGATGAGAGCCATTTGGTTTATCTACCAAAGGCCAACTTGCACACTTGGGAGGAAACATTGCGAGAGAGAATTATTGTAGAATATCTGAAGCAATGGTGGAGACTATTCGATGAGCAGGCCCCAAGAGGAGGAGGGGAGATTTTGCAGCACCCTTGCAGTTGCTTAAGGACAAGCAACATTTGGGAGGGGAAGACAGTAATATTCCTAAATTAGCATGCAACTAATAGGAATATTATTTTTTCTTTTAAAATCTAGATAGATGAATAAATGGGCAAGGAGGCTCATAAGTTGCTTAAGTAGGAATAAAATCCCTCATAATGTGAAAAGGGATCATGTTAATAACTAGATCAAGAATTCACATATGTGAACAGGGTCTAAAATGTGTGGACAATGTAAAGTTTTACAAAGTCAATAACATTAATATTTGAAGAGTGGATCCTAAATAAAGACAACTCAATGTGAATAAAGATCAATCTAGCTAGTCAAAATGAAGACACCTTGAGTGTGAAAAGAGATAATGCATGAAGATCCAGTCAAGGTTGATCCAGTCAATATTTATCTAGTCAAGTTTGACTAAATCAAACAACACTGTAAAAAGATGAGCAAGACCAATGGAGACAACGTAATTTTGGTGGAGGAGCCTTAGCATGGATGCAACCTCATAATTGTGTGGGACCCTTGGTGAGGAAGCTCATCAACTATATAATGAAGGGGATGGAAAACATATGGGGTGTTAGGCCTTCGTAGTTTGCAATATTGGAAAATACAAATGCTGCAGAGCCTACATCAAAACCACTTTGGAATTTGAGGACCTAGCCATCCTAGATTCAGATAGGGATCTCTCTATATGTGTGTTTTCAAAGATGTTTCTTTATGGTTAAGTATGATATTAGGCTATTTATGAAGAACAAGGTTATTTTTTTTTGGTTGGCTAGGATGACATGAAGATGAATAATGTTTGTTTGAAGGGTGAAGGTGTGAGTAAGTGAAAGAATGATTCAGCTGATAAGATAAGCAAGGAAAACCATCAATCCATTGGGCTATGGAGTCATAAAAAGATTTTAATTGCACAGCAAGTTTCAAGAGTGGTCCATGGGGCAAGTCATCTATGTCAAAGGATCTCTTTAAGTTTATTTTATGGAATGAAACATTCACAGTGTGGTGAAGGAAGTAAGCACACAAGAAAAACAAAGGACAACTTAAGATCAGGTAAGTACTTTTAAACTAGCCTGCTTTTGGTATGCACTTAATGGAGAGACACAAAAGTAACCTAAGATCATGTAAGTACTTTTAAACTACCCTACTTTTGATATACTTTCAAGGGGAAACACTAAAAACAAAGAATAGCTTAAGATCAAGTAAAGACTTTTAACCTAGCCTGCTTTCAACATATTCTCAAAGGAAAACATTCATGATAAACATAAAAATTAGTCTAAGATCAGATAAGTACTTTTAAACTAGCTTGCTTTCAACATACCCTTAAGGGAACTTTTCAAAGCAACTGTTGGAGACAAACTAGAGGACAGGGCTACCCATAAACTTCTCTAGCTCAACTTTAATAAGCAGACTTTTCAAGAACATTCAAAGACAATATCTCAAGTTGTACTCAGGAAACATGGGCTCACCAACACTTCATTGGTTAAACTCTATTGAATTATCATCAAATAAAAAATCAGCAGAAAACATAGAGGATAAAGATTTATCACTGAGATTTAGGGTACTTTCAGAAGTAAAACCTAATCTATATTTGCTATTCTTTATCAGAGAAAGTGGACAAAATGAAAACAAAAAGAAAATAAAATTACAGTGAGAATAACATCAGCATTGACATAGACTAGGATCCCATAAATTAGCTATTGTATTTTATGTTCAAACCAGTTACAATCTTCAAGTTCAGTGGATATTTACATCTTCAAACTTCTCATCTCAGCTTATGTATCTTCAATTCCTAACAGAGCTACAACATACTTCTAAAGCTATTTACATTCAACAAGTATCCAAAGGCCAACCCTTACAATGTGTTCCTCTTGGAGTTTTTATAGAAGAATGAGGAGGTGGAGTGAAAGAAAGGTCTATCTGTTCAATTAATGCAGAGTAAGTTCTTCTCAGCATTTGAAGGGCCAAATGGAGAAGTATTCAAATGTTTTAACTTTGCTAATTGATAATTACATTAAAGTTGATCGACTTTAGCCACTTTTGTTGAATTTTGGGGCTTTTGGTAGGTTGGCAGTTAATCCTGAGCTGTACTTATAAATATATCTAACTGTGTAATTAATATGCATTCTTTGTAGGTGAAATCAGCTAGTAGGTGACATTTTCAGGAGTAATAGCCTCAATAATATGGCATTCGGAGGCTCTTTTTGTTAATTTGTCATGATCTGTTGCTTTAAATATTGTTTAGGCCCTAATTCTTTCTTTAAGGCCTTTGAAATTATCCTTGGAGCCTCAAACTTTATTTGCTGACTATATTCACTAATTTGGCTTTAGTCAGTTGTCTTTTTCCATTTTCAATTGAACTAGGCTTTGGTGCTTTTAAGCCTGTTCCTTTAATTATCTTTAATCGTGCTTTTCCTTTAACCACAGGGTTAAGCTCTTCTAATCTTCAAAATTTATGTATATAACCCTTATCTCGTGTCCTTTTCCCTTAAACTGTAATATTATGCCTTTAATCTTCAACCTTATGCATTAATCCTTTGATCTTCAACCTCTGTCTTCACTGTTTTTCCCTTTTTTGCTGTGGATAAGGGGTTTTTTGTGCGTAGGAAGGCTTTACCATGTAATCAGTGCTCATAAAACACTGATCATCCATGAAATAAAACCTAACAGACCCTTTTTTCATCGTTTGGTCTTTGTCTAGACCATGAAATTCATCACCTTCTGTGCCTGTCTTTTTAGGGACTATAGTGGGATTTCGGCCTTAAAAAAATCATAAAAACCTGCAAAAAACATAGAAAACACGTTATATAAAATCTTGTGGGGTCGAAAATGCTGCCTAAGAGGCTGGCAGAGGCGATGGAGCATTTTTAGATGGGCGGGAGAGGTTAAATGGAGAAAACCTGCGAAAACGAGGTTTAAAAACCATATGGCACGAAATTAGAGAATGGTGGTATTGTGAAAACCGTGAATGGTTTTTGCATGAACCTTGGGAAGTAAGTGGTTTGCGTTTAATCGATTATGATCCAACCAAAATGTGTCACGTGGCTTTGGAAAAACTATCGGTCTCACGCGACTTTGGAGGGTTAAACTCCGGAAAACAAAACCACGCGATATGCGATGTCGACTGTTGGATGAGGAGGGACAGATCCGACGGTGCGGAGAGGGGCACGATGGAAAGGTGCACGAGTCAGGAGGATTAGTGGAAGCCAGGTGGTAGCGCGTGATTGGGTGAGCACTTATTGTAGTGGATGGTAGGACCCTGGCGGGATTGGGTGTTAGGATGAACGAGGGTCGTTGGTTTATATAGATCGAAAGCGGAGATTTGTTGTAGGATGGATGGATGGAAGGATTCGGGAGGATGAAGGATAGGAAGGGAAGCGTGGTAATTTTTGATATTTATATATCAATAGTGGGGATTGATTTAAGGGGTGACAAGGCGGGGATAAAAGAAAATTAAGGAAAAGGGCCTTAAAGAATGGGGAAGAGAAGGGTTCAGTGAAGAAGCATGGGACCGAAGGCAGGTTAAGGGAGGCCTAATCGAATTGGGGGTTGGATGTAACATAAGACAAGGGAGAAGGAGAAAGGTAAGTACCAATGGTGCGATGGTGATGGGGGATAGGAACCATGGAGCTGGTACATGGTCATGTGGAGGGGAATGTGACCAAGGGCCAAGAGAAAGGTGCTTATCACGTCGGGATATCACATCAAGGGGAAGCAAAAGAAATGGGAGATGAGAAGCAACAAGGGCTGATGCGATGTAACATGTTGCGATGTGATAAGCGCTAGCATTAGGTCACGAGGCTCGATCATACAATGGAGAAAGATCTGGGAGCTAAGCTAAAAGGGGCTAAAGCCTGTTTAGAAAAAAGGGTGCTTTTTAGGCAAAAAAGAAGGTTTTTCAGGGGTTTTTTGAGGTCCCGATAGGAAAAGGGAGGGTTTCTAAACCATAAAAAGGGTTTTATAACTTCGAAAAAAGGGATTTCTGAAGGCTTTTTAGGAGAATAAAGGGTAAATGAGAAGGAATTTTTAGAGGAAAATGAGTGATATGGGGGCATGAAATGAGGAAAACGGAGCCTTTTAGGAAACAAATTTCGTTGGGAACAACAGAATTTTGAAGGGAACAGCACTAAGGAACAACACTATTTAAGGAACTACGTTGTTTAAGGAACAATAGTCTTCAATAATGAATGATTTTCTATGAAAATGATCTATTGAAGGCTCAAGACCTGTTTTTAGCCATCATTTGCTATGACAAAATTTACTGATGGCTAACAGTTGCTACACTTGGGGATGGCAGCTCCTTGGAGGTTTCAAGAACTTTAGAAATTGATCTCTGGGATGTATACCTGTGCCTTTATCCATTGACAACCTGTTATTCTTTAATCATGCAGCTTTAAAAGATGATCAATACTTACATCAAATAGAATTTTTTCCCAGACAACTACCTTCACAGCCTACTTCCTATCATTTTTTCTTTAGAAGGTGCACTTGGACTTGCAGACCTTAAACATCAACATTTTATTCTTTTGAAAATAGGAAAAAATAATCTAAATCTACCCTTATTCCTGCCATGAGTTCAGATTAAACATTTGAACTCATCGATTCTCTACCTAAGCTACTATCTGCCAGGATTAAACTGTCTGGAAGATTTTATTCTTTATTCTTGTAAAACATAAATTTAAACACAGTCAAATCAGGATTAGACTGTCTGATTTTCCATGGTGTCTATGGTTGTATGTACAAGATGCACATAGAATTTATTTGTAGAAGTTTAAAACAAAACTGTGAAGGCTTAAGATATGAAAAATATAAAACATCCTTCATCCTTTCTTTCAGCTCTGGATTTAATATTTTTGAGTTGATATTTTCTTTTCTCTTGGTTTGGAATTTGAGCATATTAGAACCAACTCTACATCAATCTAACAGGTTCAGGTTTTCAGTTTGTTTGAACCACTGCTTTTCCATCCTAATCTATTCTACTGATAAGCCAAGATTGAACAGTTTGGCAAATATTTCTTTACTAATCTATTAGCAGAAAATTGAAATCTATTTTATTCATGGTTAGACTATATGACTAAAATAGTAGTGTTTTCTTAAGCAGCGACATTTAAGCTTGCACACTTTCAGATTTCTTCTCTTTTTTGGTATGGGGCTGTACCTTTCTTTTTATGTCTGCCCTCTTTTTCTCTTTTTATTGAATTTCTTTTTTGTATTTTTATTTTTTCAAATTCAAAAGCAATGTTATATACAATGATCAAAAACTTTGAAACTAAAAAAATATCAGTTAACAGAAATAATGTTTGAGAACCCTGCCATTGACAAGACCTCCAAAGTATTTAGCACCATCCAATTATTGCAGAAAAAATGCATTCTTTCCAATAGTAGATTGGATAAGATAAGGGCCCTGCCATAAGTTATCAAATTTTCCATGTTTGTCCTTATCTTCTCTTCTTGAATCCCATTTCAAAAATTTATCACCAATATTGAAATCACTTTCCTTGTATCTTTTGTCAAACAACTTCTTGATGTTTTCTTGTAGTTTCTGTGCTCTAATGTACACTTCCTCTCTAGTTTTTTGTATATGTATAGTATGGTTTATTCTCCTTGTCACATCATCATCTTCAGACTATACTTCCTGGATCAAATTCACGACTGGCACTTCTAAATTAGTTGGAAATATTGCATCAATTCCATAAACTAGCTGGTAGGTGGACATTCCAATGTATTTTTTAATGGTTAGTCTATCTTCCCATAAAGCATGTACTAGTTTATTGTGCCATTATTTCTTGTTATCTTCCAGCAACTTTTTGATTATGTTCACCAAACTTTTATTTGAGGACTCTGCCTACCCATTACCTTGGGGGTAATAAGCTGTATAATGGCCCAATATAATATGATACTTATGGCAGAATTCTACCATCTTCTTAGATCCAAATGTAGCAGCATTATCAGTTATGATCTTTCTAGGACAGCCAAATCTAGACAGTATATGGTTTTCAAGGAAGGAAATGATGATTAAGTCTATGGCATTTTTAGAGGGGATGGCTTCTATCCACTTAGTAAAATAATCTGTTCCTGTGAAGATCCATCTATGTTGGGCAGATGAGAGAGGATGGATTTCCCCAATGAAGTATAGACCCCACTGTTGAAAAGGAGCTTCAATAGTGATTGGTTGCAGAGGTAAGGGAAGAAAATTTCTTTTGCCTTCAAAAATTTGGAATCTGTGATAGGCAATAATCAGCTTATGAACATCTTGAAAGAGGGTGGGCCAGTAGTAACAGCTCTAAGGATATTTTTAGCAGTTTATTTCTAATAGAGGTGGGCTCCACATTCTCCTTCATGAAACTCATGCTTGATCTTATCTGCATCATTCTCAGGCAAACATTTAAGCAATAATCCACTAGCATTTTTCCAACATAAACATTTATCCAAAATGCAATAAGTTACATCTTTTAACTTTAAAAATCTTTCCTTTGTTTTAATCAAACCAGGAGGAACATTAACATAGTGCAAAACATATAAAATGTCATCATACCAAGATGAATTCATAAAATGATCTTCGATAATTGGAGTTGAAAACTCCTCCTGTTCATCTAATGCATTAAACATGTTTATATCAAGAGCTTGAAATTTCAATTCAGCCATAATTTTTGCTAGACCTTGACCATTTACGAGCTTAGTGGGCTTGATTTCTAAGTCATATTCTAAAATTACAGCAATCCACTTTCCTCTTTTTCCATCTGGATCTTGGGTCAATATGTCTTTTACAACTGAATGAGGCACAAATGCTATTATGTGGGAGTGTAAAATATAAACTCTGAAGTCTTTTAAGGCTTTGACTAAGGAAAAGGCTTGTTTTTCCATTATATTGTACTTCAGAGGTGCATCTCTTAATTCCTTGCTGAAAAATGCAATTGGCTGCTCTTATCCATTCATGTTTTTCTGTAATAGGACAGTAGCTACTGTGTGTTCTGATGCAAATGAAAAAATGAAGAAATCCTTTGTAAAATCAGGACTAATGAGAACTGGTGTTTTGGTGAGTGCTTGTTTTACTATTTCAAATGATTTCTTTGCTTCTAAGGTCCATTTGAATCCTTCCTATTTTTTAAGCATATTTGTTATGTTTCTAAGGAGTTCAGCTAAATTGGGTATGAACCTTCTCAAGAAATTAATCTTTCCAATGAAAGATTGAAGTTCCTTAATGTTTCTGGGATGGTTGATTTGCAATATGCCATCAATCCTCTTTGGATCTATCCTTCTTCCCTCTTCTGATATGATATGCCCAAGAAGTTTACCTTCTTGGAGACCAAACAATGTTTTCTTTGGATTTAAGGACAATCCAAATTTTCTGCATTTTTCAAAGACTTTTCTCAAGTGTATTAGGTGTTCTTCATCTGTTTTAGAATAGAAAGTGATGTAATCTAAGTAAATCACTATGAAGTAACCTATTTCTTCTAAAAATGAAATATCCATAGCTCTTTGAAATGTGGCACTAGCATTCATTAAACCAAAGGGCATTTTCAAATACAGGAAAGTACCCCAAGGTGTAGTAAAGCCTGTTTTAAGTTGATCATCAGGATGTACCAATATTTGATTGTAACCTGAGAAGCCATATAGAAAATAAATTCTTCTAGAACCAACTACCCATTGTAAGATATGATCCATTTTGGGTAAGGGATAATTGTCCTCAGTGAGCCTTCTTTTAAGTTTCTAAAATCAATGAAAAGACTTATCTCTCCTGTTTTCTTCCTAACTGATACAAGATTAGATACCCACTCTGAGTATCTAACAGGGACAATAATTCCAGCATCATACATTTTTCTAATTTCTTTCTCTACCAGAGGTAATTGAACATGGTTGATTCTATGCAATTTTTGTTTGAAAGGTTTATGGTTTTCTTTGAGGGGTATCTTATGCTGAATTATTTTTGTATCATACAATTTCAGATATTCATAGCTCCATGCAAAAACATCAGAAAATTCTTTAAAAAGCTCAATGTATTTTAGTTTGATATGAACTGACAGTTCTTTTGACAGTTTGATAATTTTAGGCTTTTCCTCACTGCCTATGTTGCATTCTTCTACTTTAGTTTCTATGGGTTCCAGCTTTGGCTTCTTTTCCACATCATTCAAGTCAAACAATTCCTCTAAAGGGACCAGTCGTTTAGGCAAGCCTTGGTCTTTAGATTGCAGCACTTCTAAGTCTTCATTTTCCAAATCTGTGCTATTTTTGTTATATGTTGGAGTTCATTTGTTAACAGATTTATTTCCGCAATCTCTGGAGACTTTTCTTCTTCAGTAAGTGGGTTGTCTTCAGTAGGACAGTCTTCATCATAATCTAAATCTAAATGTGGTGTATCAAATTCATTTTTGGACTATAGGAAGTCTTCTATTTGTTTGTCTCCATCAAAAACTCGCCAGTACTTTTTATTATCTGGGACAAATGGTCTATATTTGACTTAGGTGGTACATTGCTTAGTTTCATAAGGTGTTAGACAAGTTCTAGCAGCAAAGGCAAAACCATTGGCAAGGAAATTTTGGTTTCTTGGGACAAAGATAAGTTGAAATTCATCAAAAAAATTTAATAAATCCATGGCATCATCTCTATAGGCTCTAAGTCTGTGATGTTTAGCACTGTACTCCCCATTTACTTGCCTAATAATCAACTCCGAATCCCCATGAACTGTTATCCTCTTGGCCCCTAATTTTGTCAATAAATGTAGGCCTAAAAGGAGAGCCTCATACTCAACTATGTTGTTTGTAAAATGAAAGTTTAATCTATAGGAATTCTCCTCAGCATGATTGTTTTCAGTGTTGTGTAACCATATGGTAGCTCCTGCATCATTTTTAGCGTAAGACCAATCAAAATTCATGCTCCAAAGAGGAATGTTTTTAGATTTGTCATTTATTTCATTGTTGTCCTCTTTGTTTTGTTTGCTAAATCTGTCACTGTGTTGTTCTTGCAGGTCTGTACTATGTTGAATTTTGTTTTCTTCCTCAAGATGTTCAATGTTTTGAGGTTTTATTCCTTGATTTCCATGATCTGCACTAATTTTATGGCTGCTTTGAACCTTAAGACCTATAATCTGTTTGCTGTAATTTTCTGAATCAACAAATTTCCTTTTAGTTTCCTCCTTATTTTCCTCTTCATCATTTGTTGCCACTATGTTTGGGTGTGTAGTGACCACTACATTTGCTGATTTTTCATTGATTAACTCTTGTTCTTTATGAATATCATCATTTTAAAGAGTGAAAGAGTCAAGGTCAGTCTGTATGGAATAAAGGGGAGAATTTTCCAGTCTTTCTTGGCTACTCACCATGTATTTCATGTGTGTTTCCCTATAGAGTCTTCTAGTTTGACTGAAGATAAGGATGGTGGCATAAGTCATATCCATCTGCATAGTACCTTGTAACTTGGCACCCCATGACCTTGAAAGAAGCATGCCATATTTGGGGTGGATATCAGCCACTACAATGTCCATCACTAAACTTTTGGCTGGTATTTGGGCTAGGTTAACACACAGATCCTTTATTAGGCCTAGGCATATTACCCTACTTGAATCAAAAGAATATAAATCTTTGTAGGGTCTAGTTACCTCTAAGCCTAATCTTTCCATTATTACCTTGGGCATTAGGTTGTGTGATGCTCCAGAATCAAGCATGGAATTATGAAAAATATTATCATGGATGTTCAAACTGATGTAAAATGGAGAGGTAGTTCTTTATTGAAATTTTCCTTCAATTTTTGGTCCAAATATGAGCTCTGGGGTATCATCATTTAAGTTAACTGTGTCATGAACATCTTCTATGTTTAAAGCTTTCAAAATCTGATCTCTATATACATTTTGAGTGACTAACTGAATAAGTGGGATAGAGATTTTGATTTTGGATATTTCATTCTCTAGGCTAAAAGGAATTTGGTTTTTCAAAATGTTTGATTCAGCCTTATTAGTCACTCCTTGTTCAGCAAAATTAGCTTGCTTATTTTTAGTATTTACAACAGTTAAAATGGTTTTTTCAGGAGCATTAGCTGAGATGCTATTCTTGCTAGGGTTAACACTCTATTTTTCATTGGCTTGGGTGTTTTTCCCTTTGTTCAAATTGGAATTTACAGCCACTGTATTATGAATTTCTGCTGTCTTTTCGAAAACATTTTTAGGGCTTTTTTTGGTAGATTTATTAGAGGTTTTATTTCTGGGAGTCTCTTGATTATTTTTACTTCTTAGGTCATATTTTTTAGGTGATCCTATGATGGAATTTTCAGAGTTATGTTCATAATAATCAGTTTCTATTCTTCTATCATCATAAGGCGTATATAGACCTTGTTTTCTTTCATGGAGGAAAACAGAATCCTCATTTCTTACTCCCAGCATGTTTATGTTTTCATCCTCTGTTTGTTCATTAATTTCTTCATCCTCATTCACATAATTTTCTTGGAAAGGAGGTCTGACCTGTTGATCATCATCTCTTTGTATTTTTTGAGGTTGATTTTTCCTAAAGTTCTGATTCTGATTTTGAGACTGATTTCTATTTTAGGGAGCTAATTGATTTTCTCTAGATTGTGCTCTCTCAAATATGCTCATCCTTTTCATCATTTCCTCCATCATTCTTTCCATTTTTTAGCTATATGTGGAAGGTGCAGTTTCCTCCCTAAATGATAATTTATTTTCATTCCTCATCCTAGCCCTTTTCTCAATCAGATTCACTTCCACAGCAAAAGCTCCCTTCTGCATGTCTTCCAAAGTCAAAGGATCTATTTCCCTTAGTTGATAGGCCATTTCAGGATCAAATCCTTCAGAGAATTTGGCCAAAGATGAGCCTTGTGGAGGTTTCAAATATGAGGGTAGTATATTATAAACACCATTGAATCTAGTGCAATAATATTGAACACTTTCCCCAGTGTTTCTTTTGAGGTTGTTGTAATTTTACAGTATTTGGAGAAGCTTTTTTCTAACTTCCCAGTTGTTTAGGAATGACTGACGGAGAGCTTGGAGGTCATTAATACTGTTAGGGGTTAAGCTTTTGAACCATTTTTTTGCTTCTCCCCCTAAAATTTGAGCAAACAATCAGATTTTGACAGTTTCATCATCTATCTCATATCTATCAAAATAGTCATTCATCTTGTCCACATGTTGTGAAGTAGTAGTAGCAACACTGGCATCATATAATGGAATCTTGGACTAATAGTCCTGTGGAAGATTGAATAAAGGTAAAGAAAGGACTAGGGGAGCATACCATGTTGCCATGATAGGAGGTTGTGGAAAAAATGGGGGGTTTACAGGTGGAGGATGTAAGATAGGAGGGGGTTGATGGAATGGAGTGGTTTGAATAGTGGGATTATGGATGACAGTAGTGGATGGATCAGCAAGAGACTATTGACCAGATCTAGCATGAGAGAAACCAAAATTGTGAGTGAAATGAAGATCAGGTGGAGTAGTTTCTCTATTAAAAGTGATTTCACCACTATGTTGGGGTGAGTGTGAAGGCTCAAAGTCTATCTGATCAATATCACCAAGTGACCTAGTTCTAACTGGGTTTCTAAAGTCAACTTGTGAATCTTGTAGAGATGTAAGGTTTTCAGGGACAAAATCAGTTCTATGAATTGGTCTGACAATAATTGTAGTTTTAGATTTAGGGGATTTCCTAAGGATAATTTCTGGATTATCAACTGTCTCAGGAGGATTTGCGTCAGGATAGGCTCTAGTATAAATTCTTCTAGAAGCCACTATGTTGTGTTTTCAGACCCAATGATAAGAAATTTTTAACCAAGTATGAAAAAATTTAATAGGTTAACTGATATTTTAACAAGAAAACTTAATCTTCAAAGTTTCCTTAACTGAGTTCGTATGATGTTATGATAGAAATGGGTTTCCCAGTGGAGTCTTTGGTCAATTCAGAATTGTGGATTCGCCAGGTGGAAATTTCTATCTTTGGAAGGTAAAATGTTTTATGGTCCACCACTAGTAATTTATTTGAATACCAATCTAAAATGTTTTGGGTTTTTTTTTAGTTTTTACAGTCCTATGGTTATGAGAGTGTCCAATATATGTTTCAACACTTAGCTACAGTGATGATACAAATAGAGTCTACTTTATGGCTCATTGGCTGATCTCTCCAAGGTCTAATAAGGGTCTGTTAGAATCCTAAGAAGTACTTAGATTGCCACTGATTCAGTCATGATCACTAATATGCTTGGTAGTGCTTGAAGAAAGATGATATTTCTTAAATGAATTTTGAGTGTTTTTTTAAGGGCTTTTTACTCAGAAATTCCCCAGTATGGTTGCCTGTATGTTAGGCCTCTGTAGTTTGCAATATTGGAAAATACAAACGATGTAGAGCCTACGTCAAAACCACTTTGGAATCTAAGGACCTAACCATCCTATATTCATAAAGGGATCTCTCTATATGTGTGTTCTCAAAGATGTTTCTTTATGGTTAAGTATGATATTAGGCTAGTTATGAAGAACACGGTTGTTTGTTTTTGGTTGGGTAGGATAACATGAAGATGAAGGAAGTCTGTATGAAGGGTGAAGGTGTGAGTAAGTGGTAGAATGGTTCAGATGATAAGATAATCAATGAAAAACATCAATCCATTGGGCTATGGAGGCATAAAAGGATTTTAATTGCACAGAAAGTTTCAAGAGTGGTCCATGGGGCAATTCATCTATGTCAAAGGATATATTTAAGTTGATTTTATGGAATGAAACATTAACAGTGTGGTGAAGGAATTAAACACACAATAAAAACAAAGGACAACCTAAGATCAGGTAAGTACTTTTAAACTAGCCTTCTTTTGATATACTTTCAAGGGAAAACATTAAAAACAAAGAATAGCTTAAGATCAAGTAAAAAATTTTAACTTAGACTGCTTACAGCATATTTTCAAAGGAAAACATTCATGATAAACATAAAAAGTAGTCTAAGATCAGATAAGTACTTTTAAACTAGCCTGCTTTCAACATACTCTTAAGGGAACTTTTCAAAGCAACTGTTGGAGAAAAACTAGAGGACATGGCTAACCATAAAATTCTCTAGCTCAAATTTAATAAGCAGACTTTTCAAGAACATTCAAAGACAATATCTCAACTTGTACTCAGGAAAAATGGGCTCACCAACACTTCACTGGTTATACTCTATTGAATTATCCCCAAATGAATAATCAGCAAAAAACATAGAGGATAAAGATTTATTAGTGAGATTTAGGGTACTTTCAGAAGTAAATCCTAATCTATATTTTTTTTTCTTTATCAGAGAAAGTGGACAGAATGAAAAAACAAAGAAAATAACAATTACAGTGAGAATAACATCACCATTGACATAGACCAGGATCCCATAAATCAACTATTGTATTTGATGTTCAAACTAGTTACAATCTTCAAGTCCAGTGGATCTTTACAGCTTCAAACTTCTCATCTTAGCTTATGTATCTTCAATTCCTAATAGAGCTACAACTGCTTCAAAAGCTATTTACATTCAACAAGTATCCAAAGACCAACCCGTACAATGTGTTCCTCTTGGAGTTTTTATAGAAGAATGAGGAGGTGGAGTGAAATAAAGGTCTATCTGTTCAATTAATGAAGAGTAAGTGCTTCTCAACCTTTGAAGGGCCAAATGGAGAAGTATTCAAATGTTTTAACTCTGCTAATTGATTATTACATTAAAATTCATCGACTTTAGTCACTTTTGCTAACTTTGGGGGATTTTGGTAGGCTGGCAATTAATCCTAAGCCGTCCTTAGAAATATCTCTGACTGTGTAATTAATATGCATTCTTTGTAGGTGAAAACAGCTGGTAGGTGACATTTTGAGGAGTAATAGCCTCAATGATGTGGCATTCGGAGGCTCTTTTTGTTAATTTGTCTTGATCTGTTGTTTTAAATACTGTTTAGGCCCTAATTCTTGCTTTAAGACCTTTGAAATTATATTTGGAGCCACAAAATTTATCTACTAATTGTATTCACTGATTTGGCTTTAGTCATCTATCTTTTTCCCTTTTCAACTAAACTAGGCTTTGGTGATTTTAAGCTTGTTCCTTTAATTATCTTTAATCATGCTTTTCCTTTAATTGCAGGGTTAAGCTCTTTTAATTTTCAAACTTTATGTATTTAACCCTTATCTCGTGTCCTTTTCCCTTAAACTATAATATTATGCCTTTAATCTTCAACCTTATGCATTAATCCTTCCATATTCAACCTTTGTCTTCACTGTTTTTCCCTTTTTTGCTGTGGACAAGGGGTTTTTTGTGCGTAGGAGGGTTTGACCATGTAATCAGTGCTCATAAAACACTGATCATCCATGAAATAAAACCCAGCATTCCCTTGGTTCATCCTTTGGCCTCTTTCTAGACCATGAAATTCATCACCTTCTGTTCCTATCTTTTTATGGACTATAGGGGGCTTTCGGCCTTAAAACCATCATAAAAACCTGCAAAAAACCCTCAAAACACATTATATAAAATCCTCCAGGGTCGGAAATGCTACTTCAGAGGCTGGCAGAGGTGATGGAGCATTTTCAGAGGGGCGGGAGAGGTTAAATGGAGAAAACCTATGAAAACCAGGTTTAAAAACCATATGGCGAAAAATTACAGAGTGGTGGTATTGTTAAAACCGTGAATAGTTTTCGCGTGACCCTTGGGAGGTAAGTTGTTTGCGTTGAATCGAACGTGATCCAACCAAAATGTGTCGCATGGATTTGGAAAAATTGGTGGTCTTGCGTGACTTTGGAGGGTTAAACTCTGGACGAAAAAACCACGCGATATGCGATGTCGACCGTCGGATGAGGAGGGATAGATCCGACGGTGCGGAGAGGGGTGCGATGGAAAGGTGCACGGGTCAGGAGGATTAGTGGAAGGCAGGTGGAAGCGTGTGGTTGGGTGAGCACTTTTTGTAGCGGATGGTAGGCCCCTGGCAAGATTGGGTGTCGGGATGAACGAGGGCCGTTGGTTTATATAGATCGACGGTGGAGATTCATTGGAGGATGGATGGATGGAAGGATTCGGGAGGATGAAGGATAGGAGGGGAAGCGTGGTAACCATTGATCTTTACAGATCAATGGTGGGGATTGATTTAAGGGGTGACAAGGTGGGGATAAAAGAAATTTAAGGAAAAGGGGCTTAAAGAATGGGGAAGGGAAGGGTTCAGTGAAGAAGCATGGGACTTTCTAGTAAACTATTGTATCTAACCCATACCCATCCTGACCTTTCCTTTTCCATTGGTCTTGTCACTCGGTTTATGCACCAAACTCATGAAGGTCACTAGAAAGTAGCTAAAACAATACTTCAATATATTCAAGGTACAGTTCAGTTCGAGATTCATTACTGTGCAGGAGCATCTCCCTTGTTGATTTCTTTCACTGATTCTGATTGGGCTGGTGACCGTGATGATTAGAAGTCCACTTCAGGATATGTATTCAGTCTTGTTTTAGGACCTATTACTTGGTCTTGTAAGAAACAAAGTGTCATTTCCCTTTCTTCAGCAGAAGCAGAGTATCGTGGTGCAGTTGAAGCCAGCAAGGAAGCCATGTGGCTTCGTCAGATCCTGTTTGAATTTTTTCTTCATCAGTAGCATCCAACTACACTTTGGTGTGATAATCAGAGTGCCATTAAGCTATGTAAAGATCTATTTTAGCATCAACATATGAAACACATTGAACTCCACATACACTTCATCAGAAAGCTCATTCATGATCCTGTTCTTGAAGTGTAGTATTGTCTGACCAATGATCAAGTAGCCGATATCTTTACAAAGGCTCTCATAGAAGCAAAGTTTACCAAAATTCGATCCATGCTTGGAGTTCAAGAAAGTTGTCATTAAGGGGGGATAGGCTCTAATGCCTCCTTCCTTCTCCTATTGTGTCACTTTTATAAATCCTTCAATCCTATCCCAATTTGTTCTTAAGGGGGGATGTTATGATATTTTGACACATATGAAATAGGCTCCTTTTGTGTCACCTTTGTAAATCCTTCAATCCTATCCCAATTTTTTCTTAAGGGGGGATGCTAGGATATTCCGACACATAGGAACTAGTTAAGAATAACTTATTCTAGTGTAGAGTTAGGTAAAGTGTGTTTCTTTACCATGTACATTTGTAACTTAAAATCCGATGGTCACGCTTTGTAGTGATCTGATGGCTATCTCTCACCTCAGTATTAACGACACTTGATCTGTGGCTTAGCACCTAATTAGTCCATGATCTCTATTTAAAGATCATGGAGGGTCATTTTTCCTGTAACCGTTTATGAGAGAAACATATGTATGTTTTCTTTTTATATTAATAAATTCCCTGAAGTGGCTGTGTTGGCTCAGGGCATGGATTGTTTCTCTCTTTGAGGGTTTTAACCACGTGATTATACTGGTGTACTAATTTTTGATCTATTTTCGAGCGGTGAACTTTGGTTCTTGATCACCACAAAGCCTTAAAAGTCATGCAGTAGATTTATATGGGTCTTCCCAACAGTACACTTGCGCAGTCAGACAGATGCAAGGGATGTACTATGGGAAAATATGCAAAGGCCACCTTTCATGAGAAGGAGAACTGAGCCTTGGGGACCCTTGAAAAATTTCACTCAGATGTGTGTGGACCATTTTCTACTACTTTTACATCAAATCATAAGTACTATGTGATATTTGTTGATGAATTTTCTCGGAAGTGGTGGATCTACTTCATGGAGAAGAAAAATAAGGCATTCTCAAAGTTTCTTCAGTTCAAAGCACTGGTGGAGAAAGACATGGGGAAGCATGTGAAGGATCTTAGGAGTGACAATGGTGGTGTTTACATCTCCAATCAATTGAATAACTTCTGCAGAAAAGAAGGAATTCACAGAGAACTGATTGCGCCTCATAAGCCACAGCATAATGGGGTCACAGAGATAAAGAACAAAATTATTGTGGGTGTAGAAAGAGAAATGTTGCATGATGAGGGCATACGATTACATATGTGGGTGGAGGAATGAAACACAGTGGTATTTTTGCAAAACTGTTTTCCTCATAGGATACTTGGCATGACTACAACAGAAGATGATTTTACTAGTAAGAAACCTGACGTTTCACATTTTAAGATTTTTGGTTGCTTTGTCTATGTGCATGTGAAAAATACACCAAGAAGAAGCTAGAACCAACATCTGAGATTGGGATTTTTGTGGGGTACACTGATACTCCCCAGAACTATCGGGTGTATTTTCCAAATAGTAGAATGATTTTTGTGTGACAAGATATAAAATTTGAGGAGGAGAAAGCCATGTGATTTTCCATTGAGAGGGAGTTGGATTTGCATGCAAAGGAGGAAATATTGGTTCCAAAGCATGAGCATCAAGATGTGGATCATCCACATCTGGAGGATCATGGAGTGGCAGAAAACAGTCATGTAGAGCCATCCACCAGAAATGGTAGAAGGCGCACCACGAAAGTTGGTAAATTGAGACTTGATGCAGTAGAGAATGTAGGAGCCCCTATTTCACTACATAAACAAAGACAATTTCCAGACAGATTTACTGGATACATGGCTCTTATGAGCAAGTGTATTGTGACAGAACCATCTTCCTTTCAGGAGGTAATGTAATAACCAATTTGGGTTGATGAAATGGTGGAGGAGTATGACTACATTTTCAATAAAAATGCATGGGATATTGTCCCAAGATTTGTCGACAAATCATTGGTTGGATTGAGATTAATATACAAGGTAAATAAAGCTACTAATGGGAGTGTGGAGATGTAAAAGGTGAGATTTTTGGCCCAGTGATACTCACTAATTGAGGAGATAGACTATGATGAGACTTTTGCACCAGTTGCAAGGTACTCCTCCATTAGATCTATCCTTGCATTCTCCGCACAGATGGGGTGGCGAATTCATCAGATGGATGTGAAAACTGTGTTTCTCAAAGGAGTTATTGTGGAAAATGTCTACATAGAGTATCCAAAAGGGTTCAATATCTTTGACATTGAGTCTCATGTCTGCCGACTCAAGAGAGCAATGTATGGGCTGAAGCAAGCACCTTCTTCTTGGTACACTAAGTTTGATAGCTATTCCACCAGATTGGGCTTCACTAAAAGTGAAGCTAAAGCAAACTTGTACCAGATTTTTGTTGATGGTGAGCTCTTGATTATCATACTTTTATGTTAATGATCTATTTTTTACGGGTGATGAGAAACTAATACACTCAATGAAGGAGGTTCTTGAAAGGGAGTTCGAAATGAAGGACACGGGACTCCTTAATTATTTCCTTGGTTTTGAAATATCGTAGCAGGCTGGTGAAATTTTTGTGTCCCAAGGCAAGTATTCCAAAGAGATACTAGGTAAGTTTTAGATGGATATTTTTAAATCCATGAACACTCCTATTCCACAAAATTGGAGGAAAGAGGATGTTATTTCAGGAGAGGTAGTGGATTCTTTCTACAGGTAGTTAGTTGGTTCACTAATGTAATTAGTGAGAACCAGACTATACATTTGCTACGCAGTTAACGAGCTAATTCAAGCTATGGTTAACCCTACCAAGCTCTTTTGGAAGGTGTGGAATCATGTGTAATATTCCTAAATTAGCATGCAGCTAATAGGAATATTAATTTTTATTTTAAAATCTAGATAGATGAATAAATGGGTAAGGAGGCTCATAAGTTTCTTAAGTAGGAATAAAATCCCCCATAATGTGGAAAGGGATCATGTTAATAACCAGATCAAGCATTCACATGTGTGAATAGGGTCTAAAATGTGTGGACAAATTCAGGTTTGACCAAGTCAACAACATTAATATTTGAAGACTAGATCCTAAATAAAGACAACTCAATGTAAATAAAGATCAATCTAGCTTGTCAAAACGAGGACACCATGAGCATGAAAAGAGACAATGCATGAAGATCTAGTCAAGGTTGATCCAGTCAAGATTGATCCAGTAAAGTTTGATTAAATCAAATAGTGTTGTAAAAAGATGAGCAATACTAAAGGAGACAACGTAACTTTGGTGGAGGAGCCTTAGCATGGAAGGAAACTCATAATTGGGTGGGACCCTTGGTGAGGAAGCTCATCAACTATATAATGAAGGGGATGGCAACAATATGGGGCATGATTGAATATTATATTTTTTATGTGGTTTGTTTAAACTTATTTTCATACTTTGGTTGCTTAGCTAAGTTTTTTGCACTGTTTAGTGGAAGGGTTTTCTCATGTGGGAATTCACCACTCTTGCTTGGAGATCTTGTCTAAGAAATCTGAGGAGAAAATTTTTTGCTACATTTTCCACTATCTGGTGTTAGTCCAAGAAGTTACCTTCTGAAACAATGCATTCCCTTTCAGAAACTACGGTATTTATTAAGGTATTTCAGTGGAGGGGTTTAATCCCTTGTTTTGAGAGCTAGTTTCCCAGGAGGAGGATCACCCTCCTTCCAAAAAAGCTAGAAAAAGGAGATACAAACATTTATTTGCATGATCAGCCATATTTATGTAGTGCTTCATCCATATAGCGTGATTCAGCCATAGGTCTGTAGCAGATATTTCATGTATATTATTTCTGTCATGAAACCCTTGTCGGGTCATCTTGGATCTATGTAAAAAAGACTAGATTTCTATTTTTGTGCTCTATTGAATAATAATAATCAGATCTGATTTGTCTCTCCATTTTCTGAGTATAACCCTCAATAAAATATGGTGTCTCTTTCTACAGTAATTTTTTTTTGTAGCATTCTTGGGGTTTCAGTGTTTTTGAGTTGTTTTGAGCATGGGAGGCCTGTTTAACTAGGCGAGAGTCATTTGTTTCTGATATCCTCTTAGATATAAGTATAATAATGTCAGATCTAATGGACTCATGGGATGCATTTTTCTGTTTATGCTTATATTTATGAAAAAATCATTTTTCAAATATCTGCAAGATAGATCAAAGCAAACCCTTATTGTCTAGAGGAAAGAGGTTCTCAAAACTTCTCTTTCAAACTCTGTAGGGTAGAAGCAAAGACATCAAATAAATGAGGAGGGAAAGACATAGAAGTCCTTCAACAAGATCTACAAGATCTATACATGAGGAAAGCTATAATTCCTCATCTTATGGGTGTGAGAATTTAGCCACATCATCAAATTTACAATGCTCTATCAACCACTTGTTCATGAAAAAGAAGAAAAATAGAGGAGATGTGCCAAAGGAAGAGACTCTTGGTGATTATTTGCAAGAGTATGAAACTCAATCTAAGGGGTTCAAATATCACTTGAACTTCCAAGGTTTTTGCAAGATCAAGGAGGAAAGAAGCAGAAGGAGAAAGCAACATGGTGTGGGTAGATTCTTTCTATCTACTTTTGATGGGCCACCTAAATGTCCAGCCAGGGCTTGGGTGAAGGAGGTAGACACCTATGTGCAACAACATCAAGTTTCAAAAAAGGAAGCCATTAAAGTAGAAGTTTTTCATCTTGAGTGTAAGGCTTATGCTTGGTGGTTCTTTGAATCTTTTTCCTTAAAGAATGCAAAAACATATATTTATGAAAATTTCATTAGAATAATAGTGGAAAGGTTCGATGCAAAATCCTATGAAACATCTTCCATGGAACCTATCAAACCAAATCAAACAAACTTTTGCATGGGTTGGAAGGGTCCATAAACTCAGCTCCATTTCATAAAACCATTGTAGGGGATGAAAACTTGTATCATATCTTGCCAAGGGCAAAGTCCCCATTGCATGAAGAGTTTTCTTATCAAAAGGAAGACATGGAGATTCCTCCTTCAAAAGAAGACCAAGATCTAAGTTCTCTTATTGATCATGAGGCATCTCAACTATTGAAGAGGAGGAATAAAATGCTAATGTAGTCATGAAAAGAGCACATTCAATACCTTTTAAAGAGGAATATGGAGCACTTGCTCCAATGAGAGAAACTCTTGCACTCTTGCAAGGACTTCCAAAGAATCTCACATATGGAGATCATGGCACAATACATGTGCAACATGTCCCATCATTATCTAATGGTGATATCTTGAAGATAGAAGAAGATAAAGGGGAGGGCACGCATGAAATGATGAGGAGAATACACCCATGTTTATTTCAAAAGGCTGATACACAAAGAAGGCAAGAGGAACTATGCAAGGAAGGGAAAGACAAATCTATCCACTCACATACACATTCTGCTCTATGCCTTGATGTCTCTTTGCATGGAGGAATTCCACCAGGGAGACCTCTTGATTGGAGGAAAAATAAAGTGTTCTCTCAACTATGTGCATCATTGGCATATTTGGCTAAGGAAGGAGCCTTGAGGGGAGATACCATAGCGCTAAGAACTAACGATGGATTCTAAGGAGACATGAGAAATTTTCTGAAATTTACTTTTCTATCTTCCACTCATATATTTGCACTGGAAAAGAAGAATTCAGAAATCTGTGTTGACATTATCATGGTATCAAAAGGACACTCCATAGCCTTGGAGTAGTAAAGGATACTTCTATACATAATGAATATTTCTGAATATGACAAGAGGGTACTACCAATCTTGTATACATGGGAAAAACTATGGAAGTTTCAGAAAGGAACCTTTCAAAAGAAGTTTGACTTCCATGAACTTCAATATTGTCTTGAGAAATATCACCGCAAGAGAGGCAACAGAGGAAAGTCAAAAGTACTCCAACATGTGACTTTTTCGTCAAGCATGTCAAAGAGGAAAGACATGTCATGACAGGGGCTACATTTTAGATTTCTACAACACTGTTAATGTTGGGGAGCCTAGATCCTTATTGGGAGTCCCAACTCTTGATAGAATATTCCAAGGACCTCTTCACATGTAAGGTTCTTGATGAGCAAGAGATGGATGAGAGGTATAAGGTAGTTGATGGAATCATTTATGTTCATGATCACATCTACTTAACTAAATATTCCAAGCTCAAGTGTACACTACTTAATGCAGCCTATGAGATCTTGCTTTCTAAACCCACTGGATTTATTAAAGCATACCGTACAATCTTGGAAGGATTCATGTGGGTATATTTCAAAGAGGAGATGCAGTGTCATATGAGGAAGTGAATAGATCATTTTCTGGTTGAGGAGGAACATAGCTCTTGGGAAGAATTATCATTATCACCTCCTTATTCATTGAGTGTAAGAAGAAGCTCATCCATGTGTTACCTCACTAATTTGAATCAATTATATGGTGAAACTTGTATTTCTGAAAATCATAATGTATCTACTATATTCTTGTATTTTCATAACACTCATATGCTGGGCTTTTCTCCAAGAGGGGCACTTTTTATGGGCTTCACAGGCCACTTTGGGCCATGAACAATGATGATGTGCATCATTCCTTGGAAGATATTGGAGAGAGGATGTGCTCCTCATGGTGTGATTCATTAACACCAACCATTATACACCTTCTCCAAACATGGAAGAAGGATGTGGTAGCAAACAAGTGTTGGGAGAAGCCCTTGTCATATCATATTCTATGGAAGTTGGGAGTAAAACTACGTTGGTTGCACATGAGGGACCATCATCCTTCTCATTTACTACATATGGTAGCTAGCATGACTCTAATTATGATTCCATATGATGAAAATGTTCTTACTTTGTTGAGGACATGGTTGGAGGATAGACACATTGGTTGTATATGTCCTTGAGGGAAGAAATTTCCCACATTTTTTGCACTACAAGTTTCAAGGGGAGCATGGGAAAAGATATGGCTACCATAGCAGATCACTTGTTCCTTTATGAGGTAGGCCATATGATTGTTTGGAGCACTTGAGACATACCTCTCATGAGCATTTGGGAGGAACTTTTCTATGAATTACCAAGCTGGGAGGTGATTCATTTCAGTTGGATGATAGCATGGAGATGGGATTCCTTCATTGATGATGGAATTTCCTATGTTTGTCATTATTTCTATCTTGAGGAGGTCATGGATAAGCAATAAGGTTTCCACATATACCTTCCATTCTTTCATTATGAGAGCCATTTGGTTTATCTACCAAAGGCCAACTTGCACACTTGGTAAGAAACATTGCGAGACCGAATTATTGCAGAATATCTGAAGCAATGGTGGAGACTATTGGATGAGCAGGCCCCAAGAGGAGGAGGGGAGATTTTGCAGCACCCTTGCAGTTGCTTGAGGAAAAGCAATATTTGGGAGGGGAAGACTGTAATATTCCTAATTTAGCATGCAGCTAATAGGAATATTATTTTCTTTTAAAATCTAGATAGATGAATAAATGGGTAGGGAGGCTCATAAGTTGCTTAAGTAGGAATGAAATCCCTCATAATGTGAAAAGGGATCATGTTAATAACCAGATCAAGAATTCACATGTGTGAAAAGGGTCTAAAATGTGTGGACAAAGTCAAGTTTTACAAATTCAATAGCATTAATATTTGAAGAGTGGATCCTAAATAAAGACAGCTCAATGTGAATAAAGATCAATCTAGCTAGTCAAAATAAAGACACCTTGAGTGTGAAAAGAGATAATGCATGAAGATCTAGTCAAGGTTGATCTAGTCAAGATTGATCCAATCAATTTTGAATAAATCAAACAACACTGTTAAAATATGAGCAAGACCAATGGAGACAACATAATTTTGGTGGAGGAGCCTTAGCATGGACGCAAACTCATAATTGGGTGGGACCCTTGGTGAGGAAGCTCATCAACTATATAATGAAGGGGATGGCAAACATATGGGGTGTTAGGCCTCCGTAGTTTGCAATATTGGAAAATAAAAACGCTACAGAGCCTGCATCAAAACCACTTTGGATTCTGAGGACCTATCCATCCTAGATTCAGAGAGGGATCTCTCTATATGTGTGTTTTCAAAGATATTTCTTTATGGTAAAGTATGATATTAGGCTATTTATGAAGAAAAAGGTTGTTTTTCTTTGGTTGGGTAGGATAACATGAAGATGAATAATGTTTTTATGATGGATGAAGGTGTGAGTAAGTGAAATAATGGTTCAGCTGATAAGATAAGCAAGGAACAATATCAATCCATTGGGCTATAGAGTCATAAAAGGATTTTAATTGCACAACAAGTTTCAAGAGTGGTCCATGGGGCAAGTTATTTATGTCAAAGGATCTCTTTAAGTTGATTTTATGGAATGAAACATTAACAGTGTGGTGAAGGAAGTAAACACACAAGAAAAACAAAGGACAACCTAAGATCAGGTAAGTACTTTTAAACTAGCCTTCTTTTGGTATGCACTTAATGGAGAGACACAAAAGTAACCTAAGATCACATAAGTACTTTCAAACTACCCTGCTTTTGATATACTTTCAAGGGGAAACACTAAAAACAAAGAATAGCTTAAGATCAAGTAAAGACTTTTAACCTAGCCTGCTTTCAGCATATTCTCAAAGGAAAACATTCATGTTAAACATAAAAATTACTCTAATAATAGATAAGTACTTTTAAACTAGCTTGCTTTCAACATACTCTTAAGGGAACTTTTCAAAGTAACTGTTGGAGACAAACTAGAGGATAGGGCTACCCATAAACTTCTCTAGCTCAACTTTAATAAGTAGAATTTTCAAGAACATTCAAAGACAATATCTCAAGTTGTACTCAGGAAACATGGGCTCACCAACACTTCACTGGTTATACTCTATTGAATTATCCTCAAATAAAAAATCAGCAGAGAACATAGAGGATAAAGATTTATCAATGATATTTAGGGTACTTTCAGAAGTAAATCCTAATCTATATTTGCTGTTCTTTATCAGAGAAAGTGGACAAAATGAAAACACAAAGAAAATAACAATTATAGTGAGAATAAAATTAGCATTGACATAGACTAGGATCCCATAAATTAGCTATTGTATTTGATGTTCAAACCAGTTACAATCTTCAAGTCCAGTGGATCTTTACATATTCAAACTTCTCATCTCAGCTTATGTATCTTCAATTCCTAACATAGCTACAACATGCTTCAAAATCTATTTACATTCAACAAGTATCCAAAGGCCAACCCTTACAATGTGTTCATCTTGGAGTTTTTATAGAAGAATGAGGAGGTGGAGTGAAAGAAAGGTCTATCTGTTCAATTAATGCAAAGTAAGTGCTTCTCGGCCTTTGAAGGGACAAATGGAGAAGTATTCAAATGTTTTAACTCTGCTAATTGATGATTACATTAAACTTCATTGACTTTAGTCACTTTTGTTGAATTTGGGGGCATTTGGTAGGTTGGAAATTAATCCTGAGCTGTACTTAAAAATATCTCTGACTGTAATTAATATGCATTCTTTGTAGGTGAAATCAGCTGGTAGGTGACATTTTGAGGAGTAATAGCCTCAATGATATGGCATTCGGAGGCTCTTTTTGTTAATTTTTCATGATCTGTTGCTTTAAATACTGTTTAGGCCATAATTATTGCTTTAAGGCCTTTGAAATTATCCTTGGAGCCTCAAACTTTATCTGTTGACTGTATTCACTGATTTGGCTTTAGTCAATTGTGTTTTTCCCTTTTCAACTAAACTAGGCTTTGGTTCTTTTAAGCCTATTCCTTTAATTATCTTTAATCATGATTTTCCTTTAACCGCAGGGTTAAGCTCTTTTAATCTTCAAACTTTATGTATTTAACCCTTATCCTGTGTCCTTTTCGCTTAAACTGTAATATTATGCCTTTAATCTTCAACCTTATGCATTAATCCTTTGATCTTCAACCTCTGTCTTCACTGTTTTTCCCTTTTTTGCCATGGACAAGGGGTTTTTTTGTGCATAGGAGGGTTTGACCATGTAATCAGTGCTCATAAAACACTAATCATCCATGAAATAAAACCTGACAGACCCTTGGTTCGTCCTTTTGCCTCTGTCTATACCGTGAAATTCATCACCTTCTGTGCCTATCTTTTTATGGACTATAGGGGGCTTTCGGCCTTAAAACCATCATAAAAACTTGCAAAAAACCCAGAAAACGCGTTATATAAAATCTTACGGGGTCAAAAATGCTACTTCCGAGGCTGGCAGAGACGATGGAGCATTTTTAAATGGGCAGGAGAGGTTAAATGGAGAAATCTTGCGAAAACTAGGTTTAAAAACCATATGGCGCGAAATTAGAGATTGGTGGTATTGTGAAAACTGCGAATGGTTTTTGCATGACCCTTCAGAAGTAAGTGGTTTGCGTTTAATTGAACACGATCCAACCAAAATGTATCACGTGGCTTTGGAAAAACTGGTGGTCTCGCGTGACTTTGAAGGGTTAAACTCTAGATGACAAAACCACGCGATATGCGATGTCGATCGTCGGATGAGGAAGGACAAATCCGACAGTACGGAGAGGGGCGCGATGGAAAGGTGCATGAGTCAAGAGGATTAGTGGAAGCCAGGTGGTAGCATGTGATTGGGTGAGCACTTTTTGTAGCGGATGGTATGCCCTTGGCGAGATTGGGTGTCGGGATGAACGAGGGTCGTTGGTTTATATAGATTGATAGTGGAGATTCGTTGTAAGATGGATGGATGGAAGGATTCGGGAGGATGAAGGATAGGAGGGGAAGCGTGGTAATTGTTGATATTTATAGATCAACGATGGGGATTGATTTAAGGGGTGGCAAGGCAAGGATAAAAGAAAATTAAGGAAAAGGGCCTTAAAGAATGGGGAAGGGAAGGGTTTAGTGAAGAAGCATGGGACCGAAGGCGAGTTAAGGGGGGGCTAATCGCATTGGGGGTTCGACGTAACATAAGACATAGGAGAAGGAGAAAGGGAAGTACCGATGGTGAGATGGCGATGGGGGCTAGGAACCATGGAGCTGGGACATGGTCATGTGGAGTGGCATGTGACCAGGGGCTAAGAGAAAGGTGCTTATCGCGTCGGGATATCGCATCAAGGGGAAGTAAAAGAAATGGGAGATGAGAAGCAGCAAGGGTCGATGCAATGTAACATGTTGCAATGCGATAAGCGCTAGCATTAGGTCACGGGGCTCGATCATATGATGGAGAAAGAGTTGGGGGCTAAGCTAAAAGGGGCTAAAGCCTGTTTATAAAAAAGGGTGCTTTTTAGGCTAAAAAGAAGGTTTTTTAGGGGTTTTTTGAGGTCTCGATAGGAAAATGGAGGGTTTTTAACCCATAAAAAGGGTTTTATAACTTCGAAAAAAGGGATTTTTGAAGGCTTTTTAGGAGAATGAAGGGTAAATGAGAAGGATTTTTCAGAGGAAAATGAGTGATATGGGGGCATGAAATGAGGAAAATGGAGCCTTTTAGGAAACAAATTTCTTTGGGAACAATAGAATTTTGAAGGGAACAGAACTAACGAACAACATTGTTTAAGGAAAAACGTTGTTTAAGGAACAATAGTCTTCAATAATGAATGATTTTGTATGAAAATGATCTCTTGAAGGCTCGAGACTTGTTTTTAGCCATCATTTGCTATGACAAAATTTACCGATGGCTAACAGTTGCTCCACTTGGGGATGGCAGCTCCTTGGAGGCGTCAAGAACTTTAGAAATCGATCTCTGCGATGTATACCTGTGCCTTTATCCATTGACAACCTATTATTATTTGATCATGCAGCTTTGAAAGATGATCAATACTTACATCAAACAGAATTATTTCCCAAACAACTACCTACGCAGCCTACTTCCTATCTTTTTTTCTTCAGAAGGTGCACTTGGACTTGCAGAACTTAAACATCAACATTTTATTCTTTTGAAAATAGGAAAAAATAATCTAAATCTACCCTTATTCCTACCATGAGTTCAGATTAAATATTTTAACTCATCGATTCTCTACCTAAGCTACTATCTGCGAGGATTAAACTGTCTGGAAGATTTTATTCTTTATTCTTGTAAAACATAACTTTAAACACATTCAAAACAGGATTAGATTGTCTGATTTGCCATGGTGTCTATGGCTGCATGTACAAGCTGCACATAGAATTTATTTGTAGAAGTTTAAAACAAAACTGTGAAGGCTTAAGATCTGAATAATATAAAACATCCTTCATCCTTTCTTTCAGCTTGTTGGGGTTCCCATGTTTTGACCAGATTGGAAAGATCAAAAGATGAGACAACATCAGAACCACTTTGGGGCCCTAGAATCTAGCCCTCCTGGACTCAAAGAGGGATCTTTCCAATAAAACAAATAATGATATATCTTTGATGCTTGATTTGAGATATTAGGCGAGGTATGAAGCACGAAGGAGGGTTTTAAATGGCTTGGTTGGTTGGTTGATGGATTGGTCACGAGATCATAGACTGAGGAAGTAATGGGAGAAAAGGAACATAGCAGCAGGACACTTCAGCAAAGGGGATAGGTCAAGAAAGTGCCATACATTGGGCTATGGAGTCATGAAAGGTAATTACATGCAACAACTAGCCAAGGCTTTCAAAGGGCAAGTCATCTACACTAAAGGATCTTTTAGATAGATGGTGGGATGGAACATTAAGGAAGAAAGTGAAAGAAGGAAAGAAACCCAATTTCTGTCTATAGATCAGGTCAGAGGTCATTTAACTCCAGACTTGCTTGGACATACTCAAAGGCAGCTCTCAAAGGAGGGATGAAGGGGCAACTTATAGATCAGACCAGAGGTCATTTAACTCCAGGTCAGCTTTAGCATGCTCCAAGGAAAAATAGAGATAAGTTAAACGGAGAGATCTTAGAAAGGTTAGCTGGCCGCACAAGGATCCTAGTGGATAGGGCTAATTCTAATCCCCAGTGTTCCCAAATCTTCCAGCTTAAACCCAACAAGAACATGTAAGAACAGATTCATTTAATTCATACATCAGAGAGCAGGTAATAACATCCACTACACTGGTTAAATTAACTGAAATCAATTATTAGATGACACATTTAGCAGAAAAAATTGAGGGCAAGGAGAGCAGAGACATAGGGTACCTAACAAGGGTAAATCCTATACCATATTTCTGATGCGAGCCTAGAAGAAAATGAGACAGTATGGAAGTGTAATAAACAAAGTAAGAAAAACATCACCAGAACATGTGATTCTGCAATTATGCGATCGGCCCCCCAAGGCATTAAGCGCTTGGTTTTGGGTAAGGGTTACATGGGGAAGTGGTTTAAAAGGGGATAAGCCCTATTATAGAGCGAAAAGTGGGTTTTGGACCATTTTAATGCATTTTAAGGCCAAGGGAGAGTAACGACAGAGGAAATAAGGGTGAATTAGACCAAACAAGGGATAGGGGTAGAACTTAAAGGGGATTTTGGGAGGATTTAGAGGGTTAGAAGGGAAATTGAAGGGGAGAAAAAGGGATGAAATCAAAGGTTTAGAAGGGATGATATAAGAGGGAAAAGGAGGCCTTTGGGCATTTCTTCACAAACAGAGAGGCTTTATAATGGGAATCAGCAGAGGGGATTTTATCAAAGGACAAAGGCACAAGGAGGCTTCAAGGATGATGTGTTTTCAAAGGAAATGCATTCCTTGAAGGCTCAAAAAAATTTTAGCCCCCTATTTTCTTGTCAAAAAATTTAAGGGGGGCTAACAGTGGCTCTACATGGGCATGGCTTCTTCTTGAAGGAGTCAAGAATTCAAAAATTGATCTCTTAGTGTAGGCCTGATTCATGCTGCTTGAACCATCCTTTTCTTTCTTGGATTAGCTGCCACAAATCCTGAAGACATAATATCAGTAGTAAAATTCTCCCGAACATCTACCTACCCATACTATTGTCCTAACATTTTTTCTTCTGGGTGCATTTGGACTTGGAGACCCTTTACATCATCATTTTTTACAAACAGGAAGATAAACCTATTCTACTTCTACCCTTATTACTCCATGAGACCAGATTAGACTATTTGCCTCATAGCTTCTCTACCTAATCTAATATCTACTAGGATTAAACTATCTAGCAGATTTCTTCTCTACATTCTAAGACAGAAATTGAAAAACAGTCAAGCCAGGATTAGACTGTCTAGCTTGCTGGACTTTGCAGAAATTTAAAACAACCAACTACATGCTCGCAGACTGAGCTTTATTGAGCTTTCCCTACCTACCCTACTCTAACTGAAATATTTACAGTCTAGCTTAAAAACATTGTCTTCCAATGTAACTAGTCCATCAAGTGATCCCATGGCTGGTCCTTTCTGCTCAACTCCTTGAGCATGCTGGATAGGCAGGGCAGGTCCCACTCTTTTTGTTCAATAACAACAGCCTTGAAAAATTTTCTTTCTATCTGCAACATGCTGCTCACAAATACATTTGATCCTTCTTCAAATTTTTGCAGGAAGTGAACATAAGGATCATGAAAAGATACTTGGCTATGAATATCTGGCAAGCTGGCTTCAACCAGGATCTCTTCTTCTTCCATTGGATGGAGAAGTAGACTCTCTTGGAGTAGAGTGTCTCCTTCATCTTCTGAACTGGAGGACTCATCGTATGTTGTAGCCGAGTCCTCTTGGAGCTCTGATATGTTCAGCTCTGAGGTGCTGGGCTCCATGAAAATATCTATGTATTCTTGAGCAGTGGTTTGTTCCATCTCTTCCTTCTTTTCAAGAGAAGGCCCGTTATTTTCATCTTGCTCAAGAATTTCTTCTTTGCTTTCCTCCTCGTCCTCTAAAAGGAAAGACTACTGATCTCTAGTCTCACTGATTATCTGAGGTAAAGCAGAATGAAGGTTCAAGGAATCTTCATCTAATATTATACTATCATAGCTTTCTCCATCAGTGTCATAAATAGGCTGGCTCAACCAAGTCAGCCATTCTGGATACTCCATAGGTCTTTCATCGTCCTGATCCGTAGAGGAGTCTTTAGCATCTGAGTCATCAAACTCAAGAGATGAATGAGAAGGAGCATGTGTTCTACAAAAGATTTTAGAGGTGGACTGCTGGTTTAATATCCGATCAATCTCTTCTTTTGTCAAAAGAGGGGTTTCCCTCTCATCATGGCCAGAAGAGCAGCAGTCCTCATTCTCTTGTATTAGCTGACTTGGAAGTGAGATGTTTACTTGAGCCTCTTCTTCCACATCAAATTCTGCCTCTTCTGTGTAGTCTCTTGCTTCCTCAAGGCAGCGTTCCCTCTTAGATTTCGCTATTAGGTCCTAATATTCTCTGGTCAGCGTAACAAAAGACATAAGTGAGAAATCAAGTAGTTCCTGCTCACTTTCCTCTTCATCTTCTATAGACTCCTGAGCATCATACATGTCTTGATCATATCCTCAGTCTTGATTTTGTTCCTGTTCTGGAAGAGGCATGGGTTGTTCTAAATAACCATCATTTGCATTCAGGTTATCCATATACATCTCTAGCACTTTGCCAAAAATTTCTGTTATGTCGTTGAGTTAGTCATACAAAGCATTATACTTTGTATCCTTGTCCGTGTTTGGATCTGTATTTCTGCAAAGAAGGTCACTGCTTCTTCTCAGCCAGTTTAGAGTTCTCTACCAGTGGATTTATGAGGTATTTAGATAGTTATGGAGTGTGGAGTCACCAGGTGGATGAATTTGACTGTTTGGAGCAGGCTGTTGTCCACCATCAGCAATTGAAAGCCAATCTAAGGCAAAGTGGTCTGTTCCCCAGCAGAGTCGCCATTATGTTGGGGTTCCCATGTTTTGACCAGATTGGCAAGATCAAAAGATGAGACAACATCAAAACCACTTTGGGGCCCTAGGATCTAGCCTTCCTAGACTCAGAGAAGGATCTATCCAATAAAAAAAAGAATGATATATCTTTGATGCTCGATTTGAAATATTAGGCTAGGTATGAAGCACAAAGGGGGGTTTTAAATGGCTTGGTTGGTTGGTTTCTGGGTTGGTCACGAGCTCATAGACTGAGGAAGTAATGGGAGAAAAGGAACATAGAAATAGGATGCTTCATCAAAGGGGATAGGTCAAGAAAAAGCCATCCATTGGGCTATGGAGTCATAAAAGGTAATTACATGCAAAAAATAGCCAAGGCTTTCAGAGGGCAAGGCATCTACACTAAAGGATCTCTTATATAGATGGTGGGATGGAACATTAAGGAAGAAAGTGAAAGAAGGAAAGCAACCCAATTTGTGTCTATAGATCAGGTCAGAGGTCATTTAACTCCAGACCTGCTTGGACATACTCAAACGTAGCTCTCAAAGGAGGGACAAAGGGGCAGCTTATAGATCGGACCAGAGGTCATTTAACTCCAGGTCAGCTTTAGCATGCTCCAAGGAAAAATAGAGATAAGTTAAACGGAGAGATCTTAGAAAGGTCAGCTGGCCGCACAAGGATCCTAGTGGACAGGGCTAACTCTAATCCCCAGTGTTCCCAAATCTTCCAGCTTAAACCCAACAAGAACATCTAAGAACAGATTCATTTAATTCATACATCAGAGAGTAGGAAATAACATCCACTACACTGGTTAAATTAACTGAAATAAATTCCTAGATCACACATTTAGCATAAAACATTGAGGGCAAGGAGAGTAGAGACATAGGGTACCTAACAAGGGTAAATCCTATACCAGATTTCTGATGTGAGCCCAGAAGAAAATGAGACAGTATGGACGTGTAATAAACAAAGTAAGAAAAACATCACCAATAGTAATAGACCAGGATCCTGTGAAATGTTCTTTGATCAATTGATGCAAAACCAGTCACATACATTGAGCTCAATGGCTGTTACAATCCAAACTTCTCCTCCCAGCCTACTACATACAATTACTCTGCTATTCCCTCCCAAGACTGTTCTAACAATCAGAATGAGTCCCTCTAACTACAACGGCAGCAGCCGAACAACAACTAACAACCAACCCATTTACAATTCGTTCTTGGGAATTCTTATAGGAGAATGAGAATAACAGGGGTAGATACAAATTAAATGAGTCTCATTAAGACAGAATGGTGGAGGACGCCGAGCCCATTCTGCTTAATGGCATTGTGCTGTACTCTGTAGACTATTTGGAAGCGTCAGTCAGGTCAAGATTGACCTCTGATATGTTCTCTAAGTCCTTACGGCGGTCTGGAACTCTGTGCTGCTTTCTGGAATAAATGAACTGGGTGGAAAATCTGCAAGGTCTCCATACCTCATAGCTGCCACCTGACTGTCTTAAATGAGCTTTATTCAGTGTAATTACTCGTTTCAGGGCTTGAGGAGGCATGGATATTTCTTGTAGGAAGGTGTCCTATCTGGAGAAGAGTACTTCGCTAATATTAAACACAGGTAAGACTTGTTGCATGCTTAAATCTGCAGACTGTGCCTTGATTCTTTGACCACGGCATTATAATTGTTAATATTCAATTAACCGGCTTGAATCCCTTCAAAAACCGTCTCTGCTACTTCACTAGCGGCTGTAATGGCCTCTCTATGCTATCTGCACAATAAAATAAATCTGTTGTGAACCCAGGCAGTGGTGGCGGAGGAAATGCTTCAGGGGCCTGGGGAGTAGTGGCAGAGCAGTGGAGAAACAGTGGAATGTGACGGAGAAATGATCGCACCATGTAAAACCCAAAGGTTAACGCTTGGGCGGATTAGAAAGGAAAATACGAAAAAGAAATGGACAGAGCCGTCGGATGCGGGACCCGGCTGAGGTGGAGGGCGATAGATCAGGACCGTCGGATCTTATGTGAGATCAACGACAGAGAAGGGGTCGGGGTAATCACAATGCGGAGCAAAGAACTACGATGCGATCTGGCGGATCGCAGGTTGGAGCGATCAGAGGATTGTGCAATGGGCAGATCGGCAAGGGATGCGATCAGAGAGGTATGCGATCGATCAATCACATTGCAAATATTTGCGAAGCGATCGATCGCATCGCAAATATTTGCGATGAGTGATCAGCTCATTCACAACATGACATGCAATTTTGCGATTATGTGATCAACCCCCCAAGGCATTAAGCACTTGGTTTTGGGTAAGGGTTACGTGGGGAAGTGGTTTAAAAGGGGCTAAGCCCTATTATAGAGTGGAAAGTGGGTTTTGGTCCATTTTAATTCATTTTAAGGCCAAGGGAGAGTAACGACAGAGGGAATAAGGGTGAATTAGACTGAACAAGGGATAGGGGTAGAACTTAAAGGGGATTTTGGGAGGATTTAGAGGGTTAGAAGGGAAATTGAAGGGGAGACAAAGGGATGAAATCAGAGGTTTAGAAGGGATGATATAAGAGGGAAAAGGAGGCCTTTGGGCATTTCCTTACAAACAGAGAGGCTTTATAATGGGAATCATCGGAGGGGATTTTATCAAAGGACAAAGGCACAAGGATGCTTCAAGGATGATGTGTTTTCAAAGGAAATGCATTCCTTGAAGGCTCAAAAACATTTTAGCCCCCTATTTGCTTGTCAAAAAATTTAAGGGGGGCTAACACAACTCTGGATTTAATCTTTTTGAGCTGTTATTTTCTTTTCTCTTGGTTCAGATTTTGAGCATATTAGAACCAATTCTACATCAATCTAATAGGCTCAGGTTGTTAGTTTGTCTGAACCACTATTTTTATATCCTGATCTATTCTACTGATAAGCCAAGATTAAACAGTTTGGAAAATATTTCTTTACTAATCTATTAGTAGAAAATTGAAATCTATTTTATTCATGGTTAGGCTATATGACTAAAATAGTAGTGTTTTCTTAAGCAGCGGCATTTAAGCTTGCACACTTTCAAATTTCTTCTCTTTTTTGGCATGGAGTTGTACCTTTCTTTTTATGTTTACTCTCTTTTGCTCCTTTTATTGTTTTTTTTTGTATTTTTATTTTTTCAAATTCAAAAGCAATGTTCTATACAATGATAAAAAGCTTTGAAACTAAAAAATATCAGTTAACAGAAATAATGTTTTAGAACCCTACCATTGACAGGACCTCCAAGGTATTCGGTACCATCCAATTCTTACAGCAAAAATGCATTATTTCCAATAGTAGATTGGATAAGATAAGGGCCCTGTCATAAGTTATCAAATTTTCCATGTTTGTCCTTATCTTCTCTTCTTAAATCCCATTTCAAAACTTTATCACCAATATTGAAATCCCTTGCCTTGGTTCTTTTGTCAAACAACTTCTTGATGTTTTCTTGTAGTTGTTGTGCTCTAATGTACACTTCCTCTCTAGTTTGTTGTAGATGTATAGTCTGGTTTATTCTCCTTGTCACATCATCATCTTCAGACTGTACTTCCTGGATCAAATTTATGACTGGCACTTCTAAACTAGTTGGAAATATTGCATCAGTTCCATAAACTAGCTGGTAGGTGGACATTCCAATGTATTTTTTAATGGTTAGTATATCTGCCCATAAAGCATGTACTAGCTTATTGTGCCATGATTTCTTGTTATCTTCCAGCAATTTTTTGATTATGTTCACCAAACTTTTATTTGAGGACTCTGCCTGCCCATTACCTTGGGGGTAATAAGCTATATAATGGCCCAATATAATATGATACTTATGGCAGAATTCTACCATCTTCTTAGATCCAAATGCAACAGCATTATCAGTTATGATCTTTCTAGGACAACCAAATCTAGACAGTATATGGTTTTCAAGGAAGGAAATGATGACTAAGTCTGTGGAGTTCCTAGAGAGGATGGCTTCTATCCAATTGGTAAAATAATCTATTGCTGTGAGGATCCATCTATGTTGGGAAGATGAGGGAGGATGGATTTCCCCAATGAAGTCTAGACCCCACTGTTGAAAATGAGCTTCAATAGTGATTGGTTGCAAAGGTAAGGGAAGCAACTTTCTTTTGCCATAAAAAATTTGGCATTTGTGATAGGAAATAATCATCTTATGAACATCTTGAAAGAGGGTGGGCCAGTAGTAACCAACTCTAAGGATATTTTTAGTAGTCTATTTCCAATAGAGGTGGCCTCCACATTCTCCTTCATAAAACTCATGCTTGATCTTATCTGCATCATTCTCAGGCAAGCATTTAAGCAATAATCCACTAGCATTTTTCCAATATAAACATTTATCCAAAATGCATTAATTTACATCTTTTAACTTTAAAAATCTTGCCTTTGCTTTAATCAAACCAGGAGGAACATTTAGATTGAGCAAAACATATAAAATGTAAGCATACCAAGATGAATTCAGAAAATGATCTTCGATAATTGGAGTTGAAAACTCCTCCTGTTCATCTAATGCATTAAACATGTTTATATCAAGAGCTTGAAAGTTGGATTCAGCCATAATTTTTGTTAGACCTTGACCTTTTATGAGCTTAGTGGGCTTGATTTCTAAGTCATATTCTTAAATTACAGTAATCCACTTTCCTCTTTTTCCATCTGGATCTTGGGTCAATATGTCTTTTACAACTGAATGAGGCACAAATGCTACTATGTGGGAGTGTAAAATATAAACTTTGAAGTCTTTTAAGGCTTTGACTAAGGCAAAGGCTTTTTTTTTCCATTATATTGTACTTCGGAGGTGTATCTCTTAATGCCCTATTGAAAAATGCAATTGGTTGCTCTTATCCATTCATGTTTTTCTGTAATAGGACAACAACTACTGTGTGTTCTGATGAAAATGAAAAAATGAAGAAATCCTTTGTAAAATCAGGACTAATGAGAACTGGTGTTTTGGTGAGTGCTTGTTTTACCAGTTCAAATGATTTCTTTGCTTCTAAGGTCCATTTGAATTCTTCTTATTTTTTAAGCATATTTGTTATGTTTCTAAGGAGTTAAGCTAAATTGGGTATGATCCTTCTCAAGAAATTAATCTTTCCAATGAAAGATTGAAGTTCCTTAATGTTTCTTGGATGGTTGATTTGCAATATGCCATCAATCCTCTTTGGATCTGTCCTTATTCCCTCTTTTGATATGATATGCCTAAGAAGTTTACCTTCTTGGACACCAAACAATGTTTTCCTTGGATTTAAGGACAGTCCAAATTTTCTGCATTTTTCAAATACTTTTCTCAAGTGTATTAGGTGTTCTTCATCTATTTTAGAATAGAAAGTGATGTAATCTAAGTAAATCACTATTAATTAACCTATTTCTTCTAAAAATGCAATATCCATGGCTCTCTGAAATGTGGCACCAACATTCATTAAACCAAAGGGCATTTTGAAATACATGAAAGTACACCAAGGTGTAGTAAACCCTGTTTTAAGTTGATCATCAGGATGTACCAATATTTGATTATAACCTGAGAAGCCATATAGAAAATAAACTCTTCTAGAACCAACTACGCTTTGTAATATATGATCCATTTTGGGTAAGGGATAATTTTCCTTCAGTGAGGCTTTGTTTAAGTTTCTAAAATCAATTAAAAGCCTTATCTCTCATGTTTTCTTCCTAACTGATACAAGATTAGACATCCACTCTGAGTATCTAATAGTGACAATAATTCCAGCATCATACATTTTTCTAATTTCTTTCTCTACCAGAGGAATTGAACATGGTTGATTCTGCGCAATTCTTGTTTGAAAGGTTTTTGGTTTTCTTTGAGGGGTATCTTATGCTAAATTATTTCTGTATCATACGATTTCAAATCTTCATAGCTCCATTCAAACACATCAGAAAATTCTTTAAAAAGCTCAATGTATTTTAGTTTGATATCAGCTGGCAGTGTTTTTGACAGTTTGATCATTTTAGGCTTTTCCTCACTGCCTATGTTGCATTCTTCTACTTTAGTTTCTATGGGTTCCAGCTTTGGCTTCTTGGCCACATCATTCAAGTCAAACAATTCCTCTAAAGGGACCAGTCGTTTAGGCAAGCTTTGGTCTTTGGATTGCAGCACTTCTAAGTCTTCATTTTCCAAATCTGTGCTATTTTTGTTATATGTTGGAGTTCATTTGTTAATAGATTTATTTCCGCAATATCTGGAGACTTTTCTTCTTCAGTAAGTGGGTTGTCTTCAGTAGGACAGTCTTCATAATAATCTAAATCTAAATGTGGTGTTTCAAATTCATTTTTGGACTATAGGAAGTATTCTATTTGTTTGTCTCCATCAAAAACTCGACAGTACTTTTCATTATCTGGGACAACTGGTCTATATTTGACTTGGGTGGTACATTGCTTGGTTTCATAAGGTGTTAGACAAGTTCTAGCAGCAAATGAAAAACCATTAGCCATGACATTTTGGTTTCTTGGGAAAAAGATAAGTTGAAATTCATCGAAAGTTTTTAATAAATCCATGGCATCATCTCTATAGGCTCTAAGTCTGGTATGTTTAGCATTGTACTCCCCATTTACTTGCCTAATAATCAAATCCGAATCCCATGAACTTTTATCCTCTTGGCCCCTAATTTTTTCAATAAATGTAGGCCTAAAAGGAGATCCTCACACTCAACTATGTTGTTTATACAATGAAATTTTAATCTATAGGAATTCCCCTCAGCATGATTGTTTTCAGTGTTGTGTAACCATATGGCAGCTCCTGCATCATTTTTAGTGTAATGTCCATCAAAATTCATGCTCCAAAGAGGAATGTTTTCAAATTTGTCATTTATTTCATTGTTTTCCTATTTGTTTTGTTTGCTAAATCTGTCACTCTGTTGTTCTTTCAAGTTTGTACTATGCTGAATTGTGTTTTCTTCCTCAAGATGTTCAATGTTTTGAGGTTTTGTTCCTTGATTTCTATGATCTGCACTAATTTTATGGCTATTTTGAACCTTAAGACCTATAATCTGTTTGCTGTAATTTTCTAAATTAGAAAAATTGCCTGTTAGTTTCCTCCTTATTTTCCTCTTCATCATTTGTTGCCACTATGTTTGGGTGTGTAGTGACCACTACATTTGCTGATTTTTCATTGATTAACTCTTTCTCTTTATGAATATCATCATTGTAAAGAGTGAAAGAGTCAAGTTCAGTGTGTATGGAATAAAGGGGAGAATTTTCCGGTCTTTCTTGGCTACTCACCATGTATTTCATGTGTGTTTCCCTATAGAGTCTTCTAGGTTGATTGAAGACAAGGATGGTGGCATAAGTCATATCCATCTGCATAGTACCTTGTAACTTAGCACCCCATGACCTTGAAAGAAGCATGCCATATTTGGGGTGGATATCAGCCACTACAATGTCCATCACTAAGCTTTTGGCTGGTATTTGGGCTAAGTTAACACATAGATCCTTTATTAGGCCTATACATCTTACCCTACTTGAATCAAAGGAATATAAATCTTTGTAGGGTCTAGTTAACTCTAAGCCTAATCTTTCCATTATTACCTTGGGCATTAGGTTGTGTGATGCTCCAGAATCAAGCATGGCATTATGAAAAATATTATGATGGATGTTCAAACTGATGTAAAATGGAGGGGTAGTTCCTTCTTGAAATTTTCCTTCAATTTTTGGTCCAAATATGAGTTCTGGGGTATCATCATTTAAGTTAACTGTCATGAACATCTTCTATGTTTAAATATTTAAAAATCTGACCTCTATATACATTTTGAGTGACTAACTGAATAAGTGGGATAGAGATTTTGATTTTGGATATTTCATTCTCTAGGCTAAAAGGAATTTGGTTTTTCAAAATGTTTGATTCAGCCTTGTTAGTCACTCCTTGTTCAACAAAATTAGCTTGCTGATTTTTAGTATTTACAGTAGTTAAAATGGTTTTTTCAAGAGCATTAGGCTAGATGCTAGTGTTGCTAGGGTTAACACTCTGTTTTTAATTGGATTGGGTGTTTTTCCCTTTGTTCAAATCAGAATTTACAGCCACTGTCTTGTGAATTTCTGCTGTCTTTTTGGAAACATTTTCAGGGCTGTTTTTGGCAGATTTATTAGAGGTTTTATTTTTGTGAGTCTCTTGTTTCTTTTTACTTCTTAGGTCATATTGTTTAGGTGATCCTATGATGGAATTTTTAGAGTTATGTTCATAATAATCAGTTTTTGTTCTTCTATCATCATAAGGTGTATATAGACCTTGTTTTCTTTCATGGAGGAAAACATAATCCTCATTGCTTACTCCCAGCATGTTTATGTTGTCATCCTCTGTTTGTTCATTAGTTTATTCATCCTCATTCACATAATTTTCTTGGAAAGGAGGTCTGATTTGTTGATCATCCTCTCTTTGTTTGTTTTGAGGTTGATTTCTCCTATAGTTCTGATTCTGATTTTGAGACTGATTTCTGTTTTGGGGAGCTAATTGATTTTCTCTAAATTGTGCTCTCTCAAATATGCTCATCCTTTTCATCATTTCCTCCATCATTATTTCCATTTTTGAGCTATATGTGGAAGGTGCATTTTCCTCCCTAAATGATACTTTATTTTCATTCCTCATCCTAGCCCTTTTCTTAATCAGATTCACTTCCACAACAAAAGCTCCCTTTTGCATGTCTTCCAAAGTCAAAGGATCTCTTTCCCTTAGCTGATAGGCCATTTCATGATCAAATCCTTCATGGAATTTGGCCAAAGTTGAGCCTTGTGGAGGTTTCATATATGGGGGTAGTGTATTATAAACACCATTGAATCTGGTGCAATAATTTATAACACTTTCCCCAGTGTTTCTTTTGAGGTTGTTGTAATCTGAAAGTATTTGGAGAGGGTTTTTTCTAACTTCTCAGTTGTTTAGGAATGACTGATGGAGAGCTTGGAGGTCATTAATACTATTAGGGGTTAAGCTTTTGAACCATTTTTTTTCTTCTCCCCCTAATCTTTGAGCAAACAATCTGAGTTTGATAGTTTCATCATCTATCTCATTTCTATCAAAATAGTCATTCATCTTGTCCACATGTTGTGAAGCAGTAGTAGCACCACTGGCATCATATAATGGAATCTTGGATCGACAGTCCTATGGCAGATTTAATAAAGGTAAAGGAAGGACTAGGGGAGTATACCATGTTGCCATGATAGGAGGTTGTGGAAAAAATGGGGGGTTTATAGGTGGAGGATGTAAGATAGGAGGGGGTTGATGGAAGGAGTAGTTTGAATAGTGGGAGTATGGATGACAGTAGTGGATGGATTAGCAAGAGACTGTTGACCAAATCTAGGATGAGAGAAACCAAAATTGTGAATGAAATGAAGATCAGGTGGAGTAGTTTCTCTGTTAAAAGTGATTTCACCACTATGTTGGGGTGAGTGTGAAGGCTCAAAGTCTATCTAATCAATATCACCAAGTGACCTAGTTCTAACTGGGTTTCTTAAGTCAACTTGTGAATCTTATGAATCTTGGGTTTCTTAAGTCAACTTGTGAATCTTGTAGGGACAAAATCAACTCTATGAATTGGTCTAAAAATAGTTGTAGTTTTAGATTTAGGGTATTTCCTAAGGATACTTTCTGGAATATCAACTGTCTCAGGAGGATTTGGGTCAGGATAGGCTCTAGTATAAATTCTTCTAGAAGCCACTATGTTGTGTTTTCAGATCCAATGATAAGAAAATTTTAACCAAGTATGACAAACTTTAATAGGCTAACTGATATTTTAACAAGAAAACTTAATCTTCAAAGTTTCATTAACTGAGTTTGTATGATTTTATGATATAAATGGGTTTCCCAGTGGAGTATTTGGTCAATTCAGAATTGTGGAGTCACCAGGTGGAAATTTATAGCTTTGGAAGGTAAAATGTTTTATGGTCCACCGCTAGTAATTTATTTGAATACCAATCTGAAATTTTTTGGGTTTTTTTGAGTTTTTACAGTCCTACGGTTATGAGAGTGTCCTATATATGTTTCAACACTTAGCTATGGTGATGATACAAATAGAGTATACTCTATGGCTCACTCGCTGATTTCTCCAAGTTTTGATAAGGGTCTGTTAGAATCCTAAGAAGTACTTAGATTGCCACTGATTCATACAAGTCCTATCATAATCACCAATATGATTGGTAGTGCTTGAAGAAAGCTGATCTTTCATAAATGAATGTTGAGTGTTTGTTTAAGGGATTTTTACTCAGAAACTCCCCAGTATGGTTGCCAGTATGTTAGGCCTCCGTAGTTTGCAATATTCGAAAATACAAACACTGCAGAGCCTACATCAAAACCACTTTGGAATCTAAGGACCTATCCATCCTATATTCATAGAGGGATCTCACTATATGTGTGTTCTCAAAGATGTTTCTTTATGCTTAAGTATGATATTAGGCTAGTTATGAAGAACAAGGTTGTTTGTTTTTGGTTGGGAAGGATAACATGAAGATGAAGGAAGCCTGTATGAAGGGTGAAGGTGTGAGTAAGTGAAAGAATGGTTCAGCTGATAAGATAAGTAAGGAAAAACATCAATCCATTGGGCTATGGAGTCATAAAAGGATTTTAATTGCACATCAAGTTTCAAGAGTGGTCCATGGGGAAAGTCATCTATGTCAAAGGATCTCTTTAAGTTTATTTTATGGAATGAAACATTAACAGTGTGGTGAAGGAAGTAAACACACAAGAAAAACAAACGACAACCTAAAATCAGGTAAGTACTTTTAAACTAGCCTGCTTTTGATATACTTTCAAGGGGAAACATTAAAAACAAAGAATAGCTTAAGATAAAGTAAAGACTTTTAACTTAGCCTACTTTTAGCATATTTTCAAAGGAAAAAATTCATGATAAACATAAAAAGTAGTCTAAGATCAGATAAGTACTTTTAAACTAGCCTGCTTTCAACATACTCTTAAGGGAACTTTTCAAAGCAACTGTTGGAGACAAACTAGAGGACAGGGCTAACCATAAACTTCTCTGGCTCAACTTTAATAAGAAAAATTTTCAAGAACATTCAAAGACAATATCTCAACTTGTACTCAGGAAACATGGGCTCACCAACACTTCACTGGTTATACTCTATTGAATTATCCTCAAATGAACAATCAGCAGAAAACATAGAGGATAAAGATTTATCAGTGAGATTTAGGGTACTTTCAGAAGTAAATCCTAATCTATATTTGATGTTCTTTATTAGAGAAAGTGGACAGAATGAAAACAAAAAGAAAATAAAAATTACAGTGAGAATAACATCACCATTGACATAGATCAGGATCCCATAAATCAACTATTGTATTTGATGTTCAAACCAGTAACAATCTTCAAGTCCAGTGGATCTTTACAGCTTCAAACTTTTCATCTTAGCTTATGTATCTTCAATTCCTAATAGAGCTACAACATGCTTCAAAAGATATTTACATTCAACAAGTATCCAAATACCAACCCTTGCAATGTGTTCCTCTTGGAGTTTTTATAGAAGAATGAGGAGGTGGAGTGAAAGAAAGGTCTATCTATTCAATAAATGTAGATTAAGTGCTTCTCGGCCTTTGAAGGGCCAAATGGAGAAATATTCAAATGTTTTAACTCTAGTAATTGATTATTACATTAAAATTCATCGACTTTAGTCACTTTTGTTGACTTTGGGGGCTCTTGGTAGGTTGGTAATTAATCCTGAGCTGTCCTTAGAAATATATCTGAATGTGTAATTAATATGCATTCTTTGTAGGTGAAATCAGCTGGTAGGTGACATTTTGAGGAGTAATAGCCTCAATGATGTGGCATTCAGAGGCTCTTTTTGTTAATTTGTCATGATATGTTACTTTAAATACTATTTAGGCCCTAATTCTTTCTTTAAGGACTTTGAAATTATCTTTGGAGCCTCAAAATTTATCTACTGACTGTATTCACTGATTTGGCTTTAGTCATCTATCTTTTTCCCTTTTCAACTGAACTAGGCTTTGGTGATTTTAAGCTTGTTCCTTTAATTATATTTAATCGTTCTTTTCATTTAACTGCAGGGTTAAGCTCTTTTGATTTTCAAATTTTATGTATTTAACCCTTATCCTGAGTCCTTTACCCTTAAACTATAGTATTATGCCTTTAATCTTCAACCTTATGCATTAATCCCTTGATATTCAACCTTTGTATTCATTGTTTTTCCCTTTTTTGCTGTGGACAAGGGGTTTTTTGTGTGTAGGAGGGTTTGACCATGTAATTAGTGCTCATGAAACACTGATCATCCATGAAATAAAACTTGGCAGTCCCTTGGTTCATCCTTTGGCCTCTGTCTGGACCGTGAAGGTCATCACCTTCTGTTCCTGTCTTTTTATGGACTATAGGGGGATTTCGGCCTTAAAACCATCATAAAAACCTGCAAAAAACCCACAAAACACATTATATAAAATTCTGCGGGGTCGGAAATGCTGATTTAGAGGCTGGTGGAGGTGATGAGCATTTGCATAGGGGCAAGAGGGATTAAATGGAGAAAACCTACGAAAACCAGGTTTAAAAACAATATGGCACAAAATTACAGAGTGGTGGTATTGTGAAAATTGTGAATAGTTTTCGCGTGACCCTTGGGCTGTAAGTGGTTTGCGTTGAATCGAACGCGATCCAACCAAAATGTGCCACGTGGCTTTGGAAAAACTGGTAGTCTCATGTGACTTTGGAGGGTTAAACTCTGGACGACAGAACCACGTGATATGCGATGTCGACCATCGGATGAGGAGGGATAGATCCGACGGTGCAGAGAGGGGTGCGATGGAAAGGTGCACGGGTTAGGAGGATTAGTGGAAGCCAAGTTGGCAGCGTGTGGTTGGGTGAGCACTTTGTGTACCAGATGGTAGGCCCCTGGCAGGATTGGGTGTCGGGATGAACAAGGACCGTTGGTTTATATAGATTGATGGTGGAGATTCGTTGTAGGATGGATGGATAGAAGGATTCGGAAGGATGAAGGATAGGAGGGGAAACGTGGTAACCATTGATCTTTATAGATCAATGGTGGGGATTGATTTAAGGGGTGACAAGGTGGGGATAAAAGAAAATTAAGGAAAAGTGGCTTAAAGAATGGGGAAGGGAAGGGTTCAGTGAAGAAGCATGGGACTGAAGGAGGGTTAGGGGGGGCTGATCTCATCGGAGGTTCGACGTAACATAAGACAAGGGAGAAGGAGAAAGGGAAGTGGTGATGGCATGATGGCAATGGGGGCTAGGAACCATGGAGTTTGGACATGGTCATGTGGAGGGGTATGTGACCAGGGGCCAAGAGAAAGGTGCTTATCACGTCGGGATATCACATCGGGGGAAAGTAAAAGAAATGGGAGATGAGAAGTAGCAAGGGCCGATGTGATGTAACATGTTGCAATGCGACAAGCACTAGCATTAGGTCATGGGGCTCAATCATATGATGGAGAAAGATCTTGGGGCTAAGCCAAAAGGGGCTAAAGCCTGTTTATAAAAAAGGGTGCTTTTTAGGCAAAAAGGAAGGTTTTTCAGGGGTTTTTTGAGGTCCCGATAGGAAAAAGGGAGGGTTTTTAAACCATAAAGAGGGTTTTATAACTTCAAAAAATGGATTTTCGAAGGCTTTTTAGGAGAATGAAGGGTAAATGAGAAGGATTTTCAGAGGAAAATGAGTGATATGGGGGCATGAAATGAGGAAAATGGAGCCTTTTAAGAAACATATTTGTTTGGGAATAACATAATTTTGAAGGGAACCACACTAAGTAATAGCATTGTTTAAAGAACAACACTGTTTAAGGAGCAACAGTCTTCAAGAATGAATGATTTTCTATGAAAATGATCTCTTGAAGGCTCAAGACCTATTTTTAGCCATCATTTGCTGTGACAAAATTTACTGATGGCTAACATGGGGGATGATTGAAGATTATATTTTCTATGTGGTCTATTTAGACTTATTTGCATACTTTGGTTGTTTATCTAAGTTTTTTGCACTGTTTTGTGCAAGGGTTTTCTGATGCGGTAATTCCCCACTCTTTCTTGGAAATCTTGTTTAAGAAATCTGAGGAGATAATTTTGTGCTACATTTTCCACTATCTGGTGTTAGGCCAAGTAGTTACCTTTAGGAATAGCATAGTCCCTTTCAGAAACTGTGTTTTTTATTAAGGTATTGCAGTGGAGGGGTTTAATCCCTTTTTTTGAGAGCTAGTTTCCCAAGAGGAGGATCAACCTTCTTCTGGAAAAGCTAGAAATTGGAGCTATAGCCATTTCTTTTCATGATCAGCCATATTTATGTAGAGCTTCAGCCATACAGTTTGATTCAGTCATAGATCTACAACAGATATTTCATGTATATCATTTCTGTCAAGAAACCATTATCGGGTCATCTTGGATATATGTAAAAGATACTAGATCTCTGTTTTTGTGCTCTATTGATTAATAAATTATTAGATCTTATTTGTCTCTCCATTTTCTAAGTATAACCCTCAATAAAATACATTGTCTCTTTCTACAGTAATTTCTGTCTATAGAAGTCTTGGGTTTTAGTGTTTTTGAGCTGTTTTGAGCGTGAGAGGCCCGTTTAACTCGGCGAAAGTCATTTGTTTCTGATCTCCTATTATATATAAGTGTAATAATGTTAGATATAATGGCCTCATGGGCTGCATTTTTTTTTATGCTTATATTTCTGAGAAATGCATTTTTCATGCATGTATTGTTGAGTAGTCCCATCTTGGGATATTACGGTGGTATCAGAGCTCTAATCTTGGCTCAACCTGTGTTCTTCAACCATTATGGAGTCTTCTCATGGGAAGGAGACTATCTGCAAGAGATATCAAAGAAAACCCTTATTTTCTGGAGGAAATAGGTTCTCAAAACTTCTCTTTCAAACTCTACAAGGTAGAAGCAAATACATCAAATAAATGAGGAGGGAAAGATATAGAAGTCCCTCAAAAAGATATGGAAGATATATACATGAGGAAAGATCTAATTCCTCATCTTATGGGTGTGAGCATTCAGCCACATCATCAGATTTACAACACTCTATCAGCCACTTGTTCATGAAAAAGAAGAAAAAGAAAGGAGATGTGCCAAAGGAAGAGACTCTTGGTGATTATTTGCAAGAGTATGAAGCTCAATATAAGGGGTCCAAAGATCACTTGAAATTCCAAGGGTTTTACAAGATCAAGGATGAAAGAAGCACAAGGACAAAGCAACATCGTGTGGGTATATTCTTTCTATCTTCTTTTTATGGGTCACCTAAATGTACTCCAAGTAGGGCTTGGGTGAAGGAGCTAGACACCTATGTGCAACAACATCAAGTTTCAGAAAAGGAAGCCATCAAAGTAGTAGTGTTGCATATTGAGGGTAAGGCTTATGCTTGGTGGTTGTTTGAATATTTTTCCTTAAAGAATGAAAATACATCTACTTATGCAAAGTTCATTAGAAGAATAGTGGAAAAGTTTGATGAAAAATCCTATGAAACATCTTCCATGGAACCTATCAAACCAAATCAAAAAAAACATTTGCATGGGTTGGAAGGGTCCATAAACTCAACTCCATTTCAGAAAACCATTGAATGGGATTAAAACTTGTATGATATCTTGCCAAGGGCAAAGTCCCCATTACATGAAGAGTTTTCTTCTCAAGAGGAAGACATGGAGATTCCTCCTTCAAAAGAAGACCAAGATCTAAGGTCTCTTATTGATCATGAGGAATTCTAAACTATTGAAGAGGAGGAAGAGAAGGCTAATGCATTCATGACAAGAGCCCATCCAGTACCTCTTGAAGAGGAAGATGGAGCACTTGCTCCAAGGAGAGAAAATCTTCTACTCTTGCAAGGAGTTCCAAAGAATCTCCCATATGGAGATCTGATCCAGATTTATGCAGGAACGAAATAGAATACATAAATAACCATAAAAATAAAGATACAGTGAAAATAATGTGTCATTTCATTAATATAAAATAACAGAAATACGCTTACAGACATAATGGAAATAAAATATCTAGGGTGCTAGTAGCATATCTCTGAGAAGAGATGTGGCTGATGCATGCCTCTGAGCTATGTTACATTGAGGTTCGAAGGCCTATTACAGACATAATGGAAATAGATGAGCTAGGATACTGGTAGCGTATCCCTGAGAAGAAATGTGTCAGATACCATCCCTTGAACTGTGTTACAGAATTGAAATGGTGGGAATAAGTGAGCTAGGGCACTGGTAGCGCTTATCTCTGAGAAGAGATGTGTCAGCTCCCAGCCCCTTAAAATATGTTACAATGAGGCTTTAAGGCCTATTTATTGTTGAGAAACAATTTAAAATCCGAAATGTCCAAAAACCTAACCCTAGGAGATGAAGTGCCAAAATTGTGGGCACCGTTTGGGTACGTTGGTGTTTCAACTTCCCAGGGACGTAACTTTGGCATCCCATCTCCATTTGACACGATCAATAGCTCGTTAAAAATATCTATCCGAGGAATACAACTTTTGAGTGAGAAAAATCAATATATGACTCATGTTGCTCCCCATTTTCCCAAAAAACATCGTTTAGGGCCTCAAAACGACTTCAGAAGTTTAGGACTCGAAAAACTGCTAAAAATAGTAAGTTGTGTTGAAACTTACAAACTGAAAGAAATGATGGTGGGGGTTCAAATGGACTCGATGGGTGGCCACCAATATCCACCTAGATCATTAAGTCCCCAAAATGGCTCTGGGTGTGCAGGACCCAAAAACCTGCTAAAAATAGAAAGTTGTGCTGAAGCTGAAAAATTGAAAGAATTGATGTTGCGGGTCCAAATGGAATAGGTGGGAGGCCACCGATATCCACCTGGATCAATATCATGGCACAATCCATGTGGATCATGTACCATCATTATAAAATGGTGAGATATTGAAGATAAAAGAAGATAAAGGGGAGGGAAAGCATCATATGATGAGGAGAATAAACCCATCTTTATTTCAGAAGGTTGATACATAGAGAAGGCAAGAAGATCTATGCAAGGAAGGCAAGGACAAATCTATCCACTCACATATAGATTCTGACCTATGCCTTGATGTCTCTTTTCATGGAGGCATTCCACCAGGGAGACCTCTTGATTGGAGGAAAACAAAAGTGTTTTCTCAACTATGTGCAGCAGTGACATATTTGGCTAAGGAAGGAGCCTTTAGGGGAGCTACCACAACACTGAGAACTAATGATGGATTCCAAAGAGAGCTGAGAAATTTTCTGAAATTTACTTTGCTATCTTCCACTCATCTGTTTGTGCTGGAAAAGAAGAATTCAGAAATTTGTGTTGACATTATCATGGTATCAAAAGGACACTCCATAGCCTTGGAGAAGCAAAATATACTTCTATACATAATGAAGGTTATTTAATATGACAAGAGGGTACTACCACTCTTATGTGCATGGGAAAAACTATGGAAGTTTTGGAAATGAACCTTTCAAAATAAGGTTGACTTCCATGAACTTTAACCTTGTCTTGAGAAAGATCAGTTGTACGAGAGGTAGCAAAACAAAGTTGAAAGTACTCCAACATGTGACTTTGGCATCAAGCATGTCAAAGAGGAAAGCCATGTCATGACAGGGGTTGCATTTCAGATTTCTACAATGCTGGCAATGTTGGGGAGCCTAGATACTTATTGGGAGTCCCAACTCTTGATAGAATATTCCAAGGACCTCTTCACATGTAAGGTTCTTGATGAGCAAGAGATGGATGGGAGGTATAAGGTAGTTGATGGAATCATTTATGTTCATGATCAGATCTACTTAACTAAAGATTCCAAGCTCAAGTATAAACTACTTAATGCAGCCTATGAGATCTTGCTTTCTAAACCCACTGGATTTATTAAAGCATACCGTACCATCTTGGGAGGGTTCATGTGGGAAGATTTCAAAGAGGAGATGCACTCTCATATGAGGTAGTGCATAGATCATTTGCTGGTTGAGGAGGAACATAGCTCTTGGGAAGAGTTATCATTATCACCTCCTTATTCATTGAGTGTAAGAAGGAGCTCATCCATGAGTTACCTCACTAATTTGAATCAAGTATATAGTGAAACTTCGATTTCTGAACATCATAATGTATCTAATATATGCTTGTATTTTCTTAACACTCATATGCAGGGCTTTGCTCCAAGAGGGGGCACTTTTTATGGGCCTCATAGGCCACTTTGGGCCATGAACAATGGTGATGTGGATCATTCCTTGGAAGATCTTGGAGAGAGGATGTACTCTTCATGGTGTGATTCATTAACACCAACCATTATGCACCTTCTTCAAGCATGCAAGAAGGATGGGGCAGCAAAAAAGTGTTGGGAGAAGCACTTGTCATATCATATTCTATGGCAGTTGGAAGTAAAACTGTGTTGGTTGCACATGAGGGACCATTGTCCTTCTCCTTTACTACATATGGCAGCTAGCATGAATCTAATTATGATTACATATGCTAAAAATGTTCTTATATTTGTTGAGGACATGGTTGGAGGAGATATACATTGGTTGGATGTGTCCTTGGGGGAAGACAATTCTCACACTTTTTTCACTACATGTTTCAAGGGGAGCATGGGAAAAGATATGGTTACCATGGTAGATCACTTGTTTCTTTATGAGGTAGGCCATATGATTGTTTGGAGCACTTGGGACATACCTTTCATGAGAATTTTGGAGGAGCTTTTCTATGAATTACCAAGCTCATAGGTGATTCCTTTCATTTGGATGATAGCATGGAGATGGGAGTCCTTCATTGATGATGGAATTCCCCATGATTGTTTTCACTTCTATTTTGAGGAGGCCATGGATAAGCAAGAAGGTTTCCACATAGACCTTCCATTCTTTCATGATGAGAGCCATTTGGTTTATACCAAAGGCCAACTTGCACACTTGGGAGGAACCATTGGGAGACAGAATAATTGAAAAATATCTGAAGCAATGGTCGAGACTGTTGGATGAGGAGGCCCCAAGAGGAGGAGGGGAGATTTTGCAGCACCCTTGTAGTTGCTTGAGGACAAGAAAAATTTTTGAGGGGAAGACTGTAATATTCCTAAATTAGCATGAAGCTAATAGGAATAATAATTTTTCTTTTAAAATCTATATAGATGAATAAATGGGCAAGGAGACTCATAAGTTGCTTAAGTAGGATTAAAATCCTTCATAATGTGAAAAGGGATAATGTTAATAACTAGATCAAACATCCATGTGTGTGAACAGGGTCTAAAATGTGTGGAAAAATTCAAGTTTGAACAATTCAACAACATTAATATTTGAAGAGTGGATCCTAAGTAAAGACAACTCAATGTGACTAAAGATCAATCTAGCTAGTCAAAATGAAGACACCTTGAGTGTGAAAAGAGACAATGCATGAACATCCAGTCAAGGTTGATCTGGTCAAGATTGATCCAGTAAGGTTTGAATAATTCAAAAAATGTTGTAAAAATATGAGCAAGACTAATGGAGATAGCGTAACTTTGGTGGAGAAGCCTTAGCATGGAAGCAACCTCATAATTGAGTGGGACCCTTAGTGAGGAATCTCATCAACTATATAATGAAGGGGATGGCAACCATATGGGCCATGATTGAATATTATATTTGGTATGTGGTCTTTTTAGACTTATTTGCATGCTTTTTTTTTAGCTAAGTTTGTTGCACTCTTTAGTGCAAGGTTTTTCTCATGCGGGAATTCCCCACTCTTGATTGGAGATCTTGTTTAAGAAATCTGAGGAGAGAATTTTGTGCCACATTTTCCACTATATAGTGTTAGGCCAAGTAGTTCCCTTTAGCAACAGTGTAGTCCCTTTCAAATAATATGTTATTTCTTAAGGTATTGCAATGGAGGGGTTTAATCCCTTGTTTTGAGAGCTAGTTTCCCAATAAGAGGATCAACCTTCTTCTGAAAAAGTTAGAAAAAGGAGCTACAGCCATGTATTTGCATGATCAGCCATATTTATGCAGTTCTTCAACCATACAACATGATTCAGCCATAGATCTGTAGCATATATTTCATGCATATCATTTCTGTCAAGAAACCCTTACCAAGTCATCTTGGATCTATGTAAAAGAGACTAGATATCTGTTTTTGTGCTCTATTGATTAATAAATCATCAGATATGATTTTTCTCTCCATTTTCTAAGTATAACCCTCAATAAACTATACTGTCTCTTTCTGCAGTAATTTCTGTTTGTAGTAGTCTTGGGGTTTCAGTGTTTTTGAGTTGTTTTAAGCATGAGAGGCCTGTTTAACTAGGCGAAATTCATTTATTTATGATATCCTCTTAGATATAAGTGTATTATTTTCATATATAATGGAATCATGGGCTGTATTTTTCTATTTATGCTTATATTTCTAAAAAATGTGTTTTTCATGCATGTATTGTTGAGCAGTCCCATTTTGGGATATTACATCATGTCTTGAGATATCTCCAAGGAACTACAGAGTATATATTATGGTATAGACAGATAGAGGGAGTGAAGCTTCAAGGCTTCACGAATGCAGATTGGGTAGGAAGTCCATCAGACTGAAAGAGCACATCAGGAGGGATCTTCATCATAGGATCGACAACAATTTCTTGGTACAACAGGAAGCAACGATCTGTGGCACTCAGTTCAACAGATGCATAGTACATGGCAGCAATTAAAATGACATGTGAGTCCATCTGGATGAGAAATATCCTTGTTGTTTTGTTTCATTCTTAGATGGATTCGATAGTGATACATTGTGATAACTAGAGTTGCATTAAAATCTCAGTTAATCCTGGGTTTCATGATAGGTCCAAGCACACAAAAATATTGTACCACCATCTCATAGATTGTGTGCAAAGGCATATAATTTTACTCCAGTACATTCCCATGGAAGATCGAGATGCAAATATTCTGACGAAGGTGCTCACCAAGATCAAATTCGAATACCATAGAGACATGATCGAGGTGAAGGATAATCCCTTTCTTTTTGAGAGGGAGTGTTGAAGTCCAGCTAGATATTGAAACACCTACAATAGTGTGGGACCATGAGGTCCAAGAAAAACCTACACTAGTGTGGGATTAGGAGGTCTTAGCAGCACCTACACTGGTGTGGGCTAAATTTGGTGCAGTGTCTTTTTTAATTTTCCCTTAATTAGAATGAACAATAAAATGTAATATCATCTCAAAATCATTTTTAATAGTTAACTAAGTGTGATAAATTTAGCTATCTCATGAATTTCGAGTTGAGGGTAGTTGGTGAGGTAGGCAGAGCAATTCTAGTTGTAACAAAGTTCGAACTGCAATGGTGCATTAGTTTAATGCATGTTGTAATCAATTAACTCAGTTAAGTGAGTTAAATTCAGTTGTGATAGTTGTAACTATTTGTTACACTAGTGAGAAAACAATTGAATTAAGTAGTATTTAATTCATAATCAATGATATAACAAGAAATTGATGGTTTACTATTATTACCTGCATGCATGTCAATTCCAGTGGAGACCCATTTGAGATCTAGGTGAAAGGGATGTTAATTATCAGTTGTAGGATTATTGGGTTGCACCCATGCAACCAAACATCAATTGGATTTCCCATTATACCATCACAATAAAGGAAGGCCAAAATTCCTAAATAATAGGGATTGAATTCCACTTGAATTTTGCAAGAGAGGCATGCTCTTTAGAGGCTGAGAATTGGCTAGGTGTTGGTCAGTTTTGTCTAGGACAAGGTGAGACAATTAGCTGAGTACAGGAGGCTCTTTTGATCATATCTGTATTGAAATTTTTTTGTGTATCCATGTTGAATATATAGCAGAATATAGCGGGGTTTTGAGTAGCAAGATTTCCCTGGAAAATTATCTATGTTGTGGTTTGATTTTATTATTGTTTGCTTCATGCAATTGGCGATTGTGTTTAATTTCTGCAATTGATTTGTAGAAGTGATAAAATATATACCATTATTACACTGTTAGATTAGATTGAATCCATGACATACATATTGTGTCTATAATTTCTACATGGTATCAGAGCACAGTAAATAGCAATAGTGGAGGAGGAGTTGATTTTGTGACTTAATATAATTCGAATTTGTAGAAGACTTTATTGGTGCTACAGGTGATTTAGGATTGAAATGGATTTCAATGGCTTGAGATTGGAGTATGCACTCGAGGGAAGCTCTAACTATATTTATTGGAAAGGCAGGATGGAGGTAGTACTTGAAGACAATGGCTTGAAGGAATTCATTGAAAATGATGTTCCCAAACCCGCTCTGACAGATGCTCTAAATCTTGATTCATGGAAAAAGAAAGTGGCAAAGGAAAGGAGAATATTACTAGAGGGAGTACGATACCACATTGTATCAAGTCTCAATGGCAAAGGCACACCATATGCAATGTGGAAATCTTTGAAAAATCTATTTCAGAGTAGGAGTGACCATAGGAAATTGGCACTGAAAGATAAAATCAGGAAGATCAAGATGGAGAAAGGCATGGAAAATATATAATAAATTTTGTCGAATGTCAAGATGAGCTTGGGAGCGATGAAATTATAGTCACTGATGATGATTTGGTGAGCCTAGCTCCTATAGGAATTCCCAAGGGTTTCCATAGTTATCAAGACTCTATCCATGGAAGGGGAAAGCTGCCAGATTAGGAAAGAATTTGGTCAGATTTGGTGCAAGAGGAATTCAGACGGAATACCAAAGATGGATCTTTATCTAAGAATGAAGATGAAGAATATTGTGCATTGGATGTCAAGGTGAAGAAATGGAAAGGAAAGAAATTCCATTCCAAATCAAAGTCCAGTAAAGATGGAAAAAAGTATGACATGTCCAGAGTGAATTGTTTTCACTGTTACGAGCATGGGAATTATGCCACTAATAGTCCACAAAAGAAAAATAAAAAGAGGGCTTCAGGATATGTAGCTGGTGAGTCTTTCAGCTCGCAATTTGAGCTTGAATTCTCACCCATTGCATGCATGGTTTCAAGTGCAATGGGATCGGTGTCGTATTTGGATAGTGGTGCTTCATTTCACATGACGGGAAACAAAGAACTTTTTAGTATCTTGGAGGAGAAGGACCTCCAAATGCATTTCAAAATGGGTGATGACGGGTGGTACAATGCTACTGGGATTGGTACCATTACCTTCCAATGACAGTTAGGTAAACCCTTTCAATTAAAATATGTAATGCATGTATCAGACTTGAAGAAAAATTTAGTCTTAGTTGCAATGTTGGAGGATAGAGGCTATGGAGTTGTTTTTAGTGAAGGAAAAGCTTTCCTAAAACAATAGGAAAAGCCAAGAATATTGGGATTCAAGTTAAGAATATCTATAAAATTGATGTATATGGATGTGCAGAATTGATGGATAAGGCAGGAAAAGTGGTGAGCTGAGATGAGTGTGAGTTATGCCACCAAATATTGGGTCATCTTCACCATGGAGCCTTAAAAGTCATGCAACATATTTCTACAGGTCTTCCGAAGGATACACTTACGCAGTCAGACACATGTAAGGGATTCACTATGGGAAAATATGCAAAGGCCACCTTTCATGAGAAGGAAAACCGAACCTCGAGGATCCTTGAGAGATTTCACTTAGACGTGTGTGGAACATTCTCTACTGCTTCGAGAGAAAAAACATAAGTACTATGTGATATTTGTTGATGAATTTTCTAGCAAGTTATGGATCTACTTCATGAAGAAGAAAAAGAAGATGTTATCAAAGTTTCTTGTGTTTAAAGCACTAGTGGAGAAATACATGGAGATGCATGTGAAGGCTCTTAGGAGTGAAAATGGTAGTGTGTACATCTCCATTGAATTCAAGAACTTTTGCAAAAAATAAGGAATTTAGAGAGAACTGATTGTGCTTCATAACCCATAGTAGATTGGGGTCGCAGAGAGATAGAACCGAATGATTGTGGGTGCAACAAGAGTGATGTTGCATGATCAGGTCCTATTGTTGCATTTTGGGTGGAGGCATGCAACAGAATAGTATTTGTGGATAATCATTTTTCTCCTAGGATACTTTGCATGAGTACATCAGAAGAGGATTTTACTGGTAAGAAACTTGATGTTTCACATTTTAAGATTTTTGGCTCATATGTTTATGTGCATGGGACCAAAGACGTGAGGAAGAATATGGAACCAAAAACTAAGATTGGGGTTTTTGTGGGGTACACTAATACCCCCCACAACTATCAGGTGTATTTTCTAAACAACAAAATGATTGTTGTGCAACGTGATATAAAATCTGATGAGGAGAAAGCCATGCGATTTCCCCTTGAGAGGGAGCTATATTTGCATTCAAAGGAGGAACTCTTGGTTCCAAAGGATGAGCCTCACTACGTGGAGCATGGAGTGGAAGAAAAAACTCATGCAGATCCATCCACCAAAAATGGTAGAAGGCGCACCACGGAAGATGATAGATTGAGACTTGATGCAGGAAAGAATGTAGGAGCCCATATTTCACTGTGTAGATAGAGACCGTCTCCAGACAGGTTTACTAGATACATGGATCTTATGATCAAGTGTATTTTGATAGAACCATCTTCCTTTCATGAGGCAGTGCAGCAACCAATTTGGGTTGATGAAATGGTGGATGAGTATGACTCCATTGTCATGAGCAGTCAATGGGATATTATCCCAAGACCGGTCGACAAATCAGTGGTTGGATCGAGATGGATCTACAAGGTAAACCAAGCTGATAATGGGTGTGTGGAGAATTACTAGGCCATATTTGTGGCATGGAGATTCTTACATATTGAGGGGATCGACTATGATGAGACTTTTGCACCAGTTGAAAGGTACTCTTCCATTATATCTATCCTTGCACTCTCAGTGCAGATTATAATATTCCCAAATGGGGAAAGTAGAAATATAGCACATAAACATGGGAAATAGCATTTAATATATCAATACACCATTACATGAGAAAAATGTACAACCATCTTATTAAACATATCAGAAAATAGTAGGCAGAAGATCTTGAGGATCAAGTCTCTCAAGCAATACAAAACAAGCCTCCAATAGGAAAATATGCTAATACATGAGAAACACTGCTATACAAATTCCATGAGCCATGATAGTGTAGTTTTTGGGCATAAAATGCTACAAAAATGATATAAAAATGTAGATATGTTGTTATATAGCTCAAATGGTGTTGTGAATAGAGATATATGCTCCCAAGCGCTTTTCCAAGGCAACCCAAAAATGGTTTCTGGAAATACCCAAAACAAAAAAATGTCGGAATGTAGCCTTAGGGCTGAATTGCAGCTGCAACTAAATAACTCAATGGAGGTGGTTGAAACTGATATCTAAATGAATAGATCTCCTCCAATTGATCACCCAAGTGAAAGGTTGATCCCTTCCTTGAAGATCTCAGTCAAAGAGGGAATCTATGTTGTAGATGATGGAAATAGGTTGGACTTGTTCTAAGATATGAAATAAATCTCAAGGACCGTCCTTGCTGACCTCCCAATGGGAAGAATGCTTCCTCCATTGAAAAAATATCTTAGAAAGTGACCCCATCAACATGGAAAATTTTAGGGGCTAATATTCGCAGGTGAGCTAATTTTCCATGGTTTTTCCAAAAAAAAGATTCACCAATTTCCATTTTTTTCTAAAGTGATTCGCCCAAATTTTATAGGATTAAATTATGTTATCCTAAAAATCGCCAAAATTTTATGGAGACTATACAAAGTCATTAGAAATTTTGATATATTTAAAAAAATATCACCAAAATTTTTATGATTTGCATATTAGGGACTCGTAATATTCGCCAAGGTTTCTAAACTTTAAGATAAATTTCCATCCTTCAAATTTTCCCAGCCCAACAATCCTCCACTGCAACACCCTACAGCACAACGCATATCTGAACAGAAATTGTGATGTAGCTAAAGAATGAAGCTTGGCCTAATGCCTGGATGTGGACTATACAACTCAATAATCTCTCCTGGGTAGGCACTCGAAGTCCCCCAAGGATTAATGTTGGATTCCCGCTTGGAAACATCCTTGTACTAAACAATACAATAGACCCTACTAAACGAAAAATTCATGTATAGAAATTTCACCTGAAAAATTCATATCTAAAAAGATCAAAATCAATAATCATCTCATGTCAATATGTCTCCAAGTTTCTCCTCCCAATTGTATAAGCTAGCCTTTGGGCACAAATCCAAATGGCTCTCATCATGAAGGAGTGGGATATCCATGGAGGAAACTATATGTTGTCTAGAGGTCTTCTTGAGGCAGGGAATCTGAAACATGTTGGGAACCATCATTCCCATGTGAAGCTCCCATCCCCAAGCTATCATCCACACAAAATGATTCACCCTCCGAAATGGTAACTCATGGAAAAAATCCTCCACCTTTGGCTCCTGCAATGTAGGTGGGCTGCATAGCTGAACTTGATAGACACAATTTTCTATCCCACATTGTCTCTCTCTCCAATTATGATAAGTTTCGAGTGGCTGCTGATTTTGGGCTACAATAAGGTTGCCTTCAAGAGGAAAGAAGAAAACTGGATTCTCAAAGATCCTCTCTCTAGTGTCATGAATCATGATTTCCCAAACCATCCCATATATGATGAATAGGACATAATCACCATATGGAATCGAAATGAGAAATATTGTGAAGGTTTCATGTACTTCTGGAAGGTACCAAAAATTTCCCAAGTGGTCGGAGTGCAGTTTTGATAATTGTTGTTTCAGAACACAATTTTGCAAGTTGTCTCCCAACAATGTTCTAGTTGTGCATGTCATCTCATCTATTAGAAAATAGTAGATGGCATTTGTATCAACTGAGCATACAAATAATAGCACAAAACTTGCCCAAAGCCATACAAGAAATGGCTATCTCCATCATTGATGTGGGTCTTAAAAGGACCATGAAGCCCAAATAGAATATTTCCCTCTTGTGGATCAATGCAGTATATATAAATCACAAGAGAATGCAAATATTGGGTTAGATGATTAATAAGTGCAAAAAAAAAAATATTCAACATGTACTGAGAGTAGGCTAATAATGATATCCATGGAGGATCTCTCCATAGTGGTCTGATATGTCTCCATGAGACCCTTGTGAATGGGAAGGAATGAACCATGCGCTGCATACAAGGCCTTCTTCTTATGCTTGGAGATCCAAGTCAAGAAGATAATATCATGGTGATATATGTCTCCATCCACTACTCCATAATTCTCATCTCCCACTTGTCCATCAAGTGCATCATATGTGAAGTGATCCTGGGAACACTCCATCAACAAACCCGAGCTCCCAAGTGAGAGCGTTGTTGGCCTTTGTAATAAGGCTCCTCTCATCTCATAGATCCATTCTTTGACATGCCAAATGCCAAAGTCATATACCGTAATTCTGCTATATATGTGAGATTCCTTCTAAATTTTAAGTACCTCCTAATTCTCCAAATCAAAGGAGTGTCCCCTTTGCACCATGATTTTTCCACCATCTACTCCTGCAACATCATGCAAAGTATGGGAGAAAATCAGCCCATAATCTCCCAAGAGTATCCAAAGAAAAAATAGCTCTTGTTGCCTCCTCACCTCCTCATCATAAAAGTCTTGTAATAACATCATGATGAATGACTTGTAGGATGCCCCATGCAACTAAATCTTCTGCTTCCATATCATATGGGTTCCATGAAATGCATCAAACCATAACATACCCTCTAAAATAGGATATGTCACATGATGGCGGAACTCTTTTAGGAGTAGCCAACGTAACCATGCCTCCTGATGCCTTGTGTCATAGATTTGTAAGTGGCTCACTAACCTCTTGCTAACCATCCACACCCATTCATCCAAATGTGGGTGCCCCTTTCCATGCTCAAAATTGGTATCCCTCCAATGGAGAATACCATCCTCCCAAATCATATTACTACTTTTTCACTTCATGGGATGTTGAAGTACAATTCCCTGGAGGTCTCCACATGAAGACCACTCATCAATGACCAAGTTGACCCCATAAGGATCCAAATATTCTATAGGAAAAAACTCCTCATTGAGATGTGAAATGCTGATCAAGAAGGATTTATCATAATTATGAGAGATATCATCCATCATAAGATGTCTTCCATCAATCATCTACCTATCCGATGCCACACAAGTATAATGGTCATCAGAATGTTCCAATAATAGTTGGCCCCCCCAACTCATCACTACTTCTCAATGACAGCGCTGCTAATCTCCATGATGGTGCATTTTCTATCTCATGATCATGCTCAATTTTGAACATATAGTTATGCATTGGATTGTTTAGGACAATACTCATGCTATCCTCCAAAAATTTACACTCCAACCCTAAGAGTTGTGTGCATCTCAACAATTACATACTAGGGTGAATGCATATGTTCTCCTTGATTCTATCAAGGATCTTCTATGCAGTGATAATCTGCTGCTCCAAATCAACAACGTGTTTTGATCCTAGGTCATGCAATGGCATGTCCCCCCAACCTCCCATATGATTTGCTGAAATAATAGAAAGTGGAAACATTTTCATACCTTGGTTTTTCTCGGGAACATATTTCACTACTACAAGGGTTCCTCCTACCGATGTGATGACTTTGTTGTTGAACAATGTTGTGTAACCAACTTCAAAAATAGAAGAAAAGAGATATCAATGCCTTAGAAATAAGCCATTTCGACGGGGCAACCTCAATACATTACATAAATGAACAATTCTTGGATGATACAATTTACAAAACCTCCTTTCTATATATAGGAGTCCATGGGGCCATAATGTAATCCTAGTGGGCCACAATGTAATCTTAGCCGACCTAACAATAATAATTTAAGGGCACAATAATAACAAAATGGGCGTTACAAGGGTACAATAATAACAATAAGGGGGTTACACTAACAATAATAAGGGACTATACTAGTGATATAGGGACCTAACATGCCCTCTCCTTCAAAAAAGTATTTTCCTCAACACTTGAGTAGCTCCGGGTGCTTTTGTGTAAAATTCTCATCCTCCCATGTAGAATCTTCAGTGGGTAAGTTCTTCCACTTGATGAGATACTCTGAAATTGATCGATTCCGTAGCTGTCGAGTTCTTGTTTCCATGACCACTTCAGGTTCCAATATGATTTTTCCTTCCTCATCAAATTCTGGCAATATTGTTTGAACTGGAAGATTTTCACCTATAACCTTCTTTAAGCATGAAACATGGAAAATTGGATGCACTCATGAAGAAGCAGGAAGCTCCAATTTGTATGCCATAGTACCAATATTTTGCGACACCTTGTAAGGACCATAGTACTTTGGTGATAATTTATTATCCTTCTTAGCTTGCTTGAGGGACATTTGTTTGTATGGTTGTAACCGTAAAAATACCCAATCTCCTACATCAAAACTTCTCTCGCTGCGATGTTGATCTGCCTGTTGTTTCATTCGATTTTGTGCCAAATTCAGGTTATCCTTTAAGAGTTGGAGAACTTCTTGCTGATGCTCGATGTGATCTTCCACAGCTTGAACCTTCGAATTTTCCCTTAAAGATGATGTGATCGATGGTGGATGATATCCATAAAGTGCCATAAATGGGGTCATTTTTGCTGCAGTATGGAAGGAAGTGTTATACCACCATTCAGCGAGAGGTAACCACTTGACCCATTGTGTTTGTTTATCAGATACAAAACAACGAAGATATCCTTCCAAAAATTTATTTACTATCTCAGTTTGACCATCAGATTGAGGATGATAAGATGAGTATGAGCTAATTGAGTACCCAAACAAGAAAATAACTCCGTCCAAAAATTTCCAGTAAAAATGGGATCTCTGTCGCTCACAATAACCCTTGGGCTTCCATGTAGCTTTTGAATTCTGTCCATAAATGTAGTAGCAACCGTACTTGCTTTAAATGGATGAGATAATGCACAAAAGTGTGCATACTTGGTAAGTCTATCAACTACCACCATGATGACACTCTTTCCTTTGGACTTAGGTAAACCTGTGATAAAATCCATTGAAATTTCCTCCCAACATTGACTTGGAATGAATAAAGGTTGTAGAAGTCCTGGGGTCTTAATTGTCTCAACTTTATTTTTTTGGCAAACCAAACATTCTGTCACAAACTTTTGAATATCAGATTTAAGGCCATCCCAAAAAAAATATTTCTTCACCCTGTGGTAAGTTTTTAAAAATCCCGAGTGTCCTCCTAAAGGAGAAGTGTGCAATTCCATAAGAATCTTTTGTTTTAGTTGGGAATTCTTACAAAGATATAAGCAATCTTTGTACCATAAGGAATCATTTTTCCAACTAAATGTATCAGATGTACTAGGATCTTGCTGCAACTTTTGAATGAGTGTCCATACATCTTTCTCCTTCTTCCATTCATCTCTTGCTTCGGTTATCCAATCTGGTTGGATAATAGAAATGGCACAAAGCAATGCTTCCACCTCTTCATTCTTTCTTGAGAGTGCATCTACAACAACATTAAGTTTTCCTTTTTTGTAGATTATTTTAAAGTCATAACCCAACATCTTTGTGACCCATTTTTGCTGCTCTTCTGAAGATAGTCTTTGTTCCAAAAAGTGTTTAAGACTATCATGATCAGTTTTTACCTTGAAGTGTCTTCCCATTAGGTAAGTTCGCCATTTCTTTAGTGCATGCGGTATTGCTAACATTTCCTTCTCATAAATAGGTTTTTGTAAATACTTTCCTTTGATTGGACGACTTTCAAAAGCAATGGGTCTTCCTTCCTGCATTAAAACAACACCAATTCCATTTCCTGAGGCATCACATTCCATGATAAAGGTTTTTGTGAAGTCTGGCGTAGCTAAGACCGGTGCTAGACACATTGCCTCTTTAAGATGTTCAAAGGCCTTAGTTGCTTCAGGAGTCCATGAAAATGCATCTTTCTTCAATAATGTTGTTAGAGGTGCTGCTATTCTCCCATAGTTCTTAACAAACTTGCGATAATACCCTGTTAACCTGAGAAATCCTCGCAACTGCTTTATGGTTGTGGGGACTTTCCATTCCTTAATGGCTTTAATTTTGTTAGGGTCTACCTTAACACCCTCGTGAGATACAATATGACCCGGATATTCCACCTCTTGTACTCCAAAGAAACATTTGGATGTTTTTGCATATAATTGTTTCTCCTGCAATAGTTTGAGCACCCTGTCAACATGTTCAACATGATCCTTCCAAGACCTGCTATAGATTAGTATATCATCAAAAATACTAGCACAAATTTTCTAAGGAAGGGTTTGAAAATGGAATTCATCAACCCTTGAAATGTAGAAGGTGCATTGGTAAGGCCAAAAGGCGTGACCAAAAATTCATAATGACCCTCATGAGTTCGAAATGTTGTTTTTGGAATATCTTCAGTCTTCATTCTAATTTGATGATATCCTGAACGAAGATCCAACTTGGTAAAATAAATTTCTCCATGTAATTCATCCAATAATTCATCAATCACAGGAATGGGAAATATATCTTCAATGGTGAGCTTATTGAGCTCCCTATAATCCGGACACATTCACCATGATCCATCCTTCTTGTGTACCAATACTACAGGAGCAGAGAAAGAATTTTGACTAGGTTGAATTATACCCGCCTCTAACATTTCTGCAATCATGCGTTCAATTTCGCTCTTTTGGATGTAAGGATATCTATAAGGCCTGATGTTTGGAGGAACACTTCCTGGAATCAAATGAATAGCATGATCATGATCACGAATAGGTGGGAGTCCTTTGGGAGTTTCAAACACCTTGGAATGATTGTCCAAGACTTGTTGGAGATCTGCAGAAATAGATGATTTTTATGTTGGAACTTCTAGTGAGCATAACTGTGAAATTACGCCTCGTTGTTCTTTATTTAGAAGATTTTTCATGACATTAGAGCTTATTATCTTTCCCGGCTTGCCCGCAATACCCCGTAATTCAACTTCCTTTCCTTTTGAAAAAAATTTCAAGAAAAGTTCTTGAAAATTAAAAGCTACCATCCCAAAGATTGTAACCATTGTACTCCTAGTACAACATCAGCACCTCCCATAGGAATGGAAAGCATTGGACTAGTCAATACATATTTCCCCATGGTTAGCTTGATATTATGGCATTTTCCAGAGCAATTTATAGTTCCTCCATTTGCAACCATCACTTGACATTCTGGTGCTGGGTATAGGAAACAATTTAATTCCTTGGCTACCTTATAATGAATAAAATTATGGGTGCTACCTGAATCAATCAACATTATTACCCTTTTCTTCTTTATATGTCCTTCTATCTTGAGAATTTGAGGAGTGGTAATTCCTGCCAGTGCATTACACGATATGGTCGGATTCATTTCTTCCTCTTCTAGGGGTGGTTCCTGGTGTATATCCTCTTCTTGTTCATTTTCTTGTTCTTCTTCACAATCTATGTAAAATAATTTCTTCTCAGCACACTTATGACCTTTAGTGTATTTGCTATCACAACTGTAGCAAAGCCCTTTTGCTCTTTTTTTCTTCCAATTGTTGTGGTTTCAACCTTGTAGGTTGTGGAAATCTAGGCGTAGCAACACTTCCTTCTTTATAGAATTGAGTGGTAGGCTTCCTTGTCGCCATAATTTTACATTCAACTTTCTTGCCAACCTGAATGCCTTCTCCAATGAATCAGGTTCCAAAACACGAACTTCATGTTGGATGTTATCCTTTAGAGTGCCTATGAAGAGATCAATCCTGTGTTCCTCTGGAATATCAGTTACCCTTATATTCAATTTTTGGAAGTCCTCAATGTGCTGCCCCACTAAAACCTTTTGTTTGAGATTTATCAATTGGCTAAAGAAGGCGTTGCTCTTTGTATCCTCATAATGTGCTATCATTTCCTTCGTAAAAATTGACCAAGTGACAATTTTTTTACGGGAGCAAAGCCATCGATACCATACAAATGTATTTTGTTCTAAATGTAAAGTTGCAATGTGTACCTTCTGTGTGTTTTTCACATTATGGAGATTAAAATATTGCTCCATCTGTAGTATCCATGTTACAGAATCCTTTCCATCAAACTTCCTCATATCCATTTTTGGAATATGGTGGTTCTTCCCTCTAACAGTAGAGTTTATGAAATCATGATTAACATTTATTTTGTTCTCATCATGAGTTTCCTCTACTATCTTTTCACCATTAGGAAAAATTTCTTGTATCAACTTTGCCAAATCTTTGATGTCCACTTTTAGATCCTTCTTCATGTTTTCCATGTTGTCTTTCATTTTTTCATCGATCTTAGCTTCCATGTCATCCATGTTAGCTTCCATGCCCACTTCCATGCCATCCATCTTAGCTTCCAAACCATTCATCTTAGCTTCCACTACTTTCTTCAAACCATCCATATTATTTTCCATGCCTTTCTTCAAAACTTCCATTTCATTTTTTGTTGTTCTTTGCGAGAGCGAAATTTGTTGTACTTGCTCTTGTAATTTTGATATGTTATGTTGCCATTCTTTGTCTTCATGAGTCATAGTAGAGCCTTCTAAAGGCTTAATGGGTGTTGAATTATTTTTAGGGGTCATTTTAGAATCCAATATTGATATCTATTCTACAATATTCCCTTGGAATAAATTCCACTTGATTCTTCAAACAAGAATTATGCAATTCAGAAAAAAATACACACCTTTTACTTGCTTTGAGGAGCTAGATATTTAAATTGAATTATCTCTGTAATTGAAGATCTTCAATATCTGAAATTCAGCCCTGTAGTATCCCTCTGAGGCTTCTTTCAAATGCCACAGGTCTGATCTAATTTGGATTCTTCAAGACAAATTTATGTTCAATCTCCCACAATAACCCAAATTTGGACTGGTTGAGTAGAGTAGACTTGTACAACTTGCCACGTGTCACTGTTTCATCCTTCGGACCTAAAATTGATAGCCAAGAAACTAGAGTCCTTGTTCTTGTGACTAATTTTTACGGTACTCCAATCCGATGCTCTGAGAGAGAGTTATGAATATTTTCCCACGATCACCTCTTTGAGATGAAATTCGAGAGCTTGAAAAAGCACTACCTTCCACAAATCATATCTCCAAAAATATTGTGAACCAAGCTCTGAAAATTTTTGATGAGTTTCCTCAGGATTTCACCCTAAAAATTTCAGATTCTGAACCTTAGTAGAAAAAACGTTATAGTGAAAATTCCACGATGACCTGTTTAGGAGCCTAAAAAAAGACCTAACTTCCACAGATCATATCTCTGAAAATATTGCGAACCAAGCTTTGAAATATTTAGGAAATCTTCCTCAGGATTTCATATTCGCACCCTAAAAATTTCAGCTTATGAAACTTCGTAGAAAAAAAAGTTATAGCAAAAATGCCACGATGACCTGTTTGGAGCAACGAAACCCTAGAATCCAAAGATCTGATACCAAATGTTGTGTGACCAGCTTCAAAAATAGAAGAAAAGAGATATCAACGCCTTAGAAATAAGCCACTTTGAGAGGGAAACCTCCAATAAATTACATAAATGAACAATTCTTGGATGATACAATTTACAAAACCTTCTTTACATAGTATTCAGGACGTAATGCAATCTGAAAATGTATCAACTCTACCATACCTAACAATAACTTGAAAGCAATAATAAAAAGAAAGAAAGAATAATTACCATAAATACACTAACAATAAGGGACTATACTAGTAGAGAGAGAATCAACAAGATTCTCAACACGTGTTTACATACTCCTCTGCTGAAGAAAAGATAAGTTCTCCTAGGCATCTCCAAACATAACTCTAAATGTCAAGAGATGAAGATCACTTTGAAAAGGTGTGAGTTCTCCTCATCCTGATGCAATTGCTCCTGCAACAAGTGGTGGTGGAAGTTTCTTCTCCTCTGATTTATTCTTGTCAAATTTCTTGATCAACCTTTGAGTAAAATCTGCATATGTAGTCACTCTTGCATGACTCAAATGGGTGAACCACCAAATGTTTTCCTCACCCTACAGGTGCAGCACTACAATCTCAATAGCTTCTCTTTATACTACTAGATGTAGCAGGAAGAATGCATCCAAATCCATTCCCCAAGCCCTTGTTGTGCATGTGGATAACCCATAAAATGTATACAATAGAAATATATTGTTCTTTCTCCTTCCATAGCTGCAAGGTCTCCTCTCTTCCTTGAGCTGAATTAACTATGGGAGAGTTATATTCTCCATGAAATATCTTGATTGAGACTTGTACTCCGAAATATAGTCACTTAGAATCTCATGATCCAAGTTTCCCCCATCTCCATGCCTTTCATATTCTTCTTCAAATGGAAAGTGCATAGTGTATTTCTTTAGAGCTCTATGCAATACCAGTTCTTTCTTCTACTAATAGGAAGTGCATGGACGTTCCTCATCTTAAAACCATCTAGAGGTCTCATTGCATCTCTCCTCTATCATCTGCTTGACCTTGTTAGTGAATTCCCTCGTAGATCTGAAAAGAGATGAGATAAAACCCATTCCTCCCATCATTCTAATCTATTTCTCCTTCTTCTTATTCTCCTGATAGCATCATGGATGAGATTCACAGTCTGAGCCAAGATTATGCTATGATACCACTGTAATATTCCCAAATGGGGAAAGTAGAAATATAGAAAATAAACATGGGAAATAATAGTGAATACATAAATACACCATTACATGAGAAAAATGTACAACCATATTATTAAAAATATTAGAAAATAGTAGGCACAAGCTCTTCAGGATCAAGTCTATCAAGCAATACAAAACAAACCTCCAATAGGAAAATATGTTAATACATGAGAAACGCTACTATAAAAATTCCATGAGCCATGACAATGCATTTTTAGGGCATAAAATCCTACAAAAAGGATATAAAAATGTAGATATGTTTTTACATAGCTCAAATAGTGATGGGAGTAGTGATATATGCTCCCAGGAACTTTTCCAAGGAAACCCAAAAAGGGTTTCCGAAAATACCCAAAAAAAAAATGGCAGAATGCAACCCTAGGGCTGAATTTCACCTGCAACTAAATAACTAAATAGAGGTGGCTTAAACTGATATATAAATGAATATATCTCCTCCAATGCATCCCCCAAGTGAAAGGTTGATCCCTTCCTTGAAGATCTCACCCTCCAAATCAAGCATTGTAACATCCACTGCAAATGTTCACTAGAATAGCGAAGTCGAAGAGGGAATCTACACTATAGATGATCGAAATAGGTTGGCCTAGTGCCAAGATATGAAATCAATCTCAAGGACCTTCCTTTCTGACCTCCCAGGGAAGAATTCTTCCTCCACTGAGAAACTAGCGCAGAAAGTGACCCTAACAATCCTCCACTGCAACACCCTCCAACACAACACAACTCTGAACAGAAACTGCACTGTAGCTGAAGACTGAAGTTTGGCCTAATGCCTGGATGTGGACTATACAACTCAATAATCTCTCCTAAGTAGGCAGTTGAAGTCCCTCGAGGATGAGCGTGGGATTCCCGCTCTGGAATACCCTTGTACTAAAGAGTACAACAAACCCTGCTAAACAACAAAAGCATGCATAGAAATGTCATGTGACAAATCCAGATCTAAAAATATCAAAATCAATAATGTCACATTCCTTCTATGGCTGCCTTTCCCTTCCTTATATGCATTGTGTGCCTTCTCACCTTAGGTCCCACTCATTAAAGACACTACTCTTATGGAGACTATCTCCCATTAACTTTACATTATTTCACATTGATGATCCACTCGCTCTATACCAATGTTGTTGATTTGGTCAACATTGAACTTATCCACACGATTTTGTCCCTGTTCACACATGGAGGTGATTTATCTAGCTATTATGATGATCCATTTTCAAATTAAGAGGGATTTTATTCTTACTAAAGAGACTTATTGGTCTCCCTACCCACTTATTCATCTATTCTGAAGACAAAAGAAAAAATGAATATTTCAATTAGCTGCATGCTAATTTAGGAATATTACACATATGGGGTGGCACATTCATTAGATGAATGTGAAAATATTTTTCTCAATGGAGTTATTGAGGAAGAAGTGTACATAGAGTAGCCAGAAGGTTTTTAGATCTTTGACAGTGAGTCACATGTGTCTTGACCCAAGAGAGCACTCTATGGGCTGAAGCAAGCACCTCGTGCTTGGTACACTCAGATTGACATCTATTTCACTGGGATGGGTGTCACCAAAAGTGAAGTTGATGAAAACATGTACCAGATTATGGTTGATGGTAGCTCTTGATTATTGTAATTTATGATGACGATATAATTTTGACAGGTGATGCACAACTAATACACTCATGCAAGGAGGATCTTGCAAGGGAGTTTGAAATGAAGGACACAAGACTCCTTCATTATTTCCTTGGTTTGGAAATATGGCAGCGAGATGGTGAATTTTTTGTGTCTCAAGGCAAGTATGCCAAAGAGATACTGGGTAAGATTCACATGGAGAGCTATAAACCTATGGACACTCCTCTTCTAGGAAATTGGAGGAAAGAGGATGCTACTTCAGGAGAGGTATTGGATGCTACTATCTATAGGCAATTAGTTGGTTCATTGATGTACTTAGTGAACACTAGATCAGACATTTTCTACCTAGTTAACCAGCTGAGTCAAGATATGGTTAATCCTACCAAGCTCTTTTGGAAAGTGGGGAAGCATGTCTTAAGATATCTCTGGGGCACTACAAAGTATGGATTATGGTATAGATAGACAGAGGGACTAAAGCTTCATGGCTTCACACATGCAGATTGAGCAGGCATTCCATCAGACAGAAAGAGAAAATCAGGAAGGATCTTTAGTATAGGATTGAAAACAATTTCTTGGTACAACATGAAGCATCGATATGTGACACTCAGTTCAACAAAGGCAGAGTACATGGCAGCAAGTCAATCAGCATGTGAGGCCATCTGGATGAGAAAGATCCTGGTTATATTGTTTGGTTCTCAGATGGATCAGACAATGATACATTGTGATAACTAGAGTTGCATTAAACTATTGGTTAATCATGTGTTTTATGATAGGTCCAAGCACATGGACATCTGGTACCACCATCTCATATATTGTGTGCATAGGCATATAATTTTACTTCGGTACATTCCCATGGAAGACCAGGATGCAGATATTACGATGAAGGCGCTCACGAGGAGAAAATTTGAATACCATAGAGAGAGGATCGGGGTGAAGGATAATCCCTTTCTTCTTGAGAGGGAGTGTTGACGTCCAAAAATAAATTGGAGCAAAAATAGTAGTGTGGGACCAGGAGGTCCAAGCAACACCTACACTAGTGTGGGACGAGGAGGTCTTAGCAGCACCTACATTGTTGTGGGCTAAATTTGGTGCAGTTTCTATTTTAATTTTCCCTTAAATAGAATGGACAATAAAATGTAATCTTATCTAAAAATCACTTGTAATAGTTAATTGAGTGCGATAAACTCAGTTAGCTCATGAATTTCGAGTTGAGGGTAGTTGGTGAGGCAAGAAAAGTAATTCTAATTGTGACAAAGTTCGAAGTGCAATGGTAGATTATTTTCATGCATGCTATAATCAGTTAACTCAGTTAAGTGAGTTAAAGTCAGTTGTGCTAGTTGTAAATGTTTGTTGCACTAGTGAGAGATAAAGTGAATGAAATATTATTTAGTTTACAATCAATGATCTAACATGCAACTGATGATTTACTAGTATTAGTTGCATGCGTGTCAGTTCGAATGGAGACCTAGTTGAGATCTAGGTGAAAGGGATGTTAACTATCCGTTGTAGGATTATTAGGTTGCACCCATGAAACCAAACACCCATTGGATTTCCCAAGATCCTTGCACAATCAAGAAAGGCCAAACTTACAAAATAATATGGATTTTATTCCACATTAACTGTTGGTCAATTTTGTCCAGGAGACTGTGAGACAATTAACTGATTCCATGAGGCTCTTCTAAGAAGAGTTGTATTGTAATTGTTTTATGTATCCATGGTGAATATAGAATAGAAGATAATGGGGTTTTGAGTAGCAATATTTTCCCACGAAATTATATGTGTTGTGGTTTTATTTGACTCTTCTTTGCTTCAGGTGATTGGTGATTGTGTTTAATTTCCACAATTGATTTGTGGAAGCGATCCATTATCTATCTTTAGTACATTGTTAGATCGAATTGAATCCATGATATACATATTGTTTGTATAATTTCTACACCCATGAAATGTTTGATGAGAAAATTTGGATTCTTTAGAGAGATACCCAACATTAGGGGCATTTTTCTAAACTTGGTGGTGTACTCTTGCACGCTTTGGCTTCACTTTTTCCTAAGGTAGTGCCATTGGACTAGTCCTCTACATACAAAAAATAATAAAACTATCAATTAATGAGGGTTTTTTAATTCCTCCCACTTAGTCATTGTAATTTATCCATCCAACCTCAGGGTTTCTGTGTCAATCTCCCACCATGCCAATGCATGACCCTCTAATTTTAGCCAGGTGAATGAATATTATATCCTTTCTTAAGTTGACCGACGCTGAAATAAACCTATAGTAGCTACAACCAATGATTCAAATTCAATGTGTTGATATCACCATGTTACGACTTTATATTGACCATTTATTCCATTTTAAATAAGGATTGTGATTGATTCATGACAGTCAAACTGGGTTAATATTTTTCAGGTTCTTTCTTCATATGGCTCTTCGTTTCTTCTCGATCTCCCAATACCCTTTGTGATTTTTCCTCTATATTTCAACCCCTATATTATCCAAATATCTCAAGACTATTTCTAAAGGCCACCATGAGGATATATGCATTGTGATTCATATCTGTGAAATCTTGTTCCAGAAGTGAAAATCTCTCCTCTGGAGGATCATGGGGGCCATTCACAGATTCTTGGGTCATTATTAGGGTTTTACAATTTTTTAACCTGCTAATCTAGATCCCCTGTAGATCTTCAAAAAATACCTAAAGAAACATGTTATGATACCAATATGATTTGTTAACTTCCATGCATATTCCACTGAAAATTTCTTCACAACATATCTGACAATATTATATTAAAAATATAAAATTCTACACTATTAGAACTTTATTAGATTTGTGGATTTTTAGATTTACCGGCAATAGTGCATGCATAAAAATTAAAATTATACATGAAATAGATAACAAAAAAAAATAATATCACATAGATATTAGACACGAGGTTTTCTCTAAGAAACCCTTTTAGGAGAGAAACCCAGCTAGAAGGTGAGGCCATTTTTCTCTCTTTCTCTATCTAGAAATATTGTCTCAAGTAGAAAGAAGTATGGACTGTGGCTTGTAGGTTGTTGCAATGAAAACATTCTCTGTGTGTGCTCTAACTCCTATCCCTTTAGGTTATTTTTTACTCAACTAGGGAACAAATTCACTAGAAATAACGGGATGCCTCTTCCTCTTAGTGGCACGGTTATAACACAAGTCACAACCTACTAGTGGTTAAGTTTGACTACCTCAAATCTTAACCAAAATTAAAATATAGAATCTTCTAGATTTTTTTACCTCATAATCATGTAGCTATCCATTTTCCATGTATAATATGGGCTTACGTGGCATCCTACCGAATTATGGGTGAGAAAACATGAAGGTCAAATTCCGAGTGGCATAACTTTCACATATAGACTTTGATTGATGCACTTCTTACGTCACTAAAAATACCCATGTGTGTAAAATAAGACAAAAATATGTGGTGCTAAAGAAGGAATTTTTTACCCTTATACAACATCACTTGATGTGTCAAAATTCTCTAAGAATGTTTTGGACCCCGTTTTTCCAAATTGGCTTCATCTAGTAAAAGAAGTCCATGCGTTGATTCCTCCATTTTTTTCCACTTTGAATACATCGATATGGATGAAAAACAATATAACGATCCAATACAGATCATTATGTGGCCAAGTTAGAACATATAGTTGAAATTATTTGAACATTTTTTAAGAAACTTTGATGGAAGTTCTCTATGATCGTTACATACATTATTGAAGTAATTTTCTAGACACATTTGCTTGGAGGTAGTGACAATTATGTGGCTCACACTAACTCCTTTTATCCTATGCAATTGGGTCATAGATGAATGAGTATGTTGTTAACTTGAATAACTTTAAGTGTTGGTGGAAATGTTGTTGATGGTTCTAGCACTGTGTTCCTATGTCAGGTGGCTTGGAGAGTATTGTAATTATTTGTATCACCATGCCTTAGAAAACTATGTGATACGCTACCCTGTAGCCACACGTGATATAATATTAGTATACATCAGTCAATGTCATGATTATTTCTTGAGACTTTTTGCATAATTTATTCAAAAATAATATAAAGAAATAATATTGAAGTGTAATACTCAAGGAACTGAAGAAAACACCTCAAAGTATAGTATGATCCATTATGAAATGAGGATCCATTAATTAGCATGATCAAACCAAAACTTGAAGTAATTTAGCCATTATTTCATTTTGTGCGATGTTCATGATATGATTATTTGGAGTCACTCATAATTGCAAATGAAAATTCCTATACATGTCAAAGGAGAGTAATAAAAAAAATGAATAAGCCTTAATAGGAATGTTGGCCTCTAATTTTGGCTTCTTTTTACCTTATAAATTTTATCATTTACCACCTTTTATCACTAATTTATCATCATATTCACCTCATTTTTCCTCTTTCATGTACATCAGGGTATTTAAACTATTTCTTTTAATTATTTTAGTGTTTTAGTCAAAATTGAACATTAAAATTAAATTTTTACAGAACTAGAAAAGCTTGTAATGGATCCTTTAAAGTCATGGTTGTAGGAGACTTGAGCTAGAAGCAAATGCATATATGGAGAATATAGGAACCAAGGATGGATGAACACATATTTTTTTGCATCAAATCAGCTAGAATAGGGTTGGTCAACATTGGTCAAACCTGACCGGACACTCAGAAAATCCCCTGAAATAGGGGCAGTTTTATGATTTTGTGGGATTCATCCTCATCTTGTGTAATATATGATTTTGACCTTATGAGGTGTATTAGGAATATTTTTAGTTCTTACAACCTTTTTAGCTTTTATTGTTATTATTTTAGCCTATTTAAGCAAGGAATTCATAGTTAGAAAGGATCGGGAGACTTTGAGAATATTACTTTCCGAAGATAATTGAATACATAGACTTGATTTATCATTTTCTTGTTCATACTGTATGATTTGAATGGAGTGATGTAGCTGATTTTTTTAACGGTGTAGCAGGAAAAGGCGGAGGGCCCCCATCTTGACCTCAGTACACTTTATTGTGGAGTAATGTTCATAGTTCTGAATATGCTAGTTTTAATTTTGTATTTTCATCTTATTTCTTTGTTGTAAATACCTGTAGATATTTTCAATATTAATTCATATTGTGGCCATATTTTTTTGAGTGAAGATTGATCTTCCAGTAATTATTTTGGATGTGGAAGGACAACCATGACTCTTAGTAAAGAGCATTTTCTCCATGAGTTAGGACTAGACTGAATCAAGATTCACTTTCTTATATGCTTTCCTAGACTAAATTTATATGATTTCATAGTTGCATTTTATCATTATTTCTTAGATTTTTTGGCAAATTTATTATATAAGGAATGTGTAAGGAAAACTAGGACTCTTAGAGAAGAGACTTTTCTCTGTCTTCTAAAATAGACTAATCTCATTGGCCATTCATTTATATGCTTTGATAGAGTAAATATGAATGTTTTCTTTACTTTCTTCTCAAATAGTTGTCTTGTTATTTTTAAGATTCCAGCATGCATTCTACTTTTAAGTATCGAAACAATGGCTTCCTAATAATTAGATCTAAGGCCATATATTTTGGCGTGTTTTGAAGTCTACTTATCTGGATTGATATTTAAATATATGTTCTAATTTACTCCCATAGATTAGACTTAGAATGAATACAAGTGAAAATTTACGCAAAGCACCTGTCAATACTAGTATGAAAATTACTACAAGATTTCAAGACCTCTGACATATTTGTATTTGTACCTCAGTATGATACTTATGCGTAAGATCTAAGAAGTCAAGGATAGAATTAGAATTGCGCATAAGATCACATTAAGAATGTTTCCATGTGTTTTTGATAAATTAACCTTCATGAATTGTAGTGTGGCCATTTGTGTCAAAATATGTTTAAATTGCTACATGGCTCACTTGAGGCATGTTGAGGAATTGTGTTGCAAGCTACTTCTGGTGACACAATATAAATATATTATTATTTGATGACCCTTCTGAAAATTTGGTTTTCATGAGATATGATTCATTGTATGAGTTCCCTGTCCATATATGTAATATGTTAAGTGAGAGGTTGGGTCCCATGTTAAAATTTTTCATAGAATATTTTATTTTCTTGAAATTTGTTTCACATTTTACAAATGTTGGTGGTGTCACATTTGGAGGGAGCATGGAAATATATAAACTGTAGAGTATTTAATTTGGGCTTTGGTTTATTATAGTAAAAATTTATTTCTAAATCCAATATTGATCAAAATTAATAATCAAAAGAAGATGAGTAAGTTGGGACTTATAGATGTACGCATTCATAGATTGCATGTTATTAGGGTTTGGAAGAAATATTGCATTACAGAAAATTTTGGAATTATACATTGATGTAGGGGATGCTGGTAGAATATTTATCCTTAAGGTTTGAGCTTGAGTAGGCTATTGACTATGTTGAATAGGAACAGATAAATATTTAATGTTAAGCTAGAGTTTCCAGTAGAACGAATTTGTCTATGATCCAAGGAATGTATTCTAGATTGCCTTGCACAAAGAAATCTGATGTGAGATAAATTGAGAAGAGGTTTTATGAAAAGGATGATGTATTAGAATTGATTTGATAGAGTTTGATGTTTGGTATAGAATAAAATGTTTTATGTGCATAGGTGGAATTGTTTATGATAGTTGATATTGACAGCTAGGCTTTGATATGAAGATTAAGTAGAGGAAAAATGGATTTAGAGATAGTGTAAATCAGTTTCATGTATTAAAATTCTTTATATTTATTTTGAGAATAGGTGGATCGAGTCTGGAAATATATGAAACATGGTCCATCAGTTGATTAGGGTGATAGGGTGGTGTTAGGGAAGGTTGAAGCCTGCATAGGGCGTTGGAGCATCATTTTGGTTGCAACTAGTAAACATGGTGTTGGAGCATCCTTTGGAGTCTGTAAACTGGGGTGTTGGAGCATCCTTCTTGTTGTAGTTGGTAAGAAAAAGTGTTGGATAATTCTTCAGGCTGGACCCTGTAAACTAGGGGGTTAGTCTCCCTTAGTTGGAGCTGAAAACGCACATTTTATTGAAGAGAAATATTGAGAAGAAATCAATGGTTTTTCTCGTGAAAGGGTTTCCACCTAAATGTTTATTAGATTCTATCTTCATGTTTGTGCATTTTTTAATGGTGTTTTTTAATGTTCATGTGATGTTGAATTATATTGATCTAATGTTAGTCTTAATTAATGCTCTACGAAGTACGAAGTTAAAAATACTAATTGAAGAGAAATATTTATTCACTCCCCTATTATTATTTCAAGCAATTGGTATCACAAAAAGTTCCTCTAGTTGCATCTTCACAACAGGAAGGGATATCTCATAGTGCGAAGATGGGAAAGTCAAAGAAGGAACCCACCAAACATTAAAAAGAATCAAAATAAGTCTCCAATGTTATAATTAGTGAGCTTGGTCATCCATCTACTGAGTTCATGCAAGCCAAATATTAAATATTGGAATATAAAATGGTAGTCTATCTGCAACCCCATAGATATTATGTATGGAATTTTGTTGTTTTTGGAGACACATATGTTGACAAATCTAAAAGGTACAATATAATAGTGATGAAGGTAATTCTTGATTCTTTGCTAGACCTTGTGAAAGCCAAAGATGGTTAGTGTTCAAAACCCAAAATTACTTGGAAGAGGATCCATAATTTCTACTCAAATAAGCATGCAGGTCAAAATAATGATGATCCAAATAAAGCAATCTCTCAGGTTGAATGTGATGAAGAAGAATGAGTTGAAGTGGATATGGAAAAACTAATATTTGGTGCCTTGATAGATTTGAATAACATAAATAGGGTAAATAGATAAACTCAAAGAAGAAGTTTCTCTCTTACAAATTCAGGTGTAAGAAATAGAAAGGAAATTACCAGATTTTGTTCAAAAGCATGAGGCATAAATCAATCAAAATAAAAAGGAACTTGACACAACTCTTACCAAAATCAACAGACACAAGTAATGGAAAAAATAACTATCTGAAAGATATTGAAAATAAGGTTTATATAATTAATGATAACTATCAATAAATAACTTAGTTGAACAATAAGGAAAAGGAAGTGGGTAAAGCTCCATAAGATGAAGGTACAAGCTCCAACTCCCTTTAGAGAAATATTTGTGAGAAAAATGATAGCAAGATCCCTCAAAGTATAAATCAAAATGAGGGATAGAATAAGGTTAATAGTGTTTCTACTTTGATAAGTAATCAGTAAAAGTTTGTAGCTCCTCCAAAGAAGAATAGCTTCAGAAGGTATTTAGGACATGAAAATGCATTCAGGTACCCTAGCATGTTTAATGGTTATTGTTTTCTATGTTATAACTTTTGGCATAAGGCTAGGGATTCTAGAATGTATGACATGATTGAATACCAAAGACAATATAAAAAAAGTAGAAGCAATTTTTCATGATCACAAAACAAGTTTCAAATTGACTCTTCCAACACAAAGTATATGTCATCTACTCCATTATTTAGACCCAACATTGAATGTTAAAATTGAAATAACTATGAGAATATATCTCACGATTGAATATATTAGATGGAATTTTCCATGATAGAAGTCCCCAATATTAGGTACACGAATGTGTGAATACTAAAAAAAAAAAAGCAAGAGGATCAAGTAGATGGAATTGTCTCGGAAGGTATGCTTTTAGGTTTTGCAAGGTTAAAAGATCATGATCAATTTTCAATGGGTGGTGACATGTTTTAGGATGTCAATTCAGATGAAGAGATGGTTGATAAATTATTATGAAGAATCCAATTTGATGACTCATTGTCTAGAGAATGTTGAAGAGGGCAAGTCTGTATAGCAGTGGTTGCAATTTTGAATATCTATCCTAGACAAGTTGTCAAATGGAATATGTGGAGCAGTCGTTAGCATTATAGAAAGATAAGTTAATTTAAGAAGTAGTAGGTTTGCAAAGAAAAAATGTTGAAGGTCTTAGTTGTCAAAATTCACGAATGGAAGAACTTGTCAATAGGAGAGACGCAGTGAGAGGAAAGAATTTCATCAAGGAGAGAAACAATATGTTATAGGAAATGAAAAGTAAGGAGCTTGTTAAGGGGAGTCATCCTTTTCCATTAATGTCAAAGGGTGATAGAAATTAGGAAGGAAAATTAGAGGCATGGAGTGAAGGGGACAAGTGATCGCATGGGGAGTATCTGTTTCCATCAATGACAAAGGGAGAGATTATTAAATGATGTTGTCCCTGATTTCAACATCGATTCTTGAATTATATTAATATTTGTCTAGTTTTCATCAATTGGAAGTTCCAAAGGACAAGATGCCTAGAATGCACTAGAAGCACCACATTTTGAATATGAAGATCAACGAGTGTTCTCATCGTCATGCCATTTCTGATGGTATCTGGCATGAAATGAGAGCTCTCCAAGCTTGAGAGTTATGCCCAATTGAAATTGATGCTGCCAAAGGTTGACGTGGAAACCTCTCATTGGAAATTATTTAATATTAAGAACATAAAATCATTTCTAGATTATTAAAGAAATTGCATGTATTATTATTTGGGCCAAAGTATTTTTATATTATTAAAGAAATTATTATTAAATAATTTTTAGACCAAATGTTTTTGGCCCCATTTCAAAATTCAAATTTAGTTTTAATTTATGAGGCTTTCATCTTAAATACTCAAGACAATTCTCTCTCAAGAAAAACCTTTCCAAATCTATATAAATGACATAGAATTTCTCTCCAAATTCAATTATTTGAATGCTCATCATTAACAAGTAAGCTATGAAATTGAATTCAACCAGGGTAGTTTTGAATACTTCATGTGAAGATCAGTCTTTTCTAATGTAATTTGGGTTTTCGTTTTTTGCTGGTGAATGATTTGGCTCAATGTTTACGATAGCATAGAATTAATTCATATCCCATCAATTGCATTTGTATTTGAAAGGACACATTATGAATCCAATACAAATCATAAAATAAGTTTAATACTGAAGCTACAACGATCCTCTGCGCCCATGGCTACCCGTTCTAGTAGGAATAATTCTCTCTTTTTTTTCTCATTGGTTGCACCTCGTTTTTTTGGTTACTTGGAATTATCCTGTGCAACAAATTCATCAAGTTTTGGAAGTGTTTTACTGAGGGTTCAACCTTTGGATATGGCAGAATCATGTGCGATATCTGTAGACTGAACTCTATGTCATTGGAAACTTGAGTGAGCCTTTTATTAAATACGTTGAACAATAAAATGAATTGTGGTCTACCACTTATTATTCTATTATCGGTTCCTTTGACAATTGAATGTAGCCCAAATTCAATTTTGTAGGAAGCATCGAAAGTGTATGTCTGCAACCAAGTTTGAACATAGATGTCAAATTCCTGGATCATTTTTTAGGAGAATTTGATGAAAGTTATATGTGATCATTACACGAGTTTTTGAAGTAATTTTTTGCACACATTGTTTTTGCATATAGTGACATTATGTGGCTCACACCATCTATTTTTCATGTAGTGACATTATAGCTAAATGACGTTATTGTGGATGGTTTCAGCATTGTATGTCTATGTTAGATGGCTTGGAGAATGTTGAAATTATTGGTATCACCATGTCTTAGAAAAGTATGTGATACATTTCCCTATAGCCACTCATGATATACTTTTAGTATACAAGGGTCAATGTCATGATGATTTCTTGAGCCTTATTGCATAGTATATTCAAAATTGAACATTGAAAAGGTAGATAAGATAAAGACACATAAGAGTAGATGAAGAATATTAGGTCTGAGAGAAGATTTCTGCAATTGTATATTACTGATTGAAAAATATTACAAAAGTAGCATCTAGCATGACATCGATCAACCCTCTCTAATCCTCTCATCTCCCTATTTATAGAATTAGAGATCATTACATGTAGTCTTCCACCTAGGCTAGACTCTCCAATCCTAATCTAGAGATATAATCCTAAAAGAACTTTGTTAAATTGAGCAAGAATAGGGAGATTTTGTTTTGGAGGAGTTTGTAATAAAAAAGGACTCTATTACTAATAATTACGTCAACAAGAAAATTTAAATGACCCATACAAATGATGTCTATAAAACCCAACAACAATGTTTATGTGGAAAACTTTCAACCTAAACTTTAGGCCTTGATGTACTAGATTTGCTAATGTGCTTTCAACTGATGAATTGGAAAAAGTGAAGTGTTGTCCCTTTATGAAGTGGCAACAGTTGATGAATTGTCCATTTAATGAAGTGTAGCCTGAGTGTATTAGTCACGAATTTGATAATTAATTCTCCAAAAGCCTTTTTGTGACTCATTTCCTTTCTTAAATGAAAAAAATTCCTCCAAAAGGATCGAAAAGCAAGACTACTGGAAAATAGAGCTTTTAGGCAAGTCTATAGCTTAGTTTTCATAACATATTAAAAATAGTTATTTCTGCAACCCTTCTGATATTTATTCCTATAAGAGACTCTTATTTGAATAAAATTAGCTAGATGCATTCCTCTAACCATCTTTGTTATGTTATTTCTAAAGGGTTTAGGCTTAAGAAAACATAGAACATGTTCGTAGCGAAAACTCAGCTTCAAGCCCAGAGTTCACAACAAACTTACCTAGTTTGGAAAAATTTTATAAATTTTCCTTATAAGCCCAAAAAAAAACTTTGAAGGCTGCATATTTATTTATGAGGTTCCCTAAAGTCAAAATGATAAAAAATGTGACTTACCCTTCTTCATGGAGCAGCAGGTGGCTCATCCTCCTTTAAAGATGGGCTGCTTTTTTGAAAACTAGGGGTCAAAAATTAGATCCTATCTCTCGATCCTTGATAGATGTTAAAAAACGGGAGGATGGTTTTATAAATAATATTTTTCTAAGAAAAATCTCTCTTATTTTTTTGAAAACCATCTCCAGATGTCCAGAATCTACATTTGAAAAACATGTCTAAAATAGGGAAAAAATGAACTATCAAAATAGAGCCCAAAGACATCTTCGAATCTCCCAATTCTTAACACCTATGAGAAAGGTGACAGAGGTTAATGTTCTTTGATCCATTTTCAACAATAACCTCTCTCAAATTTTTATAGCACATCTCTGTTTACCACGAAACTACTATTGAAGTTGACTTCTTAAACAATAAAAAAACACAACAATCCCCTTGTATCTTCTGGCAAAAACACATGTAGAAAACATCAGTGAAGGCCTGTGCAAAATTTGGATCCTCCATAACTAGTTTCAGGTCCACAGGCTCATATCTAACTACTAAACCTACTTTGTTTGTATTCTTATGTGTAGCCATAGCCTCCAAAAGAACGCTGCCCTGCTTAAACTTTTGAAACCTACAAAAAATGCATATGACAACAAGCTGCTTGTTGACATAGGTGGAAAATAACTTAAGACAACAACTACACAAAATATAAATAATAAAAATGGTCGAACTGGATCAAGTAGATCAAAAGGATAGAAAGGTAAGTGATGTATCTTTAATGGATGAAGGCTAAATTAGGAAAGAAAAGTGGGAGAGGAAAATGCAATGATGGTGATGTAATGATGGCCAAACATGCCATACACCAAATAATGACTCATAATAGCTATGAACATGATGAAAAAATGACTCCTAACCACTGAAAAATGAAAACTCATCGATCTCTTTACTGATTTAAGAAAAACACGAGTTGATAGTGAATTCAATTAGTGTGATGAAAGATTCAATATAGATCTGTCAGGTGAGTTCATTGCGAAAACAACTTGTTTTTCACAGAAAACGTTGCAGAATCCGGTAAACTCTACCAAGTGTAAAAAAAAACTTAATTAACCTCATGCATTTGGATTTTTGAAATTTACCTATGAAAATACCTTAGGCACATGACTTGTAAGCACTTAAACCCTTTAATACTATACACCAATCATGAAATTTGATGAATTTTCATGAATTTATTTGACCAAAACAACTTGATATTACTAGAAATGACACTCCTAACCAACCTAATTATTATTAAATATAATAGTGGATCCACTGGGGATGTTGTGTCCCTATGGTGCAGCAAAGAACCAACATCTCCACTGCCTTTCTTGGAAAAACTGAAAATTCTAAATTTGATGAGTCTTCCTCAAGCTCTTATGGCCTTCTGCTCGGGCTCAAGCTTGATGATAAAATCACTTTTATTTTCAACTTTGAACTATTTTCAACCCAACCAAACTACAATCCAACCTAAAAACTAAATATTTACATGTTGAAAAGATGCTTGGAATACTTGAGGCTATTCACATACACACCTACCTCCTCTATACTACAGAGAAGCTACTGATTCAAATGACACAAAAATGCCAATGAAAACAGTCAAGTAGTTGCTGAAATAGAAGGATTGCTCGACTATGCACCAGCAAAATTGAAGCTGGAAAATATAATGGAAACTGATGATGGATCTATTTCTCACAATGAAGACATCACTGAAAACTCAGGCTGAAAAAATTATTTATATAGTCTACTACAGGATCAGTAAAGATATGATATTTTCTATGAATATTTTCAAAAGCCAAGAAAAGAAATCCTCATAGATGAACACTTCACACTTATTTTCCATGTCATAATATACTTCCAGTTGTGTGTCATTAGATATATTTTTTAAAACAAAACATTTCTCCATCTTGATGTCAAAAGACAATACTTCCCCTGATTTTTTTAGCCGAAAAAAAATTTCAACAGGCTACATATGATCTTGAAAATGATAAGACTGAATTTTAGCTTCAACATCTTCAATATCCTTTTCAAGCTCACAAGCCAATTCATCTAAAAATCTGATCTTATTTTCAGGATTTTCTTTATATGAATTTAAATAAAAAGATAGTGATGAAGAAAATTTCTCACCAACCTCTACATCAGAGCACATATTGTTCCATCCTGTGAACTCTTGAATGGAAAGAGATCCTACCACAAACTTTATCTTCTCCATCCATGCTTCCAAGAAAATAAGCCAGAATACTGAAAATGATTTAAAATATAGAATAGGTAGCCATTCCAGCCAGCTTTTACACTTTCCTTCGAATGAATCATATAAAATACTAATGAATAAATCTTCTCGTATGACACTAAGGAGCTCATTAAAGTCATGGAACTTTGATACATGCTCTAAAGTCAAGCTTAAATATTCTCCATAAAATTTAGGGCCAATAATTAAAATATATGCATCACTGGGCAAAATATTTGGAAATCCATATATTTTTTAAAAGTCTACACATCCATACCTTAAAGAAATTGTAGCTGCATCTAAGTCTCTAATTTCCTATTAGTGTTACCATGAAGCAATGAATTTATGAATTTTTCAAGTGATTAGAGGCTCACTCTTTTAGCGACCGACCTGTCACAAGGAATCCAACGCAACTCATTTCGTTGAAAATCGAGTTCGGATGAAGGAGTTATGGTCTATTGATCGTTGTTCAGAACAAACAGAATTTTACTAAAAAAATTACAGAACAAGTATAGGCTGATGACATGGAAATCCAATCAGCATTCAATAATCTTCTTCAGTTTTTTTCCAATGGGACGGTGACAAGTGTCACTGTAGGATTCTCCAGTTTGGTTTGTGAAAGAAAAATTTGTCCAATGACCTCCTAAGGCTAAATTTGGGTTCATGATGATTTTTATGTGGGAGATTATTATTTTTTTGTATTAAGGTTGAATCTCTCTCTCTCTCTCTCTCTCTCTCTCTATATATATATATATATATATATATATATTATTTTATACGATTTTTTAATGTCACATATTATATTATTTTATTTATATACATTAAATATTAAATTTCAAACTTAATATTATTTCAAAATTCCACATATTATATTACCCAAACCCATAATTCATTTCAACTTTACAATGCAATGGTATATTAAAATTATGGGTTATGCATATATACATTGGTATATTATTATCAACAATGGCACATTTTAATTACAAAGGTCGAATGTATATGTCCATTGGTATATTTTAATGTTGGAGGCATATACAGTTCAAAAGTTTGAAAGGTTGGCATGGCTAATGCTTAAATCTCGAATGACGTATTAAAATCTGAAGGTATAGCATATTAAGTTTTGGTGGAAAGTAGTAAAGTTTGAACGATTATACTAATATTTCAATGAATTTGTTAATTGCGCTACCAAAAATATATGTGGAGGGGCAAGGTCGGGGCTCCACCCCACGACATCCCCCATAACAACACAACGCTTTAACCAATGTTGCGGCAATGGGTCTTGAAAGGCTTTGCACGAAACTAATATTTGAACATGAAATTTGCTTGAGTGGCATCAACGGAGGGGCCAGCTCATGAGCCAACCCCTCACCAGGAGACTGTGACCCCGTGGCCATGTCGGAGCGCTAATGCGCTAAACGAGCTTTGCGCTAGCCAACTACAGTTAATTATATTAATCCACACTTATGATTAAGCTAAGGACATGTTTAGTTTGGCAACGAATTTTTCAGAGTCCACCAAATGCGACAAAGCTCCATAATTAGTGGAACTAACTCATGTTCTCTCCACATTTGGAGGCAAAATTGCAGGAGAATTGGTTTTGCCATAACTGAGGAAATTTACGACCAATTTTGGCACAGGAAGAGTCATTCTTGGTATATTTTTATGTTTTGGAGCTATTTCAATAGGTTTTAGAGGCAAAAGAGGTCACCTATAGAGGTTTTTTTTGCATTGAAGACTTTTGAAGCCCAGGGCTACCAGGAGGGAAGGTCATGCCCAGAGCATCTAGTAACCAAATTGAGTAAATAAATAGTCATTTCTCATAGATTTTGACATTCTAAGCTCATTAGAGCATGTTCCAAGAGAATTTGATTCATGTAAGCAACATTTTGAGCACAATTGAGCTAACACAAAGGCCTAAGATATGGATTTGGACCAAGGACACATGGCCCAGGAGGGGTGAACTCCTTCATCAAAAATATATTTTAAAGGATCATTTTTTGATGGTTTCATGTTATTTATGTTGTTTTTGTTCAGCCTTTTAAATTCATGATTTAATATTTCAAATTCACTCATATTATTCAATTTTAATTACCTCTTTGACACACATAAGCAACAAGGGAAACTGTAGATCAAGCACAAGATCAGTGAATAAGTTTTATATATTAAAATGAAATGAGAACAACAATAATTAACATTCAATTTTAGATCAAGTTGGTATCAAAGCATAAGGTTTCTAAGGTTATTTTCTTGATATTTTCTTGAAGTTTTGTGCAAGTTTAATGGTGGAAAATTTGTGATGCTGACAAGGTTAAAGTTGTAGAAAGGTGAAGGGAAATTGTTGGTTGTAAGTCTCGATATTAGGACCAGAGGAAGGAGAGCTGAAAGAGCATCATATTCACCCAAAATTACACTCATAGCTATAGTTTAAGAACCTCAAGTTTTGTGTCAAGAAGATGAGATTGAAGAGGTACAAGTTGTACAAGAAGCTGAGTTGATTGAAGAGGTAGAAGCATCAGAACCTGAGCTTGAATCCTTAGCCATTATGTTAGGTTTTGGAGAGACTCAAGGAAATTCATAAGAGAAGGATGTCAAGAGAGACTTCAATGACATTAAGAGAATGGTGAAAGTCATGGTTGATTCATTCATTGCAGAAAGAGCATGAGAAGGTTCTAAACCTCCACATGGAGAAGGAACTTCGGATGATAATAAAGATGAAGAGAATAGTTCTAAGGGAAGTGGAGGAAATCCACCTCCATATCCACCATATTCATCATCCTCATCATCTCTGTGAACATCATCTTCCACTTCCACCACAAATACCACTCACTCCCACACAAAATCCACAAAGGGAAAAAATCCATTATTCAAATTGGACATCAAGTTTGAACTCCCTATGTATAATGGAGAGGTAAATGTAGAGAGTCTTTCCAATTGGATACGTCAATTGGAGGTGTATTGCAGAATTGAGGAGCTTCATTAATATGACATAAGGATCTGGTTGGCTTCATTAAGGCTAGAAGGAGTAGCACTAGTATGATGGGAAGCAAATACTCAAGAGGAAATGTGAATCCATGGTAAGATATCCATTTCTTGGTTGATTTTATTTCTTCCATCAAAATATAGTTTTATCCATTACCCTACATTCAAAAAGCTATTATGAGTTGGCAAAATTTTAAGCAACTAAAGGGTCAAACCGTTCAATAATATATCCAGTAGTTTAGAAAGAGAGATTTGTTGTTAGTAATAAACTTAAATTCCCACGATACACTCTTGAAATACATTGGGGGTTTACATTCCTATTGGAAGCATACTATTCTTATGTTTAACCCAAGAAATTTAGATGAATTTTGTGTACAAGCCTCACACTTAGAGGTAAGGGGAAAACAAATCATATATGAGAAAGGTGGAAGTGTTATAGCATCAGTTATCACCTCTATATACATGATGACTTATGTATTGGCATTGGGCAACCCTTCCTTTAAGACTTGGTCACAATTCTCAAAAAAAAATATTTTAAAATCCATACGTGACTCTGCCTAGTTTTCTATGCATGCACACACAGGTCCATCCATAGATGACTCGCCCATGCTATTTAAAATATTAAAAAATATAAAAATTCCATATTATTTATGCGGTTTTTAGGTTTTTCCTGTAACTTAACTACTCGAGCCCATGGCCTAACTATTCCCCAAATGAAAATAAATAAATTGAGGAAGTATAAATACCCCTCGAGGGAATGGCCTCAGGGAGGAGAGAGAATACTATTGATATTATAGCCTATTACAACCCTGATCAAGTCTGATATTTCCCCTGTGCCTCCTACACTTCCCAGGTATCAGGAAACCTTTCTTGCTTATGATGATAACCTTCATTCTATGTGACATCCTTCGTGCACCATTTTTGGAAGAAGCTTTGTGAGGCTAGGACTAGACGAATCCAGATGATAGTTTTTCTCAAGGCCATGGCAGATCTCAGGCGATTTCTCCACTGTTATTTTCTGTACACATTATCAATAAAATAAGTACCATATTTTTCCTAATTTTCATCTGTTATATGTCTCTTATACATGCTTAATAATATTTAATAAGTTTATTTCATGTTATCTTTATGAGATCATGCATGTTAATTTTCTAACATCTAGGACATATATGTTGTACAACTAGGTTTTGTGCTTGCTCTTGAATTATTTGCAAGTTTTGGAGCATGAGGAGTTGCAGGGGGTTTGAACCCTATGGGGTCTACTACGAACGAAGGATAAACGGGTGAGATCTGCAATCCTCACTTTCTAGTTTAAAGCATATAAGCTGGTAACTTGAGTCCTTCTTATGATGACATGCCCCTACTTTGTTCAATCTTTCAACCTAGGACCTTAGGGTAAATTTTCCTGTAACAAAACTGGTGACTCCGTTGGGGATTACATCCATGTAATTCCTAGTTTGGGTTGTTTTATCTGCCTTTTAGGTTCCCTGGTAGGTTAATCACATTTTGAATTCTGGTAATTATTTTCCCAATGAGACAAAAGCCATAATCTCTTGATCATTCTTGAGTCTTTATTTTTTTCCTTATTTCTATTTATATACGTTATTTCGGCTGTACACATTTGTGTATTCCCTCTTTTTTCTCCATAAAAACTCATGTATACGAATGTTTCTTTGGTTACAGTTGCATATACACACATGTTGCACACAAAAAATTGGCGTATGCCTAGGAAAATTTGAAAATCTAAATTTTGAGACCATCTAAGCCTTTCCTATGTGTGGTTGGCCACTCCTGTGGTGCCTTTTAGGTGTCTAGACCATGTTTATTGTGGCTATATGTCAATTTCTCTCTTTTTCTTATGAATGCCTAGTCAATTTATGTTTTTGGTTGTTTTGTGAAGTTGCAGTTTCGGCTATGTTGGTGTCCCGTGATTTAGAAGATTGGTAGACCAAATGCACAGGGTAACATCAGACCAGTCTTTGGAGTCCTAGGACCTAGCCTTCCTAGACTCAGAGAGGGATCTCTCTATTATATGCAAAGGATGTGAACTTATTTTCTTTTGATGGCTGATTTTAGGCTAGTTGTTAAGTGTAGGGTTTGTTGTTTGCTTTGGTTGGGTAAGATGATCTAGAGGAATAGATGGAAAGAGGAAATTTTCAAAGAATTTGGAAATGGAGTCTATAAAGGTCTTGAAAGGTACATCAATAGAACAGGGAACATCATAGGGAAAATCTAACTTGATCAATGGATCTTCAAGGTTTTTTAAGGGGAATGAGATGGGCATCAATCGTGAGAATAAAAGTAGGACAAATGGAAATTAAGAATCCTTTATCATGTACCTTTAACAAGAAGGGAATTAAATATTATAAGCATAAAGAGGCAATCAATAGATAGGGCAAACCATAAATTCTTTGATTCAACTTAAGCAGATAATTATTCAAGACAAACATTCCAATGAAATATAGAAGGCGAGAAACTCATTTAACGTCTAATGATTTCACCTTCAAGGACATAAAACATTGAAGACACACATATAAATGTAATCAGAGAAGAGGGAATCCCTAAACATATTTGATCATAGCCATGAATATCTCCAAAATAACTATTTAAGCAATTACAAAGGGTATGATCAAAACAAAACCTCTTTGGCAGACCTAAGTAATGGTACTTTAGAGAGAGATTCCAAAAATAGTTTTTTTGTGACATCAAATAATCAGGGCTAGCCGTAAATCATGTTTGATACCTATTGTATTAAAATATTTCTAAAATAAAAAATCTTAGGGGGGTCTAGAGAGAAATTAAGAATTCCTTTAAAATGTCCTCATAGAGGAAAACATAAATACCGTGAAGAACAAACATAGCTAAGGTGCCTTTGAAAACATTTCTCAGTCTAAATCCTTTGTTCTACTGCAGTATATAAAGATGGAAACATAATGAAACAGGAAAAAACAATAACAGAATAGAAGAACTTCACCATAAACCAAGCTCAGGGATATTGCAAGCAAGCCTCCTCCATCAACAAACAAATCAAGGCATTCACAAGCTCCAAGATATCAACTTCTTTTCAACTTCCAAAAGACTATGTATTACTCCAAAGAGTCATAAAATGCCAACAATATAATGAGCTCAAATGCAATATTTATCTACAAATGAAGAGGTGAAGCTAAGTCTTACGGTTTGGGTGTAATTTATTATAGATTTAATGAATTTTCTACCTTGAAGACCATGAAAGGCTCAAGGCAGGAATATCTAAAGATATTTCTTTGAAAATAACTTCTCTCTTAACTTCTAAGAGAATATCTGTGAAATGTTTGACTTTAAGGCCTATTAATAACTTTACAATAACTTCTTGGTGGATAAAAAATATATCTAACTGAGTGTAATAATAGTTTGATGCTTTATTGAAGGAAACAAAGCATTAGATGGCAGAAATATATTTGAAAGAAGTAAATACCTGTAGGTGTAGTTAATTCGAATATGCTTTGGATTAGTCTGCCTCTTGTTTTATCTTTAATCTCTGTGTTTAGGCCTTAAAACTCTGTCTTTAAGCTCTGACTGTATGTTTACTAATATCTTTTGATTAATCTTTTTGATCTTCTGTCTTAGCTGGCTAATCTCCTGTTTTTTTCTTTTGATCATTGATTAGCCTTTTAATCCTTTAATCTTCCTTTCTTTATTGCATCCTTTGACTGTGTTTGTTTGTTGTGTGTAAGGGATGATTTTTGTCGTGATAGGAGGGTTACTTGGCCATCGAAATGCCCTTTAGCCATTCAGCCATTAAACCTACACATAAAAATAATTTTTTAATCTGAAAGCCTGCGGGGAGGGCGCATGACTGCATTTTTCTGTGCTTTGGATTGGTTGGAAGGGTTTGCAGAGGAAGAAAAGGTGTAGGAGGCAAGGTTTCAAAGGTTGAATTAGGCAGGAGTTTGAATGGAGGTGGGAGGTTTTGAAAAATGGTACGAAGGGATAAGTGGTTTCGAAAAACCAAAAGTGGTTTATAGCGTGGCTAAAGGGTGATAAGTAATTTTTGGGAGGGGGCATGCGATATGGCATAGCACATGATGTGTGGGAGGAAAAAACCACTTATTTTGCATGGGTCAGAAGATGTTAACCTTGGAGAAATTTTATATGTGATATGCGTCGGGGACCATCAGATCGTGGGGTGAAAGATCAATGGCTATCGCATGTTCTGGAGGTGGCAAGCAGGTGGTTAGATTGGCGGAGTGGAGGACAGGTGGCGTATTTATATTGGGTCGAGGGGTTTGACGGAGGATGGGCCCGGTGCCTAAATAAATTAATGGAAATATGTTAATTTATAATGTTCCACAGGGGTGCTATGTATAGTGGAAAGCGAGGCCCAGTCTTCATATATCAAAGGTTTATGGAGCCTTTTGATAAGGTTTTAACGGGGGTTTATGAATAGAAAGGGCAGAAAAGGATTTGTTTATGGGAAGGGACTTATAGATAGGCAGAGGTCAGGATCACATGAGCACAAGGGAGCTGGGGGTTTAGGGTAAAAAGGTGGTTATGCCTATATAACACAAGGGCGAGTTCTTAACATAAAACAAAGTTATTATATATAAATTAGAGAGACGTGATAGGCTTAAATTTTGAATTTAAACAATGTAAAAGGGGACTTTTACATTGTTTAATATATACAACGGAAAATGAGGAATAGGGGTGACCTTTATGGAGGTTTATGAAGGGGAAAAATGGGTTTTTTTCAAAGGAAGAAAGGAGTGAATAAGAGTGTGGGTAGGGGAGTGAAAAATGAGATCAATAGGCCCAAAAATGAAGTCCTTTTGGAGTAGTAAAGTGAATTTTTAGAAGGTAGAGAGGGAAAAATATAGTGAAACAACTTGATTTAGGATAATGAAGGTAGTGAGATTTTTAAAACTCACAATAGTTCACAAATGTTGTTTATATAAATCTAGGACCATTACTTAGTCATCTTCAGAACCAAAAAAAAAAAAATTATTGATGACTAATAGTGGCTCCACTTGGGGGGGCAGCTCGCTTTTTTTGGAGGTGTCCAGAACTTTTAGATATCAAATCTCTGAGTTTATGAAGACTAGTGCCTCTTCCATTGGGCAGTTTTTTCCCTTCTTTTCTTTTAGTAATATTTATTTGAAGTGGTGATCTCAATGATCTGCAACACATGATTTCTTCAACTTTGTTTCTACCTAACCAACCTATTTGGCTTGACATTTTTTTTTTTTGAGTGCATTTGAATTGGCAAACTCTTAACATTCTTTTATTTTGAAAACAAAAAGAAACTATCTACCTCTATCCTTATTTCTTCCAAGAGTTCAGATTATGCTAGTGAACTATTTTATTGTCTACTTAGACTATTTGACTGCCAAGACTAAGTTGTTTGGTAGACTTGATTCTCTAAATTATTGACATGAAATTGAAAGCATGGTTCAAATTAGGATTAGGCAATCTGGCTTACCATGGTTTGTGGCATTAGAAAAAGCTACCATTAGGGGAATTTTGAGGTCTAAAATGGGCCTCCTAAGGAAATTATAAAACAATAGTGGAAATAATAAAATAAGATTTGATTACATCATCAAAGTTTAGAGGGAACAAAGGAAAAACTATTTTTTCAACTCATATTTTCAACTTATCTCCCTATGGGTTTACTATAATTTCAAGCGCAAACACTCATTGGATGCAGAATTTGATTTCCCATCCAAGGAGTACCCATGTTGCATACTTTCAATGGACACTTCTACATGAAAAATGAGAAATACATGAAAATTATGATTGTAAACACACTTTTTCATGCATTTCTCATTTTCCGTGTAGCAGGGTCCAACGAAAGTATGCAACATGGGTACTCCTTGGATGAGGAACTAAATTTTGCATCCAACGAGTACTCCCGCTTGAAATTTGAGTAAACAATTAGAGAGATAAGTTGAAAATACGATTTTAAAAAGTAGTTTTATTATTTTATTATTTTTTAATATTTTTACTTTTTTACTCCAAAAAATGGTGAATCATCCCCCATGGTTGACATCATCATCATGAATCCTATTGGTCCTTATAAATTTTATTATTTTTGTACATTTTTCTTAGGAGGCCCATTTTAGACCTCAAAATTCCCCTAATGACACAAATTATTTTTTCAGAAATAGTAACTAGAAAAATAAGGGTTTTGATTTATCATTTGATATGCATCCTCATTTTTCTCTTTGGTTCAGTTTTGAGCATGTGGAACCAGTATCTTTCATTCCTAATATATCCTTTCTGGTAAGTAAAGCTTGAATAATTTTGACAATCATTTTTACATTAACCTATCAACATAAATTTAAAATATGTTTCAGCCATGTTTAGGCTAGATGACTGAACAAGATCTTATTTTTGAGCAAGTAGTGGCATTTAGGCTTGCACACTTTCAACAGTACTGTTTTTTGGGTATGAGGCTATCCCATTTTCAAATCTTCCCTCTTTTCCTTTTTATTTTTTTCTAATTTTTTTGTTTTTATGATCTCTTATCATGCAGTTTTATGTATAATGAATGAAAACTTTGAAGCTAAGACTCTTGACATAAATAGTGTTTGAGCATCCTGCCATTGATAAGACCTCCAAATAACTCTCCTCCATTTAGCCCTTGTAAAAATAAAGCATTATGACCCCTAATTTAATGAATGATATAAGGCCCTTTCCATAAATTCTCAAATTTACCATGTTTACCTTTGTCTTCCCTCCTAGAATCCCATTTCAAAACTGTGTCTCCAATTTTGAAATTATTGGATTTGGTCCTCCTCTCAAAGATCTTCTTGATGCTTTCTTGTATCGCTTGTGTTCTTCTGTAAACTTCATCTGTTGATTGTTGTAAATGAATGGTTTGCTTCAGCCTTCTTTGCATGTCATTTTCTTCTGATTGTACTTCTTAGAGGAGTTTCATGACTGGAACTCCCAAGGATGTCGGGAAGACTGGATCCATGGCATATACCAACTGATAGGGAGACATATTGCTTGATTTCTTGGTGGTTAGTATATCAGCCCCTAATGCATGAGCTAGCTTACTATGCCATGATTTTTAATTATGTTCCAACATTCTCTTGATAATGTTGGTCAAAATTTTGTTGGAAGATTTAGCTAGCCCATTACCTTGGGGGTAGTAGACTCTAGAGTGCCCTAATGTGATATGATATTTATAGAAAAAGTCAATCATTCCTTTGGATTTAAAGGAAACAACATTATCTGTAATGATATTTCTAGGACAACCAAATAGGGATAAGATATTGGTCTCAAGGAATTTGATAATGGTTGAGTCAAGAGAATTCATAGAAGGGATAGCCTCTATCCATTTGGTGAAATAATCAGTGGCAGTAAGGATCCATTTATGTTGGGAAAATGAGGTGCAGTGAATTTCTCCAATAAATTATAAACCCCATTGTTGAAGAGGAGATTCAATACTGATGGAATGCAGAGGTAAATGTAGAATTTTTCTCCTCCCATCAAAAATTTGGCACTTATGGAAAGTCATGGCTAGTTTTTGAGTGTCAAGAAAAATGGTGGGACAATAATATCCAGCTCTAAGAATCTTGTTTGCTGTGTTTTTATAGTAAAGGTGACCTCTACAATCTCCCTCATGTGGCTCATGCATGATTTTTCCTGCATCATTCTCAAATAAACATTTAAGCAATATTCCAACAACATTCTTCCAATGCAGAACTCCATCTAAAATACAGTAATTTAAAGCTTTTTGTTTCAATAATCTAGCTTTTCTCTTTGATAAATAAGGAGGAGTATTGACATAAAGAAGCTCATATACGATATCAACATCCCAAACTAAATTCAGAAATATTTCTTCAACGTATGGAGCAGTGAATTATTCCTGTTCTTCTAAAACATCAACCATATTCATATCTAATGCTTGGAAATTTGATTTAGCCATAAGTTTTTCAAGTCCTTATCCTTTAACTAGCTTGGTGGGTCTGATTTCTAAATCATACTCTAAGATAATAGAAATCTATTTTCCCCTTTTACCATCAGGGTCTTGATTTAGAATATCCTTGACAACTGTATGTGGGACAAAAGAAATGATATGAGGGTGAAAAATGTAGACTCGAAAATATTTCATTGCTTTTATCAAGGCTAAGGCTTGTTTCTTACCCCATAGTATTCTTTTGCAACAACATTGCAGCAATGGTGTGTTCAGATGAAAATGAGAAAATGTAGAAATCCTTTTTAAAATCAGGACTGATAAGAACTAGTGTTTGAGTAAGAGCTTGTTTTACTAGTTCAAATGACTATTTGGCCTTTAAAGTCCATTTCAATCATATCTCCCTTTTGGGCATGTTTGTAATATTTCTCAAAAGTTCAGCAAGGTTGGGGATTAACCTTCTCAAAAAGTTGATCTTCCCAATGAAGGATTGCAATTCCTTGATACTTCTAGGATCACTGATTTGCAATATGCCTTCAATCCTTTTGAGGTCTACTTTGATTCCTTCTTCAGAGATTATGTGGCCTAGGAGTTTTCCTTCGTGGAGACCAAGGAGTGTTTTCTTGGGATTCAAATATAGGCCATATTTCCTACATTTTTTAAAAACTTTTCTCAAATGGACTAAGTGTTTTTTATCAGTTTTAGAGTAAACAATGATGTCATCAAAGTAAATGATTATAAATTAGCTTATGTCTTCTGAAAAATCTATGTCCATGGCCCTTTGGAAATTATCCCCCGCATTCATCAAACCAAATGGCATTTTTACATACATGAATGTACCCCAAGGTGTGGTGAAAGAAGTTTTGTGTTGATCACTTGGGAGTACTAGCACTTGGTTGTAGCCTGAAAAACAATCCAACAATGATATTATTTTAGATCCAACCACCTTTTGGAGTATTTGATCCATTTTAGGCAAGGGATAATTATCTTTCAAGGAGGCCTTGTTCAGATTTGTAAAGTCAATGCAAAGCCTAATCTCCCCAGTCTTCTTGCTAACTGACACTAGATTGGAAACCCACTCTGAGTATCTAAGGGGAACTATGATCCCAGCTTTATACATCTTTTTAATCTCTTTCTCAACTAAAGGTAGTAAAAAATGGCTTATTCTTCTTAGTTTTTGTTTGAAATGTTTTTGAATTTCCTTAAGAGGAATTTTATGTTGAATAATGCTGGTATCATATAATTTCAGGTCTTTGTACCCCCATGCGATCACATCTCCAAACTCTTTGAAAAGCTCAATATATTCTTGTTTTATGTGAGGAGGAAGAGTGTTAGATAGCTTGATCATTTTGGGTTCCATCATGCTGCCTATGTTATATTCTTCTACGTAAGTTTCTGTAGGCTCCACCTTTGGTTTTTTAACTACATCATTGAAATAAAAAAGCTCATATAATGGTATAAGGGCCCTTGGTATAGTATAATATTTACATTGTAAAAGCTCAAGGTCCTTTTGGTGTATATTGTCAAGTAATTTTTCCTTATGAAGAAGTTCAAACTGGTTTATATCAATAGTAGAGGACAACTCTATTTTGTGGGCTTGTTTTTTAGCAAAACAATATTTTTTATGGCTTGAGCTAGATATTGGTATAGAAAAATCATTTTTAGATTGCAGAAAATCCTCAATGTGTTTGTCACCCTCAAACACTTTCCAATAGTTTTCATTGTAAGGCACTGTAGGCCGATTTTTTACTTTGATAGTGAATTTTTCATTTACATGGTATATTTGGCAATTGTTGGTGGCAAAGGCAAGTTCATTTGCAAGGCTATTTGTAGCTCTAGGGATGAAAATGAGTTCATATTTCTCAAAGGTTTTCAAGAGGTCTAGGGTAGCATTCCTGTATTCTCTTAATCTTGGATTTTTAGCTGAATACTACCCTTTTATTTGCCTAATGATCAGCTCTGAATCTCCTTGGACTGATATTTTCTTAGCTCCTATGCTTTTAAGAAAATGTAAGCCGAGGAGGAGGGCTTCATATTCTGCAATGTTATTAGTGCATTAGAAATCAAGTTTGTAGGAATGTCCTTTGTTTGTATTATGTATCCATACACCAGCACTAGAACCATGTTTGCCACAACAGCCATCAAAGCTCATGTTCCAAAGTGTTTCTGTCTCATTTTCATCATCATGTTGTTGTTTAAGGCTGCTAAAGTTTGAGCTATTATGTTCTTCATTTAAGGACAAATTCAACTCTTCTAGTGGGCTTAATTCTTTCTCATTTTCATTTTCTTGCTTGTTGATTTCATCTTCATTGTACAAGGTAAATGAATAAAGGTCTAAATGAATGGAAAAAACATGAGTGTTGTTTGGCCTATCCAGGTTGCTTACCATATATTTCATATGATATTCTCGGTATAATCTCCTTGTTTGGTTAAAGACTGGGATGGTAGCATAAGACATGTCCATTTGAAGGCTCCCTCAGAGTTTGGCTCCCCATGATCCGGATAAAAGCATGCCATACTTTGGGGGAATGTTAGCAACTACTATGTCAATGACTAGACCCTTAGCTGGGATTTGTGCAAGATTGACACATAAATCCTTGATTAGACCCAAAAATTTGACTCTACTTGAATCAAAAGAATACAGGTCTTTATAAGGTTTAGTAATATCTAGGCTTAATCTTTCCATCACCACTTTTGGCATGAGGTTGTGAGAAGCACCAGAGTCTAGCATGGCATTTTGCAATATTTTATCATGTATGTTCAGACTGACATAAAATGGAGGGATAGCTCCTTCTTGGTATTTTTCTTCTACTTCAGGACCAAACAAGAGTTTTGGTTTATCATCAGTCAAGTTTAAAGTATCAGTATCATTTCCTATATTCAAAGCTTTCAAGACCTGATTTTTATATACATCCTGGGTTACTAGTTCAACAAGGGGTATGCTAATTTTAATGTTTGAAATTTCTCCCTCAAGGCTGAAAGGTGCTAGTGTTTTTGGCATATTTACATATGTTTTGTCACACATAGTCTTTTCAACAATTTTTATTTGCTGAGTTTTATTAGGACTATCATTTTGAATAGATTTTCTAGGGCCACTAGCAGAAGTACTAGGGCAGCTTGGGTCAACACTTTGCTGGCTGGTTTTATCTTTGATCAAATCAGCTTCTTAGCCATAGTGTTAGTATTGTTTGTTGTTTTTCTAGGAATATTTTTTGAGGTTTTCCTAACAACAATGTTTGTGTTATTATTCTTGGAATTCTCTAGGTTATTTTTTCTCCTAAGGTCATATTGCCTATGGATCTCCATTATGGAATTTTCACATCATAATTGGTAATATTCAAAATCCTCATGGTTAGTTTCAGTTTGGTCTGAAGAAAATAATCCTTGTTCTTCTTCAGTGAGAAAAACATCACCCTCACTATCAGATCCTATTAGATTCACATGATTTACTTCCAACATTTCGGTCTCCCTTTCTTCTTCATCTACATAGTTGTCTTAGAAAGGAGGCTTAATTTTTTGGTAATTGTCTCTTTATCTATTTTGAGTGGGATCTCTTATGAAATTTGGATTCCTATTTTTGTTTTGGGGATTTTCTTGATTCTCCCTAGGAGGTGCTCTTTCAGTTAATTTTATCCTTTCCATCACTCTTTCCATTACCCTCAATAAGTTATCAATTTTGGAATTGGATGAGGAGGTTGAGGCTAAGGTTTCATATTTTAAGTGACTCTTTTTTCTGACCTCATCCTAGCTCTCTTTTCAATGAGGTTGGATTTGCACTAGTAGCTCCCCTTTTCATTTCTTCTAAGGTTGTGGGGTCTCTTTCCCTCAATTGGAATGTCATATCTAGGTTAAATCCTTCTAGAAATTTTACTAGTGCTAGGGCTTGTGGGGGTTTCATATGAGGCGGGAGGGCATTGTACACACTGTTAAACCTAGTGCAATAATCTTGTACACTTTATCCTATATTCGTCTTAATATTTCTATATTCTGAAAGAATTTGGAGGCCGTTTTTCTTGATTTCCCACTTGTTTATGAAAGTTTGATAGAGTAATGGGAGATCATTAATGTTGTTGGGAGTTAATTTTTTAAACCATTTCTTAGCTTCTCCTCCTAAGCTTTGAGAAAATATCCTCATTTTGATGGTTTCTTATTCCAATTCCATATAGTCAAAGGCATCATTCATTCTGTCTACATGTTATTGGGAAGTGATTGAGTCATTTCCTGTGAAATGAGGGATCTTGGATTGGTAATCATTTGGAAAAGGAACCAGAGGTTGAGGTAACACTAGGGGGGCATACCATGTTGCCATGATAGGAGTAAATGGAATATTTAAAAGAGGTGGGTTTGTGAGAGGGAATGTGGGATGAAATGTAGTGCTTTGAACAGTGGATGTATGAATGGGTGTGGTGGAATTATTTGGACCAACAAACTGATTCTGAGTAGATTTGGTATCGAAAGAGCTAAAGTGATGGAGAAGCTGAAAATTGGGTGGAGTGGAAGGAGAGGCTTTTCTACTAGAACTCTGCTACAAATATGTAGGCCTAAGGTTAGTTTGGTCAATCTCACTATGTGTCTTGGTTCTGAATAGGTTCTTTTTATGGTGCAAGTCAAACTGAGGATCTTGCAAGGCTGTAAGATGTGCAAGAACAAAGCTTGCTCTACGAATATTCCTAACAGTAGTTAAATTTCTAGTTTTAGAAGTTTTCCATAAAATATTTTCTGGGTCATAAACTATGGTAGGAGGATATAGGTCTATATGAGATCTGGTATTGATCCTTTGTGAAGCTAGATTTCAAACTCAAAATTTAGAGAGGCTGAAAATTTAGGACTGTTTTTTGGAAGGGTAACCTCTCTCAGTGCCTAGTAAACTTACAAATTACAGGACTAGACTTGTAAACTTCTCAGGGTTTTTTTGACGCAATGCTAGGGAAGTCTAATGAGGACTAGTGAAGTAATAGGCCTACTGGAGGCTAGTGGAGTCACCAGGTGGATGTTTTTAGCTGTTTTGAGGATATGTGTGTATGGTTCACCACAAATATCTAACACAAAACCAATATAGGGATGTTTTTTTTTTTGGGTTTTCTGAGTGTTTTTATGTAGCTTTAAGGCTTGAATGAGTGTCCTACAGTTGAGTCATCACCTTGCTAGGATGGGGAAAAACTAGATTCTACTAATTGGATATAAATTTGAGCTTTCTATGATTTAATATGGGTTTCTAAAGTCCTAAGGAGTACTTAGATCATCACTAACTCAAAAGGCCCCACCTTGATCACCATTATGTTGGTGTCTCGTGATTTAGCAGATTGGTAGAACAAATGAACAGGGTAACACTAGACTAGTATTTGGAGTCCTAGGACCTACCTTTCCTGGACTCAGAGAGGGCTCTATCTATTATATGCAAAGGATGTGAACTTGTTTGCTTTTCATGGTTGATTTTAGGCTAGTTGTTAAGTGTAGGGTTTGTTGTTTTCTTTGGTTGGGTAAGATTATCTAGCGGAATAGATGGAATGAGGAAATTTTAAAAGCATTGGGTAAAGGATTCTATAAAGTTCTTGAAAAGTTCATCAATAGATCGAGGAGCATCACAGGAAAAATCTAACTTGGTCAATGGATCTTCAAGGTTTTTTAAGAGGAATGAGATGGGAATCAATCGTGAGAATAAAAGTAGGAAAAAGAGAAATTAAGAATCCTGTATCACGTACGTTTAACAAGAAGGTACTTAAATATTATAAGCATAAAGAGGAAATCAATAGGAAGGGAAAACCCTAAATTATTTGATTCAACTTAAGCAGATAATTATTCAAGACAAAAATTCCAATGAAATATAGAAGGCAAGAAACTCATTTAACTTCTAGTGATTTCACCTTCAAGGACAGAAACATTTAAGACACACATGTAACTATAATCACAGAAGAGGGGACACCTAAACATATTTTATCATAGCTATGAAGATCTCTAAAACAATTATTTAAGTAAGTATAAAGGATGTGATCGAAACAAAACCTCTTTGGCAGACCTCAGTAATGGTACTTTAGAGAGAGACTTCAAAAATAGTGTTTTACTGACATCAAATAAGAAGGGCTAGCCATAAATCATGCTTGATACCTATTGTATTAAACTATTTGTGAAATAAACAAGTTTAGGGGGCTCTAGAGAGGAATTAAGAATTCTCTAAAATGTCCTAGTAGAGGAAAACATACATATAGTGAAGAACAAACAAAGCTAAGGTGCCTTTGAGAACATTTCTTAGTATAAATCCTTTGTTCTACTATAGTATAGAAAGATGGAAACATAATGAAATAGGAAAAAAAAATAACAAAATAAAAGCACTTCACCATAAACCAAGCTCAGGGATCCTGCAAGCAAGCCTCCTCCATCAACAAACAAATCAAGGCATTCACAAGCTCCAAGACATCAACTAATTTTCAACTTCCAAAATACTATGTATTACTTCAAAGAGTCATCAAATGCCAACAAGATAATGAGCTCAAATGTGGTATTTATCTGCAAATGAGGAGGTGAAGATAAGTCTTAGGGTTTGGGTGTCATTTATTACAGAGTTAATGAATTTTCTACCTTGAAGACCATGCAAGACTCAATCCAGGAATATCTGAAGATATTTCTTTGAAAATAAATTATCTCTGAACTTTTGAGAGAATATGTGTGAAATGTTTGACTGTAAGACCTATTAATAACTTTACAATAACTTCTTGGTAGAAAAAAAATATCTCTGACTGAGTGTAATAACTGTTTGATGCTTTATTGAAGGAAACAAAGCATTACGTGGCAAAAATATATTTGAAAGAAGTAATTGCCTGTAGGTGTAGTTAATTCAAATATGCTTTGGATTATTCTGCCTCTTGTTTTATCTTTAATCGTTGTGTTTAGGCCTTAAAACTCTATCTTTAAGCTCTGTATTTCTATTTACTAATCTCTTTCGATTAACCTTTATGATCTTCTATCTTAGTTGGCTATTCTACTATTTTTTTCTTTTGATCATTGATTAGCCTTTTAATCCTTTAATCTTCCTTTCTTCACTGCATCCTTTGACTGTGTTTGTTTTCTATGTGCAGGGGATGCTTTCTGTCACAGTAGGAGGGTTACTTAGCCATCAGAATTCCATTTAGGCATTCAACCATTAAACCTGCACATAAAACAATTTGTTAATCTGAAAACCTATGGGGAGGGTGCATGAGTGCATTTTTTTGTGGTTTGGATTGGTCGGAAGGGTTTGCAAAGGAAGAAAAGGTGTATGAGGCAAGGTTCTGAAGGCGTAACTGGGTAGGAGTTTGAATGGAGGCCAAAGGTTTTGAAACATGGCATGGAGGGATAAGTGGTTTCAAAAAACCAGAAGTGGTTTATCGCGTGGTTGAAGGGTGGTAAGCAGTTTTCTGGAGGGGCCACGCGCTATGGCGCAACACGCGATGCGTGGTAGGGAAAAACCACTTATTTCACATGGGTTGGAATATGTTAACCCCGGCGCAATTATATATGTGGTATGCACCACGGACCATCATATCATCGCGTGAAAGATCAATGTCTATCACACGTTCTGGAGGTGGTGAGGAGGCGATCAGATTGGGGGAGTGCAGGACAGGTAGCGTATTTATATTGGGTCGCGGGGTTTGATGGAGGATGCGCCTGGGGCCTAAATAAATCAATTGAAATATTTTAATTTAAAAGGTTCCAGAGGGGCACTGTGTATAGTGGAGAGTAGGGCCTAGTATTTATATATCAAAGTTTTATGGAGCCTTTTGATAAGGTTTTATGGGGGTTTATGAATAGAAAGGGCGGAAAAGGATTTGTTTAGGGGAAGGGGCTTATAGATAGGCAGAGGTCTGTATCACATGAGTGCAAGGGGGATGGGAGTTTAGGGGAAAAAGGGGCTTAGGCCTATATAACACAAAGGTGGTTTCTTAACATAAGACAAAGTTTTCAAATATAAATTAAAGAGACCCGATAGGCTTAAACTTTGACTTTGAACAATGTAAAAGGGGACTTTTAAATTGTTTAATATATACAAGGGAAAATGAGGAATAGGGATTCCCTTTATGGAGTTTTATAAAGGGAAAAAATGGGTTTTTTAAGAGGAAGAATGGAGTGAATAAGAGTGTGGGTATGGGAGTGAAAAATGAGATCAATAGGCCAAGAATTGAAGTCCTTTTGGAGCAGTAAAGTGAATTTTTAGAAGGCAGAGAGGGAAAAATATAGTGAAACATATTGATTTAGGATAATGAAGGCAGTAAAATTTCTAAAACTCATAATAGTTCACAAATGTTGTTTTTAGAAATCTAGGACCATTACTTGGTCATCTTCAGAACAAAAAAAAAAAAAAAATTGATGACTAACAGGCTATAGTACCAAGACCTCTTCCTAGAGTTCTTGGATGTTCTAACCATTCAGAACATTAAGCCTATGCTTGTTTTCTCATCTTGGACTTATGCACTACTTTGCTTTGGTTTTTTCCTCTTTTGAATTCTTGGGACTAGCCTTTTAGCAAACCTTGCGATGACCTTTTCTTGGTTTTTTTAGCTTTTGTTCGCTGGATGTGTGTACTACTATTTTGGATCAGTTTCTTGGGTCTTTTGCTTCTCATTTCTTGTTTGGGTCTTGCTACAAAAGTAGCATAGTTGGATTATGCATTTTGAAGTCTCTTTGTGGCTCATTTTCATGATTCCGGTTCTTGAATAGTTGTGCTTGTATTTTTGAGATCTTTTTGTTTTCGTTAAAAGTGGAAAGCCAAAAAAATTTCTTGTTTTCCGTTGTTTTGGTTTTGGTTTCCTTTTTATGATTTTCATACATTTTGAAGCAGTTTGATTAGTTTCTTGTTTTTGGTTCATTTTCTTGGTCTTGAAAGGAGACTTTCCCTACATTTCTTTCTCTTTTATATCAAGTGTATTTTGGTAGTTTGTATGTATAGGAGTTCTTGTTGGGACTTGCCTTGCTTGTATGTTGAATGTAATTGAACCATTCTCCTTAGAAACTCTTTTTTCTTCCTTAGTTAGTAATCCTATAATTTTCATATCATTGTTAGTTTTTGCATTATTTGCACTAAAGAATTTTAGTCTTTTTTTATAGTTTTTTGATGTGTGTGAAGAGTGATAACTGAAAAGAAAAACAAGTTTTTTCTCATTTAGTTTTGTAAAACCCATTTAGAAATCTATTTTCCTCAAAAGAAAAAAAAAATCATTTGCATGTAGTAGGTTTTCATTGATTTCTTTTGCATCTATAAACACCATTTGTTTCACTTCCGTATACTTTTGACTTAAGTAGCAACCATTTTAAAATCAAGTGCTATAATTAAAACGAACCAGAATATTTTTTACTTGTCATTAATCGTACACCAAATAGCGAAGTCATAGGTCCTTGGAATAGGTGAGTGGAGAATTAACTCTCTAAGGCAGCTAAAAATTATTAAACATAGAAAATTTATTAATGAGCGAAATCCAATTTCGTTAAGTTAGTCGCGAAATCTCTACCTCCAGAGAGTTAAGTGTGAGGGAGAGTGAAGGTAGAGAAGAGATATACCCCTCTCCTATTTGTTGAATCTTGACCTAACACCGTTTTGTTCGGCTGTCGATACAGATTTCTGCCCTTAGTTGCCTCTCCTAGGGACCACATAGGTGACTACGAGGATGGGAATACACATGGTAACTAAAACAAATGTTGCATCACTTTCATAAGTACTTTTGGAGGGTGCCCTTACAAAGCTTAGGGGCTTGCATTGACAAAGGCTATTATCATAAGGTTAGCATAACTATTTATGTTACCTTCACTAGTAGGCCTGGCACGTAATTACCCCATAATATTTTTGGAAGGTCCTTTTATTCACTTTCTTATATTTTGGTGTCTGGTCCTAATCACCTTGAGCGAAAATACCTAAAGGCCGCTTGATTGACTGTATCTTAGGGAATTTTTAGAGTGTGATATTTTATCCTAGATTGCTTAGTTTCTTATATTTTTTGAGTCTAATTAATCTCATAAAGTGGCTAACTGATCGCCTCATCGATCGAGGAGGCTTCGTGGGCTGTCCCCTATGAGTGTTGAGCCTACTTCAAGAAGGTGTAGGAGTAATTCAGTGGGTGATTTTTATCTGGTGGCTTCGAAGACAAGGAAAAGTGATCCTCCATATGGGTTTTTTGTTTCTGTGGGTGTTCCTGGTGCTAGTGATATTATAGAGATGAGTACTCCACTCATCTCTAGAGTCTTTTTTCCGATAGACGAAGCTGAAGTTGAAAAATTTCCTTAGCCTCCTGAGACTCCTTCATCTCCTCTTCCTGCTAGTTTTCCTAATTTCCTTTTATACATTGGGACTAAGTCTGAGAGACCGACTAGCCTTTTCCTTCATATCCCTTTCTTTCGATGGCCACGACTTGGAACACAACTTTGGCTATGAGAAATGCAAGTGTTCATACTCCTCTTTTAGTCGAAGGAGGAGGCACTATTGCCATTTTTACAAACACTTCTATTGCTTCTATGTTTAGCTCTACTTATATTCCATATTTGAGTGGAAGCACCCCAAGCATATGCTTCTCAATATAGCCTCTTTTATTTTGGAATGCCTTCTAGTGTGATTCCTTTTGTCTCCTTTACCAGTGCTTCAACTGTCTCCACTCCTATGCCTTCCATGGCTAGTGGATCAGCTTCATTTCAAGGTTTCCCCTTTAGGAGTGGACATATTCCTCATTGAAACCCTTCCTCAGGATCTCTACCTTTCACCTCTCAAAACAAAGGATTCAATCATTTCACTTGAGGTCAAGGCTCTACTTTTTTTTCGGGATGGAAACCTGCTTTTACAAGGTTAGGTGCTGGGAGTCAGTTTTTCTCTTGTCAACAAGGGAGTGTTCCTTTACCTTTGGTAGGTGCTTCTCAGGGATTTTCTCCATTTGATAATTCTTGGAACCCTTACCAAGGGGTTTCTTCCTCTTTTAACACTTCAATTGGAGGGAATATCATTGTTTATAGTAACCCTACGATGGGAGGGGGTCCTTCTCCAAATTTTGGGTCACAAGGCTTCTCTTATGGCTCAACATTTTCTATGAACAACATCTGGAAACCTGGTGCCTCAGCAAATCCCAACCATTCTTTTCAAAATGTGGGGAATCCATCCTACGGGGGAGGGAATTCCTAGGTTCCTCCGTGTTTACCATTCCTAGCAACTTTAAACTTTCCATATTTATCGAAATTGACAAACAATCCTACTCAGTATAGTTCGGGTTGGCCTCTTGTCCCCACTAAACTACCCTCAGGCATTCCAATGTTTGAAAGGAAAACTGGCGAGGATCCAAAGGACCATGTCACCACTTTCCACTAATATTGTTCGTTGAAGTTCCTTATTGATGATTCAAGAGGGGTTGAGGCTATTTCAACGAACCCTAATTGGGAATGCCACGAAATGGTACATTAAGCTGACAGGGGGTAGTTTTGCTACTTTTGGTGAGGTAGCTACTATGTTGTTAAAATATTTTGAGTTTCTTGTCCATTATGATGCTGAGACTTATCTCTTGGCCAATTTCCAACAGGACAAATCAACTCACAAATTTGATCATATTCAGGAATGGAGGAGAAGGAAGAGGCTAATCAAAGCCCAGATTTTGAATGAGTTCCTTCTCCAATGGTTTCTAAAATCCCTGCAGCTAGAAATATCAATGATGTATCCCATTCAGGGGTATTTTCTGAAGAGCTGACTATTTTTAGGGCTCAACAACTAGAACTGATCTATTATCAGTCTGGGGTCCTTAGAAAAATATTTTCAGATGCTCCTCACTCCAAGCTATATTAGCCAAAACCAAACCTCATCCTCATGGTGTTGGACTTATCTATACGATCGATAGTGGTATGGCTAACCTTCTTAATCAATTGTAGTAGTTGTCTATACAATCTTCTCCTTCTGGTCAGGCTACGCCTTCAGTGTCAACTCCTTCTCAACCCTTGGATATTAATGTCATTCAAACTTAACCCCAAAGGAAATAAACAATTTGATGGGAAGAAGAAGGGATGAAATAATAAGAAGAAGGATAAGTATGGGAAGGGGAATGTGAATAGATCCAATGATCATGTTTGATAGGGTAAGAGGGATAATAAAAATAAGGTTAAGTTTATGTGCAAGTTGTGCACTCGAGACTATCCTACTCACCCCTGCCCTAGAATTTTTTATGCTCAGCGCTTGTTAGCTCAACAGGGTTCTTCTAGCTCCCAGGCTGTACTAATAAACCCTTTTCCGCAAGGGCATCAATTTCTTGCTGGCGCGAATGCGAATACTGGAGCTCCCTCTGGGGGCAACTAGGAAGGGGATAATCCATCAAACATATACATGATGAGTGCTCATGCAGATATCGCTAAGAGATCTCGTGGTTATGGCGAAGCTGAGTCTTCGAAAACTAAAGGTCCTCCTAATAATGCTGAGCTACTCCATATAGAGAGGCCTATAGTTGAGCCTATACCTCAGATTCCAAAAGGATATACAAAGCGTATGATGATCAACCCTAATTACAAGGCTACATAAAACTACTCGATTATAGAAGATATGGATTAAAGTCATTGTGCCATGTCTGCATTAGAGGTACTCCAGTTGTGTCTTGCACAAAGGAGTGAATTTATCACTTCCATTGGGCTGTTGATCGAAAGAATTATGTAGGATCACATTTGACATGTCGACTTTCAAAAAGTGGATTCCTCATCATATGGCTTTCCAGATGAAGTCTACTTATCGGAATTTTAATATCTTTCGAACAATTATCAATGAGGGTGCTTCCACATGTGTGATGTCCCTTGCATGTTGGAAGGCTATTGGATCTCCTTCAGCTATCCCTTCTGCTACTCTTCTGACTACGTTTGATGGTAATTATCATAGGCAACATGGCATATTTCTAGCTTTACCCATCTGTGTTGGGGGTAAAATTGTTAATATTGAGGTTGAGATAGTTGATGCAAATCTAGACTCCAACCTTTTGTTGGGGTGAAACTAGATCTATGATATGGATTCTACTGCTCCCTCATTGTTTCTCATTTTATATTTTCCTCATGAAGGGAGGATTGTCACGGTTAATCAGATGGAATATTCTCCTGTAGATATAAATGCATCTGTTGACTCGACTATTCCCTTGGTGCATGATGCCAAGAAACCTATTGAGAATTTTGGGGTTGGAATGTATACATATTTGATGGGTAATTTTGATTTTCCACCTCCTTCGGTTCATATCAATGTTATTTCATCCTCCAGGGTTCCTAATCAAAGGGAGTTCTTTCAAAATCATTATTTTTTGTACCCTTGGAAGTTTCCTTCTCCTACCTCTACATTAGAGGAATACCAAGTGGGTGGAATGGAATTTCCTATGCCTACAATTGAGATTTCTTATCAATCTATTGTTGACTTTGTAGGCTCCATGCCAGTTTCTCTTTCCGGAGAGGAATTTGATGGAGATGTGGCTTTGTCTTGAACTCTTACTTCATCTTCTGCTCAGGATTTCCTTGATACCACTCTTCCATTTGAAGAGGTCATTCTTGAAGCAATTACTAGTGTAGAGAGACCGTGGGATGATTTGCATCATCGGTCCTATTTTCTACAAGACTTGTGAGAAGTTGAAACAAGTTTCTCTAGCCTTAAGTCTTTTGGTCATGTTCACCCATTCATGAACCCATTAGCACCAGCAGAAGTATTTGTTGAAGTGAACATGGCCATGATTTCTACTACTACATCGATGGACACTTCCAGAGATCCCAACATTATTGAGAATTTCTTCATTGGAGACGAATGTTCCCCTAAACAAATTCAGACTTACACCAATCTCTTTCAATAATTTTGCGATGTGTTTGCCTCATATTATGAGGAAACGTGTGGTATAGATCCATATATCATCCAACATGAGATCAAGACATATGAAAATTCTAATCTTGTTCGACAGAAGCTTCGTCTGGTCAACCCTAGGAAAGATGAAACTATCAAAGCCAAGGTTGAGAAGCTGCTAAAGGTGTATTTCATATACCCCATTCCATTAAGTGAGTGGGTTTCGAATCTAGTTCTTGTGGACAAGAAACAAAGAAAGATCCGAGTCTGCATCGATTTCAGGCATTTGAATAACCCACACCATTTATAGATCAAATTATCGATGAGTGTGTAGGAAAAGAGATTTTCTCCTTCATGGGCGATTTCTCAGGATATAATCAGATCACTATTTATCCTAAAGATCAACATAAGACTACTTTTATTTTCCCCTGGGGTACCTTTTGCTACAAGAATATGCCTTTCAACCTTAAAAATGTTGGAGCTACCTTTCAGCAGGCTATCTCCTATGCCTTCCATGACATCAAACATATTATCGAGGCATATTTGGATCATTTAGTTGCTCATTCTGATAAGAGGAATGATCATCCTTCACATCTTTCTCAATTTTTTAAATGATTTCAGTCTTATAAAATTTGGTTGAACCCTAATAAGTGAGTTTTCACCATCACATCTGGTCGGTTGTTGGAACTCATCATGTCTATGGAAGGGATTCGGGTAGAACCCTTCAAGGTTGAGGCAATACTTCAGTTGCCTCCCCCGTCTTTGATCCATCAACTTCAAAGTCTACAAGGCAAAGCCAATTTCTTTCGGTATCATGAATTATGTCGAGATTACAAAAGGATTTATGAGGTTGTTAAAGAAAGTAGTTCCATTTTTCTGGGACAACTTTGCTCAACACTCATTTGATTCTTTAAAAAAAGCATTGACCTCTGCTCTGTTATTGATTCCACCTGATTATAGAAGATATTTCCTCTTGTATTTCATTGCAACAGAATCTACCATAGGAATGGTTCTAGTTCAGGAATATGATGCTCTTTATGAGCATGTTCTGTACTATCTTAGTCGAGGCTTGGTGGGTCCTGAACTCTGGTATTCTCTGATTGAGAAACTAGATTTGGTAGCTGTCCATGCTGTCCAACGGCTTAGAAATTATATCCTCCTTCAAAAAACTTATGTTCTAGCAGGAGTAAATCCATTTCAAATTGTTCTCAACAGGCGAGTGATTGGGGTCAAATACAATCGATGGATCGTTATTTTGTAATAATTTGAGCTTGAATTCCTATCTACCAAATCCAAGAAGTATTTGGTATTAGCGCAGCTGGAATCTGAGTTTCCTTGTGGAGAAGAGATTGTTTATGAAGTATCATTTCTTGATTACCATCCTTTTCTCATTTCTTCATAGGATCCTTGGTACGTAGATCTCATATTTTATCTCTAGACTTCAAAGTTTCCCTTAGTTTTTTCGAAAGATGAGCATTGAAAGTTGCTTCACTTAGCTAAAAGTTATTTCTTATCGATGACACTCTATATTGTCATGATGTCGATTCGATCCTTAGATGCTGCTTAACTCTCAAAGAAGCTGAGGTAGTGCTGAATAATTTCCACAGTGGAGCTTGTGGTGGTCATTTATCTTGGCTTGCCAAAGCCAAAAAAATCTTGCGTGCAAGATACTTTAGGCCCTCAATTTTCAAATATTGTGTTTAGGCAGTCAAAAAATGTCATTCGTATTAATTTTATACCTAGACAATGCACGCTCATCCAGCTCCATTTTTTCCTATCATCACTGTCAGTCCATTCACAAAGTTGGGTATGGATTATACTACTTGTAACCCACCTTCGGCTAAGGGTCATAATTACATTATTGTAGTTGTAGAATACTTTTCAAAGTGGGTTGATGTTATGCCTACTTTTGAAAATGATGGTGAGATGACAACCATGTTCCTATTTAATCAAGTAATTTCTTTCTTTGGCATCCCCAAAGAGATTTTCACTAACCATGGAAATCATTTTTAGAACAATATGATGACTGAATTGGCTCTCAAATTTGGTTTTCGGCAAGAGCATTCATCTCCTTATTATCCTCAAGCCAATGGGCAAGTTGAAGCCATTAACAAATCCTTGAAGACTATTATTGAACAGCCGATTAATAAAGCCAAATCCAATTGGGACGTCATGTTGTACCCTGCACTTTGGGCATAGTGGATGTCTGTAAATACTAAAACCAGTTTCACTCCGTTTCAACTAGTTTATGGTTTGGAATATATATTTCCTATTGAATGTAAAATTCCTTCCCTTAAGCTAGCAGTTGATCTTCTTCCTGACACTTCTATTCTCGAAGAATGCCTTATCCATTTACAACATCTCGATGAGCAGTGCCGAGATGTAGGCACGATGAATGCGACGCATAACAAATGGGTGAAGGTTCAATATGATAGGGCGGTCAAGCATAGGGTTTTATCTGAAGGTGACCTTGTTTTGGTTTATGCCTAGGAGAAGGATGCCTTAGGGGTAGGAAAGTTCAAATACATGTGGTATGGCCCCTTCATAGCAAGAAGGACCTAAAAGGGAGCTTATGCCTTGGTTTATTTTTATGGGAACGAGCTGGCGGAGCCCAGAAATGGTCTCTATTTGAAGAAGTATTATGGCTAGGCTTCAGCCTAAAATTTTCTTTGTTGTATATATTGTATTTTGTACATGTCCTTTTTTTTTTTTTTTGGTGTGACTTTGATGATTTTGATCTACTTTGACAGGTATTATTGGATTATATGAGTAATATTGGCTTTGGCTATGGTGCTAGTAGACATACCCGAAACATGGCTTCCCTGGCTTGGGTAATTCAGTATCCATTTGGTTAGTTGTTAGTTTCAAGAGGTGTATGAATTGGTCCTGCTTCAAACAATGTGGAGGAATACACTACAGTGGTAAACCTACTCTTAGAGGCAATATCTCTTGGTGTTGATTCGTTAGTAGTTTACTTGGATTCACAACTGGTGGTTTCACAATTAGAAAGCACCTATCATGTCAAAGACCCATTTTTGCATCAATTACTTTTGAGGTTACGTTTGTTACAATGTTCATTTCAATTTATTACCTTTATTTATATTCCTCGATCTGATAATTGGTCAACAGACTCATTAGATAATCAAGCACTTGATTGACACATTAATTATTCAATACTTTTAATATATAAAAACATCATTCATCATTGTACATTTGGGACAATCACATCATATAAAATCACTATATATATATATATATATATATATATATATATATATATATATATATATATATATAAGAGTGTTAAAAATATACAAAATTGGACCATCATGTGCTACAAAATTAGGGCTTATGCCCGATCATGTCAGTCATCAAAAATAATAATACAGTCATCCGATAAAATCTAAATCTATCCCTAAGGACCTTGCCCAACATTTATGTTTTGGTAGAACACAATAGCAGTAGCTACATGACAGAATAACCACACCCAATATTGTGGTACTCCCACTACCCTCCTCTAGATAGCCTCAAGAAGGTCCTCTATAGCTGCCATGTATAATTGGCGAGTTAAACTCTCCAAGTTTCTCTAGATGGCATGGAGGGTCCTTCCTGGGTCTTCAGCATCATCTACCTTGCCTATGCGACACTTATGTCTTGGATGGCCCTCTGCTCTAACCGATCGCATGTCTACATCATGATCATGAAATTTTGTAAGTCATATTGTCTTATCAAAAACATCTTTTAATTTTGAATATAATTTGAAAAATAAAATAAATTATGTAATTAAAAAATCATTGTGAAATATTACCAATTTCACCCCATGTTGTTAAGGGTGTAAGAACCAAATCAGGATCTACTCGAAAATCCATCCCAACATAGGTATAGTCCTCCACTGAGATGACCTGTTCTACCCACCACTAGAAGAACTCATCATCCCATGTGGTTCGGGGAACCTCAATACCCCCCAGTCTCTTCATCAAGTCTACCCATCTTGCTATCCTCGAAACTCTTGGGCTACTGATGGTAGAGATGGTCTTGGGTCAAAGCCCTGGGACTCTCTCAAAGAAGAATGTCAATAGAATTGTGCCATAACCAAAGTTTTTTATCTTAACCTACCGGATGGAAGTTAATTATTTCTTTAGATTAGCCAATAAGGTTCTGCACCATTCATAAATATGGGTCAAGTATTCCACTACTAGACTCATATGAGTGTGCGAAGCCTAGTGTAGAGATGTCGATCTTGCCACTCTACCAATTATGGAAAGAAGGATTTTCATGTACAACTCTCTTACATCCTTGATTGCGATCTGAGTCTCCATCTTATTTGCACCATCTACACAGTAGACCTGGAAATAGTCTTCTACATTAAGCCCCGCAATGGGCTTAACATGCAAATCAACTAGTCCTCCCCTCCAAGGAATTCTAGTGATAAAATAGATGTCTTCCAGCTTGATTCTCAATGGCATCTAATCAATCATAAAATAGTCTTCATCTGGTTCCCAATGATTGACCAACATCTCGAGTGATCGAGTATTGGTTTTCATGTTTGGCATTTTGAAAAATTTGAGTAAACCACAACTATGAAGTATATTTAATGATTGTTGGTCCTCCATCACTTCATTATCAATTGCATTGTGCTCTCTTTCTCTCCAAATGATAGTCATCCTGGGAAATTTCATCAATTGACCCATTAGATATTATTTTTTGAATTTTTCTCTGTGCATATGCGGCTTCACTCGGATACAGTCGCGTCTATATGTGAGTTCCTCATGACAAACTTGCGTATAGAACAAGAGTTTCGAAGAAAATATATTTCCTATAGTAAAAGATCTAAATTTTTTCTTAAAATAGGAATGAAATTGATAAAGAAGATGAGTACAAGTCTTACCTTACTAATTTGAGCTGTTTCAGTGGCCAGTTCCTCCATTTGCAAGAAAGGCATTTTTTGCTCCAGAGCTCTATTTCCACTTCTACAATGCACAAATGACCAAAATGTGAGTCAAAATTCTTATTTATGCCCATAATTTGAAATTTTTTCACAAATTTCGTTTGTGTCTATTTTTTGAATTTGACTAAGGTTGTTTAACCTTTTGGCTTGTAAGTGTTGGGAAAATTTATTTTTAGGTACATTCTGGTGAATTTGATATATTTCCAATTTTCCTTTGGATCCATGAATGCTGAACTCTCATGGAAGGTATTTGATTCTAAACTGGAATATACATTAGGGAATTTAATTTTGGTTGCATTTCTGCATACTAGCCTCAATTATGATCACTTCCCATAGGGCCGACCCCATCATGTCATGACTATTTAACTAACTTTACTCGTCGATTTTTTAAATCATGACTTGGTGGTAGAGCCATCCTTTACATGGGCTTCCTAGTTAGTTCCTCGCTAGGATTTTTCACCAATGTTGTAATATATGTAGGCTTGGGAGTCCTCTTTAGTCCCCCCATGACTTATGCATTGAAGCTTCACTCTTCTTTCTTCGCTATTTTTATTCTGGCCATTTATCCTAGAGGCTCCCATTATTGTCGAGTTGTATTACTGTATTTCATATTGGCTGCTTGTTTATCTTGGCCTTTAGCCAGCTTCATTTAGACTCATGTTTAAGCCCTCTTTTGACCATGTATTTCTGTACAATTTAACCATGCAATTCCTTAGCCTTTGCAACTTAACACCTTTACCCATTGATGGAACATCCCTTTGAGTGTCACTTACCAATTTTCACCACCTTCAATTGAGAATAGGATTGTTCCTATCCCAGGAACTATTGCATCTTCTTACCAACGCTCATTCTATCCATTGTACTGTATGCATTATTTTATTCTTTTTCAAGTTTTGAAATATGAAAAAGACAAAAAAATTAAATATTTGAAAAAGAGCGGGAATGGGACAATACTCTCAAAATTGATGGCATCTATATTGTCATTTGTGTCACCCTTTACCAAAGAAAAAAACAATTGTCTTTTCTCCATTTGGGATGGTTTTAGTTTTCTACTTAGAAGAAGCCATAACCTTTTTATCGAGTCAGTACTTCGCTGGTTGATTATCTCTTCCAATTATATGGAGGGTTTGTTTATGCCTCCTGCATGAAAAACTTATACAAAGTTATCATTTGTTGCCATATTCAACATGAATCATGCTTTTTTTCAAGGAAAGTTGACCTGATTTGGTCTTTCTGTGGTGTCTCTTGACTCATTTTTCAGTCAACCATCCCGGTTTTGTCACCCTCTTTTTCTATCACATTAGCTATTTGGTCCTTTTCTCGTGCCAGTTTGAGAAGGTCTCCATTGACTTCTTGCTCGTGGGTTTGTCTCTGATTGAATTGACATATTTATCTGAGAGTAAACCTAGAGCTACACCTTGGCCCTATTTACATCATTGATGGGTGACCTTGTGCTCATCATTTGATCAACATCATGGGTATATGCCTAAGTGATTTCCCTTATGTTCAAATTCAACTTAAATTATCACACCTGAGATTCGTACAGTACCTTGATTTCCATTTGACCCTATCTATGGATATCTCGCCTCTTTGTTAGCATTCATTATTGGTTGATTCAGAAGGTTCCTGCCATGCAATAGCTACATTTTTTGCATGCCGAAAACATACTTTGTGTTGGTTACTTCACTTTGCTTCATCTAATTCCTTCCAAATCTTGGGCTGGAGGTTACACTCATGTTGGAATGATGTGGGATGCATTAATGCCTTCCTTACAACACATATTTTCCCATCGACTTTGACTCATTACTCTAAGAATAAGGTCTAGAATCCTTTTGTCAGTACCTTAGGGTTTGCAGTCATTAGTGGCAGACTCCTTCGCTATCGATAGTGAGAATACATCAATGTCTCCTGGTTGATAGATTCTATCAAGTGCTTGACTTCAACTCATTCATTCACACTTTTTAGATTGTACTCGGGCACCTTGACACTCATTATCATTATTGGTGGGTTGTCTCGCGTTTGTTAATGGTATACATCAATGACTGGTAATAAAACAATTTCTCACATGGTATACCTCAGCTCATTTATTCCAACTGTGTAGAATTGTGCCATGCTGATCAGTGAAGACCTCGAGTTTGAATCAACATGCTTTACTTCACTTTGACATCTCCTTCAGTTTTCTGCCAGTGACACCATCTACCCTTATATATTGTAGTTTCATCACAACAACATCTTATATGTTAGCACCCAGGTTGTGTGTTGTACCATTTTTTCCACCACTTATGATTTGGTACTTGGATATTCAGTTGTGAATTTAGTGATTAGATATCTATGCAACATAATTGATAGGTATTTTATATGTGATACTTGCACATGATTTTGACTTATACTTCCGGGAAGTGATTAGATGATTCACTATCTACTTTCCATATCAGTTATAATTGTATACATATTGGATCCTCTCCATACTTCATATGCAGACATGATTTTATTTCACTGAGCATGGCTAGCCCCGCCTCAGACATGAGCTATATTTCTAATTTCTATCAATGGTTTTTTGTAGGGGTAAATCTCATGAAGTCATCTCTATTCCTTGGAAGGTTCTTTCTATGCACATAATACTTTTCAGCCATCATGTACCCCTTCTGACCTCATATATTGGAGGGCATCTGTTATAGAATAATTTATCACCTCTATGTACTTGATGACTTATGCATTGACCTTGGGCAACCCTTCCATTCAGACTTGATCACATTTCTCAAAAAAAAATATTTTAAAATCCATACATGACTCTGCCCAGTTTTTTCTACGTGCACACATGGGTCCATTAATAGGTGACCCAGGTATGTTATTTAAAATATTAAAAAACATAAAAATTCCCTTTTACTGAGGTGAGGTTTACAGTTTTTCCTACCCGTGGCCTACCTATTCCCCAACTGAAAAAACTAAATTGAGGAAGTATAAATACCCCTCGAGGGAATGGCCTAAGGGGGGAGAGAGAGAATACTATTAATATTATAGCCTATTACAACCCTAACCATGTCTGATATTTCCCTTGTGCCTCCTTCACTTCCTAGGTACCAGGAAACTCTTGTTTCCTTGTGTTTATCACCTTCATTCTATGTTACATCCTTGTGATGGAAGAAACTTTATAAGGCTAGGGTTGGACGAATCTAGAGGACACCTTTGCTGAAGGCCATGGCAGATCTCAGGTGATTTCTCCAATTTATTTTCTGTATATGTAATCAATAAAATAAGTGTCATCTTGTTCCTGGTGTTCTTATGTTATATGTCTCTTATACATGCTTAATAATCTTGAATAATTTTATTTCATGCTATATTTATGAGATCATGCATGGTAATTTGCTAACATATAGGACATATATGCTGTAAAAGTAGGTTTTGTGCTTGTTCTTGACTGATTTGAAAGTTCTGGAGCACGAGGAGTTGCAGGGGGTTTGAAGCCTATGGGATCTACTACAAACAAAGAATAAAGGGGTAAGATTTGCAATCCTCACTTTCTAGTTTAAAGCATAAAAGTTGGTAATTTTAGTCCTTCTTGTGATGACACATCCTTGCTCTATTATATCTTTCAACCCAGGACCTTAGGGTAACTTTTCCCGTAATAGAAAGTGAGGGTAAAGGGAAAGGAAAATTTTATGGAAGAGGAAAAGGAAAGAGCTCTGTCAAAAGAGAGAAGGAAAAAATCACATGAAAAAATTGTTCAAATATTCGCCATGATGAAGACCACTATTGGGAAATACATATAGAATTGAAACCAAAAAGACTGAATGCCAAAGAGAAAGAAAAAATTGTTGCTAAAGATGAACATGACTTAGGGCCAGATTCAAGAGATGATACAATGATTACAGCCATGGGTTTGAAAAGTAAAAATGTTGCAAGCACTAGTACCTCAAATTGTTCAAATGATAATCATGATGAAGGTACAAGAATAGAAATTTTCCATATTAGAGTTGTTGCTAAACATACCAAGATTGATACGCTTTTTGATAGTGGGTCACAAGCTAACTTGATTTCTAAAGATTTGGTTAAGAAACTAGGACTTGAAACTATTAGACATCCAATACCATATCCTTTGGGTCGGATATGCAAGAATTCAAACTTGCAAGTTACAAAGAAGTGCTTACTAAGATTCACCATTAACTTGAACTTTCTTGATGGAGTCGAGCTTGATGTGGTGCTACTTGAGATATTAGGTATTTTTTTTGGAAGCCCTAATCTCTATGATAGGAAAGCAATATTTCATCACCATGATAACAAGTATCAATTGTTGAAAGATGGTATTGAGTACCTACTTATAGTGCGCAAGTGAAATGAAAAGGATAGTGAATGCAAGTCAGAACATGACATTGTTGATGATCAAACAAAGAGATGTTTTGAATCACACTTTTCAAAAATATTCTTATGCTTGTAATGATTTTTTCAGGATTTTAATAGGTTTCCTTTGAAATAAGGTGAACATGATTTGAAACATTTGCAGTAGTCAACAATAGTGTTGAGCAGTGTTGGTAACAAGATGTCAATGCATAAGAGTGCAAAGGTCAAAGAGAAAGAAACAAAGAAACTTGGCAAAGAAGGCATGGGTTCCACAAATTCTAGTTTATGGTTTCCAAAAGGTACATGGAAATGGTGAGGATCCTTGGTGAAGAGTCGACGTAAGTACAAAGTGAGATCAACTAAAAATCACCATGGTGATAGTGTGCAAGGTGAGAAAGTTTTGAAGTTTCCTTTGATTGTTGACCAAGATAGGAACAATATGGTTTATGCAAGAATAGATTGCTGCTCCAAAAATTCAGAAATATTGCAACATGATGGTGTCAATAACAGCAAGAGAAGGTCACAAGAATCGAGGAAAAATTTGATTTTTTTATAACAACTCCAAATCATGAAATTGGGAAATTTTAGTGGATAGAGACTAGAAGGGTGAGGGAATAGTACCCTCATCCACATAATCAGTAATCAGAGATATTTTGGGGTCCATAAGGCTTCTATTGGGGAGGAATGATGAGAGGTTCAATATTTTAGCTCAAAAATGAAAGTGCACAAAATTAAATGAGACTAGAACAAAATTGATTGACAAATCGCAAGGAATCCAACGCAACTTGTTTCGTTGAAAACAAAGTTTATATGAAGGAGTTATGGTTTCTTGATCATCGTTCACAACAGGAAAAAATTTATTAAAAAATTACAGAATAGGTACAGGGTGATGACATCGGAGTGGAGTCAGTGTTCAGGGAATCTTCTTAAATTTTTATCCAATGGGGTTGTGACAAGTGTCATGACGAGATTCAACAGTTTGGTTTGTGAAGGTAAAATTTGTCCAATGACCTCCTAAGGCTGAATTTTGGTTCATGATAATTTTTATGTGGGAAATATATATATATATATATATATAAATTATATTACATTAAATTATATATATAAATTATATATTACATTATTTTTATTTATATATATATAATAATAAATTGTAAACTTAATATTATTTCAAAATTTGACATATTATTACCAACGGTTGCACATTTTCATTACAAAGGTCGGATGGATAAGTCCGTTGGTATATTTTCATGTTGGAGGAATATACAGTTCAATGGTTCGAAAGGTTGGCATGAATTATGTTTAAAGCTCAAATGGTGTTTTAAAATATGAAGGTATGGCATATTAATTTTCAGTGGAAAGAATTAAGGTCTGAACGGATATATTAATATCTCAACGACTTTCGTAATTGTGCTATCAAAAATATATGTGGGGGCGAGGTCGAGGTTCGACCCCACGACCTTCCCCATAAAAACACATCGCTTTAACCATTATGTTGTGGCAACAGGTCTTGAAATGATTTGCACTAAACTAATATCTGAATGTGAAATTTTCTCTAGAAGCGTCAACGGAGGGGCCAAACCTCACTATGAGACCATGACCCCCTGACCATGCTAGATTGCTAGTGCGCTAAACGTGTTTTGTGCTAACTAACTACAGTTAGTTATATTAATATGCACTTATCATTAATCTAATGACGAGTTTAGTTTGGTGGTGAATTTCATGGACTCTGCCAAATGTGGCGGATCTCGAGAGTTAGTGGAGCTAACTGGAGTTCTTTCGAGATTTGGAGGCAAAATTGTAGGAGAATTGGTTTTTCCATGACTAAGGAAATTTTTTACCAATTTTGGCTTAGGAAGAATCATTATTGGTATATTTTTATGTTTTGGAGCCATTGAGACATGTTTCAGAGGCAGAGGAGGTCATCTACAGAGGTTTTTATTACCTTGAATATTTTTTAAGCCTAGGGCCACCACAAGGGAAGGCCATGCCTAGACCATCTGGTAACCAAATTGAGTAAATAAATAGTCATTTATGATATATTTCAACATTTTAAAATCATTGGAACATTTTCAAAGAGAATTTGATGCATGTAAATAGAATTTTGGGCACAACTGATCTAGTATAGAGGCCTAAGCTATGGAGCTGGACCAAGGAGATGTAGCCCAGGAGTGGTGAACTCCTTCATCAAAACTCGATTTTAATGGATCATTTGGTGATTGTTTGCTGTCATTTATCTTTCTACTGTTAAACCTTTTAAATTGATACTTTAAGCTCTCAAATTCACTCATATAATTTAGTTTTAATTACCTCTTTGACAGAGATAAGGAACAGGGGAACTTATACATCAAGCATAAGATTAATGAATTAGTTTTATATCTGAAAATGAAATTAGCACAACAATAACTAACATTCAATTTAAGATCATAAAGAATGGAATCACCAAGGTAGAGGTACATCCTTTTAATTGTCTGATCTCTTGCTACCTTCAAGAGCTTAGTTTCTTTGACAAGAATCACCCCAGATGATATGAATTTCACTCTCCTGGCAGACGGAACAAAATGTTATCACTAAGCTGAAACTGATGGACCACTCAACAATACATTTAGAGTAATTGTTTCAAACCAATTTTAGTTGGAACATAGCCTTTCCAACTTGAGAGGGCTCTCTCATGAAATTGTATGATATTCAATAGACAATGCTAGGAACAAAGATGGCTAACTCTTGAGTGTGTTTTGAATGGTTTTTATGTAGGTGGATGATGTGAATTAATGGCTACCATTGGGCATGGAGTCAGAGTGGAACTCAATTACATGAGAAACATCTGTCATGGAAGATGAGGCATGTGTACCCTCACAAAAAACATAACTTAAACAATAAAATATATTCATAAAGGAAGTTGGAGCATGTTTAACCCTGAATTCCAAATGATTACTGATAAATCAAACTGAATGAACATTGAAAAGGTAGATAGGATAAACACACATAAGAGTAAATGAAGAATGTCAGGTATGAAAGAAGCTTTCTGCAATTGTATATTACTGATTGAAAAATATTACAAAAGTAGCATCTAGAACAACATTGATCAACCCTCTCTAATCCTCTCATCTCCCTATTTATAGAATTAGACACCTTTACATGTATTCTGCCACCTGGGCTAGACTCTCAAATCCTAATATAAATATATAATCTTAAAATAACTCCATTACGTTGATCAAGAAAAGGGAGATTCTGTTTTGGAGGAGTTTGTAATAAAAAAATACTCTATCACTAATAATTACATCAACAAGAAACTTTAAATGATCCATACAAATGATGTCTATCGAACCCAAAAAAAATGTTGATGTGGAAAACGATCAACTTTAACTTTAGGCCTTGATGTACTAGATTTGCTGATGTTTTGTCAACTGGCGAGCTAGCAAAAGTGAAGTTTTGTCCCTTTATGAAGTGGCAATAGTTGATGAGTTGTCCATTTGATGAAGTGTAGGCTGAGTGTCTTAGTCACCAATGCTATAATGAAATATTAGCAAGAATTTTTATGACTCGTTTCATTTCTTTAATGCAAAAACTGCCTCCAAAAGGACCAAAAAAAAAGACTGCTCGAAAAGAGAGCTTTTAGGCAAGTCTATAGCTTAGTTTTCGTAGAATATTAAAATAGCTATTTCTGCAACCCTTCTGGTCTTTCTGCCTGTGGGAGATTATTATTTGAATAAAATCAGATAATTACATGCATCTAACCAACTCTGTTATGTTATTTTTCAAATTTTTTAGGCTTAATAAAGCCTATAATGAGTTTGTAGTAAAAACTTAGCTTGAAGCTTGGAGTTCTCTACAAACTTGGCTAGTTTGACAAGATTTTCTAATTTTTCCTTGTAAGCCCAAAAACACCAACTTTGCAGGCTGCATATTTATTTCTGAGGTGCCTTAAATTAAAAAATGAGAAAAAATGTGACTTACCCTTATTCATGGAAAAGCATGTGGCTCATCCTCCATTAAAAATGGGCCTTCTTTTCTCAAAATTATGTGTCCGAAATGAGCTCCTATATCCTAATCCTTGATAGTTGTTACACAACGTGATGAGGCATTTGTAAATAAAATCATACTGAAGAAAAACCTATCTTGGGTTTTTGAAAACCATCTCCAGATGTCCAGAATCCACATTTGAAAAACATGTCTAAAACATGGAAAAAATGAACTATGAAAATAGAGCCCAAATACATCTTCGAATCTCCCAATTTGTATCACCTATGAGAAAAGTGAAAGAGGTTAATTTTCTTTGATCCATGTTTGAAAATAAAATATCTCAGCTTTTAAGAACTCATCTTTTTTTACCCATAAACTACTCTTGAAGTTGACTTCTTAAATAATCAAAAAACACAAAAGTATCCCTGTATCTTCAGGGAGAAACGCATGTAGCAATCATTGGTGAAGGCATGTGAAAAAATTGGATCCTCCATAGCCAGTTTCAATTCCATAGGCTCATATATAACTACTGAGCTTGCTTTTTTGGTCTCCTTATGTGCATTTATATCCTCCAAAATAGTGTTTCCCTGCTTGAAATTTTCACACTTGTAAAAAATGTATATGAAAAAAAGCTGCTTGTTGACAGAGGTGGAAACTAACCTAAGAAAAAAACTAGACAAAATATAAATAACAAAAATTGTGGAAATGGATCAATAATATCACAAGGATCAAAAGGTAACTAATGCAGATCGAATGGATGAAATCTAAATTAGGGAAGGAAAGTGGGAGAGGAAAATGAAATGATGGTGATGTAATGATGGCCAAGCATGCCATACATTGTATAATGACTCATAAAAGGTATGCACATGATGAAAAAATAACCCCTAACCACTGAAAAAATGACAACTCATCGATGTTCTTACCACTTACAGAAAAAAACGAGTTCATAGCGAATTCAGTTAGTGGGATGATAGATTCGATACAGAACTGTCAGGTGAGTCCGTAGTGAAAACAATCAATTTTGCAAAGAAAACACTACAGACTCTAGTAAACTCTGCCAAGTGTCAAAAATGGTTTATTTAACCTCATGAATTTGGATTTTTTAAATTTACCTATGACAATACCTTAGTCACATGACTTATAAGCACTTAAACCCTTTAATACTATGTGCCAATCATGAAATTAGATCAATTTTCATGAATTTATTTGACCAAAAAAACTTGATATTACTAAAAATGACACTCCTAAACAGCCTAATTTTTATTAAATATAAAAAAATTAAATAAATCATCCAAAATTGTAGAGGATTTCACGAAGAGATTCAATAAGCACTACAACAAAATACCAAATGAAATCAAGCCAACCCACATTACCACCATGGTTAACTATGAATAAAATTTCGAGCCAAACTTCTCTGTTATGCTTAGGGAGATACATACTTGGAACATATTCAATATGCAATCATAAATAGTTGAGATATAAGGGAGCCTAATTGTAGCTTGAAAACTTAGAATTTTATAGATAGTCGATGAGAACCCTGACCCGGAGAGAGGAAGAGAAGGAAATCAAGATAAAGGTAAGAAAGGTAAGAAGTAGATCAAGGAGGAACCTGACCAACATACCTATCATGAAGATCCATAGAAATAAATAATTGAGGAAATGAATTGATTAATCAAGAACATATCAAAAAAAAATTCCCAACTTGAGGCTGAAGCCCTAGGCAAAAATCCTAACCAACCTCCTCACAATCCACCCTTTTTTCCGAAAACATTTTCACCCACAACAACCAAAAATGGGTAGGAGAACAGAATAACAACCTATACAAGCACCCATTAGGAGATATCTAAATTTTCAAACTCATGAATATTTTGAAGAGTATAACCTAGAAGAAGAAATAAAATAAGTAGGAGTCTCAATTCCAACCATCTACACTAACGAGAATGATTACGCACATTCCCTCATGACATGTGAAATTAAAACCCTATATGATGGCAAAGTATATCAAGACTATGGAGTTAAAAATTCTCAATATAAAATAATAATATATTCCATTATGGTATGGATCATAAGGGATTATGACCTCGGGCCTAAAGAAATACAACCTTCCATTACAAACCAACAAACCAAACCTAAGAAACTAGTAATATCATCATATGATCGAGAAAATACACAAACTAACAGCCTCCCACCACTCGAGCCTTTAATCACAAGACTAGAAGTTCCGATGAAGAAGAGGAAAAATATTTTGGACCCAAATCCACTCTCGACACAAGGAGCAGAGGTATCTAGGGATTCCATAGGTGCACCACCGTAGTGTAAACCAACCAAGGAGGAAGAAGGAAACACACCCACACCTTTTGCCCTTGAACAAGAACTATGTAATATCAAAGTTCTCGTCCCTTTATTGAAATTAGCATAGAACCCATCCCACCAATCATTAATACAAAAAAAATATGATCCCCTCCAAATATATCACTCATAATGACACCCTCAATATTCAAGAATATTGTTCACATGTTGATTTTGTACGTCATGTTGATTAGAATCTAGATCAAGGGAAAAAATAAGCTCAAAATTTAAAGCGATTAGAATTGCACCAAACCATAATTACAACAACCGGCCTATCACAAGGAATCCAACACAACTCATTTCTTCGAAAACCAAGTTTGGATGAAGGAGTTATGGACTACTGATCGCAGTTTAGAATAGGAAAATTTAAAAAAAAAAAAAATTGCAGAATAGGTACACTTGATGACATGGAAGTTTAGTCAACATGCAAAGAATATTCTTCAGTTTTTGTCCAATGGGACTATGAAAAGTGTCACTGTGGTATTTGCAAGTTTGGTTTGTGAAGGTAAAAATCGCCCAATGACCTCCAAGGTTTAATGTGGATTCATGATATTTATGTGTTGGAAATTAATTTTTAAATATTAAGATTATATATATATATATATATATATATATATATATATATATATAATAACATAATATAATATAAATATATATATATATATATATTATATGATTTAATTACCATATATATATATATATATATATATATATATATATATATATATATATATATATATATATATATATATATATATATATTTTAAATCTTAATAATTAAAATTCCATATTTAAAATTAAAAAGACCAAAGTCTCAAATCTGATTTAAATGATATGATATGGCATTTCATTAAAGTGATATTATAAAGGATTTAATCAAGGTTTGGTTATACATTAACATGGTGGGAAACACATATATGTAAAACCATATTATGGTGCTGGAAAAGTCTGTTGACATTGTAAATAACCTAAGGTCCGAACAAAAATTACGGTGGGAATTATTAAGATAATGTTAGCATATTCCATGGCGTATTACAATGGATGAAAAAAATACATGTGGGAGGGCGAGGTCAGGGTTCGACCCCATGACCTCCGCCTTACCACTACCACCCAATACCAACACACCAAAACACTGTACATTGAAAACATTGGCATGAAACTTATATTTAAGGTGGTTCCTTTAGCGATGGCAGAGGACAGGAGGAGCGGGCCAACCCTCCTCACATTATTGTTTCATGTGACCTCATGCAAGCACCTTACACTAATTTCAGATTAGTGCACAATGTAATGTTCATTTTTTAGGAATTTCAGCAATTAGAAATCTATTCCAGATATTGACTGAAGGGGCACTTACTGGATATGTCACCTTCTCAAGGAAGTGTGAGATCCGGAGGAAATCTGGCCCTTTTCAGACTCTGTCTATAGAGCTTCTTGAAGAATCCCACTCAAAAGTGAGCTACAACAATATGCAAACAAATACATGAAGATCAACTTGTTTCAATCTCAGAAAATGATAGAAGAATTCATAGTCATTGTATTAGCTCATAGCAGAAAAATAAGTGTACAACATCTTTAGGGAAAGAGCACTCAAGAGAGGGAATGATCATCTTCAAAGATCAAGTACATGAAAGCATGAAATATACTGCTGCATAAACTGCCCTAGCTATGACTGCACAGTCTTATGGAGACACTGCTACATACAAATGTGAAATACGATGATATTGCAATAGAGTTCAACAATTGAGGGGGAGTGTGCTATCAACCCCTAAAAAAAATGATATAATGATAATACAAAAATCCTCAAGAGGATTGGCTACACTAGATGCATAGAATGGAAAAATACCAAAATGTCGGAGTTGCTGGGTAGTAGTAGCAACTCATAATCAAAATGGAAGGAGATGGTAGAATATGCTCTACAATCTGAATCAATCTCCTCCAAAGGATTTTCGTAGTGCAAGGCCGATCCCGACACTGGAAATCTCTCCCTCCAATGTGATGGTGCAAACCCCCACTGCAGACTAACTCTGAAATAACGGAGTCTATGGGAGGGACTGCACTGATGAAGATGGGAGAAAGCTTGGCCTACTGCCAAAATCTGCAAATGAGCTCAATAACACTCCTCAATGATATCTCCACTAAATGGAGACTCCTTTCTCTGCAAATAAAGTCCCGGAGTGATGTGGTGGAAGCCTCCACTGCAACCCGAGAAACACAATGTCTTCTTGCTGCAAGAATAACAATGTGATGGAAGAGAATGCTTTAGCCTTGAGCCAAGGTGTGGAGAAAGCTAAAGATAAATTCCTCAAGAGGCCTCTCATGAGGAGTAAGGAATCCTAAACAAGAACTCCCCCAACAACTCTGCTAAATAGCAAGAGTATGCTCCTTGTCTCTAAAGACAATGAAATCAATAATCTCTTCATGAGAAACAATGGTTGTATTTCCCTCCTCTTATACAATTGTGAGCTCCCTCTCGATGGGCCCCACTTCATTATGGTTTTACTTCTCAAGGAATCTTCCCTCCTTCTCTATTACGTTGTACCACAATGTGCTTTCCACCTCATAGCCTATGCAGTTTGACTTTCGTCAACTTGACCTAGCCACTTTGCAAAATAGCCCCTTTTGACCCATGGAGGTGTGAAATCAAATTCAAAAATGATCCTTATGAGGGAATTTATTTTGCTTTTCATTATTCATGGGTCCCCTTACCCATTTATTCTCCTCCTATGTGAAATTAGCAAAAATTAATGTTCCAATTATTTGCATGAAAATTTTGGAACATTACAGTCCTCCCCTCCCAAATGTTGCTTGTCCTCAAGCAACTGTAAGTACATAAATGGAAAGCCTCCTCTAAAGTCATGGAGTCTATGAAGTGTTTGAGGAACATCTTCCTCATGTGGATCCTCCATCTCCAAGCTACGAGCCATGCAAAATGATTTACCTTCCAACTAGGCAACTCCTAAAAATAATCCTCCACCTTGTGCTCATGTAGAATAGGTGCAATGAAGTTCTGAACATGGTAAGCTTCATGTCCTACCCCACGATGTCCTCTTATCCACTCATGATAAATGTGGAATGCAAGCTGAACTCGAGCTGCAATAATGTTTCCTTCAAGAGGCAAGATGAAGTATAGATCCCCAAGGACCTCTCCTCCAATGCAGCAAATCAAGCTAGCCAAAATCATCTCATATGTGATGAGTTGGAATTCATCATCATATGGAATCCAAACAATCATATGGTTCACCTCATGGAAAAAAATGGGCTTAACATGGTGACCATATCATCTCCCATACTCCACTTGCAGCATGAGCTACAAAAACAATGGAGGTCCCTCCTCCCAAAGGGCACATCCACCCAATGAATTCCTCCCTCATCACGATACATATGGGGCTGCTGCTGATATATGGATGAAACATAGTGGTCTTCAAGAGAAACCCAAGCCACCCCATCAAACATGTAAACCATGAAATGCATCCTCCAAAAATTCAGGCTCTCTAAATAGCTCCTCCCACATGAAGGAAAGAGGTGAAGCTTGGCAATCATGGGCTGCCCATTGTTTTCCTTGAAACATACACCATGCAAAGTAGGGAGAATCATACTCCAAATGGGCATCTCCAACTCATATCCCACTTTCCAAACAAATCTCCCCATGTAAAAATAAAACTTAACAACACATGGAAGCAAGAAAAAATAGGAACAAGTTGTCATATGACAACCTGAAAGTGGATCATAGTTCCACTCATGGAACCTGTGCAGTGCACTCACTACCTGCATCAAAAAAAAAAACAACAAGTGCTTTTCCAATCACTTTTTTTGTTGCCACAATCATATCATAAGATGGAAACATGAACATAAAATATGGTGTTAATAGTTCCCACCAAGAATCATGTGGCTTCCCCCATAGTCCACCCATGAAATAGCCAATCTCAATTCTTCAAATGTTTCCAAGTACATCATCATATAAAACATGAAAAAGGATGATCCTCCTCAATACCCCATGTTGATCATATAAAGTAAAGGAAGGAAAATAATAATACAAATGTATACCTCCTCTACCGGGTATATGGACATTGTGCTGAAATTTCTCAACTGAAAGTATTCCCTTACTCCCAATGAGTAGGAAGGTGGTTGTGACATCCTAATCATCATCATCCAGGCTATGCAACTCTCCATATGCTGATATATATCCTGTTGGATGCCCTCCCAAATGAACTCCTTTGCCAAAGTAAGATATGCATCAAGATGCATGGAAAAGAAGTCCCCCTATGTTGCAAGTAGCATCTTCTCCTTTAGAATAGAGGCTTTAGTCAAGAAGACTATGCCATGTGAGTAGATGACCATATCCTCTACCATATATCTATCACTTCTCTCTGGGTCATCAAGCATACTGCAAGCACCAAAATCCTTGGAGTACCCCACTAAGAGTGAAGATCTCTAGTAAGGATCAATCCTCCTAAGAGACAGCGTTGGTGATCTGGCATGTGTAGCTCTCCTGCTACTCCTGTCTACTACTTTGACATCCCTCATGCCAAATTTTTCCTCCAAACTCTTCACCTCTCCAAAATCCAAGAGTGGTGAATCCCACAACATGATGCCTCTCATCAATGATAGATCTGGTGGTCTCCCTGGTGGGATGCCCCTATGCAATGAGACATCAATGTTAAGAGTAGACTGTACATATGGTTGGGAAACCTTGCACTTGCTCTCCCTATGTAGTATGACCTTTCTCCTCTTTTCCTTAACTTTTTGGAATTGAGAAGGGTGTGTGCCTCTCATCACATGATGTTGCTCTTTCTCTCCTCCTCTTTCTTCCAGCTGCAAAATGGCACAATCATGCTGCTCCTGATTGTGCTTGGACCTCCATGTATGAGATCCTGGGGACCTTCCTACAATGATTCAAGAATCCCTCTTATTGGAGCATGTGCAGCTCCTTCCTCTGCATGAGGTACTAGATCAGCTCTATGATTGAAAATGTTGTTGCCCTTCTCCTCATCAACATATGTGGGCAACTCCTCCAAAATGAGGTCCTCTCTTTAAAAAGAGACCTCCATGACTCCTTGTGCCAAAATCCGAGATGCAGGTCTTACCTCCAATAAAGCATCATGCATGATATCAGCCTCCTCTAAGGGTTTCTGAAGTGATCTTAAGCCCATGAATTCCTCCATCACATGCAAGGGTTTGTTTTTCTAGGAATTTTTGTTTCCTCCACGTGTGTTTCAGATTTCTTCCCACCAAATTTTTCCATCAAAGCCCTAATGAAAATTTCATAGGAAGAAGTATTTGAATTTTTCAAAGAAAAATACTCAAATAACCTCCACCCATGAACCTTACCTCCAAAGTGTAGTGCTACTACTCTGATAGCTTCCTCTTCGGGAATCTGATGCTGCTGCAGAAAGGTGTCTAGCTCTTTTACCCATGCTTTGGCTGAAAGTGTAAGGGACTCATAAAAGATAGATATAATAAATCCATCCACATTATGCTACTTTCTCCTCCCTACCATGACCTTTCAAAACTCTGGGAAAGAGACGTGATCTCTAAACTTATGAGTTTGAGATTCATACTCATGTAAGAAACCACTAAGAGTTCCCTTCTCCAGTATGCCTTCTTCTTATTTTCTACTCATGGAAAAGCTGGCCATGTGACTGTGCTGTACCCCCTAGTGTGTAGCTGAATGCTCACACTCATGGAAAAATCTAGAGCTGGCCCTTGATTCAGCCCTTTTATTTTCTTCTCCAAAATATGGAGCCTTTTTCCTGCTTATTTATTGGTCTCCTTGATGAGAATAGGAAGTGCAAGGTTCTTCCTCTTCTTCTTGCTTCTCCTCTATGGAGAGGTTCTTCTTTGCTCTAAAAATGGATGAGATCAAGCTCATCTTCTTCATCTTTATTTATTCTTATTTCTTGGGCTTGAAGGCCACAGGCTGAGCCAAGAAAGGTGCTCTGATACCACTGTAATGTTCCCTTTTCAGGAATGTCAGCAATCAACAATCTATTCCAGAAATTGACTGAAGGGGCATTTACCGGATATGTCACCTTCTCAAGGAAATGTGAGATCTGAAGGCTATCTGGCCCTTTTCAGGCTCTTTCTATAGAGCTTCTTGAAGAATCCCACTCAAAAGTGAGCTATAGAAATATGCAAACAAATACATGAAGATAAACTTACTTTAATCTCAGAAAATGATAGAAGAACTCATAGCCATTGTATTAGCTCATAGCAACAAAATAAGTGTATAACATCTTGAGGGAAAGACCACTCAAGAGAGGGAATGATCAACCTCAAAGAGAAAGTACATGAAAGCATGAAATATACTGCTGCATAAACTGCCCTAGCTATGACTGCGCAGTCTTATGGGGACACTGCTACATACAAATGTGAAATATGATGATATTGAAATAGAGCTCAAGAAATGAGGGGGAGTGTGCTATCAACCCCTGAAAGAAATGATACACTGATAATACAAAAATCCTTAAGAGCATTGGATATACTAGATGCATAGAATGGAAAAATACCAAAATGCCAAAGTTGCTGGGTAGCAATAGCAACTCATAATCAAAATGGAAGGAGATGGTCGAATCTGCTCTACAATCTGAATCAATCTCCTCCAAAGGATTTCCGGAGTGCAAGGCTGATCCCGACACTGGAAATCTCTCCCTCCAATGTGATGGTGCAAACACCTACTGCAGACTAACTCTAGAATAAGGCAGTCTATGGGAGGGATTGCGCTGATGAAGATTGGAGAAAGCTTGTCCTACTTCCAAAATCTGCAAATGATCTCAATAACACTCCTCAATGATATCTCCACTAAATGGAGACTCCTTTCTCTGCAAATCAAGTCCTAAAGTGATGTGGTGGAAGCCTCCGCTGTAACCCTAGCAACACAATGTCTTCTTGCTGCAAGAATAACGCTTTGATAGAAGAGAATGATTTGGCCTTGAGCCAAGGTGTGGAGAAAGCTGAAGATCAATTCCTCAAGAGGCCTCTCATGAGGAGGAAGGAATCCTAAACAGGAATTCCACCAGCAACTCTGCTAAACAACAGGAATATGCTCCTTGTCTCTCAAGACAACAAAATCAATAATCTCTTCATGAGCAAAAATGGTTGTCTTGCCCTCCTCTTATACAATTGTGAGCTCCCTCTCCATGGGCCCCACTTCATGAGGGTTTTCCTTCTCAAGGAATCTTCCCTCCTTCTCTATTGCGTTGTACCACAATCTACTTTCCACCTCATAGCCCCTGTAGTTTGACTTTGGTCAACTTGACCTAGCCACTTTGCAAAATAGCCCCTTTTCACCCATGGAGGTGTGAAATAAAATTAAAAAATGATCCCTTACGAGGGATTTTATTGTTCTTTTCATTATTCATGGGTCTCCTTACCCATTTGTTCTCCTCCTATGTGAAATTAGAAAAAATTTATGTTCCAATTATCTACATGAAAATTTTGGAACACTACACATAGTTAGCCATAATTACTCTGGAAGTTAACATGGCAGAATTTTAGCAGCCACCTACAAATCCAGTGCCATTTCCAAATTTGTCGGGCTTATCTAACAGTTTTCTAGATTTGGAGGTAGAATTTAGGGAAAAATTTAATGAGGCCTATCTTTCTCAATTTTCTACCAATGTTGGCTCAAAGATAGTCATTATTAGTATATTGGCATGTTATTAATCAATTAAAATAACTTTTAGAGGCAATGGAGGTCATATGCAGGTGTTTTTGATCATTTGAATATTTTTTAAGCTTAGGGCCAGCAAGAGGGAAGGCCATGACCAGATCAACTGAAGGTCAATTTCAATGAATGAATAGTCAATTTTTAATGTATTTGATACTTTGAACATATTGGTACATTTTTTAGAGGCGTTGGAGCACATATGAAGTGGCTTTTGTAACTTTGGAGATTAAACAAGCCTATGGCCACCGAGATTTGATTTCAAGCCTAGAGGAGATGGTAACCAAATTCAGAGATTGGATTGTAATTTTAGAGGTATTTGCATGTTATGAAGCAAATGGAATAGTTAGAAAAACCATCGTAGCAATAGTGGTGCTTGTAATCAGTCATTTTACTCATAATTTGAAGAGGGCCTAACTAGTTAAAGCAGGTCCATGGAGATGTAGACCAAGAAGGGTGAAATGTATCATCCTCCATTATGCTATGTGATCCCTATGAGTTATGTTTCTACATTTAATTTTCTTTATATGGGTCTTTAATTTCTAATTAACTCATAATTTTATCATCAAGAACACATGAAACTACACACATAAAACCCTTCACAAGTGGTAAAATGAGATGATCCTTAAATGCATTTTTAATACTTATGAGGGAGTTTGAATAACAATAACAAGTTTTTCCATATTCAGATCAAGTTGGTATCAAAGAAATTTTTTATCTCATTTTAGCCAAGGATAGCTAAGTCTTCTATAGCTATTGGCTTTTAAATTTGTGAAAGGAGAATTTAATGGTTTCCCAAGTTTATATGTGAAGGAGAAGGTCAAAATTGAGATTTCAGATTCTCAAATCATAGAAAAGAAGCTTTATATGATTTGCATGTGTGATGGCATCTTCATTAAGTGATGCTTCTACTCTATCTTCCTTACAAAAAATCTTTGATAAAGAGATGTTGCAGAAACTCTACATCATGATTGATAGGATGTAAGTGAAGTATGAAGGTAATAGGAAGGGAATTAAAATTCAAGAGTAGCTGATTTCCATGAAGGAGGAGAAGCAAGAGCTTCTTAAGAAAATGCATGAGATGGAGTCTCATCTCCATTTTGAAAATGATAACCTTGAAAAGATGCATGAGATGTGGACTCAACTCCATGAGGCCAAGGAAGCCTTAGCCAAGTATGTGCTTGAAAAAGAGGTATGAAATTTAAGTTTATCTTAAAATTCATTTCAAAATGAATGTGTAGGTTCTTTTCAAAGATACTCTAGAGGAATAGGGTCCAAATTACTGATAAAGATGGGATATGGAGGTAAAGGGTTAGGAAAACATGCACGAGGCATGTTTAAGCCAATTGTTGTTGAGGAAAGGCATAAGTATTTGGGTCTTGGTAATAGAAAACATGATAGAGAAAGATCTAAAGCCAACGAGGCACATGAAAGTGTTCCAAGAAGGAATTTTATTTCATGTTCATTACCTCAAGCTTGTGAAGATTATGTTCATTAGGAATGCAAAATTTTTACACCCACTTTGCAAGAAGGTTCTCATAAGCATGCATCTAATGAGAATGGCAAACAAGAGGATGCTAAAATCTCTAAATTTGTTGAATTCATTTTTGGTATTCCGAAGAGAGTCATTACATCATAAAATTGACCTCCTCAAGAAGGCGACAAAGGTGAATGTTCAAGGTATAAATATGATTTTAATCAAGTTGCTTTTGATTATGATAAACATGGAAAAATCTCACATAATATTTGGAGAAATTTTTCATGTTCCTTTTGTGGTTTGGATAACCATAACATTTCAACGTGTTGAAAGAGGATAGACATGCATAGGAAAATTTTGAGGCAAAGGAAGAAAAAATCCAAAGGCCCATTGGATAATGGAAGCCATGCTGAAAAGAAGATGAAATTGTTTTTCATTCATTGCCATAAGCAAGGAAATCTTGTAGACAAGTGTTGGAATTTGTATCCGACAAATCATCCATGACATTTGAAGAAGGTGGATAAAGAGAATGGCAAGAATGGAAAATAAGATTCCATAATCGATGTTGGTCAAGATGATTCACGTGATGATGATGATGTGCAGCTGGAAGAAGCACCATTGAAATGGTTTTATAAGAGATGGTTAGGTTTCTTATCCAATTAAGGCTTTGCATGTAATTTGATGTTGATGCATTTATTTGCCAATGGAATGCATGTTGCATGTTTATGCCAAGAAGGTGTTTCAAAGTGGAGTATGTTGACTCACTTTGTTGCAGCAAACATTTGTTCATTTTAGCTTTAAATTAAATGTACCTATGAATGGATTTCTTGTAATTATGATTGTACTTGGGAGAGAGTTGAAGAATTGTATACATGCATGAGAGTTTGTGTTTATGAACTATGGAATTTTGATGATTTCATTGTACTTGAACATGCATGAGTAATTGACTTGTGTTGGTCGATTGCTTTGTTTAACATGTATGCTGTCAACTTGAGAGTGTTGATCATTTGCATATGCATGAGTGTCGACATGTGTTGGTCGATTGATTTTTGCATGCATGTCATATCGACTTGTAAGAGTTGATTTTGTCTCCAAATATGAAAAGGAGATGCTGACGAAGTGTTTCATGATGTGAAATTATTTTTTTTTTGGGAAAAGAATCATCAAGTTGTTACAAATGCTTATGCTTTACTTGAGAATTAGTTGTTTGAAGAGGCAAGTTTTTGTCGACTTGTGTTTGTTCCATAATTTTTGACACCAAGATGTGAGGGTACATGGCGATGTTCACATGATGTGAAATTTTTTTCTTTGAAGGAGAAAGAGGATATGCCGTCAAGTTGTTTCTTGCATGATTTGTTTTTCAGATTAATGGTTGTAACTGAATTTTATGTGTTTGTGACAAGATGTCAAAGAAAAATTTTGTAGCCATTGTAGACCATTTTATGTGTTGACACCAAGAAGAGAAGGAGATTGTGAATGCATTCTTCTAGATGCAGAATTTGTCACCATGGAGGTAAAAGAATGGTCATTTATTTTATTATTTTTACTGATGATTGGAACTCATTGTTGTAGTTCACTCATCGTGCAAAGGAGGAAAAATATTATAAGTGGGAAGGCATCGAGGAATTGATTTGGTACAACAAAAGAGTTATATTAGCAAGCAACCAACAAGTGTTGGATTAGGTCAGCAGCAAAAGGAGAACAATGGTTGAAGAGCCAAGCCATTTTCAAGGCAAGGAAATGCGTGCTAGTGATGAAGTGGTTTTCATAGTGATTTATCCAAGTAGAATCAAGATGATAGAACTTGGGAAATAGAAGAGTGCTCTGCTCTTATTAGATAACCAGTTTTTTGAGGTCTAAAAGCATGTTAGTGGGAAGGAGTGATCATAATCTAGATCAGGGGAAAAAAGTAGCTCAAAATTCAAAGTGCTCAAAATTGAACCAAGACAAAATGAAAATAACCCGCTCGTCATAAGGGATCCAAGGTAGCTTGTTTCGTTGAAAACCGAGTTCAGATGAAGGAGTTATGGTCCGATGATCGATGTTTAGAACATGAAAAGTTTTAAAAAATATATTGTAGAACAAGTACAGTTGATGACATGGCAGTCCAGTTAGCATGCATAGACTATTATTTAGTTTTAGTCTAATGGGATTGTGAAAAGTGTCACTACAAGATTCACTAGTTTGGTTTGTGAAGGTAAAAATTGCCTAAAGTCCTCGAAGGTTGAATGTGGGTTCATGATATTTATGTGTTGAAAATTCATTTTTAAATATATATATATATATATATATATATATATATATATATATATATATATATATATATATATATATATATATATATATATATATATATATATATATATATATATATATATACACTATATTATATGATTTCGTTATCATATATTATATTATGTTATTATATATATATATATATATTATTAATTTTAAATATCAATAATTAAAATTCCACATTTAAAATAAAAAAGAACAAAGTCTGAAATCTGATTCAAATGATATGATATGGAATTTCATTAAAGCCATATTATAAAAGATTTAATAAAGGTTTGGTGATACATTAACATGGTGGGAAACACATATATATATAACCATATTACAGTGGTGGAAAAGGCCATTGACATTGTAAATAACCTAAAATATGAACAAAAATTATGGTGGGCATTATTAACATTATGTTGGCATATTCCATGGCGTATTGCAGTGGTTGGAAAAAATATGTGTGGAGGGGCGAGGTTTGGGGTTGGACCCCGTGACCTCTGCCCTACCTCCATCACCCAATACCAACACACCACATCATTGTACATTGAAAACATTGGCGTGCAACTTATATTTAAGGTGGTGTGTTTCTCGATGGCGTAGGAGAGGACGAGCGGGCCAACCCTCCTCCTCACATGATCATTTTATGTGACCTCATGCAAGCACCTTCCATTAATACATATTAGTGTGCAGATAGCCATAATTAATATGCAGTTATCCACAATCAATCTGGTAATTAACTTGGCATGATTTTAGCAGCCACCTCCAGATCCGGTGCCACTTCCAAATTTGTCAGGGTTATCTCGCAATTTTCCATATTTAGAGGCAAAATCTAGGCAAAACTTTAATGACGTCTATATTGCTCATTTTTCAACCAAATTTTTTTCAAGGATAGTCATTATTAGCAGATTGGCATTATCTGAATCAATTGGAACAACTTGCAGAGGCAATGGAGCTCATCTACGTGTTTTTGGTCACTTGAATATTTTTGAAGCTCATGGTAACCAGGAGAGAAGGACATGCCTAGATTAGCTGAAGGCCAATTTCAATGTATGAATTTTATGTATTTGATTTTATGTACACAATGTTACAGATTATGGAGACATTGGAGAAAATCTAAAGGTTATTTTGTCACTTTGGAGATTAAACAAGCCCATGGCCACTAGGATTGGAGGTCAAGCCTAGAGGGTATGGTAACCAAATTCAAAGATTGGATAGTCATTTTTGGGGTATTTGAGTGTTATGAATCCAATGGAACTATAAAAAAAACCATTGGAGCAATATCGGTACTCGAACTCAGACATTTTATTCATAGTACCAAGAGGGCCTAGCTAGTTAAAGCAGGTCCATGGAGATGTAGCCCAGGAAGGGTGAACTCCATCATCATCCATTATGTTTTGTGATTGCTGTGAGTTAATTTTATACATTTTTTTTTTGTATATGGGTTTTTAATTTTTATTTAACTCATAATTTGATCATCAATAACACATGAAACTACTCAAATAAACCCCTTCACAAGTGGTAAAATGAGACAATCCTTAAACACATTTTTAATACTGATGAGGGAACTTGCATAGCAATAACAAGTTTTCCCATATTCATATCACATGTAGATGAAGAATAAAATGGTATTCCCCCTTTATACATCACTATGAACATGCATCATAAGTTTCTACACAATTGCATGTGGGACTCTTGGGCATCCAACAACCTCATGTCGAATTCATTCATGGTAAATTTAGGATTAGATAGTACAAAACCGTACCATTCTCTCTACTCTTTTGATTCCAAGATAGTAAATTTCCTTGACCTAATCAAGGAATTAGTAGTCTCCCTTACCCAAATACCAAATAAGAGTTTGGTCATGGACACTGTGGTATCCTCCATCCTAGCCTCCTATGATATGCTCCTCTCCAAATCACGGGTTGGGAAATTGGATGAAACTCTCCAAATCATCTTATCATATGCCACCATCTAGTGTTAGAAGGATAGGAACATAGAATATATAGAGATTATAATCTCATTTAAGTAATTTTTTATGCTAAGAAATCCAAGAACATACATGTCTCTGCTTTAGAATAATTGATGGGATGCTATAGCCTATCAATTACCCCTGAACTTGTTGTTAAGACAATGACTAGTCATATGATGCAAGACATTACATGTGAACCTTATTATGTGTGGAATCTATTCTTTGATATAGCATGTTTTCAGGAAGGTATAGGAACAAGAGTTATTTTGATACCAACCATAGGGAAAAACATCTCACTCTCCTATAAATAGAAATTGATGCTACTAATAACGTCACTGCATATGAAGCATTGATTTTAGGACTAAAAATGACCTGTAAAATGGGAATAAAGAATCACACAACTTTTATGGATTTAGAATTAGCAATCTTTCAAGTAAGGAACATTTATACCACCATACACCCCGAATGAGGTCTTATCGAAATGTTGTTTGTGATATTATTGAGAATTATTTTGATTATTTTAACATTACAGTTGTGCATATGGAGGATATTTAGGCTACAGATTCCTTAGTAATCACTTGTAACTCATTCTAACATGCTCCAAAGTTGAAATTGAATTACAAGGTAGAAATGTGTTACCGACCTTTTACCTTTGACAACATAAAACATTAGAAAGTTTCTGAAGATTTGCAACAGTTGAAGATATTCCTAGAACTTGTGGATGAGATTTCAACAATCAATATCTATTTGAATGGAGAATCATTGGAGGATGATAAAAATGAATAATCCTATCACAATGATGCTTGGCACATAAGGAAATAAATGGGCACATGGAATAACATAAACTTGGCACATAAGGAAATCCTCAAACAATGAAACTTTCTAAGCCCTTGCAACTTGATTTAAAAATGAGGTACATTGAGTTATTTAAATAGTTTAAGGATGTTTTCTTATGGAGTTATGAATACTTGAAAACCCATAATACTTCCATTATTCAACATAGGATACCATTAAGAGAAAATACTAAGCCATTTGTGAATTTTTTTTTGAGATTTAATCCTGTTCTATTTCCGAAAATAGAAAGGGAAATAAAAAAAAAATGTTGCATGGAAATATCATACTTCCGCTAAGGTATTCCAAATGGATGGCCGATCTGGTACCTTTCTAAGAGAAGAATGGAGGTATCAGGCTTTCTGTGGATTTCAGGAACTCGAAGCACTATTTTTTGAAAGATAATTATCGTCTTCTGAAGATGAACGACTTGACACAAAAAGTGATAGAAGCATGAGGATTATCAATGATGGATGGCTTCTCGGGTTACAACCATATAGTGATGCACCATCACGACAATGATAACAAAACATTCACAATTCCATGGGGTAAATTTATGTATGATGAAATCACTTTTGGGTTGATGAATGCATGAGATAATTTTCAAAGAGCCATGGATATTTCATTTTCTGGAGGGTGGGACCAATTCATACTCATATATTTGGATGACATGACTATTTTCTCAAAATCAAACAAAGACTAGTTGGAACATTTGACATAAGGCCTTCCTCAAGTGCATGAAATTTGGCCTTCATTAGATACTAAGAAGTCATTATTTACATTTCAATAATGGAAACTGTTAGGACATATAACCTCAAAAAAAAGGTGTGAGAGTTGACCTGGAGCTAGTGGAAGCTACTTAGAAGATTGGTTTTCTTCAAAATAAAAAGGAAGTCCAAAACTTCTTGGGTATAATCAAGTTCTTACATAGATGCTTGCAAACTATGCAGAACTCTTTAAGTACATTACCAACATTCTTAAAAAATATGAAGAAGTCAAGTGGAATATAGAATTGAGGGAATCATTTGAACAAATCAAGAGAGCCATTATGGAAGTCTCAATTGTAGAAAGTCCCAATCATTCTAAGGAGTTTATGATTTTTGCATTTCCATCAAAACAAAAAATAACTGTAGTTCTGCTACAAAAGAATGAAGAATGGTACGAGAAACCTATATATTTATTTATTCATGCTCAAAGATATGAATGATTAAGATAAATTATTTTATAGAATCAAGCATATTATATTATTAAGGATTTCAAGGTGTTTCAGTGATCAGAATCTGGAACAGCAACAAAAATTTTCTCGAAATTCAAAGTTCTCAGGATTGCACCAAACCAGCACGACAATGACCAGCCTGTCGCCAGGATAATTTCAATAATTAATATTAAACATTGTTTAAATGTTAACAATATGTCTGATGATCTATTGTATGGGGAAATACCAATTCAAGATTCATCTGTCAAAGACGAGTTAGTATTGTATGGGGTAATGGAAATTCAAGTTTCATCCTCCAAAGATGAATTAGTGTTGAGATACTCTCCTTCAAAATTTATTGATCGACATCATAACATATCTTTGATATATGTGTGTTTTTTACTTAGAAATGTGTCATTTTTACTGACCATGTGTTTTTTCAATTATATACCTAGTGTGCTCCCACTATGTAAGCACAACTTAGTGAACTTCATGTTTTAGAAAATTTTGTATTTAATTTTCAAAATGTGCACCCATTATGTAAGAACAATTCAAATTGGTGAACTTCATGTTTTATAAAATTTTGTATTTTATTTTCAAAATGTTCAGGACTTCAAGAAATTTTTGTTTAAAGTGAGTTTTACACATCAATTTGTTCTTTGAAAGTTTGTGTTTTACATAATGTGTTTGTGCTCCAACATTTGTGTAAATTACATCATTTTTTTGAATTCTTTTGAAACAATTTTAAATAGTAATTCTAAAAAGAATTATAAATGCACGAGGTAACTTCTTAAATATCATGTATCTAAGTATTTTTAGATAGATCCATATATATCATGAATGATCATTTTACACATGATTCTCCGAGGTTTTAAAAATTACAGGTATCTATGTAACTATATATATCCACTATATATATATATATATATATATATATATATATATATATATATATATATATATATATATATATCATGGATCATGATCATTTTGCACGTGATTCTTTGAGGTGAACATCAATAGAGTCTCATGCCTCTATGAGAGAGGGGGATCATGGATCGGGTGATGTTCATGGTATTTATATTAAATGTGCATGTTTTTAAATTAAATTCGAATATATAATATTATCCCCATACATACATGTATACATATTGAATTTATTTTTTAACAATTTTGTGAGATAAAGTAATTTTTAATAAATTTCATTTTATAGGAGTTCAAAGGAAAAGAATATCTAGTCAATCAATGGAGCCTAGCCATAATTCAGACAATCGCGGTATGGTTTGCGCAATATAATCTTGATCATATGTATGTATTTATATATATGTATATATATATTTGAATTGCTTATAAATTCATGTTTCTTATGAAGCTTCCCTCTCGTTGCGTGAGGGTGGTGGTGGTGCACATTCCCCTAGTGGCCAATCAATAAGTGGTGGCCAATCAATAGGTTGTGGCCAATCATGTGAGGGCGATGGTACACATTCCCCCGATGGCTAATCAATGGGTGGTCATGTTGGTTTCAACTAATGGGTTGTGGCCAATCAATGGGTGGTCATTCTGGTTATCAACCATCTCAGGGTGGGAATGATGTTGCTGAGCCATATTGAGGTGGCCATCAATATGAATATTATTTTCATTCAATTATTAATTTGTTAAATTATTTATATAATTTTTTATGTTTAAAAATCAAATTTGTACACATTTGTACACATGTTTTTTTAATTCATACATAATTTTATATTGATGGAGAGGGTGAAAATGTTGTTTGGAAAAGACATAGGCTAGATAACGTTATTCAAGAAGAAGGTTGTACACCAACCACAACTTATCCTTCTGAAATCCCTTATTATTTACCTTTGTGAATGAACATCCAACAATGCACATTGCAAAGGTGCGAACATATTTATCCAAAATTGAAGAAAGATGTTATCTTTGAAACTACCAACTGAGAGTCAAGAAAGAATAGAAGTGGTTACGCACTCTTTAAGCACACTTGTAGATGTTTACAAAATGCTTCACTTTTGCAGAAGTGACGAGGAGAAGAAAGAAAATAGTAATGGGTCCTGATACATGTGAAGATGTTAAAAAAAAAGTTACAAAATAAATGGAAAAATATATGTTTAATTTCAAAGAAGGGCTGAAAATAAATATGCTAAAGGTGCAATATTTCAAGCACCCTAATATAGTCAGCCATTTGTATGATAGGAACTTTTCGACCTATTTAATACTACCATGGAATGACAAGGTTCCTATTTATTTTTCAAAATGATTTTATGCAGAATTGGCTTTGGGAATGAAACCCAATTATAATGGAATTCCTTCTGAATTTTCTGGTCGCGGGAAATGATGTGACCATATGGGCGCTAAGTGTGAGGCTGAGTTTCCTTTCCCTGAGCCACCATTCATAAGCCGACCTCCTCGTGTAAAATATTTGTGGTCAGAGATGGATGCCACTTCTAAAATTAGTCGAGAGGAAAGAGATGCCATCATAGACAATGTTCAGACTCGACTTGGTGGAATTAATATTGGTCTGAATCGACAAAGAGCATCAGAGAATGCACATGCTAATTTTGTGTATAGTACATATTATGAGATAGAAAACATGAGTAGTGAAGATCTTAGAACATATGAAAATCATTGTTGCAATGATTGGCAGGACTTAATTCTTCATGAGAAAGAGGGCATGGGATCGATATATGTTAATGGTTAGGGTGAATATTTTAATGCAATTTGTAACTTGCATATTTTTTTGATAATATCATGGTCCAAGGTTCAGGTTCTGGCAATCAAGATGATATTTTGGGAAATGTTAGTGTTTTTTAAGAGTTCGTGATTTTGATGTAAAATTAAATTATTAAATTATTATATTGGTATCATGATGACATGTTTTTAAAAGAAATATGTGTGTACACATGTATATAATTAAATGTTAATAGAATCCAAAACCATCCAATGTTTTCAAAATGGATCCACCCTCTTCTTCCCTGTTAGGAGGTGTGCCAAATCCACCATCACAATTATTCTATTTTTCACTTATGTTTCAAGTTATAAATTGATGTGAAAGTTTCATTCATAAATGGGATCTAGGTATTGATTTATTTTATAGTTTTAAAATTTTTAAATTTTAGGTTTGTGGAGATGGTTTCCATTCTCCAAGGATTTTAGCGATGGATTGTATGATGGAGATAGGAAAATCCAAGCAATTTTAACAAGAAGTTGTCCAACATTTTTTTAAATATTATTGTATTAGTTTATGAATTTTCATTTTAAGAATTTCAATATATATATATATATATATATATATATATATATATATATATATATATATATTATCGTGGAGGATGCATTGATGCAGGGCCAACACACGACAATGGAGGGAGAACTACATGAGGTATTGCATGAAATTTTCATTTTTTTTGTTCGTTTAGTTTGTTTTATTAAAGTTTTACATTCTCATTCAATTTAAAAAAATTAATTTTAATTTTAATACATGTAATATAATTTTATTATACATGTGTACATATATATGTTTATGCAATTACGGCCAATGTGAGACAATGTAGGGGGAGCTACATGAGGTATTGCGTGATTTTTTTTTTCATTTTTTTTTTTTTTATGAAGTTATACATTCTAATTCAATTTTAAAAATTAAATTTTAATGTTTACACGTTGTGTAGGTTCCCCATTTTTGAGATGATAGCTCAAGAAGGCTACTGGAAAATACATTGCAGCCAAATTCTCTCTCTGATTGATGCACATACAACATTTTATTTTATCTAATATTTTTATAACTTAAACATGTGTCATATTTACTTTTCTATATAACTTGATACTTGTAACACTTGATACATTGTTATATTTACTTTTATTGTTCATGATATAAATTTTGGAGAGTTGTTACATTTGTCATGTGATCACATGTTGTTATATACTGCTAACTTAGATGATATTATATTATGTTTTATTTTCAAAACTTGTTGTTTTGTAACTCGTTATTTAAAATGAATCTAGATTGAAATTGTAAATTCCAAAACACACATGTGGTATATGTTTTGCATTTGAACATGTCTGAATGTTATATAAGTAGGTGTAAATGTCTATTAAGGGTGATATTAGGTGCATTTTTCATGATCATATGTCATTTAAAACAATGATTTCCATAGTTTTACATATATAAGTTCATGAATATATGTAAGAATTATTGAAGTACATTTGCATTTAGTTGTTACAATTTTCATACATGATGACATGTTGTTATAATGTTAACTCAGATTCAAACTTAGATTAAAATTTTTGTTTTTAAAGCTCAAGTTGTTTTGTCATTTTTTTATTTAAAATTAATCTAGATTGAAATTGCCAATTACAAAACACATGTGGTACATGTTGAATGCATTTGAACATGTATGAATGTTATATAATTAGGACATGACTATTAAAATTGATATTTAGGTGTACATTTTTCACACATGATCATGTGTCATTTAAAACAATTATATATGGTTTTACATATTTATGTTCATGAATATGTAACGATGATTGAAGTACATTTTCATTTAGTTGTAACATTACATTTTGCATACATGAGGACTTGTTGTTATAATGTTAACTTAGATTCAATATTATATTAAATTTTTTGTTCTAAATATCAAGTTGTGTTGTCATTTGTTATTTGAAATGAATCTAGATTGAAATTGAAAATTACAACATACATGTTACATGTTAAACACATTCGAACATGCATGAATCTTATATAATTAGGACATGACTATGAAAAGTGATATTTAGGGGTACATTTTGCACAGATGATCGTGTTTCATTTAAAATAATTATCAGTGGTTTGACATATTTAAGTTCATGAATATATGTAAAAATGATTGAAGTGCATTTGCATTTAGTTACATTACATTTGGCATACATGATGGCTTCTTGTTATAATTTTAACTTATATTCAATCTTAGATTAAATGGTTTTTTTTTTAACTCAAGTTTTTTTGTCAATTTCTATTTAAAAGGAATCTAGATTGAAATTGCAAATTAGAAAACACGGTACATGTTAAATTCATTTGGACATGTATTAATGTTATATAATTAGGACATGTCAGTTATAAGTGATATTTAGGTGTAAATTTTGCACATTATCATGTGCAATTTAAAACAATTGTATATGACTAAATACATATTTAAGTTCATGAATATGTAACAATGATTGAAGTACATAAATGCATTCAGTTACATTACATTTTTCATACATGATGACTTGTTGTTATAACGTTAACCTATATTAAATCTTAGATTAAATGTTTTGTTTTTAAAAGTTGTTTTGTCATTTGTTATTTAAAATGAATCTAGATTGAAATTGAAAATTACAAAACACATGTGGTGCATGTTAAATGCATTTTAACATGTATATGTGTTATATAATTAGGAAATGTCTATTAAAAGTGCTATTTAGGTGTACATTTTTCACGTGATTATGTTTCATTTAAAACAATTATAGATGGTTACATACATATTTAAGTTCATGAATATATAACAATGATTGAAGTACATAAATTCATTTAGTTAGATTAAATTTTTCATACATGATGACTTATTGTTATAAAGTTAACTTAGATGCAATATTATATTAAATGTTTTGTTTTTAAAAGTTGCTTTGTCATTTGTTATTTAAAATGAATCAAGATTGAAACTACAAATTCCAAAACACATGTGGCACATGTTAAATGCATTTGAACATGTATGAATGTTATATAATTGAGAAATGTCTATTAAAAGTGATATTTAGTTTACATTTTTCAGGTGATAATGTGTCATTTAAAACAATTATAGATGGTTAAATACATATTTAATTTCATGAATATATAACAATGATTGAAGTACATATATGCATTTAGTTACATTATTTTTTGCATACATGATTACTTGTTGTTATAATGTTAAGTTAGATTCAATCATAGATTAAATTTTTTGTCTTTAAAGTTCAAGTTGTTTTGTCATTTTTTATTTGAAATGAATCTAGATTGAAATTGAAAATTACAAAACACATTTGGTTCATGTTAAATGAATTTGAACCTGTATGAACGTTATATAATTAGAACACGTACATATAGTAAAAGTGATTCTTAGTTACATTTTGCACGTGAGTATCTGTCATTTAAAACAATCATAGATGGTTTTAAATATTACAGGTTATATATATATATATATATATATATATATATATATATATATATATATATATATATATATATAAGTTCATGAATATGTAGCAATGAAAGAAAATTTGCATTTAGTTCATACATTTTGCATTTGAAATAATTCTTATAATGTTTTAATATAAAATACATATAGATGTACATATAAAAAAAATCATAAAATTCTAGGTGTACAAAGATGTATCAAACAATCATAAAAATTTAAAATTGCATTAAAAAATATCTAGTAGACAATGTTTTGCATGTGAAGTTGGGAAACACTTTTTGCCCTTTTTTGACGTTGAAAATTGTAATTTTCTATGTTTTTCAACTTCAACTCCACTAAACTCATATTTTTATTGCAAATTATGCTTTGACATAAAAACAAGAATTGTAGAGAATTGTCTTACCTCCACACCCATATTTAAAAAAAAAAAAAATATTGACATATAGAGGGGTAAATTTCTTGTTTACTAACTGCATATACTTGAAATTTTCAGGCAAACATAAATAGTCACTTTATGATCCATAACTTTTTTTGGGGAAGGTTATTCATTTTTTGGAAAAAAACCATAGCATCATAATCTGCATATATTGCACTAGTGCACAGACTATTTTTCAGTAATTTTCAGATTAAATCACTATTTTTTATTATTTTTTGAAATAGACAAAGACAAAAAAACAATGATGTTTCAGTACATTTTATGATCCCTAGATTTTCTTTTCAATGTGATTGTCAATAAGAAAAATGAGAGTACCCTTTTGAAGTAGACAGGGAGAGGAAATGCAATATGATTTTTCTAAATTTTTTGGTTTCGTCATTTGAAAGTTATTGAATTTTCATTCAGTGCAATTTTTCAAACAATGAAATTCCACAGTGACACAGTTTAGTAAAAAATTAATGAAAAATTAAATTTTTTACTGAAAATCCATAAATCTCATATCATCAAAAACTAGATTTAGAGATGAATCTAATGGTACTTAGTCTGACATATAACATTTTGTTTTTGTAGGTGTTCCGTCCCTCCAAAGTTGTAGGTTCCTAAAAACTGCAGAATTTTCTGTTTTTTTCGTTGAACAGAAACTCTTGGCCGAGATAATGTCTCGAACAAGAAATTTATAAAACTCTCGATCGAGAGTTTAACCCACCTAAAGTTACATTTAACCGCACGACCAAAATCTTGACTGAAAGTTTAAAAAACTCTCGGACAAGAGTTTGCGCCCAAGAGTTTACCCGATGAAACTCTCGGTTGAGAGTTTAGAAAACTCTAGGACAAGAGTTTAGAAAACTCTAGGCCTAGAGTTTAGAAAACTCTAGGATGAGAGTTTAGAAAACTCTAGGCCGAGAGTTTAGAAAACTCTAGGACGAGAGTTTAGAAAACTCTCGGCTGAGAGTTTTATAAACTCTCGGCCGAGAGTTTTATTAAATGTTTTAATCAAAAGTTTTAGGGGTTTATATGTTTAGGGTTTAGGGGTTTATATGTTAGGGGTTTTATATGTTTAGGGTTTAGGGGTTTATATGTTAGAGGTTTATATGTTTAGGGTTTAAGGGGTCAAGGGTTAAGGGGTTAGAGGTTTAGGTGTTTAAGAGGTTGAATGGGTTATGGGTTGGGAATTAGGGTTTAAGGGGTTATAGGTTTCGGGTTTAGGGGGTTAAATGGGTTAGGTTTGGTTTAGGGGTTTAGGGGGTTAGGGGATTTAGCAGTTAAGGATTTTAGGGGTTAGAAGTTAGGGGTTAATGGGGTTAGATGGGTTAGGTTTTTAGGGGTTTAGGGTGTTGAATTCATTAGGGGTTGGGAATTATGGTTTAAGGGGTTAGGGGTTAAGGGTTTAGAGGTTTAGGGTTTAGGGGGTTAAATGGGTTACAGGTTTAGAGGTTTAGGGGGTTAGGGGATTTAGCATTGAAGGATTTTAGGGGTTAGGGGTTAGGGTTTTGGGGGTTAAATGGAATCCACACTTAAATGGGTTAGGTTTTTATGGGTTTACGGTGTTGAATTGGTTAGGGGTTGGGAATTAGGGCTTAAGGGTTTAGGGGTTAGGAATTAGGGTTTAAGGGGTCAAGGGTTATGGGTTGGGAATTAGGGTTTAAGGGGTTAGGGGTTTTGGGGTTTAAGGGCTTAAATGGGTTAGGGGTTAATGAGTTAGGGGTAGGGGTTAAGGGTTTAGAGGTTTAGCGTTTAGGGGTTAAATGGGTTAGGGGTTTAGAGGTTTAGTGGGGGTAAATGGGTTAGGGGTTAAGGGTTTAGAGGTTTAGGGTTTAGGGGTTAAGGGTTTAGGGGTTAGGAATTAGGGTTTAAGGGGTCAAGGGTTATGGGTTGGGAATTATGGTTTAAGGGGTTAGGGGTTAAGGGTTTAGAAGTTTAGGGTTTAGGGGGTTAAATGGGGTATAGGTTTAGAGGTTTAGGGGGTTACAGGATTTAGAAGCGAAGGATTTTAGGGGTTAGGGTTAGGGTTTTGGGGGTTAAATGGAATCCACACTTAAATGGGTTAGGTTTTTAGGGGTTTAGGGTGTTGAATTGGTTAGGGGTTTAGGGTTTAGGGGGTTAAATGGGTTATAGGTTTAGAGGTTTAGGGGGTTAGGGGATTTAGCAGTGAAGGATTTTAGGGGTTAGGGTTTAGGGTTTTGGGGGTTAAATGGAATCCACACTTAAATGGGTTAGGTTTTTAGGGGTTTACGGTGTTGAATTGGTTAAGGGTTTTGGGGTTTAGGGGCTTAAATGAGTTATGAGTTAACGGGTTAGGGGTAGAGGTTAAGGGTTTAGAGGTTTAGGGTTTAGGGGATAAATGGCTTAGGGGTTTAGAGGTTTAGTGGGGGTAAATGGGTTAGGGGTTAAGGGTTTAGAGGTTTAGGGTTTAGGGGGTTAAGGGTTTAGGGGTTAGGAATTAGGGTTTAAGGGGTCAAGGGGTTAGGGGTTAAGGGTTTCTATGGGTTACATGTTTAGAGGTTTAGGGGGTTAGGGGATTTAGCAGTGAAGGATTTTAGGGGTTGGGTGTTAGGGTTTTGGGGGTTAAATGGAATCCACACTTAAATGGGTTAGGTTTTTAGGGGTTTAGGGTGTTGAATTGGTTGGGGGTTTAGGAGCTTAAATGGGTTAGGGGTTAACGGGTTAGGGGTAGGGGTTAAGGGTTTAGAGGTTTAGGGTTTAGGGGTTAAATGGGTTAGGGGTTTAGAGGTTTAGTGGGGGTAAATGGGTTAGGGTTAAGGGTTTAGAGGTTTAGGGTTTAGGGGGTTAAATGGGTTAGGGGTTAGGAATTAGGGTTTAAGGGGTCAAGGGTTAAAGGGTTAGAGGTTTATGTATTTAAGAGGTTGAATGGGTTATGAGTTGGTAATTAGGGTTTAAGGGGTTATAGGTTTAGGGTTTCGGGGGTTAAATGGGTTAGGCTTGGTTTAGAGGTTTAGGGGGTTAGGGGATTTAGCAGTTAAGGATTTTAAGGGTTAGAAGTTAGGGGTTAATGGGGTTAAATGGGTTATGTTTTTAGGGGTTTAGGGTGTTGAATTGCTTAGGGGTTGGGAATTAGGGTTTAAGGGGTTAGGGGTTAAGGGTTTAGAGTTTTAGGGTTTAGGGGGTTAAATGGGTTATAGGTTTATAGGTTTAGGGGGTTAGGGGATTTAGCAGTGAAGGATTTTAGAGGTTAGGGGTTAGGGTTTTGGGGGTTAAATGTAATCCACACTTAAATGGGTTAGGTTTTTAAGGGTTTAGGGTGTTGAATTTGTTAGGGGTTGCGAATTAGGGTTTAAGGGGTTAGGTGTTAATGGTTTAGGGGTTAGGAAATAGGTTTTAAGGGGTCAAGGGTTAAGGGGTCAAGGGTTATGGGTTGGAATTAGGGTTTAAGGGGTTAGGGGTTTAGGGTTTAGGGGGTTAAATGGGTTAGGATTGGTTTAGAGGTTTAGGGGGTTAGGGGATTTAGCAGTTAAGGATTTTAGGGGTTACGAGTTAGGGGTTTTGGGGTTTAGGGGTTTAAATGGGTTAGGGGTTAACATGTTAGGGGTATGGGTTAAGGGTTTAGAGGTTTAGGGTTTAGGGGTTAAATGGGTTAGGGGTTTATAGGTTTAGTGTGGGTAAATGGGTTAGGGGTTAAGAGTTTAGAGGTTTAGGGTTTAGAGGGTTAAGGGTTTAGGGGTTAGGAATTAGGGTTTAAGGGATCAAGGGTTAAAGGGTCAAGGGTTATGGGTCAAGGGTTAAGGGGTCAAGGGTTAGTTTTCTGCAATAACATAATTCTCCAATCCCATACACTTCTGCTTGGAAAGTCACAGTTAACATTCATTTCCTTTTCGGATAATATTCTTTATCCTCTTACATCCATACCTAGGAAAATAGAGTTCCTTTCAAGTTAATCGTGTGAAACTGAAGTGGAAGATAAAGTGACCCATTCCAAGAAGCTCATCTCACTTCAAAAAGTTCTCGAGATTTCTAAGAATTTATAATGATATTAAGGTGCTATGCATTGTTTCCTTTATCACCTCATTGCATTTAGTCAATTGTTTTTTAAATTTAAATTTATTCATTAATTTAAAAAAAATATTATATATATAGTTGTTTTTATTTTGATTTATGTTTTAGAATTTTATTTTATTTATATTAATATATCAACTAGTTTTATATAAAATATTTTTAGTTTTTTATATAATATTGATATTACAAAATATTGTAACAAATTTTATTTAATTAAATCTTCATGTATTTTTTATCATTAATAATAATAAAATAATTTAAAATAAAATTACAATTTTATTATTTTTTTTTATCATTTTTAATTTTAATAAAGTACTATTAAAATTATATAAAGTACCAATTCTAAAGTACCGAGAGTTTTATATAAAATAAAGTACCAATTCTAAAAACTTAATAATTTTGGTGTTTTATTATAGGAATAAAACTCCCGGATGAGAGTTTTTAAAACTCTCATCCGAGAGTTTTTTTTAACTCTCGTTCGAAATTCTTCCCGAGAGTTTTCGTCAATAAAACTCTCGGATGAGAAAATGCATAACTCTCGTCCGAGAGATTTTTAACTCCGGTTAAACCCAATAAAACTCTCGGACAAGATTTTTTAAAACTCTCGGTCAAGAAATAGAGTTGACTATTTTGTCGGGCAAGAAATTAAAAATTTCTCCCAAATTCTAGCCGTCCGCCAAAAAGTGTTTCCCAACTTCGCGATTTCACCTGTGATCTGAATTGACTTGCGCATTTATCTAACCATATCCAATGCTCATTTAATTGTATTCCACAAACTTTCAATGAGTCATAAACCTTATCAAAACAATTTTGTACAAAATGAGCCTTCGGCTAAATGGGTTCTACCCAAAATAAATGCATCAGAAGTCTATGCAGATTTAGGGGTTTGGCATTTAAAAGCTGCAACTAGAATATCAATCAAAGAATCCATTAGTTCTATCGAAGAAAACTTTGAAAGTGTACAGTCTATTCCTTTACTAGATCCAAAACAACTCCAAGCAGAAGCTAGAAGATTGGGGACAAAATATTTTCATCTGGGATGCATAAGAGTGGGAATCCATACCTTAACTCATAAATGTCTAAATACATATGTGTTAGCAACTATGAGAGACCTAACCCATAACAAGTATACTAATTCCCTAATAGGAGGTATTGTTGCTCCTTTGTCTGATGGACCAATCTGGTTTGATTGTTACCCAAAATTCCCCATATATGTCTTTGATGAGTCAATAGCAGACATTCTCCAGCTTCAAATCCAAACTTCAGGATTTGATATGAAAAGAAAAAGAAATAATATCACTATCCAAACTCGGGGATGTTTCTGTCACACCAATACTCTTTATCTAGCAGTCCTCCATGCCCCAAGAAGAGATTCAAAAACTAGTGTTGTCATCCTAACTGATCCCAAAAATCAGAAGGTCGAACACCAAACCATAAAATGGGAAGATCTTACTTTTCCAGAACATTGGGTTGTGCCAAATCCCAAGCCTATCTTTGCTCGAAATATTACTTCTGCCAGCATTACAGAAAATCAATCCACAGCTACTCTGTCATTTCCAAGAAGATCTACCATAGACAGGCGACAAATTGAAGAAGTCTGTAAAAAATCTTCACTGTATATAAATCCAGACGTTGTAGATATAGCTTGTTCCAGTCTTGTTTTTTCTTCGTGTAAACATGTTGCTTTGTTTGAGTTTTCTCAGTTAGTAAATTTTCAACCTATTCAAGTGTCATGCTCACAATGTCAAAATCTAGTCAACTTGAATCATCTTGCATATATGGTCATACATGAGAACCACAACCCAAGGACTGGTGAAGCTCCTGCATCTACCCCTATCAGTCCTTGCCCAAATCCTAAATGTTCTGATATTCCTTTCCCACATGATTCAGAACATGTTCTCATGATGCACAAATTGCCCAGTCTTGAAGATGAAGACCCAAGAATGACTACTTTATTCAGTAATATGATACCAGCTAATATGCCAAGATATGGTATTGGATATCTAGAGCAAAAGGATAATCTGATTCTAGAATGCAAATTTAGAGATCTACCAGTTGACACTAAAATACCATCAGTAATGGAGATCCAAAAGTTTTATACATTGATGGATGGTTGTCCCAAATACAGAATCCCAGCACAGTGGATGAAGCAAATGCTTAACTAGGATATCTATACCCATCCTGAGGCTGATAATTTTGGTTCAACACATTCTTGTGAGGAAAAATTTAAGTTAGCTGATGAATGGAAAGAGTATATGGAAAAGGAAAATGTTTGGATTTCTTTCTATTCTTGGAAAAAATCTAAAGAAGCAGAAACAGTCCCGATGACTGATTCTGCATCATCCTCCTCACACTCATGGTAAGCTATAGATGGTAGCAAAATAGAAACATCTACACCTTTTCCCCCATTTAAAGGCATTGTCCTAGGAGAAGGACAACATTCTACAAGAGCTTATCCTTTAGTACAAAAGGATGATTCAGCTCTTGGGGTTGAAGATAGAATACAGAAAACCAGTGAGTAAATAAACTGGACTAACACTGCAATTACTGGTTTAGAGAAAAATGTTGCAAAAACTACCATAGTCAAAGATCAGTTTGATAAAGTTCAAGTTTCTGTCAACGATGTAAATAGAGTGCTGAATTCTGTATAGTATAATTCTTGTATTGCCAAAGATTTTTCTTTAGAATCATTAAAGAAAGTGGATTAGGTGGAAAGTTGCATCATCTCAGAATCCATGTCCACCAGAAGTCTCATTCATAGTCTGTCTGAAAAAGTTGATAAGATAGATATTAAAAAGACAGATAAGCCTATTCCAACTTCTTTTCTTCATAAGGGAAAAATTGTACAAATCCAAAAGCCAGTTGGTAGATTTCCCAGTATTTTCCCTAAAGAAGTTGAAGAAGAATCACCAAGATATAAAGTAAATATTTCTTCTCTTTTACATGAGTCTGAACTAGAGACTCAGGTGATATTATTTAATAACATGTCGATTTTCACTGGTGCTTTCTATATCATCAAAATATTTTTTAGCATGTATATATAGAATATGGACAAGAATAGAGACTTGTTCAAAATGATAGTATTCACTCTATATTTCCTTTTGTGGAACAAATGTGTAATTCTATGCAAAATCAGGTATTGAAAAAATGGTCCCTGGTGGAAAAACTCCATGGGATTTTTTCAATTACAAGTCCTTCCATCGAGCTCTATGGGAATTCTTGGCGTATTTATAAATTTCTACCTCAAAATTTCTCAAAAAATTGATCACAAAAATTTCTTCTTCTTGTAAACCAATCCTTTTAGCACTTGTAGTACTACTGGAACCAATCGATATATGGATATATCCATATCTCTTCCATTTCACTTTTTTTTTGGACCATGATTAATCATTTATATCAATAGAACATTTGTTGTGAAATAAAGTCAAATTTCCACAATGATCACATTTTTTACCAACATATTTCTTTTGGTAAAATAATTCATGGCTTTCTCTTGCACATCGAATTTGAGATATGAAATCATGGATAGTGGAAGGAGGAGGTGAATTTTTCCAAAATCTTTTACAAAAATTAAGTAATGTGTCATAATATAACTGAAATTCCACATGATAATGATAACATTAAGTGTCATGTACAATGATAGGTTTAACATACCATGGCTTTTGCTTCAAAAAAGAACTGATTGAAACATTAATTTCATGATTCTCTTCTATGAGCTTGTTGAAAAAATCTATCTAAGTGGTGTCCAAGTTATGTTTTTTATGTAATTCATACTGATTTCGTGTTATTATTTGTCGCAACACATCCCTTGGTTTTGGCGAAACACGTGATTTTTTAATCCAATATTCATATATTATTTTATTAAGATCTTATCGAAATCTATATTTGCATGGTTTCGTACAAATAACGGTTCAACAAGTGAGTTCATCATTTACATTTATTTGCAATCAAAATTTCTCATGTTTGTGCAATGTTTTTCGTGAGGTCCCTAATTCTTGTGCCATAGATTTTACTAAACGATTCTCTTTAGTATTTGATGAAACCATAACCATTTGTATTTCTCTATGTGCATCCAAATCACTTTCCATTCTAGATCTTCCAATTGACTTTAGAGTTCTATTTATATTTTGTATCAAAATTTTCCTTCATTTTTTAATATTTTGTTGATTTTTGAATACCCAATAGAGTCATAGATTCCTTTAATTTATTTGATGTTAAGAGACTTCTGAAATTTTGGACTTGAACTACCACATTTTCATCTTTAAAGAACATATAAAAAAATGCGCTTAACACGATATCACATAACATGGTCATATTTTTTATCTCCATATGTGTTAGTATTAACATTTGCTAACATCCAATCATCGATATTGATTTCATCTTTACATATGAAAATTAAATGTAAAAAATGAGTTTAAATATTCAATAAATAATTAAATTAGTAAATATGTATAATTTCAATAATACACATTCAACATATATATACATACCTGGTGATTCAATTTTTTCACTTGAATTTCTTTCAACATTTTCAACATCTTCAGTCATTGGTTCAATATATCTTTCACTTCCTCTTTCAAATTTTTTTATCCCATCCTCAATGTTATGAGAAATATCTCTTTGTTTACATTGCAAAATATTTTACAAATTAGTTCATCAAATAAAAATCAACTTTCAAAATACACTAGTTAAATTTTAAATATCATTTATACTATTTACATTTATATACCTGCTTCAACTTCCAGTTGAGGTTGATTTTCTCTTTCAATATTTCAACATTTTTCTCGTTTTTGCGATATTATCTCTGGTGTTCTCTACGAGCCTTAGGGTATCTTGTTCGATCTTATTTTCTCTTGCAAATTCTTTGATTTCCCATTATAATTTAGTAAGAAGCTCAAAAAAATTTCTTCAAAATCCAAAAAAAAAAAAAACAAAACAAAACAAAACAAAATCAAAATTGAGAAAAATTCACTTCAAAAAATCATCACAAAATACTTCATTTAAACAAAACTCACTTTAAATTTTTTTCACAAAAGACATAATCCAGCCCAAAACACTTACCTCAAAATTTCTGTCAAAAAAATGTCTTTTAAAAATGAAGCTCAAAATATTTCCTTCAAAGTCGTGCAAAACAAATATCAGTATGAAAAATTAGACAAAAATTCACTTTAAAAAATCATTACAAAATATTTACTTCAACCCAAAACACTTACTCTAAGAAAATATCACTTTAAAAATACCCCTAAAAAATGTCATTTGAAAATTCAGCCCAAAAAATTTTCTTTGCAAATTCAGCCAAAAAAAATTCCTTTCAAAATTTAGCCCAAAAAATTTCCTTTGCAAATTCAGCCCAAAAATTTTCCTTTCAAATTTCACCCAAAAGATTTCCTTTTCAAATTCAGCCCTAAAAATTTCCTTCGCAAATTCAGCGTTAAAAATTTCCTTTCAAAATTCAGCCCAAATGAAGAAATGTGCAACAATATTGTTTCCGTTTTCGGTTATTTAGAGAGTTGCGAAATTGTTTATTTGGAGGGGCTTTATCAAATTTTTTCCAGCAGATGGAAATTGCGACAGAAATTTCAATTGAACTTTTATCAAAAGTTCAGCCAAAATGTTTTGTTGTTAAAACTAACGGGACAGAGTGGAAAAAAAGGTGCGGTCGAACTTCTACAAAAGTTTGGCCGAACTGCTACCAAATTTCAGCGGAACTAAAACATCTGCAACTATGCCACAACTTGGCTCTGAACACATTTCTTCAACTTTGGAATGGTTAAATTCGATCAAATTTTATGAAATAACTTTCCTAACAAAGACTAACATTTGTAGTATTCAATCTACTTTCACAACATACATATTTTATGGAATTACATAGATATTTACTAATTTTAGTTAATTTTGTAATAAAATGGGTGCAAAACAATTCTAAAGGTCATTATGACTCAGTGAAATAAAAATTTTGTATCTCCCAAAATACATTATAAAAAAAGTAGAAAAATTTATGGTGCCTTACATTGGTCTGTTTTCTCTAATTGGTAGTTTTTATATTTTTATTTTATAACTAATATGTTGAGAAAGTTGACGAAGCCCAAAATATATTCAAAATATGTAGTTTTTTCACATCGTTTAAGTTTAAAAAAATCTAGTAATTATGATATGCATCAATTGATTTCGTAAATATAACAATACTGAAGTAGACTCTGTCTAGATTGTTGTAACACATTTTTTTTCACAAAACACCAAGTTTTCAAAGGACACACCAACATGTCTCAACATGAATTTTTATGAATATCTTAATTGTTAAAGAACACATGCTCAAAGAATTATTAAGTTGACATATCTAATGTGAATAAAAAAATTCCTAAAAAATAAGAAATAGAAAGCTAATAAAATTTCTAACAAGTTTGATTTTTATCGTAAAATTAAATTCTAAACAAAAAATTTGTTTTGGGTTGCAAAAAGTCAAAGAACTTCTCAAAATGATATTTCTTCTAAAAAAACAAAATGTCTAACCCAACATATAAAATTCTACTATGAATTAAATATTTACTGTATGAACTTGTGAAACGTGCATGCACAATAAACCTGTTCACTGATGATGATGATGATGATGATGATGGTTAATGTCCACTGAGACCACACTTTGGTCTATGAGACCTATAATTTTCTTAGTTATTAATTGTCTAGCTTCTCGTCTTTCTTGGCGAGATTGGTGTTGTAGCTTTCTTTTTCTTCTCTACGGTCTTCCAACATCCTTTATCTTGCACCTCCTTCATCTCTTCTGATTCTTGGGACACTAGTGTCTTATCTTCCGAATCTGGGAGATCTTCTTTGCTACTAAATGAAGATTTCTTTTGCATGGTATTCGAATCCTCATACTTGTTGATGCTAGAGGGGCTGATGAGTTCTTTTTTTTGTTGTCGTGCGGGGCTTTCCCCCTGATTGTCTTGAGGGTTGTTTCTATCTTGCCGGATTTCTTGCGATTTAGAGTTTTTTGGAGAGTGTTCTTCCATGATGACAGTGTAATGTTCCTTTTGTGCTCCTTCCCACCATGTAGATCTATGGTGAATCTTTCTAGCAGAATTTTTCTGGGAGATTTTCGGGCAATTTTTGGCTAGATGGCCTGTCTCAAAGTAGGATCGACATTTGAAAAGGACACTTTCGTAGTTGAGTTTCTGGTTCCATACATGGTCTTCACATGTTAGGATTATTTCAGCTAGGAATCCCACGTTGAAGTCCATTTCTACACAGATGTGTGCATAGGTGGTTCTGACATATTCCTTTGTTTCTGGGCACGTGTAGTAAAGTTTCCAAATTGCATTTCCAATGGCTCTTAGCGAGGAGAGATTCCACCGATGCAAAGGTATGTTTGGAAATCTGAGCCAAACTGGTGCTGAGGTTATGACTATTGTTGAGGGATCAAATGATGGGTTCCATGGATTCATGAATAGGCCCGAGTTTTCCCAAAACCAAGGGCTAGAATCTAAAATGCATTGTCTCATTTCAGAGTTTTAAAAATCTACTATAAAGATACCCTTAGCATAGGGGTAGATATTAATTTCATCAGAAATGATAGGCTTCCATACCTTCGAGATCCAATTATTGAGAGCTATCAGCCATGGCCAAAAGCCATTAAACCAGCAGATTAAGGCATTTTCAGAAAACTTCAAGGCCTCATCCAGTGAGGCCTTGACCACCTCCACAGTGGGAGCAAGGGCTTCACTGAAAATATGGGTAGGAGCTTGACTCTCAGAGGTAGATGGAACTGGGCCGGAAATTATCTTCGTGAAGCTAGGATCCATACTGCAGAAGCTGGGTGAATTGTATAATATAAGCAACAATCTTACTTAAAACTCAATTTCTCCAAAAACAACACGAGTCGTGCACACTGTGACTCGGATGCATGCATTCACCACACATTCTGAATGTATTTACCTTGCTGCACAGTGATTTAGATTCTTCCCGAGTTGCTCCACAAGTCACCCGAGTCTGCATGAGCTTCGAGTCACCCCCTGCCCATGCCCTGACTATGCCAATACGCGCTTCACACAACCCGCATTCGGGTCATGGTCTGCGAAGCTGTCACCCTCCCAAACTACTGCACAACACCCGAATTCACAGAAATGTAGTCGCCCAAATCAGCCGACCTATGGGCATTATATTTATTGTTCATCACTCATTTAATAAATATTAAACTAAATGTGAAACATGCACTGATAAAAAGAATAGTTTTTTTCTATATATTTGTTCTACATTACATATTTAATAATATGTAAATTTAACTACAAAACACTATAATTTTGTTCATTACATTTGCTAAGAATTAGTTAATTAATCATATGAAAATTAAATTTTGAAATATGTGAGTAGATTTTAGTAAAATAATTTTAAAATGTCTCTCTAAAATATGATCATTGATATATGTAAATTTATATGTTTAAAAGTATTCATTTAATACCAAACAAAATTATATATATATTGTTTGACACAAACATGGTAACCACACATAAGGAGAAACTGCACACACATAGATAGAAAGATAAGTGTGTGATTTTTACTATTAACCATAGATGTGCTTTTATAGTACATTAGGTGTGACCCTTGGATTCTGCATTCCAAGGTCACTTAGAATCCTTTATGACTATTCAACTTCCACACCTCCCCATTGAGGATTAGGTGTCCAACATTCCCCCCCTTAATCTGAAGGAGTACGTGTGAGTCCAAGAAGAGAGTTGTAATAGAAATCTACAAATTATGCATGGAAGCACTTAGGCGGAATCGACTCTCTGAAATTTTGGCATAAAGAGGTGGTTTAAGGATGACCACCAGCACTGAAATGCAACACTTATTGCAGTTCCCGGAACTCTTCCAAATATGGCAAGAAGTTGAGGGCTTCTGCTAGAGGAAGTGTCCCTCATATTTGAAGAGAGAGACCTTAAACCTAGAAGAAGGGAGGTCTACATCATGTGATGGTTTAAGGATGACTACCAACTCTAGAATGCCTAAATAATTTCCCGGAACTCTACCAAAGCTCGCAAGAAGCCGAAGTCTTCTACTAGAGGAAATGCTCCGAATTATTTGAAGAGGAAGAATATGAACCTCGCACAGATGGTTTAAGGCTATCCACCAACCAAAGGCATGCTCATGGGCATCCGTGTCTCTGGCTACAACTCTGAATCTAGAATGAGAGATTTTGGCTTAGGCTCACTTGATGTGGCTTTGAAGCTTGTAGATGACCACCATTTCCCCCCCTTTCAGGTATAAGGTGAGATGATGGCGAAAACTCAATTGAAAGTTTGCTCAATATTTTGGAACAAGTTCTGACATGTGAATTAAACATCTTCTTGGCTGTTGATGCTCATTGCCAAGAAGCGATCCATCTAATTTGAGTCTTTGTTCTTACAGGAGGCTTGTTTTTGAAGCATCTTTGTGAAGAATGGGTGTGCCGAGCATAGTGCTTGCATGGGTGAAGATCAAAAGAATGATATTTCATATGGCCAACACGATCACAGTGTTGGCATTTTACAATATGTTGTTGTTTTTGTGGAAGCAAAGCAGGATCTGAAAAAGCTGTAGGTGAAATGTCATAAAGAAATATGGCACTCTGAAATTTTATGGGCTTGGAGTAGTTCGGAATATGAAAGGACAACTCCTTGTCATATCCAAGATCTGTTTTATACTTGTTATAGAGAAGCTCTTCCCAAGGTCTAATGATGGGCTTGGGAGGTGCATGCTGTATTTCTGCATCTTTCTGCACATCTGCTCCATAAATGGGTACTAAATGTGGACCAAATGCAACATTATATTATTGCTAATAATGGGAGTCCCTCTCGATTTTCTAAACATAAACAAGTTCAGAATGAAGACTCCTTTACTGTAATTCTTCTTGCTGGAATTGAGATTCAAGCTGCAAAAACTCAATCTTTTCTTGTGCATCTTGCAGAGAGAATTGAATATCTGTGAGAGTGTCTTTGCTGAATTTAACTGTGTTGTCAATAGTGGACACCATTAGTGTGCTTAATAGCTCTAACAACTCCTTTAGTCTACCCATGTCAAAATCAACAATTGAAAAAATGATGAGGGGAAAATACCAACTTTTACTCTTAGCACATTAAAAAAAATAAGAGAAGACTCCAGGCTATGAAAGGTCTTAATAAATGCTAATAAAAGCCTTGGAATCAAATAGAGAATAAAAATTACAAAATATTTTTGCTAGATAGCATAACTAATTTTTACTTAAACTTGCACCAGTATGAAAAAAAATAGAATCTCTTTGTGTATCAATGACAGTGGAAAACGTGCAAATCAAAGATGGTGGAGCCAAATTCAAGTTTAAGTTGAGTACATATAAAATTCTGAAATCATAGGAATAGGAACATTTCTCTGATTTTTAGCAGCTATCCGCTTTATCAAATCAGCTTGTGTTTTCCTTTAGAACTGTCACTCGAACCAAATCAATGGACAACAAGATCTCAATAATTAGCGTATAGCTATTATGTGCTCCTTACCTGCATTGGTTGAACTGTACAAAAGAGGCTCTTTTCAACCACATAATTTAATTTTCAGAAGCTCATGGGAGCGTTTTCCTCGTTCTGGCAGAGAGAGTGGATCCCTTCCTCAAACCTCCAGTGGGACCAATACTGGGCATCCAACTAATTTCCAAGTGGTGTTACCTTCAACTTCGTTTTTCATAAAAAATGAAAATTCCACAATCTGCCTGGGAATATGTTTTCAATTATGACCCAAATCATACCAAGTACCCACACAACAACATTAATTATGTTTGTAACTGTTTTTTTAATGGTATGTGCAGTCGTGTCAAAAATATTTTGAATTATCCAAGATTGGTGATGTTACCATAGTTTGCACTTCTGATGGATCCTCCCTTCATGCACACACTTTGGTTCTGTCAAGTAAGTAAGATGTTTTCCGAAAAATGCAAGGGTTATGAAGGTCCTATCTGGCAGGTTGTTTGGGCTAACCCAAAATTCAGGCCCACACTCACCACACTTCCCCTTCTGTTGCGCCAGTGGTTTATAGCAATGACCGGGGCAGAGGTATATAACAGTGACTGAGAGGTATATATAGCAATGAAAGAGGGTAACAAGATGCGTGAGGAAGGAGGTGTTATATGTCAGAGCTCCACGGTATATATGGCGCATTGCAGGTGGAAAGTGGTATCACTGCATAGTCACAGATAGGCGGTGTAATCTAGGGCACCAACACCTCGATACAATCACGATGGGTTGCAGAAGGTAGAGGGGTGTATTAACCGGGAGTGTATTAACCTACACAGAAAATTATAGATGCATGTGTTGTGGATTGTATGGATTATATGCAGAGGACTGTGGGGAGGCCAAGCCATGGTGCGAGGCCGAGAAATGGGAGTGACGGGACTGTATGAGCAGTGTGTGTGGTTTGAGGAATTTCCCACGACATCCAACATAGGTATGAAAACCACTATTCTAGTTCCAAACACATTTTTGAACCAAGGAAATACAACATTCAACGTTAGCCACAGAAAATTACTCAAAGGGAATATCATACTTATTTGAGAATGGGATTCTACCTTAAATGATTCAATTCGCAACCATGAGCTAAGAGGTGACCCAAATCGCAATGCATAAGTGATAGTGTCGTTGCAATAGATGATGCGAACATGTAAAGGTTTAGAAGTTTGGGATTACTTCATATTCGACAATTTTCTCCAGCAAATAATGCAATAATTATAATTGCACTTGAAAGCATTGCAATTTAAAACATTGCAATTCTGTTGAACTATATTTCTTTCAATATTATCAGGGTCACCCACAATATGACCAACACTTTAAAAGCATCTTCGAATAGTAACACATCCTCAAATTTGCTTTTAGAGATTAAACAAAGAGTGCGTTGTTCAAATTCACAGGAAATACAGACAAGGGATGTAATTAATGAAATGATGAGAGGGACAAAATATGGCAGAGAATAATGCACATGTGTTAATCTGCATAAATTTTGAACAGAGGTAGGAGTATTGGCAGATTTGAGAGCGTTAGAAGCAAAATAATAGATCGCATAGCAGAAAACCTAATACATAAATGCACAACTACTCAATTAATGATTTTGAAATGAAAGGCCACACATCATGGCTCTGATAGCATGTTAGACACATGCATGGTAACCACACATAAGGAAAAAATAAACACATATAGACAAAAATATAAGCGTGTGATTTTTACTATTAACCATAGATGTGTTTTTATAGTACATTAGGTTTGACTCTTGGATTCTGCATTCCAAGATCACTTGGACTCCTTTATTACTGGTCGGCTTCCACACCTACCTGTAGAGGATTAGGTGTCCAACATATATATATATATATATATATATATATATATATATATATATATATAATTTAAATTTATATTAGAATGTTTTTCTTTCACAAATACAAAGAACATTTATTTAGAAAGTATTTTTTCTCAAATACAAATAACATAGTTGGAAATACATTTATTCAAAATCAATAGCAAACTGTAATTTTGTGATTTTTTTAAAGTAATTTAAACGTTTTAATCTTATACTTTTACAAAGTGATTTTAATTTTTAACAAAATTTGTTAAAATTATAGATCAAAATTCATTTGATTCAAACGTTTCTAAATTTTTTTTTAAAATCTAATTTTTTTAATTAAATTTAAACTATTTGTTATTAAACATTTATTTTATCTAGATTTAAGTTAACTTATTTTTTAGTTTTTTATTAAAAATATAATGAAATATGTGTATAAATTTCTCTCCATTTTATATTAAAAATAAATTTATAAAATTTTGTTTAAAACATATATTTATATATTGAAAAGATAATACAATTATTAGAGAATCCATCCCAAAAAAATATTTAAAGTTATACAAATATATTTTTTTGGATACCACTTATTTAAATTCAGGTTTAACCAAAAAAAAAAAATGCTGGGTTTTCCTCACAGCCTTCCTAAGGTCACCCTACCTTCACCAATAATCTGGGAAATAACCTCGGATTTGATGTGAAATACATTATGTAAAATCATAACATGAGTGTTTTCAATAAGTATTTTAGAGTTGTATCCTCTTGCCTATGTACACTTCAAATATAAAATTACAAGATTTTTTCCAATAATCTTCATGCTTTGCAAAAAAAAATTCATTCACAGTTGCACATCTTACGTTATCACAGAATTTCAGGAAACAAAATTTGGTCATTTCACGTTTCTAAGGATTTCCCAAAACTGAAATTCCGACCAACTTCTCCAACTAGAACGAATTTTCTTATATCACCCTTCACATTTCCACTCATTTAAATTTCCACCAATTTATTCAAGGAAATAAATAATTATCTTTTTTTATTATCTTTTAAAAAATGATATCAAACATTCTCTTCATGTGCTGAAGGGCAGACTGATCCCGAAAACACTATTCTCAAATAACGTTGCTATCGGAGAATATACTATGCAAGTGTTTTCCAATAATAATTAATCAAACGTATAGCATGATGTAGACATATTCCTATGCAGTCTTTATTGGTCCCTGCCCACACGCATGGTACTATTCTAATCGGTACAACGATGTTAGCATTAGTCACAACCCCTATTATTCTTCTCCATAGATAAGTTAACCAAGCTTTTTATTCTTCTTATCACGTATAAAATCAAAAAAATAAAATTAAACAAAGTTTTTAAGGACCAAAATTTTTTGTCATTTTATTTGGCCTTTTCTCGAGGCAAACTATATAATATGTTGTTTTTAGTCATTCCATTTTGCTGTATATATTCACAATCTAGATTAATGCCAACATTAATCTATAATATTTAATGTGATGTTATTGCGATGATATTTTAGCAGCTATTATGCTATGTTTTGGCAACTTCAAGTGATTCCTAAATGTTATAATTCGCCTTCGCAATACTATAATGCATGTTATTCCAGTTGCAGGTTATTGTGGTGCCAGTTGTTGCAGGTACTGCCATGTCTAGAATGGCAGTGCGTGGTGTGTCTAGATGTAATAGGCAAGGCTATAATAGAGATGTGTGTAGAGTGATGTAGTTGTATTTTGAGCATATTTTGAAAGTGTTTGACAGGGACTGCCATTGTATTAATGCAGGTGCACTATAACAGAGTAGATAAAGATGGCCTTCCGAGCCACAGAGAAATCACTATTATTTTTCTTCCAAATTTATCTACATGCCTTCCTTCTTTGGAGAGCTAGAAGGGCCAGTATTTAGAGCATGAAAAGGCTAGGATTGAGAGAGAGTGTGAAGACGCTGCTAAAAAGGAGAAGGTTTGTATTTCATCCTTTTTTAAATAATGTTAGCTTGGTTCTACCGTCAAATGATCAGATCAATTTTATAAATTTTTAAAAAATTTCCCTTTTGTGACGAGGGTTGCTTTTGTTTGCAGAAAGAAAAGGCTAGTGATAAGAAGGATGTCACTAAGGGTAAGCTAAATTCGCAGATAAAATTTCTGTTCTTTTGGATTTTCTTAATTTTGAGGTTGTGTTCACATTTTTCAATGTTGGAAACTCAAATATTTTAGGTCTGTCGTGCGTATCAGTGAAGCCAAAAAGAGTCTCAAAGCCATAGTAGCATCTTGCAAAGATGCAGAAGCTTAACCGTCAATACAGGTAGATTCCACGAGGACACAAATTTGAATGCGAACACCACTAGTTTGAAGATTAATGGTTCTGTTAGCGCTCAAATCTACCTTAGGCTGAAATAAGGTAAAACTCAAGGCTACATCAAACCACGCTCAGCCTCGTAGCTAGCCCTACGAGGACAGGAGAGGGCTCTCTCCGGGTCTATCTCGGCAAAGGATCTTCAAAGGGGCTGAGATGACTTATAATGAACAATGAATACTTATTTTAGGCTAGTAAAGAGATAGGAAAGTTTGATTTTGATTTTTTGGGTTTTTGTTGGAGAAATGGGAAAAAACAATTTTGGGTCCGGGGATAAGGCCAGATCTTTGCAGAATTCGAGTTGGGGCGAGGTAGGCAATAGTCTTGATGCTTTTGATTGAGTATATGGATGGATCAGAAAGACAAGGAGCTGAAGAGGGCAAAGAAGAACTTGGATCCTCTCCAAACAGGCGAAAACATGTAAAACTAAACGAATTCAAAGGCAGAGCACTGTAAACAATGGATTCAACCTCATCTACTCATTCATTTAGTTTCAGAAGCATAAGAAGAGATGGCATACATTAAACATGAATTAACTTACAATAAACTGAGAGAAAACACCATCAAGAACTAAAAACCACAAGAATCCCAACAGGTGCTGCAAAACCTCTGATCTTTCCTTAGCCAAAATATGAAAAATATGTACAATAGCGTGCCAAAAGTTTCTCAAGAGTCCAACCTGTAGAATGTCTCAAAAATTACAATATATAGATCACTCTAACCCCTTCCCATGCCTCTAGGGGTCGAATTCCTTCTTCAGGGATCAGTTTCAACCAAATTCTAATCAAGGAGCTAAAATCTAGGCAGCTAACAACTTGCCTCTAAAAGAGTGGAAACTGATTCATTTACATGATTTTCACTTTTTTGAGAGTGAATCTTCTAGAATAGGTAAAAATAAGCCAAAGTTACATGCTAACCATCAATTTACATCATGAAAACCCAAAAATTTCATCCACAAGAAAAATTGGTCCCAACTGGTCGAAATTCTGAGCTGGAAGTTGAAAATTCAGCCAAAAATCTATATGGGTAGTGCGCCTGAGCTATATGGGTAGCGCGTCTTTCAACCTGATTTTGAGGCTGTTCCCGGCATCCAAATTAAGCTCATGATAGCTCATTGGAAAGCCCTGGATGTTGGCTATCCAACCCAAGTGGAATTTCCCAATTTGAAGCTCATTTGACCCTCCAAAACTGCATTCTCCCAGAAGTACTTCCTGCTGGTGCAAAAGGTGGCAGCAAGGTGGTTTTCATGGTGTTTTTGGGCCTTTTGACCATCCAGAATCTGATGAAATGCTTTGGCAATGCCTGAGCATGCATAAATTACCATGAAAAACTAAAAAATGCAAATATTTCCTTTAGCAAGTGTCCTAAACAAAAGTGAGCACATCGACGCACTAGCCGTATAGCGGAAAAATCTGTTTTTTGACCAAAATATTTCAAAATAACAAAAATTTCTCCGAATTTGCTCAAATTCGGAGCGAAGACCCTCCATCATGTATCATGCCCAGCCAACGAAGCCTCGGCCAAAATCTGGAGTGGATCAGGCTTTTTCCGCCGTTTTAGTGCTTCGCTCAACCTCCTCTTCAGAATCTTCATTCTTGCTTTGCAGACGTGCATGCGGGCCCAATAATGACCTTTCATGTGACGAAGCATGTCTTTGTCTCTGTTGGCCTTCTCCAAAAACTTCTCCAGATGAATTTTAACATGCGTGAGTACAGAATCTCGATCGATTGGTGTCATGTCGCCGGGTCTCTTCTGAGCCAATTGTCGATCCTCACGGATACGCCACAGCTCATAAAGTGTGTGCTCATCCTCTAGCTGTTTGTTGCGCTGCTCCAGGTAGTTTATCACCCACTGAGCCTTCTTCAATTTATCTTTCAGCGTGTCATTCTCGGCCCTTTGCTCCTGGATGATCTCTTTCAGTCTCGAGCTAGGAGAGCTCGCATCAACATCAATGATCGTGAAATCCATGTCCCGGCCTCCTGATGGGCCCTCATCATGCATGGGCTTCTTGCCCCTGTCCTGGATCTGTACCTGTGCTGAAGAAGAAGGTGAGACCCCTTCCACATCCTGTGGAGATAATACTCGCTCTGCTGATGGAGTCGGCGAGACCCCTTCCACCCCGGGTGGAGATAATACTCGCTGTGTAGCTGCAAATAAGGCCCTGTGGCCTCGCTGGTATGTTACATACAATGGAGCACTGATATGCTCAATCTCAGGAATGTCAGGCTGGTGTGAAGGCTCTCCCGCATCATGAACTACCTCGGGAGGCGGTTGTGGCACTGTGAAAAAGTCACGGGAGATGAAATCCTCCCAAGTGATGCCCTGCTGTGTCAACTGATGTACCACTATGATCTTGATCAGAGCATAATGATATATACTTCTATGCTGCTGTGTTGGGGTCTTCTTCTGTACAAAAATCATCATCCTCTCTATGTTGCGATACATGAAGTATGCAATGTTCATCATACGTACCCTCGTGAAGTGCATCAACAAACAGACATGGTACGCAAAGAGACGTGAGAATCTGCCCTCGCAACTGAAATACCGAATGATGAGTTTCATCAGTGGTGCAAACTCATCCTTCAGGAATCTGAAAGGAAAAACTCTGCCCAAGTGCCTCATATACCCAAGTTTGATGTATGGCTCATAGTGGAATTTCTCTAACTGCTGACGTTTGTTCCATTCCTCTCCTAAATTTGGTATGCCAGTGGCCTGAGCAATAGTCATTGGTGACGGAATGAAATCTACTCCAGCGAGATTTACACGGCCATCATGTAAATGTAGAACAAACAGACGAGCTAGTTCACGATGAAGCTGGGTTTGTGAAATCATCTCACAGAATCGAAAACATGACTGAAACCGAAAACAATCCATTGCAAGCGGACATGCCTGCAATTGAGCCAAAGAAGTAGGCTCCTCCCTGAGATGTTTACCACCTTTGCCACCTTTTTGAGGCCTCCGCGGCACATTACCCTCTACTTGGAATCACTGTCAGACTCCTGCTCATAAACTGAATCTGTCTCTGACATGGCTTTGAAAACAAGATATTTGCAATATGGATGCTGATATAGGTGCAGTGAAGGCAAAATTTTAATGTATGTTCAAAACCCAATAAATGTCACACATGTACCCAAGTATCACAGGAAAACAAAATCATAATGAGGATGGCTCTGTTTTAATGGCATAAAAACTATCACTATTTTGATCACAAGTAAGTTTGACAAATGAGTACCAAATGCAAATGTATGGTACAACTTTATAATGATGGCCAAAATTTGTCAAAGGAGCAAACAAATATGGGACTGTGTTTTATCAAATGGAGAATAGGAACAACATGACAATGACCATAGTGAAACAAATGGCCATGACAATGGTAATAGAATGATGATGACAGCAGCGGTGATATTATGGTGATGGAGTATATAGACTAGTCAACAGAAGACTATGTAAAAACATGAAAGGACATGACAGCAGTGGTAAGATGATAAACTAAGGGCGTGAAGATGATGTACACAATGTGCTAGGGCGCCACTAGCAATACAGGCATGAGCATATATACCAATCATAAAAGTTTTCAAACCCTTCACAAGACTGTCCATATATATTCAAAACCCTTAAGGAATAAATCTGCATATAAATGTAGGGTTTATACATTTCTCTTCAACCAAGGCTTCCAACATCAATAACACCACAATCATGCTAAAAATCTACTGAGCAACCTTTAGAAACCTACTTGCAAGTTGATGGAGCTGATTTGATACGAAACTGGGTGCAAGACAAATTTTTTTTAGCTCTGTCTCTGTATGGGTAGCGCACCTACCCAACGGGTAGCGCGCCTTATATGGGTAGCGCTCGTGTTATCTGCAAAGGTCTGGGAACGTTAAGTGGGTAGCGCACCCTATATGGGTAGTGCCCCTCCTGTATGGGTAGCACGCACCTCCAAAGCCTGTCAACAACTCTGCAAACACGTCTTCGGCCCTCCACTTCACAAATTTGACTTCTGCCTTGAAGATTTCTTGCGAATGATTTTGTTTACCATGTTTTATATATGAAGAAAATATCTCATCAAATCAGATTTGATTTCAATTTTTTTTGATAACCCACTTTCATAATGTTTGGCATTTTGACATTTGGTAATTTAATACAATGTTTTTCTTTTGGCTTTTCTGAGTTTTGGACTGAAAATACTTGTTTGTCTTTTGCAGGGATGTGGCACTTGGCTTTGGAAAATATCAGAGGCTTGCACTGAAGCTTCTTATGATGAAATAAATATAATTATTACAAACATGAAATTAGACAATTTCTAGTTCCAAAACAGAGTTTTGGACTAGAAATGTCTTCAAATGCTTTTGATGATAAAAATGTGAAATAAAAACTTGCGAAACCAACCTGATGGCCTGCGGGCTTTATGACATCTATGCAAAGGACTCGAAAACCCTAGACTCTAGGACTAAAGAGTATTTTTAATGAAAACAATCATTAATGACCATGAATGAAATGACGATGAACTTCAGTGATTTTTGAGGAATTTTTTAAATAGCCCTGTAGGTACAAGCATGAGGAAACACATGAAAACCAGACCCCCTCGTCAGTCAATGGCATGCTTCTAGTGAAATGCAACGAAGTGGAACAAGCGAGACACCTAAGAATGAATATGCAAAAAGCGAAATGATCTCTGACGGAGGGCTGTAAGGACCGACTCTAACATTGGCTCCAATGGGGATGGTGGCTCCATGGAGATGCCAAGAACGACAGATCTCTGGGGGAGTCAAACAGTGCCTTCATCCATTGGGCGATGGAGTCATTATTTCGACAAAAAACTCAAAACTCTTGATATATTTATTGACTGTAAATTTGATTGAAAAGAGACTGAAACTTGACCAAAACTAACTCAATTCTAAAACTGAAAAGACTGATAAAACTGACTTGACAAACTTCAAACCAACCAACCTCCATCTCCAGAATTATAGCCTTCGCTCCGGGCCCCAGACTGAAGATGAGAGATCAGTACACACTTGCAATAAAACAGAAGTAAAATGATATATACAATGATGATGAAATCAGCAGAAAATACTCAGAAGTGGTATCGCTTCAGCAGCCGACCATTGATCGGCCCTCCAGGACAATCATCTCCATTCATTTCCTTGAGAAGAAAGGCGTTTTGACCACGATACGCTGCAATCTTAAAATGACCCTTCCATAGGTTTTCAAATTTGTCGTGCTTTCCCTTATCTTCATTCCGAGCATCCCATTTCAAAACCACCTCATCCAACTGAAACTTATCTGCTTTTGCCTTTCTATCATAAATCTTCTTTATGCGCTCCTGTAACTTGAAATTATTTTGAAATACCTCCTCCCGTGTCTGCTGTAAGTGAATCATCTGATTAATCCTCCGCTGCATGGGATCTTCCTCACTACCAGCTTCCTGAAGCAATTTGACCACCGGGACAGCAAGCGAAGTAGGAAAAACCATGTCTATCCCGTACACCAGCTCGAAAGGAGACATGCCAATAGACTTTTTCTGACTTACCCTATCAGCCCACAGTGCATTCACCAATTTCTTGTGCCAGCCCTTTTTGTTGATTTCCAGCAATTTCTTAATGATATTCACCAAGGACTTATTTGAAGATTCCGCCAAGCCATTTCCTTGCGGATGGTAGGCGGTCGAATGTCCCAAGCTGATATTGTACTTATAGCAAAATTCAACTATCCTCTTAGACTTGAAGGCCGCTGCATTATCTGTGATTATTTTACTAGGACACCCAAAACGTGACAGAATATTGTTTTCAAGAAAAGAGATAATTACCGCATCCGTGGCCTGTCGAGTGGGAATCGCCTCGATCCATTTCGTGAAGTAGTCCGTAGCTGTCAATATCCATCTATGCTGTCCGGAAGATGCTGGGTGGATTTCCCCGATGAAATCCAATCCCCACTGCTGGAATGGTGCACTAACTTCAATTGGTTTGAGAGGCAAAGGCTGTAATTTTTGCTTCCCTTCGAAAATTTGGCATTCGTGACAATTCTTAACAGCCTTGTATACATCGGAAAACAAAGAAGGCAAATAATACCCTGCCCTTAGAATCTTGTTCGCTGTGGTCTTCCAAAACAAATGGCCTCCGCAGTCACCTCTGTGAAAATCCTCCAAAACTCTTTTGGCTTCCTCCTCTACCAAACAATTTAACAACACTCCCCCAGGGTCTTTCCAATACAATGCAAAATTCAGAATGCAAAATTTTGCAGCTCTCAACTTCAATGTTCTACTCTTATTTCTAGGCATCCCGGGAGGTGGAGATAAATTCTGAAGCACGTATAAAATGTCAGCATACCAAGGGGAAGAAACAAAAATATCAGATACCTGAACTGACGTACTTTCCTCATCTTCATCGGACATGGCAGCGATCAAATTTATATCTAGAGCATGCAGATTTGTTTTAGCCATAAGCTTGGCGAGTCCTTGTCCTTTAATCAGCTTGGTCAGTTTAATCTCCACATCGTATTCTAACAACGCAGCGATCCACTTACCCCGTCTTCCCTCTGGATCTGCCTGTACCAAAACATCTTTAACTGCTGCGTTAGGAACGTATGCTATAATATGGGAATGCAGTATATACACACGGAAATATTTCAAGGCCTTTACAAGCGCAAGTGCTTGTTTCTCAATAATGTTGTATTTCAATGCTCCGTCCCTTATAATCCGACTGAAAAAAGCAATGGGCTTCTCAACTCCATCCCTTTTTTGCATTAAAACAGCTGCCAATGCTCAGAAGCAAAAGAAAACAAAATGAAGTCCTGTGTGTAGTCCGGGCTGATTAAAATAGGGGCTGAAGAAAGGGCTAACTTTACCAAATTGAAGGATTTCACCGCCTCTTCTGTCCACTTTACCTGACTGTCCTTTTTCAGCATGTTCGTAATTTCTCTAAGATGCTCTGCAAGATTTGGAATGAAACGACGCAGAAAATTCATTTTACCATTAAATGATTGTATTTCTTTCTTGTTTCGGGGCTGTTCAATCTGCTGTATGGCTTCAACACGTGCAGGGTCAACTCGAATGCCGTCTTTCGATATGATGTGGCCAAGGAGCTTGCCTTCATCCATGGCAAAAAGACTCTTCTTCGGATTCAGCGAAATGCCATATTTTCTGCACTTCTGGAAAACAATTTTCAAATGATATAAATGTTCCTCATCAGAATTTGAAAACACAGTTAAATCATCAAGGTAAACAACCAAAAATACATCTTTTTCGTTGGCAAAAGCCATGTCCATTGCACGCTGAAAGGTGGCGCCTGCATTCTTCAAACCAAACGGCATTTTTGCATAATGAAACATTCCCCATGGAGTGGTGAATGCAGTCTTGTCACGATCATCTTCATGCACTAAGATTTGGTTGTATCCTGAGTAGCAGTCGAGTAGTGACATCCTTGATGCTCCAACTACTCGCTGCAATATATGGTCCATTTTTGGCAGCGGATAATTGTCTTTTAATGATACCTTATTCAAATTTCTGAAGTCGATACATAAACGGATCTCACCTGTTTTCTTTCTCACGGGCACCAAATTTGATATCCAATCTGAAAATCGGATAAGCACAATGATTCCTGACTTATACAACCTATTTACCTCTTTTTCAATCGATGGTAGCAGCTTTGGATTGATTCTCCTCAACTTTTGACGGAAAGGCTTCTGATTTGGTTTGATGAGGATAGTATGCTGAATGATGTTAGTGTCATATGTTTTTAGATCTGAGTAATCCCACACAAAAGCATCAGAAAATGAAGACAACAATTTCACATACTCTACCTTTACCTTTGGTGACAATGACTTTGATAACTTTACCATCTTGGGATTCTCAGCTGTCCCAATATTTACCTCTTCAACACCTTTCTCCGTGGGCCTCAATGTCAGTTTGCGGGCTACATCGTCTTGATCAAACAGCTCTTCCAAAGGAATCAATCCCTTAGGAATGATGTTATCTTTAAGTTGCAACACTTCCATTTGATTTATTTGTATATCATCATTACCATCATCATGTTCTGTATCTATGGAGGTGTCTTTAAACTTACCCTTATTCTGCAGAAAATCACTAATCTCCTCGTCATCCTGAAAGACTTTCCAACATCGCTGATTGTCTGGAACGGTGGGGCGATGTTTCACATGAATCTCGAACTTGTTGTTGGAATTCATTGGAATTTTTAAATTGCTTGCTGCCTTAGCAAGTCCATCAGCAACACCATTTTGTATGCGAGGCACACATGTCAAGGTATGATCAGAAAATAACTTCAGAATATCTAAAACTGCATTACGATAAGCCCTCATGCGAGGATGCTTGGCCTGAAACTCACCCTTAACCTGCTTTATCACCAACTCTGAATCACCATAGACTGCAATCCTTTTCGCTTTCATCTTTCTAAGAATCTTAAGGCCAGCAATTAGAGCCTCATATTCCGCTTCATTATTAGAGCAGTCAAATGCTAGCTTGTAGGAACACACTCTCACATTGCTTGGAACCTTATCCGGAGCGGAAAATGGACTACGAATCCAAACACCAATTCCAGCACCGTCACTACCCACTGCGCCATCAAAATCCATGGTCCAAAGACCATCTTCATCGTCCTCTAAATGCTGAAATTGCGCCGGCTCTGTTTTTTCTGTTTGCTGCCCATTGTCTTTAGCTGATTGCTCCACAGTAGCTTGTTTTTCTCTTCTTTCTTTTCGCAGAACTTCTCTAAAATTCTCAGTGATTTCTGGTATATCTTCCGCCTGAACTAATTGACTTTCTATATCATTAAAACTATCAGCAAGCAACACAAACGACTCTAAGTCGGTATGTACATAATTTACAGGATGATTGATTGGCTTCTCTTTGCTAGTTATCATGTATTTCATCTTCTGCTCTCGATATAACTTTCTCATTTGACCGAAGACTGGAATTGTCGCATAAGAGAAATCTAACTGAAGTGTACCTTTCAACTTTGCTCCCCAAGATCTTGAAAGGAGCATCCCAAATCGCGGAGGAATGTCCGCCACAACCACATCCATCAAGACATTCTTCGCTGGAATTTGATCTAAGCTTACAACCAAATCTTTGATGAGTCCTATACACCTCACACGGCTGGAATCAAATGAATAAAAATCATGATATTTTCTTGTAATGTCTAGTCCCAACTTTTCCATGATCGCCTTTGGCATCAAATTGTGCGAAGCACCCGAATCGAACATGGCATTGTGCAAAACATATTCATGCAACCTCAAACTGATATAAAAGGGAGGAACATCACTGTCAGGGGACTCACCATCTAATGCAGGCCCAAAAATCAATTTCGGCTAATCATCCTCAACATTTACCGTATCGAACATTGGATCAAAGTTTAGAATTTTGGAGACTTGACCGCGGTAGCTGCTGTTCTTCATGATTTCTGTCAAAGGAATAGATATTTTTAATTTGGAAATTTCATTTTCCAAACTAAATGCTAAAACTCTTTCGACTTCTTTGACCGGAACTTCCTTCTTTTCAGCCTTATCCTTCATTATACTTGACTGATTTACCTTTTCTGCTGATGATACTTTACTAGCTGCGGGATCAATTGTCTCTTTTCCTTTCTTCTGTGGTATCGGTGAATCTGCCTTTGGTGCTGAAGCTTCTTTTCGTTTCTGAATTGGATTTATGGGCACATCTCGGTTTCTCAATGAGTATTGCTTCTGTTGAGCGGACAAGGCATTCAAATATCCTCTTTGGTAATCATCTGACTCTTCCTCTAAATCTGCATCATTTGCTAAAATGAAATCTTCATCTTTCTGTGCAGCTGAACTTTCTCCATATTCTTCATCCTCGGTAATATAAATAGGCAGATCGTCGGGAGTGAAGAAATGATTTTGCTCACCTGCTACATCATCATCATCATCTGAATCTTGACTCACAAAATTCTGCAAAAGAGGTGTCTTAATCTGCTGCTGGGCTGCCGGCTCTTGTGGTCTTTGTTCACGCTGCTTAATTCTGAACTGTGGCTGCTGCTGGCCACGGTAGTTTGGATTCCGAATCTGCGTTTCTGGTTTGTCAAGTGTCATCCTTTTGAACATTTTTTCCATCTCACGAAGCAAGTGTTGTTCGGATGTAGATGTGGAAGGCTCTTCCTTTATAGTCACTATTTTCTCTGCTTTCAACCGTGCTCTCTTATCGTTCAGATTTGCCTCAACACTAACGGCAATCTTCTGCATATCTTCTAAGGTAGGCGGATCTCTGTCACGTAGAGAATAAGCCATCTCCGGATCAAAACCATCCGGGAATTTAAGAAGAGCTGACTTTTTAGACGGTCTTAAGTCATCTGGAATTGCATTATACACTGTATTGAATCTGATAATATAATCCTGAACGGACTCACCAGGATTACGCTTGATGTTTGTATACTCTGAAGTGATCTGCAGCGGATCTTTTTTCATCTCCCATCGATCTAAAAACTGTGTCTGAAGGTCTTGCAATGTATTGATACTTCTGGCCTGTAGAGCTCTGAACCATTTACGAACCTCTCCTCCAAAATTCTAGGCAAACAATCTCATTGAAACATTTTCTGCATCAACTTCATGCAGGTCCAAAAAGTCTGTCATTCGGACAATATGCTGCTGAGCTGATATACTCTGTGGTGTGCCATCAAATATGGGAATCTTGCTCTGGTAATCAGCAGGCATAGGATCTAAATTGGCCGGCAAAGCAAGAGGTGCAAATCTGGATGCCATGACTCTTGGCGGATTTATAATCTGCTGTCTCGGAGAAACAGGAGGACTGGGAGTAGTAGGTGAACGAGGTGTATGCGGTGGAGATGGAGGAGAAACTACTGCTGATTGTTGATCAGAAATCTCAGGCTGAACGGGAATGGTAGGGATAAAGGAAGGTTCAGTGGGAATCCGTGAACTAGATGCAACTTCAGATGGTCCAAGAGTTTGTGAAACAGATTCAGTGAATTCGGGAATGTTGGTAGCCACAATGGAATTTTGCAAATGTCTGTCCAAGTGATATGAAACAAATCTGAATTGCAAATCTTCAAAAAACAATGGATCCGGAACTAATCTTGATAACTCAGTTTCAGAAAAATTTACAAATAAGGATGTTTCAAATCGTTCATCAAAAGGAATTTCGTCAACATATATAATTTTCACAGGACAGGATGCAGATCTAGAAAGCGATCTGGAACTTCCAGAACTCTCTTGACTTTCTCTTTCAGAAATTTCTTGACTTCCTTGTCTTCTAAGAATCCTAGGAATCAGATTTGGATTTTCAAATATCGTTGGTGGATTAGGGTCAGGATTTGACCTAGTATTCCTTCTTGAAGCCAGTGTATTGATCTTCTCGGGATAAATTTCAAGGAACACAATCAATTATCTTCAGCCTACCGACTTCTAGACTCAATCATCCAAAGGTCTAGAACGAACAAGTATATTGGGGTGATTTGCAGATCAAGTGCTACATTCACAAGCTTACCGGAGATCGACTGAAGCAGCATTTATCTACTTCCTCTTATGCATGGCAAAAGCGTTTCGAAAGCTACCTGGCGTGACTTCAGACTCCGTCTAAGACTCATGAAACAAACACATCAACAAGCAAACCATTGAGAGTTCCCCAGTATGGTCACCACTATGTTAGCGCTCAAATCTACCTTAGGCTGAAATAAGGTAAAACTCAAGGCTACATCAAACCACGCTCAGCCTCGTAGCTAGCCCTACGAGGACAGGAGAGGGCTCTCTCCGGGTCTATCTCGGCAAAAGGTTTTCAGAGGGGCTGAGATGAATTATAATGAACAATGAATACTGATTTTAGGCTAGTAAAGAGATAGGTAAGTTTGATTTTGATTTTGTGGGTTTTTGCTGGAGAAATGGGAAAAAACAATTTTGGGTCCGGGGATAAGGCCAGATCTTTGCAGAATTCGAGTTGGGGCGAGGTAGGAAATAGTCTTGATGCTTTTGATTAAGTATATGGATGGATCAGAAAGACAAGGAGCTGAAGAGGGCAAAGAATAACTTGGATCCTCTCCAAACAGGTGAAAACATGTAAAACTAAACGAATTCAAAGGCAGAGCACTGTAAACAATGGATTCAACCTCATCTACTCATTCATTTAGTTTCAGAAGCATAAGAAGAGATGGCATACATTAAACATGAATTAACTTACAATAAACTGAGAGAAAACACCATCAAGAACTGAAAGCCACAAGAATCCCAACAGGTGCTGCAAAACCTCTGATCTTTCCTAAGCCAAAATATGAAAAATATGTACAATAGCGTGCCAAAATTTTCCCAAGAGTCCAACCTGTAGAATGTCTCAAAAATTACAATATATAGATCACTCTAACCCCTTCCCATGCCTCTAGGGGTCGAATTCCTTCTTCAGGGATCATTTTCAACCAAATTCTAATCAAGGAGCTAAAATCTAGGCAACTAACAACTTGCCTCTAAAAGAGTGGAAACTGATTCATTTACATGATTTTCACTTTTTTGAGAGTGAATCTTCTAGAATAGGTAAAAATAAGCCAAATTTACATGCCAACCATCAATTTACATCATGAAAACCCAAAAATTTCATCCACAAGCAAAACTGGTCCCAACTGGCCGAAATTCTGAGCTGGAAGTTGAAAATTTAGCCAAAAATCTATGTGGGTAGCGCGCCTGAGCTGTATGGGTAGCGCGCCTTTCAGCCTGATTTTGGGGCACTTCTCGGCATCCAAATTGAGCTCATGATAGCTTGTTGGAAAGCCCTGGATGTTGGCTATCCAACCCAAGTAGAATTTCCCAATTTGGAGCTCATTTTCCCCTCCAAACTTCTTTCTCCCAGAAGTACTTCCTGCTGGTGCAAAAGGTGGCAGCAAGGTGGTTTTCATGGTGTTTTTGAGCCTTTTGACCATCCAGAATCTGATGAAACGCTTCGGCAATTCCTGAGCATGCATAAATTACCATGAAAAACCCAAAAATGCAAAGATTTCCTTCAGCAAGTGTCCCGAAAAAAAGTGAGCACATCGACGCGCTACCCGTATAGCGGAAAAATCTGTTTTTGGACCAAAATATTTCAAAATGACAAAAATTTCCCCGAATTTGCTCAAATTCGGAGCGAAGACCCTCCATCATGTATCATGCCTAGCCAATGAAGCCTCGGCCAAAATCCGGAGTGGATCAGGCCTTTTCCGCCGTTTTAGTGCTTCGCTCAACCTCCTCTTCAGAATCTTCATTCTTGCTTTGCAGACATGCATGCGAGCCCAATAATGACCTTTCATGTGACGAAGCATGTCTTTGTCTCTGTTGGCCTTCTCCAACAACTTCTCCAGATGAATGTTAACATGCGTGAGTACAGAATCTCGATCGATTGGTGTCATGTCGCCGGGTCTCTTCCGGGCCAATTGTCGATCCTCACGGATACGCCGCAGCTCATAAAGTGTGTGCTCATCCTCTAGCTATTTGTTGCGCTGCTCCAAGTAGTTTATCACCCACTGAGCCTTCTGCAATTTATCTTTCAGCGTGTCATTCTCGGCCCTTTGCTCCTGGATGATCTCTTTCAGTTTCGAGCTAGGAGAGCTCGCATCAACATCAATGATCGTGAAATCCGTGTCCCGGCCTCCTGATGGGCCCTCATCATGCATGGGCTTCTTGCCCTTGTCCTGGATCTGTACCTGTGCTGAAGAAGAAGGCGAGACCCCTTCCACATCATGTGGAGATAATACTCGCTCTGCTGATGGAGTTGGCGAGACCCCTTCCACCCCGGGTGGAGATAATACTCGCCGTGTAGCTGCAAATAAGGCCCTGTGGCCTCGCTGGTATGTCACATACAATGGAGCACTGATATGCTCAATCTCAGGGATGTCAGGCTGGTGTGAAGGCTCTCCCTCATCATGAACTATCTCGGGAAGCGGCTGTGGTGCTGTGAAGAAGTCACGGGAGGTGAAATCCTCCCAAGTGATGCCCTGCTGTGTCAACTGATGTACCACTACGATCTTGATCAGAGCGTAATGATATATACTTCTATGCTGCTGTGCTGGGGTCTTCTTCTATACAAAAATCATCATCCTCTCTATGTTGCGATACATGAAGTATGGAATGTTCATCATACGTACCCTCGTAAAATGCATCAACAAACGGACATGGTACGCATAAAGACGCGAGAATCTGCCCTCGCAACTGAAATACCGAATGATGAGTTTCATCAGTGGTGCAAACTCATCCTTCAGGAATCTGAAAGGAAAAACTCTGCCCAAGTGCCTCATATACCCAGGTTTGATGTATGGCTCATAGTGGAATTTCTCTAACTGCTGACGTTTGTTGCATTCCTCTCCTAAATTTGGTATGCCAGTGGCCTGAGCAATAGTCATTGGTGACAGAATGAAATCTACTCCAGCGAGATTTACACGGCCATCATGTAAATGTAGAACAAACAGACGAGCTAGTTCACGATGAAGTTGGGTTTGTGAAATCATCTCACAGAATCGAAAACATGACTGATACCGAAAACAATCCATTGCAAGCGGACATGCCTGCAATTGAGCCAAAGAAGTAGGCTCCTCCCTGAGATGTTTACCACCTTTGCCACCTTTGTGAGGCCTCCGTGGCACATTACCTTCTGCTGTGGAATCACTGTCAGACTCCTGCTCATAAATTGAGTCTGTCTCTGACATGGCTTTGAAAACAAGATATTTGCAATATGGATGCTGATATAGGTGCAGTGAAGACAAAATTTTAATGTATGTTCAAAACCCAATAAATGTCACACATGTACCCAAGTATCACAGGAAAACAAAATCATAATTAGGATGGCTCTGTTTCAATGGCATAAAAACTATCACTGTTTTGATCACAAGTAAGTTTGACAAATGAGTACCAAATGCAAATGTATGGTACAACTTTATAATGATGGCCAAAATTTGTCAAAGGAGCAAACAAATATGGGACTGTGTTTTATCAAATGGAGAATAGGAACAACATGACAATGACCATAGTGAAACAAATGGCCATGACAGTGGTAATAGAATGATGATGACAGCAACGGTGATATTATGGTGATGGAGGATATAGACTAGTCAACATAAGACTATGTAAAAACATGAAAGGACATGACAGCAGTGGTAAGATGATAAACTAAGGGCGTGAAGATGATGTACACAATGTGCTAGGGCGCCACTAGAAATACAGGCATGAGCATATATACCAATCATAAAAGTTTTCAAACCCTTCACAAGACTGTCCATATATATTCAAAACCCTTATGGAATAAATCTGCATATAAATGTAGGGTTTATACATTTCTCTTCAACCAAGGCTTGTTTCCCAACATTAATAACACCACAATCATGCTAAAATTTACTGAGCAACCTTTAGAAACCTACTTGCAAGTCGATGGAGCCGATTTGATACGAAACTGGGCGCAAGACAAAAAAAATTTAGCTCTGTCTCTGTATGGGTAGCGCGCCTACCCAACGGGTAGCGCGCCTTATATGGGTAGCGCCCGTGTTCTTTGCAAAGGACTGGGGCGGTTAAGTGGGTAGCGCACCTCATATGGGTAGCACCCCTCCTGTATGGGTAGCGCGCACCTCCAAAATCTGTCAACAACTCTGCAAACACGTCTTCGGCCCTCCACTTCACAAATTCGACTTCTGCCTTGCGGATTTCTTGCAAATGATTTTGTTTGCCATGTTTTATATATGAAGAAAATATCTCATCAAATCAGGATTTGATTTCAAATTTGTTTGATAACCCACTTTCATAATGTTTGGCATTTTGACATTTGGTCATTTAATACAATGCTTTTCTTTTGGCTTTTCTGAGTTTTGGACTGAAAATACTTGTTTGTCTTTTGCAGGGATGCAGCACTTGGCTTTGGAAAAGATCAGAGGCTTGCACTGAAGCTTCTTATGATGAAATAAATACAATTATTACAAACATGAAATTAGACAAATTTCTAGTTCCAAAACAGAGTTTTGGACTAGAAATATCTTCAAATACTTTTGATAATAAAAATGTGAAATTCAAAACTTGCGAAACCAACCTCATGGCCTGCGGGCTTTATGACATGTATGCAAAGAACTTGAAAACCCTAGACTCTAAGACTAAAGACTCTTTTTAACGAAAACAATCATTAATGACCATGAATGAAATGACTATGAACTTCAGTGATTTTTGAGGAATTTCTAAATAGCCCTGCAAGTACAAGCATGAGGAAACACAAGACAACCAGACCCCCTCGTCAGTCAATGGCATGCTCCTAGTGAAATGCAACGAAGTGGAACGAGCGAGACACCTAAGAATGAATATGCAAAAAGCGAACTGATCTCTGACGGAGGGCTATAAGGACCGACTCTAACAGGTTCTAAAGCTTTTAATGAAACATGTTTTCTCTCTCAAGGTTGTCTTGTTTTTCATACTCTCAGATTTCTTAGCCATAGATGATCTCTCAAGTGTTTTCAATATCATTTTCTCTTGGCTTGTTAGTGTAGTGAAAATTCTTCTACTCAAGGGAAGAGCCTGGGGCTAGATACATTTCCATCGCAAAAACAAAATGCACATATGTTCACACATGTAACCTCTTGCACTGAAATGATTTTTGTGGCTTTTGCATCATTTGTGAAATAAGATGCTTGGCAATGGATCTGAACCTCAGTCTCTTGGGTTTTCCTAATGCGCAGTAAATTCACACCTGCAAACCCTTTAGGTAATGATTCTTCATTGCACAAATTGGAGTTTTTGAATGCACGGTAAGTTCAAACATGCAGACCCTTCAAGTAATGCTTTTATTTTAATATAGTTAGGCAAGGTCACGACAAGTTATTTTGAGTTGCTAGTTATTGTATAATTTCACTGCAAAGAACCCAATATTTCTGTGAATTGGCTTATATGTATATAATTTTTTTTTCTACTTCTAAAATGTTCAGAGGTATAATGATTCATTCCCCTGTTCAATTGTATATGTAGGTAGTGTATCTAGTTGAAAGCAAGGAGAAACATGTAACTAAGTGTTTGAGCCCCATGTAAAAATATTCCAGAAAAAAATTATATTTCACAACAATCTGAATAATTAGTTACTGTGTTTAACTCCATTAAAACAAAGGTTTTGGGTTCAAGCAACCATTTAAGAGAAATATTTTTGATGTGTGAATCCAGATACCAAACAGGCATTTATGCACTGGGGCACCTGGCTAGTCCTTTGACTCCTCTAGCCAAAGGCTGGCAAAGGCAAGAGGGGGCAAGGAAAAAGAATCAAAATGCTGGGACCGGTCACCTTGCACTCTTTGCAATTCGCAAGAGATGAGGTTCAGGGATGGCTGCAAACATTCATGATAACCTGATAACCTAGGAAGGAAGCTCTAACGCAGGGATGATTGCAAACATTCACGATAACCTGATAACCTAGGAAGGAAGCTCTAATGCTCTAACGCTTTAACCAGGAAATGCTAGTTCTGTGGAGGGAGCGCTCTTACCCACACTGCAACAAGGGAAAAAGAATCAGAATGCTGGGGACGATCACCTTGCACTCTTTTCAATTGAAGATATGAGGTTAAGGGATGGCTGCAAACATTCACGATAACCCAGGAAGGAAGATCTAATGCTTTATCCAAGAGATGCTAGTTTTGTGGAGGAAGTGCTCTTACCTGCATTATGACAACTGGCTGGTCCTTTGACTTTTCTTGGCAAAGACAATTAATCCATTTGGAGAACCATCCCTTCATTCAGATCCATATCCAGATAACACCATTAAAGTACCAATGGCTAAGGCAGAGGCACCAAAGATGAGAGAAGCAGGGGCAGATCTAGTTCCAAGTGCAGGTGAAGATTCAAAGCCCATGGCATCTGTTCATGCCTCAGATCCCATTCGCCAGTTTCCCTACTACTTGACCTTTGAAAATGGGACAGGGGACAAGAATTGGTTCAGAGCACTTAACACACATGCGTAAAATGAATGTAAGCTATAAAGAACAAGTTTTTTCATTTATTTTGATTTTACTTTACTTGTCTAATTTTGTATTAAATTATTATTATCTTAAGCTTTTATATTAGGTTTCTCACATTGAGGCACTTATAATGATGGTATTGTTTCTTAAATACTTGGTGGATACATCTATGCATGATCTCCAATGCATTGGCGTGAGTGGAACAAAAATTCAGTTACCTTATCTGGCTTGCTTAATTTCACAGATGGGCTTTGGTCATGGTGTGCTAGTGAGAGAATCTTTGTTTTCACTACCAATCATGTAGAGAAACTTGATCTTGCACTGTTGAGATTAGGAAGGATGGACTTGCACATTTTCATGTCATTCTGCACATTCCCCGCCTTTAAAATCTTGGTGAAAAACTATTTGGGGATCGACAAGCACTGACTGTTTCCAGAACTGGAGCAGGTTACTGAAGATGCCCCGATGACACCTGCAGAGGTTAGCGAAATCCTCGTGAATTAATTATTTATTTAAAAAAAGAAACATGGTGTCTACCAAATCTGAAGTGTAGAATTACCCTCTACTTGGGCTGAAAAAAAATAACCAGCCTCCTTAGATTGCATCCTATGAACACTTTGAAACTGACCGTCAACTTTAGATTTTGGTGAGAATCTTCCTTTATGTGTTTAAGGCCTTTCGGTTTCTCTATGGTCTCCTTTGACAACATGTTATCTTTATCAGAGTTTGATTCTTATATATGTGTTCCATCATTGTACTTATAGTGGCATGAATCAACATATGGACATAAGTTAGCCATCTGAAACATACATCTTGAGCTGATAAGTTTCTGATTTCTGAATTGGGTCTTTAGTTCGATTCTGGCAACATATATCTTTAGCTGATAAGTTATTGATTTCTGAATTGGGTCTTCAAATCTTGAGGGAAATATTCCAAATGAGGGGGTTTTGATTGAACGACAAAAGCCTAGTGCATACCTTTATGTGCTTGAAGAGAAGGCTGACCTTACCATGTTTGTACTGGCTCACTTTACAGTCTTGTGCTATATTGTTGAAGCTTCAAAGTCTGGACTCTGGCTGCTGCCCAATGAAAGCAATGATTATGATTTTATGCTCAGATTTAGATTTAGAATTTTACAGTCTTGTGCTATATTGATTATGATTTTATGCTCAGGTTTAGATTTAGATTTTTACAATCTTGTGCTATATTGATTATGATTTTATGCTCAGATTTAGATTTAGATTTTTACAGTCTTGTGCTATATTGTTGTAGTTTAAAATTGTTGCAAATTTAGAGTCTGGACACTGGCTGCTGCCCAATGATTATGATTTTATGCTCAGATTTAGATTTAGATTTTTACAGTCTTGTGCGACATTGTTGCAGCTTCAGAGTCTGTAATCTAGCTGTTGCCCAATGATTAGATTAAATTTTGTTTCATTACATTTTAAATATATTATATATTTTATTTTATGACATTTTTAAAATTAAATTCAAGAAAAAAAAGTGCACACCTAAATTTCAATCTTTTACTCTGCTTAACATTATGCCTATCATTACAAATATTATTAAGACTTTGCTATCATGATCAGATCTTAAAGCTAAATACTTTGCTATCATGATCAGATCTTAAAGCTGCCTAGTAGAAAAATCGTTTTTGCTATTGTTATAATCTGGCTCATTTGAAAGTTGCTATTTGTAGTCCAGAATCCATAATGCTATTTGTTGTGGCCACTTATATACAGGTCTTCAGTGACCCTATCTAGTTCACATCATACTCCTGGCTCCTGGCTGAAAGCAGGGACTAGCTGCCTTGCAGGCACTCTTGTTAAGTCAAGAGATTGACTTCGTATCATTTTCGCTAAAAGCCCAAGCCCAATTTCCACTCCCTTAGTTCGGAACATTTAGTGGCATATTCCTCCTTTCGTGACCTAGTTTTTTACGTTTCTAAATTGGTAACTTAGTTTACATATGTTTAATCTATTAGTTACATTTTTGAGTTTCGAGTTTTCTTTTAAAAATCACTAATCTAATTCAAATTTGGCACCAAAGTAAATAGGCTTTAAATTTTATAGAACTTATTTTGGGTTAGGATAGGGTGAAAATAAATAGCGCCCAAAGGCCTAATCAAATCTTAAAATTCATTATAATTTTGTGCTTTTAATTAAGTACTAGAGAAGAATATCATAAGAAAAACACGGGTAAGAATATTATGAGAAAAAATATTGGATGTCATAATCTGGAACCGTAATATTTACATGATATGAGATTTTTTTTTTCATATTTGTTTTTTTAATTTTTATGTAATTTAGCATTGGTGAGGCCACATCATCTTCATGTCCAACAATAACATTCAATTAAAACAAAAAATTAAACTAATAACTTAATGTCTAAAAATATCTTAACATTTCATCAAATGTCTATCCAAAATTTAATAAAAAGTAATATATATATATATATATATATATATATATATATATATATATATATATAATATTCCTTTAATCTACCCAAAAATAACATTACGATTACATCTGCTGACATCAAACAAATCCAGCCTAATACAAAAGATAAAGTCCAAAAATAACATTACCATTACTTCTACTGATATCAAACAAATCCAGACTAATACAAAAGATGAAGAAATGAAAGCGTGGTAGATTTTCATGGGACCTCCCTATTCTATTCATTCACTGCATGGCCTTGCCTTGCCCCAATACTTTTGAGCACGAAATCGATGGCTGCAATATCTTCATCCCAGATACTAGGAAAATCAATTTTATTGGATAAAAATATTTTTTTCCTTCATGTTTTAAATTTGTATATGTGAAAGGGAAAGCAATATTTAAATTTAATGTTGAAAATGAAATATATGTTATGGTGTATTATTTTGAATATTTGGAAGGGTAAGCAGTATTATTTTAGATCTCAGATTTCATGGTTGTCGTTAGCTTTTACAAGTTTTTTAATTTAATCTCCCATAAAATGAGGTTGTTTTTAATGTGATGTTTTGGATTTTTAGTGTTAGAATTTTGTAGAAAAATTTTAGGTGAAATTTGTCTTTGTATTTTTCAAATAGATTTTTTGATTGGTTGCATGGATTCAGCATCTTGAAAAATTTATATAGCATCTTTATTGTACAAAGATTACCAGTAAAATTTGTGATTTTAATAAATTACTGCTAAATTTTAAAAAAGCCAGACTAGAAAAATCCATAAAAAAATTTGCAAAAATTCTCATTAAAAACAACTAGAAATAAAATTATATAAATATGAAAATTATAAATAAAATTATGTAAATGTAAGAGACACACAATTTCTTCGAGTAAAAAAAACAATATCATCGTAAATCCCACTTTCCAAGCTCGTCAGTGGTCCTCATAAGCAAGATGTATCAATCATCTCCCGAGTGTTCCCATGAATTATTTCCAATAATGTAGTCGGTGCCATAACCAACTACTAAAGCGCGTGATTGATGTCATTTCCACAGCTCCCTGACAACACACCCTGCAATGAATAACCCAAATCAGATGGAATTGACATGGAAAGTAGTTTACATTAATTATGTTAAATTATGAAATAAACTTACGAAGTGCCCTTTGATTTTGTGGGGGATTTGAAAGTTTACCCATATTTAGTGATAGGAAGCTCTTCATTTGAAGAGCTTTTTGTATCTAAAGAGATTTTCATCCAGGAAGACAAAGTTTATCCATCTTTAGTGATAGAAATCTCAAGCTCATTTGAAGAGCTTTCTGTATTTGGAGAGATTTTTATCCATGGAAAAAAATGTGGGATAAATTTTTAAAAGTAAAGGTAATTAAATTTTAATATATTATTAAAATAATAATAATAATATATATTTATATCTATATATATATATGTTTAATGAATATTAAAAAGAGATAAAATTATAAAATTTAAAGACTTAATTTCCAAATTTTAAATCAATTAAAATGTACCTAAATATATAGATATAATATTGTAATTGCAAGTTATCTTAGGGCAATGGCATAGTTTTAGAAATTTGTTTTATCCTCAAAGACAATGAGCTAACTGTTAACTCTAAATGTTGAATATCCAATAAAATCACTCAATTCTAGAAATTTTATCATGATGCCCTTAGCTATGAAAATCGACATGCGAGTGGAAATTATTCTGTAGTTTTCACCAGAGGCATCGATTTCCACACAAACGGGCTGAATAGCCATCGCTTGTAAAAGGGAATCAGTGGTACTCGTACCTCTAGCTCTGGTACCTTTGAGCTTATATCGATGGTTGATTTCCGAATATTTGGCAATCAGACAGTTACGACCTACTGACTCACGAAATACAACTTCCGAATATTTCCGAACATGAACATAGGAACAGAAAATCAGGAAATACAACTTTGTGCTTCAACTTAATGTGAACATGTTGAAGTAGCAGAAAATCAACCAGAAACAGATTGCTGAGTCAGTATCATGTCCAAGACAAAGCTTAACTAAAACTGATGTAGGGGCATTAGATTCAGAAAATACTTTGTATTTTGTTAAACATAGGAGGTCTTATGTTTTTGAGAAAATATTAATTTTATGTAAATATTTATGAGAATTTTAAGTGATTTTAATTAATTATTGTGAGGATTTGTTAATGTTCCCAAATTATTTGGAGAACATGAGGGAAATTAGATTTGAGATATCTAAGAATTAATTATGAAGCCGAAGATAGATTTGGTTTCAAGATTGTAGGGATAAAATCTAGATTGTAGGGGTGTTGAGATATTTGAGGACTTTGTTGAGTTATTGAAGGGATTTGAACCTAAATTGGTTCATCCAAAATTTGTATAAATTAATAAGCCTTAAAGGAAAAATAGATCAGAATAGATAGAGAGAGGTGAGGTTTGGACAACAGAGTTTGTAAGCCTACGGGCTTTTGGTAAAATGGCCATTGATTTGAAAATCTGGCCATGGACCAAGAGGGTTCTTTTGTATTTGATTTCATGTTTATTTATGAAGGACTTTATTCTGAATTATGTGTATGGTGAATCTGTGTAAAATAAATGAGGATCGTGTAGGGAGAATTGATTTTAATGTCGATTTGTGTTTTGAATCGAATGAAATAAAAGGTTACATATGTTGAAAAGCGTACAATTTTGAATTGTGAATATTTACACAGTCGAGTGGACAATGGGCACACTGTTTGAAAATATACAGTGCATTTAAGATCAAGACTTAGAATTCATGTTTTGGGTTTTATTGTGGATTTAACCGCAGGTGTTAGATGTGCTTAACATGAATTAAAATTGCAGGGTTCAGGAGCTTCAATTTAAGGCATATTTCCTAATTGAAGAGGATCGAGCGCGATATCCATCAGATTACTAAGATGGAATGCCATAGGACGCGATGACCGTCCGATGAAATAATAGATGGGCAAGTTGAAACAAGTGTGGGCCATAGGTAATGAACCTCAGAATGGGTGCAACAATAGGGAGGTAAGTCAATAATTCTTGTGAGTGAAAGTTAATGTTAATATATAGACTTGGGCGTTGACTAACCCAAAGTTGACAGATCAATATATGCATTGGTGAGTTGGAATGTTATATTGTGGGCAATGTAACAATATGTTTGGGTTTAATATTATGATAGTGCTTGACTTTTAACCAAGGCTGAGTTAAATCAAAAGATGTCCATAAGATGGAAGCCGAAAACTCAGTTGCGTGTATATTGAAAATCGAATGATATTCGATTTCTATGAAGAGGGGTTTTAGCCATGGATTAAAAAGGCAAAACTCCCATGTACAGTGTTTGATTTATATTGGTTTTAATAACCATGAAGTGTGGAGAGATTCTGCATGAAATTGGAACTGCGCTGATTGTTTGGTTTTTAATAACCATGAGTTTAGAAAGTTAGCTTCCACAGATTTATAAGTTTCCCCAGAAAATGAATTTACTTGGCATGAAACTGGAATTACATTTTTACATGCATGGAAGAGTGTGTGTTTGTGGGTTTGGCAGGTATGCCCACCATCAAGTGGTATCAAAGCTAGAATAGCTCTATTTGAAGATTCAAGTTTTTAAAAATGAATTAATTCCATGTAATGAATAAATATCAGATTTTGAAACTGATGAAGATTGCAGCACAGGAATGCAGTGCAATTGAAGAAGTGAAGCAAGATCAACAGGATCTTGGAGGTGAGTTGACAGGTATTATTTAACTCTGCTTTGAAGGTTATGCTTGAAGAATTTGGTTTGCAAGAATATTAAATAAGTCTCAACAGAAAGAAGAAGATCACAGCTTTGAGAGCAATGATGAATGAGTCCAACACAGGATTCTAAGTGAATGTGGCAGAACTTGAAGAAATTCAGCAGAAGTTGAATGGATAGGAAAAAGTGTGTTCTAAGAATTTGCAGATGAGTGAAGCCTGAAGGAGCAATGAAGAAATTCTCAAAAGGTTCCAGAAGATAAAGGACCGGTGCTTACCAAAAGACCAGATCCGGAGAAAAGGATTGGTGAGGTAAGTGGCAGCAAGAGAGCTTGTTGTTGTAGAGGCTTGGTGCAGCTTATGAGTGAGAAACTCATGGAGAAGAATATGACTACTGAAAGTCATAAAGAAGAGAGCAGAGGTTGAGAGAGAGACCACATCAGAAAGAGGGAGAAAGATGCCAAGGCAAATGTCATAAGACAACAGTTAGCTGAAGCAGAATATAATAAAGAGTTAGCTGAGATCAAAGGACAATTTAACAAATTGAAGATGATGATAGAAGAAAGCCAGAGAATTGGTTGGCTCATGAAGAAGAGAGTAAAGTGGAAAAGGCTACAACATAAGAGAGAACAACAAATAAACATGCAGTTTGCAGAAAAGCTGAGAGAGCTTTAACAGAGGATGGATGTACAGTTGGGGTGTATAGAACTTAGAACAGCTGAGTTGAAAGTGGAGGTTTCAATTGGTGAAACATAAGAGGAGATCATTGATGATCTCCTGAACTTTTGGGCAAATCCAGATTAGCTGGATGATGTAAAACCTTGTATTTTTGTAACTGACAATTGTGATGTGATTACAGGTTTTGCAGAAGAGGAGGATAAGCAATCTTGTGAAGCTATCACAAGTATGGAGAAGAATCTTTCAGGATATAAATACTTTGAAGAAGGAAGCAATGATGCATTTTTACTAGAAGCTATTACAACACAGGAATAAATTCTTGTGAGTGAAGGAGATAGAATTTAGTCTGAAGCACTAATGTGTGGAACAACCGCTGAGACTGTTGAAATTTGTAATTTTCAAACTAAAAATTTGTGTATGCACACAGGGATGGTACAAGATGATGAAATACTTCAACAATTCCACAAGGAAATTTCATTATTGGAATATTTGTTGGAGAATTCAAAGTATGAAAGAGAGATTGCAACAGAAGGCAGAGTTCACTACAGTGAACGAGAGCAGGAAAACATCATCGAGATAGATGATGTAGGAAGAAGACTTGTTAACAGTGTTGAGAGTTCTTCAGAAAATTCTCTGGAAAGTTTGGATCAACATACTGATGTGCTAATAGAGGAGGAAATTGCATAACAACATACTGAAATGCTGGCAGAGCAAGAAAAGGCACTGATGCCTTATGATTTTTATTTTAACAACTATTTTGTGAATGCAGGTGTTGTTGCAGGTGCTGGAGAAAAATTGACTCAGTTGAGTAGTCAAATGAAGGAGGAAGAAGAAAATTCTATGGAAATTTCCAATCCATGGAATGAAGAAGTTATGTTGCTAGAAATAATACTAAATGATCAAAATTCAGTGCAGGAAAATTCTCAATTTCAGAATTGGGAATTGCAGATGCAAAGAGATGAAGATAGTAGAAGAGAGTACACAATGTACCAGTCCAGTAAATTGCTGATAGAAGAAGGCAGAGAAATTGTCTTAACTAACAATTTGGAGGAAGTTTTTCAGAAAACAAGAGGGTATGGATGATTGGCTGACAGTAGGAGCTTGGCAAGCCAAAGCTCAGCAAGCTAAAGCAAGAAATTAGCAATCTGAAGAATTATTGGACAAGGAAATTGAACTAATTAGAAAGATATTGATGAAATTATCTCAAAGGAAAATATCAGTAGGAAAAAGAAGCAGCAGCAGTAGAAAAATGAAGACAGAAAGAGATTGTTAAAGCGCAACCAATGGAGCAAAGCAGCATAAGATATGGAAACCTAGAGAAAAGCAGAAAACAACAGCAGAATTTGATGATAAGTTGCAGAACAAAGTATGGGATCCAGGCAGACAAAGACTTAAAACACATGATCAGGATATCATGATCATTTTCAACCTTGGGAGTCTGATGCAGGGGCATTAGATTCAGAAAATACTTTGTATTTTGTTAAACATAGGGGGTCTTATGTTTTTGAGAAAATATTAATTTTATGTAAATATTAATGAGATTTTTGAGTGATTTCAATTAGTTATTGTGAGGATTTGTTAATGTTCCCAAATGATTTGGAGAACATGAGGAAAATTAGATTTGAGATATCTAAGAATTAATTATGAAGTCGGAGATAGATTTGGTTTCAAGATTTTAGGGATAAAATCTAGATTGTAGGGGTGTTGAGATATTTGAGGACTTTGTTGAGTTATTGAATGGATTTGAACCTAAATTGGTTCATCCAAAATTTGTATAAATTAATAAACCTTAAAGGAAAAATAGATCAGAATAGATAGAAAGAGGTGAGGTTTGGACAACAGAGTTTGTAAGCCTACAAGCTTTTGGTAAAAGGGCCATTGATTTGAAAATCTAGCCATGGACCAAGAGAGTTTTTTTGTATTTGATTTCATGTTTATTTATGAAGGACTTTATTCTGAATTATGTGCATGGTGAATCTGTGTAAAATAAATGAGGCTTATGTAAGGAGAATGGATTTTAATGTCGATTTGCATTTTGAATCGAATGAAATAAAGGGTTACATATGTTGAAAAACATACAATTCTGAATTGTGAATATTTACACAGTTGAGTGGAAAATGGGCGCACTGTTTGAAAATATACAACACATTTAAGATCAAGACTTAGAATCCGTGTTTTGGGTTTTATTGTGGATTTAACCGCAGGTGTTAGATGTGCTTAACATGAATTAAAATTGCAAGGTTCAGAAGCCTCAATTTAAGGCATAGTTCCTAATTGAAGAGGATCTAAGTTTGGAAGAGGAGGGATTGATTTGCATAAATCGATGCTGTTTTTATGTTGAAGCCTCCATAAGAGAAATAGAGAGCAAAATTGTGAAGTAACCGGTAGTGGAATGGAGCCAAAATCCATAAATCCTGGTTGAAGGCATGGAAGAAAAAAACAACAGGATTGTTGAAATGAGAAAATGGAGTTAGAATTCCGAACATGCCATGGAAGGTCGACATTACAGCAAAATTGAAGTCGATCTGTAGCAATCGAGATGCCGTGAGCGTTTTTGAAGTTTGTATAGGATTTTTATTATACATGAAATCAATGAAATTAGTGTTTGATGAAGAACACAGTGTTTCAGCATCAGTTTATGAGTCATGATTAATGTTATTTGATACTTCTATTTGTTGAATCATACCAGCCATCAATCGTGGAAGGAAGGCTTGTGCGGTCCATTGTGAATGCATAATATAGCAGAGGTATGTTGTAGTGTTCCAGTTCGAGATCGATCCTTAATTCCTCAGCGTTGAATCGACCAAACGAAAGTTGCAATTGGAAAACGAATCTGCTAATTGCAAGAATGAGAGTGGAAGCAGAGCCAAAGTCAAGGAATGAATCAAACCTTGCCGTTCCAAAATTGTGCGTGGGAGCGTTGTTAGATTAATGCAAATATCTGTTTGTTTGTTTCATATTAATACATAACGCTATATTTGGCATGAATGAATGGTGGAAATGGAACAACGACGAGGAAGCGGTTTTGAAACCACAAATTGGTGGTTTCCCGTAAGCAATGGAGCGGTAAGTTGTTTGGCAAGAAATCACGCGATAAGGTTCTCTGCAAGACGCGTGGCCTTGAGCGGTTTGTAAAAACCGGTTATATCGTGTGACTTTGATGCGATAAGCCACAGTCGTGGATCGAGCGTGATATCTGTCAGATTACTAAGATGGAATGCCACAAGACGCGATGACTCTCCGATGAAATAGTAGATGGGCAAGCTGAAACAAGTGTGGGCAATAGCTAATGAACCTCGGAATGAATGCAACGGCAGGGAGATAAGTCAATAATTCTTGTGAGCGAAAGTTAATGTTAATATATAGGCTTGGGCATTGATTAACCCAAAGTCGACATATCAACATATGCATTGGTGAATTGGAACGTTATATTGTGGGCAATGTAACAATATGCTTGGATTTAATATTATGATAGTGCTTGACTTTTAACCAAGGCTGAGTTAAATCAAAAGATGTCCATAAGATGGAAGCCGAAAACTTGGTTGGGTGTATATTGCAAATCGAATGATATTCGATTCCTATGAAGAGGGGTTTTAGCCATGGATTAAAAAGATAAAACTCCCACGTACAGTGTTTGATTTATATTGGTTTTAATAACCATGAAGTGTGCATGTACAGTGTTTGATTTATATTGGTTTTAATAACCATGAAGTGTGGAGAGCTTCCGCATGAAATTGGAACTGGGCTGATTGTTTGGTTTTTAATAACCATGAGTTTAGAAAGTTAGCTTCCGCAGATTTGTAAGTTTGCCCAGAAAGTGAATTTACTTGGCATGAAACTAGAATTGCATTTTTACATACATGGAAGAGTGTGTGTTTGTGGGTTTGGCGGGTATGCCCGCCATCAAAAACTAATATCAGAAACAGATTTTTGAGTCAGTATTAATTCCAAGCCAAAGTTGAACTGAAAATAAAATTAATTCTCTGTTAGAAATCAATGTGGGTCGACAGAATTGCCCTGCCTAATATAGATCTGTATCTCACAAACGGACGATGCAAGGATGAGTGATGGATGGATACAAATAAGGAGCCTCCTATACAGTAAAAACATAAGAACGATCTATGAAATCAAAATATAAAAACCCCATCACAAAAGATCTGTATAAGACAAACGTGTATGCTAGAAAACTGTATAAGAAAATCAACATTCACTAAATATTTAACTTAATTATCATTCCTATTATAACTGGAATAAGTTATATTAAATTTAAAACAAAATAGTCCGGCTCGGACGTCCCGGCAGTGAGTATCAGCCAGGCAATGAAGAATGCAGGGAGGAATGTGTAATCCATCTGAAACCAAAATCAGAAGTCGATTGCTGAGTCAGTATAATTTCAAGCCAAAGTTGAACTGAAGCTCAAATCAAATTTCTGAACTTTATTTATTTTCTTATAACACATTGACTCCTGTCCCTTAAAAAAATGGCAAATATAACAAACCATACAACTATACGGAGTGAAAATAGGATCTAAGATTGGAAATAAGATTAGGAAACTATAAAAATTAAATAAAAAATTTAGGACTAAAATAAGGAAAGAGTACGGGATATGTTTCCACATTAGTTGGGAATAACTCAACTGAATACCAAAATATTTGGACAAATGATTTATAGTATCAAGTTAAATTAGTAGACATATAACCCAATTACTATTATTTTCTATCCTAATAATATTAATGAAGATACTAACCAAAATATGAAGACACTTCATAACCAAGATATTTGTACATATTATTTACAATATTATCAAGTCAATTTTGTAGGCGTATAATCTAACTACTGTTATTTTTCTATTCCACCAATATTAATCAGAAAATAATTTCATTTGCTATATTTTTTTTCATTTATAGTTTTTTTTTTAAGTCAAATTGCAAAGTTTGCCGAGATCTCTACAAATTGAATGAGAATGGAATGAGAATTTTATATGTAACTCAAACCAAACATAGATTTGTCTTTCATAATGTTGTTAAAAGTATATCATAAGGCTCATCAACCACTATTCCTTTTTCCTTATTTTATTATTGAGAATTATAATATAAATCAAAGTTAAGAGACACTATGGTATTCTATAGTTTTCTATGAGTTTCTCCCTTTACCCTTAGTATCTCCTCCACTCTCATATTCATTCCATGGAACACTTAGTAAGTAAAAAAATAAGAGAACACGTTCATTTTAATAAGTATTGAGTTTAGGGTTCTTAAACTCTCCTCTAATATATTCGATCCTCACATGTTAAGGAATACCTATATTAGAATTATGATATATGCTAAGATGATATTTAGATTGTTACTTTGTTAGGGCTATGATTTTTGTATATAAGCAATATTTAATTGGAATTTACTAAATTATATTTTTTATACATTGTTTGAGAAATGCCATCAATTACAATATTGTAAAGATTCATAAAAACATGTTAAAACCCATAGTTTCACAAAATCAACTTCATCTTTGAGAATTTTTTTTAGCATATATGAAGCAAGAGGCTTGAAACCAATTGTACCTCCATAATTGATAAATCCTCCATTAACTTGGATAGAATAAAGAGAAAAAATCTTAAAATGGAAGTATTAGTTAAAAAAATTACGAGGAGAAATTTAGGCTTTTAAAACATAAAATGGATGGATTCTTTACCATGAGAAATATTTTAAAATTTATCTCATTAAATGTATTTGTGTGTAAAATGAAAGTGTTTATCCTATGCATTTATAGATAAGGAATTTTTTTTTTTTTAAATTTCACATTTAATTATTTACCCTACAATTAGTATGTTGAAATATTAGGAGATGCTAAGGGGTTTTCCCTTAATTTTTGAAATATTTGGAGAAATTTTATAAATTTTACCATAAATTTTGCATAGCTGGTTAGATTCTCTCTCAAATTTTGAAAAATATAAATTCCAAATTCACTCATAAGTTTTAAAGAATTTGATAGATATTTCCAAATTCACATGGAATTTATGTTGTTTAGTGGGGATTTATTTTAAGAGTTGCTAGTTTCATGTACATTTTTGGAAATTTTTGTAGGGGTTTTGTTGAATTTTTCTAGAAGTTATATTTCCCCTCAAATAAGTGAATTTTTAAATCCCCATTCTTGATGTTGAAATTTTAAATAATTTTTATGACTTTTGTTTTAAAATTCTTAGTTTTTGTACTTCCCGGATTAATTATTGCAAAGCTGAATGTGTTGTAAAGTAGCATGATGTTGTTTGGTTATAGTTAATGTTCATCAAGGAGTGTATTTTCCATCAAATTTTGTAAGACATCTAGTCCCCTCCATACCTTTCAAAGGGCCCAAAATTTTATACCGGACCTCTAGCTCACCTTAAGGAAACGGGCTATTGAAATTTATCTTGTTTTAACCATATTAAAAATCCTTTTTTAGGCCACCATCATCTTTTTTTCTAGTGATAGTTTTCCATTGATATAAATTTCATTAAATTGTGAGATTTGGAAATAAAATTATGGCCCTTAAGTTAGTTTCCTTACATGAGATGCCAACATACATGTAGACTAGACTAGATTCATCTTAGCTCTAGATATACCAAGCCCCAAGATGGATCAAATTTATTTTCACTCTGAAAGAGGTTTGAACACCAAGAGATTTGTCCCTTCTCGGTGCTTGGTAGGTCTAAACATAAAATGGATCTAGGCCGATATGTGTGTGTGTTCTTCTTTCAGATCAAATTAAATATATATTTTAAACTTTCACAACAATATTTACAGCATATTTTAATCTAGATTCATGAATTCAAGATGTTAAATCTAGATTGAAAATACAATTGAAAAAATATTGAATTCATGAATTTAAAATAGTAAATGCAAACTTGGAGGTTGAAAATGTAGCAAGAAATTACTAATTTAATGTTTCCTTTGATTAAATTAGGAGAAAATTGAAATTCCACATAAACAAACAACTTGAATGAGTTAATTAAGTTGAAATAGTTGTTTTCAATTAGTTAGCTTAGTTAATTCAAGTTGGGGACATGAAATTGAGTTGTGTACAGTGATTCCTAAGTTTTAAGAACCTAGGTTGAATTAATTTCAACTAGCATTTTAATTCAATTAAATTGAGTTAAGGTAAGTTAAAATAGTTCCAACTGTTGGAGGAACCAGTGGGAGGCCTAGCAGTGGGGTGTAACTTCAATGTTTAACAATTTAACTAATCAATCAACCTAAATTACCTCATGGATGAATGAAAATATAGTTACCCATTTGAGATTGGAGTTCAAGGGTAGTGTATTATCAATTTTATAATTTCCCAAGTTGTACATGTAGTGCATGCAGTAAAAGAAGGGCCTAAAGGAATTACACTATTCTCAATGAGAAATTTCCATAGTTAATAGGGTCTAATTCCTCATAAAACGACACAAGGAAATAGGAGCTTGGGAAGGCTTGAAATTGGCAATGCGTTTTCCAAAGTCATTTAGTCATGAATAGGATAGAAGATAATTGTGTAGGTTGTGCTCAAGCTTAAGCAAGCATATTGTATTCATTGAGATTCATTTATTAATGCAATCCAAAAGGGAAGGGGTTTTGAGTAGTCACTTTCCCCTAGATAAATCTATATGTATGTGTGTTAAATCATGATGCATCTTTTTCAATTGTTTTCTTGATCGTGAATTTTCTTCCGCAGATGAGTAGAGTATATATGAATCTTATGTTTTAGTACATTACATGAGCATTTTTTAATCTGAAATCAATTTCTACGTGGTATCAAAGCGAGATTCACAGTAGAGAAGATAATTCGAAGTTGACGTTGCAGGAGGATCGAATTTGTAGGATCAACTCTTCACAGCTAGCAAGATGGTGTTCTATGTTCTAAGGCTTGAGTATTCCCTTGACGATAGCTCGAATTATATTTCTTGAAAGGATGCCATGGAGGAATTCCTAGAAGAAAATGGGTTGAAGGAATTCATTGAAGGGTTTCTAATACTTAGGTTTCTAATAATTATGTTGGGGTTTCTAATCCTTGAGTTTCATATTGTCAACTTAGGGTTTAGTATATTTATCTTAGGAAATAGTATATTACGGTTGATAATATTAATGTAAGAGTTTATATTATTAATATTTGAAAATTTTAATATTAAACATTTATAATATTGATCGATTCGGCTTATTATTAATAATTCCCCTCGTTTATTAATCCCATGGGTTTATGATATCAATCCCAATGGTTTGTCATATTGATCCATTGGTTTTATTGATTTCTTGGGTTTATAATATTAATAATCCATTCAGTTTGTTAATTTGTTGTATTGAATGCAACAAAAAATATGACAATGGTTGCTGCATTGTCACATTGCATTAAAATTTATTCAATGTCTCAATGTGACATTGAAAAATTGGAGTTTATTAATATATTTTATAATATTAAGGTTTATATTATTTGATTTATAATATTGGGGTTTACAATATTTTTCTTAATATTGGGTTTATAATATTAGGTTTTGAGATTGAGATTATAATATTCAGGTTTTAATATTAATGTTGGTTTTTAATATTAAAATTTATAAAATTATTTTATGGTTCAAAACATTTATCATAATATTTATAATATTAACCTTATGGATTATAATATTAATCTTAGGGTTTATAATGTTAGGGTTTATAAAATTTGGTTTAATATTAGTGTTTAATATTGTGATGTTGCAATGGTGGAGAAATTTATCCAACATCGCATTGTGGCAAACATCATAGCAGTGTGACAAAGAATGTGAAAATTATTGTAACAATGACACATTACATTGCAATTTATTCAATGTTGCATTGTGACATTCAACAATTTAATGTTTAATATTTTGGCTTATAATATTAGTCCTATGGTTTTTGATCCCTTGGGTTTATAAAATTAATCATAGTGTTTGTAAGCCATTTGGATTATGATATAAATTCTAAGGTTTATTATTATTCTGTTGTGTTTATTATCTATTTTGATTGTAATATTAATCCGTTCAATTTAATAATCCGATGAGTTTAGAATATTATTGGTCTTTTGGGTTTATTAATCCCTTCTATTTATGATATTAATCCCTAATATGTATAATAATATATTAGGGTTTATAATATTATGTTTTTTAGTATTAATATTCATTTTAATATACTAATATTATTGTTTATAATATTAATCCTAGGCTTTCATATTAATAAATGATTCAGTTTATTAATGTCTCATGTTTATAATATTAATCCCACAGGTTCATGATATTTATCCCTTGGGTATGTTAATCTCAAGGGTGTATAATATTAATCCCTTAGGTTTATAATGTTAAACCCTTGGGTTGATTAATTGGTTGGGATCATAAAACGTAATGTTAAAATTAATATTAACATTAAAACTACAATGCAAAATGAAGTGTGAAAATTATTATTACAATGATAAGTTACATTTGAATGTATTCAATGTCACATTGCAACATTACACAAAATAGGGTTTAATATTCTGGTTTATAATATTGCTCTTATAGTTTAGGGTTTATTCTCGTTAATAATATTGGGTTTAGGGTTTCAAATCATATGAAATATAATGATAGTTTTGGGCTTTTCGATCCCTTGAGTTTATGATATTAAACTTAGGGTTTATAATCCCTTGTGTTTATAATACTAATCCTAGGGTTTAATATTATTTCCTTGGATTGTTACTTGTTGGGTTTATAATACTAATCTGAAGGATCTATAATATTAATCCCAATGGTCATTTTAAACTTAATATTGGGGTTTATAATATTGAGGTTTTCAATATTAATGTTGGTTTTTAATAGTTGGGTTTAATATTGGGTTTTATAATATTAAGTTTTTAAATATTAATGCAAAGGTGTACGTTAAGCATTGGGACGTGGCGGCTCCTCTGCATGGCACTTGGCCTGGCCACATGGACACACACGAAACTCATCTAATCGAAATTAAATACCACAGTTGCTCACATGTTGTCGATATTTATCCATCTACCTTAGGCTTTAACACTCGTCCGACTTAGAAATTCTCCCACTATTTCATGGTGCCCAACTCCATTTCTCATGTATTCTTCTCCTGCAGCCTCAATTTCTCTGTTCATTCCACTGGTTTCAACTCTAAGCTCATCAGTGTCCATTCTCCACCAGCTCCATTGCTTCAAGCTTCGTGCCACCCTTCTGGCTCTCCCCTTGCACCAGCTCCCTCCTACAACGATATGCCTCAGAGGCACAGGATACATTGCCATAGAGGCCGTGGTAGAGGCCAAAACTCTCGCCCTCCCATTTCCCTCCATGAGGAATGTCGCCCTCCCCTCCATGAGGAAAATTTGGCCACCTGCCAGCTCCATTACGCCTCCTCTAGCTCTCTGGAGTTCCCTCTTGTCTCCGCTACTCTCAGTGTGTGTTTTTTGAATGTTCCATCCAACTTTTCTGGCTCTAGCGTGCAGGATCGACTCAGGAAGTCCACCATTTCATCGTCTCAACCTCACCATTCCCAGAAATATGAGGCCATGCCAGTCAAAATAGCTTCGCGTTCTTCCAACAGTGAAGGGAGTGGCAATCCAGCAGTAGATGACAAGGAAGAAGGTGTGCATTTAGCCACTATGCCTAGCCCATGGTGCAGTCGTCGAATAAATATGAAGACTCCTCTGAAGAGTACAAGTGCTTCATAATTGAAGAGCCTCCTCCACATGAAAAGTAGCATGTCATGCTGTCTCGGGATCCATATCGAGAGGTTACCTCCCACAGCAACGATTTACTTTTCTGTTCTCATGTTTTTGTTGAACAACTCGATAATTTTCTGTATATTTTTTGAAAATCCTGGTTTCCCCAGTCGAGGCGGCAAACTACGGACTGGTTTCCCCAACCGGGGTAGTCACATTTTTTTATTTTTGAACTCTACTCCTGCCATAATTGGTTAGCATAGAAAATCTCACAGGAACATTTTGAATTGTGTTTTATGTGCCATATAATAGAAATAGTATTATTTAGAAAAACAAAAATATTAATATTTTATTTTATAAAATTAATTTTATCGCTTAGAATGTCTATCATAGTATTATAATATTAATCCTATAGATTATAATAATAATATTACTGTCTATAATTTGGGTTTTTATAATTTTAGGGTTTATAATATTTTGATTAATATTAGTGTTTAGTATTGTGATGCTGCAATGATACAAAATACATCCAATATTGCAATATCACAAGCATCACCGCAACGTGATAACCAATGTGAAAATCATTATAACAATGATACATTACATTGCAATATGTTCAATGTCACATTGCAACATTCAATAAATTAATGTCTAATATTCTTGTTTATAATATAAATCCTAGGGTTTTTAATCCCTTCGATTTATAAAATTAATGCTAGGGTTTAGAATCCTTTGGAATTATAATATGAATCCTAAGGTTTAATATTATTCCCTTTGGTTTATTATCTCCTTATTTTATAATATTAATCCATTCGATTTATTAATCCCATAGGTCTATAATATTATTAATCTCTTGGGTTTATTAATCCCTTTCGTTTAATATATTAATACCTAATATGTATAATAATATATTAGGGTGTATAATATTAATCCTGTAGGTTTATAATATTAAATCCTTGCGGTGATTAATTGTTTGGGCTCATAAAACTTTCTGCTCAAATTCATATTAAAAATAAAACTACAATGTTGTAAGAAGTGTGAAAATCATTATTATAATGATATATTGCATTGGAATTTATTCAATGTCGCATTGTGACATTAAATAAATTAGGGTTTGATATTTTGTTTTATAATATTTTTTTATGGTTTAGGGTTTATTCTTGTTTACAGTATTGGATTTAGGGTTTAAAATCATATGAAATATAACAATAGTATTTTGGGTTTTTTTTCCCTTGAGTTTATGATATTAATATTAGGATTTACAATCCCCTCGGTCTATAATATAAATCCTAGGGTTGAATATCATTCCCTTGGGTTATTATGTGTTTGGTTTATAACAATAATTTGAAGGGTTTATAATAATAATCACAACCATCAGTAATATTAGTCAAAACGGTTATAATACTAATCCCTTGTCTTTATAATACTATCTCCTTAGGTTTATAAAATAAATCTTAGGGTTTAATATTACTCCCTTATGTTTATTATCCTTTGGGTGTATAATATTAATCCATTGGAATTATTAATCCTTTTAGTTTATAATATTATTATTTGTTTGGGATTATTATTTCTGCAGACTTATAATATTAATATCCTTAGTTAATAATATTAATTCGATGGGTTTATTACAAATAAAATAGGGTTTAATATTTTGGTTTAAAATATTGGCTTTACGGTTATAATATTAATCCTAGTGTTTTGAATCCATTGACTCTGTATTATTAACCCTACTATTTGTAAAGGGTTTATAATATAAATCCTATGGTTTAATATTAGTCCCTTGGGTTTATAATATTAATCCTTGGGTTTCTAATATTAAATACTTGGGTTGATTGATTTGTTGGGATCATAATATTTATAATAAATATATAAACTCTTATATGTATAATAATATATTAGGTTTTATAATATTATATTTTATAGTATTAAAATTAAGTTTTATATATTAATATTAGGGTTTATATTATTAATCCATTAGGTTTATAATATTAAATCCTTGTGTTGATTAATTGGTTGGGCTCATAGAACCTAATGTTAAAATTAATATTAACATTAAAACTACAATGCGATATGAAGTGTGAAAATAATTATTACAATGATAAAGTACATTAGAATTTAATCAATGTCACATTGCGACATTAAATAAATTAGGGTTTAATATTTTTGTTTAGAATATTGTGCTTAAGGTTTAGGATTTATTCTCGTGTATAATATTTTGTGTAGGGTTTCAAATAACATCAAATATAATAGTAGTTTTGGGCTTTTTTATCCCTTGATTTTATGATATTAATCTTATGGTTTACAATCCCTTGTGTTTATAATATAAATGTGAGGATTTAGTACTATTCCCTTGGGTTATTATCAGTTGGGTTTATATTATCAATCTGAAGGGTTTATAATATTAATACCAAGGGTCATTTTAAACTTAATATTAGGGTTTTTAATATTAATTTTGGGCTTTAAAATTTGGGTTTAATATTGGGTTTTATAATATTAAGGTTTCTAATATTAATGCAAGGGTTTATAATATTAATCTTGATGTTTATAAAACTGATTCTATGGTTTACAATATCTATCATAGTATTTATGAAATTAATCCTAGATATTATAATATTAATATTACAGTTTATAATGTTGGGTTTTATAATGTTAGGGTTGATAATATTTGGATTAATATTAGTGTTTAATATTGTGATGATCCAATGGTACAAAAATACATTTAACATCGCAATGCCACCAGCATCATCGCAATGTGAAAATCATTGTAACAATGATGCATTACATTGCAATATATTCAAAGTCACATTGCGACATTCAATAAATTAAGGTCTAATATTCTCGTTTATAATATTAATCATAGTTTTTTCAATCCCTTAGGTTTATAAAATTAAACATAGGGTTTGGAAGCCTTTGTTATTATGTTACAACTCCTAAGGCTTAATATTATTCCCTTGGATTTATTATCTCTTTACTTTATAATATTAATCCATTCTGTTTGTTAATCCCATGAGTTTACAATAATATTAATCTCTTTTGTTTATTAATCCCTTTTGTTTGTGATATTAATCACTAATATGTATAAAAATATATTAGGGTTTATATTATTTTATTTTTTAATATTAAACTTAGTTTTCAGATGCTAATATTAGGGTTTATAATATTAATACCTTGGGTTCATAATATTTATCTCTTATGTGTATTAATCTCAAAGGTGTATAAAATTAATCCCTTAGGTCTATAATATTAAACCATTGGGTTGATTAATTAGTTGGGCTCATAGAACCTAATTTTAAAATTAATATTAACATTAAAACTACAATATGAAATGAAGTGTGAAAATTATTATTACGATGATAAATTATATTTTATTGTATTCAATGTCTCATTGCGACATTAAATAAATTAGGGTTTAATATTATTCTTATGGTTTAGGATTTATTCTTGTTTATAATATTAATATTGGGGTTTCAAATCATATGAAATATAATAATAGTTTTGGCTTTTTGATCCCTTGAGTTTATGATATTAATCGTAGGGTTTATAATCCCTTGTGTTTATAATACAAATCCTAGGGTTTAATATTATTTCCTTGGGTTATTACTCATTAGGTTTATAATACTAATATTAAGGGTTTATAATATTAATCCAATGGTCATTTTAAACTTAATATTGGGGTTTATAATATTAGGTTTCTAATATTAAGGTTTTCAAATTAATGCTGGTTTTTAATATTTGGGTTTAATATTATTCCCTTTGGTTTATTATCTCTTTATTTTATTATATTAATCAATTCGATTTATTAATTCTATAATATTATTAATCTCTTGGCTTTATTAGTCCATTTTTTTAATGATATTAATACCTAATATGTATAACAATATATTAGCATTTATAATATTATATTTTTAAATATTAATCTTAAGTTTAATATGCTAATATTAGGGTTTATAATATTAATCCCGTAGGTTTATAATATTAAATCCTCGGGTTGATTAATTGTTTGGGCTCGTAAAACCTCATGTTAAAATTAATATTAAAAATAAAACTACAATGCAATAAGAAGTGTGAAAATAATTATTATAATGATAAATTGCATTGAAATTTATTCAATGTTGCATTGCGACATCAAATAAATTAGGGTTTAATATTCTGATTTATAATATTTTGTTTAGGGTTTATTCCCATTTACAGTATTTCGTTTAGGGTTTAAAATCATATTAAATATAATAACAGTTTTTGGGTTCTCTTTCCCTTGAGTTTATGATATTAATCTTAGGGTTTACAATCCCTTGGGTCTATAATATAAATCATATGGTTGAAAATCATTCCCTTGGGTTATTATGTGTTGGGTTTATAATACTAATTTGAAGGGCTTATAATAATGATCCCAAGCATCAATAATATTAATGAACAGGGTTTATAATATTAATCCCTTGTGTTTATAATACTATCCCATTAGGTTTATAAAATAGATCTTAGGGTTTAATATTACTCCCTTAGGTTTATTATTGCTTGGGTGTATAATATTAATCCATTGGATTTATTATTCCCTTTAGTTTATAATATTATTATTCGTTTGGGATTATTATTTTTGCAGGCTTATAATATTAAAATCCTTAGTTAGTAATATTAATTCGAAGGGTTTATAACAAATAAACTAGGGTTTAATATTTTGCTCTATAATATTGAGTTCAGGGTTATAATATGAATCCTAGGGTTTTGAATCCATTGAGTATTATTAATCTTGCTATTTGTAAACACTGGGTTTATAATATAACTCCTATGGTTTAATATTATTCACTTTGGGTTTTAATCCATTTCGTTTATAATTTACTAATATTTTATACTAATATTAACTTTGGATTAAGTTTTATATACTAATATTAGGGTTTAAAATTTTAATCCAGCGGTTTAATATTGATCCCTTCGGTTTATTAATGCCTTGGGTCTATAATATTAAATACTTGGGTTGACTAATCTGTTGGGTTCATAATATGTATAATAATATATATAAACACTAATATGTAATAATATATTAGGGTTTATAATATTATATTTTATAGTATTAAACTTAAGTTTTATATACTAATATTAAGGTTTATAATATTAATCTTACGGTTTAATATTAATAAATGATTGGGTTTATTAATGCCTCAATTTTATAACATCAATCCCATGGGTTCATAATATTTATCCCTTGGGTATATTAATCTCAAGGGTCTATAATATTATTCCATTAGGTTTATAATATTAAATCCTTGTGTCGATTAATTGGTTGGGTTCATAGACCCTAATGTTAAAATTAATATTAACATTAAAACAATAATGCAATATGAAGTGTGAAAATAGTTATTACAATGATAAACTACATTTTCATTTATTCAATGTCAGATTGTGATAATAAATAAATTAGATTTTAATATTTTAGTTTATAGTATTGTGCTTAAGGTTTATGATTTATTCTCATTTATAATATTGGGTTTAGGGTTTCAAATCATATGAAATATAGTAATAGTTTTGGGATTTTTGATCCCTTGAGTTGATGATATTAATCTTAGGGTTCAAAATCCCTTATGTTTATAATATAAATCGTAGGGTTTAATATTATTCCCTTGTGTTATTATTTGTTGGGGTTTTCATACTAATATTAAGTGCTTATAATATTAATCCCAAGGGTCATTTTAAATTTAATATTGGGGTTTTTAATATTAATGCAAGGATTTATAATATTAATCTTGACGTTTATAAAATTAATTCTATGGTTTAGAATATATATCATAGTATTTATAATATTAATCCTAGGTATTATAATATTAATATTACACTTATGATGTTGGCTTTTATAATGGTAGGGTTGATAATATTTGGATTAATATTAGTGTTTAATATTGTGATGTTGAAATGGTACAAAAATACGTCCAACATCACAATGTCACAAGCATCGTCGCAATGAGACAAACAATGTGAAAATCATTGTAACAATGATGCATTACATTGCAATATATTCAATTTCACATTGCGACATTCAATAAATTAAGGTCTAATATTCTCATTTATAATATTAATCGTAGGGTTTTCAATCCCTTAGGTTTATAAAATTAATACTAGCGTTTGGAAGCCTTTATTATTATGATACAACTTGTAAGGTTTAATATTATTCCCTTGGGTTTATTATCTCTTTAGTTTATAATATTAATCCCATGAGTTTATAATATTACTAATCTCTTGGGTCTAGTAATCCCTTTTGTTTGTGATATTATTCACGAATATGTGTAATAATATATCAGGACTTATATTATTATATTTTTTAATATTAAACTTAATTTTCACATACTAATATTTGGGTTTATAATATTAATTCCTTGGGTTTATAATATTTATCCCTTAGGTATATTAACCCCAAGGCTTTCTAATATTAATCCCTTTGGTTTCTAATATTAAACGAGAGGTTGATTAATTGGTTGGGTGCATAACACCTAATGTTAAAATTAATATTAACATTAAAACAACAATGTGATAAGAAATGTGAAAATCATTATCACAATGATAAATTACATCAGAATTTGTTCAATGTTGCATTGCGACAATAAATAAATTTGGGTTTAATATTTTGGTTTATAATATTGTGTTTGTGATTTAGGGTTTATTCTAGTTTATAGTATTGGGTTTAGCATTTAAAATCATATGAAATATAATAATAGATTTTGGGTTTTTGATCCCTTGATTTTATGATATTAAGGTTAGGGTTTACAATCCCTTGGGTTTATAATATAAATCCTAGGGTTGAATATTATTCCCTTAGGTTATTATATGTTGGGTTTATAATAATAATCTCAATCCTCATTAACACTAATCAAAATGCTTTATAATATTAATACCTTATGTTTATAATACTATCCCATTGGGTTTATAAAATAAATCTTAGGGTTTAATATTACTCCCTTACGTTTATTATCCCTTGGGTGTATAATATTAATCCATTGGATTTAGTAATCACTTTAGTATATAATATTGTTATTCGCTTGGGATTATTATTTCCTTGGGTATATAATATAAGTCTCCTTAGTTTATAATACTAATTTGATGTGTTTATAACAAATAAATTAGGGTGTGATATTTTGGTTTATAATATTGGGTTTCTCATTTAATGTTTATTCTTTTTTATAAAATTTGGTTTAGGGTTCATAATCATACAAAATATGATAATAGTTTTGGTATTTTTTATCCCTTTGGTTTATAATATTATTAGCACCTTGGATTATTGATCTTTTGGTTTTATTAATTGCTTCGGCTTGTAATAGTATTATCTTGGGTTTACAATATAAAAGAGTTTGGTTTATAATGAATAAATTATGGTTTGATATTATAGTTTATAATTTTGAATTTAGGGTTTAGGGATATAATATTAATCCTATGGTTTTGAATCCCTTGGATTTATATTATTAATCCTAGGGTTTGTAATGCCTTAGGTTTATGAAATAAATCCTAGGGTATAATATTATTCTCATGGGTTTATTATCCCTTTGGCTTATAATATTAATCCGTTGGGTTTATTAATCTGATGAGTTTCTAATATTATTAGTCCCTTCGATAATTTTATCCTTTGGTTTATAATATTAATCCCTATTATGTATATTAATATAATATGATTTTTAATATTAGGGTTTATAATATCCATCATATGTTAGATATATTAATGTTAGGGTTTATCATACCAATCCTAATATTTATAATCTCTTTAGATTTAATTGTTAGTCCTAGGGTTTAATATTAATCTCCTAGGGTTTTAATCTCGGGTTTATAATATTAATAACCCAAGGGTGTATTAATGTAAATGCCCTATATAATATTAAACCCTTGGGATGATTAATTGTTTGGGTTTATAAAACATAATATTAAACATAATATTAACATTAAAATGAGAATGCAACAAGAAGTGTCACATTACGACATTGAATAAATTAGGGTTTAATATTTTGGTTTATACTATAGTGTGTGTTTTTTAGGGTTTATTCTTGTTTGTAATATTGGGTTTAGGTTTTATAATTGTAATGTTTATAATCATATGATATCTATTATTAAGCCTTAGGTTTTTTATCCCTCGAGTTTATAATATAAATCCTAATCTAAATGTCTTATAATAGAAATCATAAGGGTTTATAATATAGACACATTTGGTTTTAAAATTCCTTGGGTTAATAATATAAATGCTATGGTTTAATATTATTCCCTTGGGATTATAATATTAGCCCATTGGGTTAAAAATCAATTAAGTATATAGTTTCGTTAGTCATGTGATTTAATTCATCCCTTTGATTATTAATTCCATTGGTTTATAATATTAATACTGCTATTATAAACTCAAGATAATAGTTCATTGGGTTAATATTATTAATCTTTTTGGCTTATTAGCCCCTCGTGTTGATAATAATAATCCATTTGGTTTATAAATCCCTTGGTTCTACAGTATTATGTCATTGGGTTTTTAATATTAATACCTTGGTTTTATTATTTTAATCCTTTGGGATTATTAATCCATTCTATTTATAATATTAGAAAAGCAATATTATATACCCTTATATTAAAGAGAATGTTATACACTGAATATTATAAACCCTAATATTTATTACAATGTAATAAATAACCATATGATTAATTCATTTCAATCATATATATATATATATATATATATATATATATATATATATATAGGTGTATTATATTTTATTTTAATATATAGTCTATATAGTTAATATTATAAATATATATAAGAGACATTGACATTTATATTAATAAATATATAATAATTATTTACCATTAACATAATGCCAAAAGATAAATAAGTATTGTTAAAAATAACCAAAAGTTATTATTATATTATTTGTTAATTATATTATAGGTCGAAATATATAACTCTTAATACATTAATATAATATTATCTAATAACATAATTTTATATTAATATATAATTATATAATAATAATATAATAAGTATAAATATGAAATATTATGGTTCTTACTATCTAGGTAATTAGTAATCATAAATAGTTATCCATTAACAACAAACACCTAAAAGTTATTAATGTGCTTGATGTAGGCCTATCGGCGTATACCAACCACATTGTTAAATGTGGTTGTGGTAATAAAAATATATTTAGGCTCCCCTATAATAAATATAAAAACATTTACCAGATTGTTGTTGAAGGTATATTTTTTATTATAATATTATATGTCGATGATTTGATTTTAATCGATGAGGAGAACTTGATCAGTTTTTGCAAAGAGAATCTTGCAAGAAAATTCGAGATGAAGGACATGGGACTCATGAATTATTTCCTCAATTTGGAAGTATGGAAAGGATATGGGAAACTATATTTATCTCATGGAAATTATGCCAACGAGATACTGAAATATTTCTGCATCGATAGTAGCAAAGCCATGGACACTCCTCTTATAGTTAGCTGGAGGAAGGAGGATGCCACTTTAGGTGAGGAAGTGGAGGCTACTATTTACAGGTAGCTTGCGGGTTCACTTATGTATTTGGTGAACACACGACCATACATGTGTTATGTAGTTAACTAGCTTAGTCAAGTAATGGTTAAGCCAACCAAACTGTATTGGAAGGCAACAACACATCTATTGAGATACCTCATAGGCACTACTCAGTTTGGAATTTGGTACAAATGGATAGAGGAAGTGAATTTGAAAGGCCTCGAAAATGAATATTGGGTAGGGATTTCATTAGAAATGAAGAGGACATCAGGAGGAATTTTAATTGTTGGGTCAACAATGCTTTTTTGGTACAGCAAGAAGTAGAGATTTGTTGCACTTATCCCAATAGAATTTGAGTACATGACTTCCAGTGAAGCATCGTGTGAGGTTATCTGGATGAGGAATATTCTTGTTGGGTTATTTGGTTAGATGATGGATACTACTATGATTTACTCTGTCAATCAGATTCGTATCAAAGTATTTGAGAATCTAGTTTTTTATAAGCAATCCAAGTATATCAATATCTAGTATCACCATCTACAAGATTATGTGTAGAGGTGGATCATGTTGTTGGAATACATTCCTATAGAGAAACATGATGCAAATATCTTGACAAAGGATTTTTCTAGAGGAAAATTAGAGTTCCATAGAGGCAGGATTGGGGTATATGATAATCCCTTTCTTGCTGACATGGAGTGTCTAAAATGCAACAAGAAATTCTTAATTTAATTTTCCCTTTGATTAAATTAGCAGAAAATCAAAATTCCACGTCGATAAACAACTTGGATGATTTAATGGAGTTGAATAGTTGTTATCACTTAGTTTTCTTAGTTGGTTCTATTTGGGGGCATGAACTTGATTTGTGTAAAGTGATTCCTAAATTTTAGGAATGTAGGTTAAGTTAATTTCAGTTGTAACAATTTAATTAAGTTAAATTGAGTTAAGGCCAATTAAGGTAGTTCCAACTATTGGAGGGACTAGTGGGATGTCTAGAAGTGGGGTGTAACATTAGTGTTTAACAAGTTAACTGATCAATGAACCTAAATTAACTCATGCATGCATGAAATTTGTGTTACCTAGTTGAGATTGGAGTTGAAGGGAAATATACTATCAATTGTATAATTTTCCAAGTTGTAGAAGCTGTGCATGTAGTCAAAGAAGAGCCTAAAGGAATTTTACAATTCTCAATGAGAAATTTCACTAGTTACTTAGGGATAATTCCACATCAAGCAGTGCAAGGAAATAGGATCTTGGGAAGGCTTCAAATTGGCTAAGTGTTGGCCAAATTTTGTGAGTCATGCAGAGGATAGAAGATAATTGTGCACATTGTGCTCAAGCTTGAGCAAGCATATTGTATTCATCCATATTTGTTGATTAATGCAATACAGATAGGAAGGGGTTTTAAGCAGTTGCTTTCTCCTAGATAAATCTTTGTGTATGAGTGTTAGAACATAATGTATTTTTTTGATATATTTTCTTGATCATGAATTTTCTTCGCACACGAGTAGAGTAGATTTGAGTCCTATGCTTTAGTATATTACATGAGAAGTTTTGAGTCTACAATCAATTTCTACCTTGGAAAAAAGGAATACTTTCACCTTGCACATGAAATCATGTACATGTTGTTCTTATTGAATATTTAATAAAAGGAGCTTGTTATTGCGAGGTAAAAGTCCATACATAAAATCAAAGGAATTCACAAAGTGTAGAAATCTATTATTTTTTGTTAATAACACAGAAATATAACACTCAAATTATAGTTTTATTCAAGCTTTACTCATGAACATAAAACTATTTTAAAAAATACAAAAAAGAAAACAACAATAACATAATGTTCAAGCTCAAATTTTGGCGAAACGCGTGTCTGCTAACTACTACCAATTAAAACACAAAAATAATTAAATTCAAAAAATATATAAATTGATTAAAATTGATGGGATATGAAAGATTGATTCACTTACTCTTTCCCTCTTTAGATAGGCTATTTTCCACATGAAAACCATGGCCCAATAATATGCCTTTTCATAAAGTCTGAGATCTTAAAAATTCATATAAATTCATAAGTGAATTTTAATAAAAATTCATATACATTCAAAAGACATAAAATTAAAAATAAGAAAATGGATTTAATATAGATTTCATGAAAATGGAGCTAATTATTATTTTTAAATTTAAATTTTATTTTAGATACTTTGATTGTATCAATATAACATTAAGTTACATTACATAACCATGTTACAAAAATATTTACATACTTACATTATGCCTACACATATCCAAATATTGACACACTTACATTATGACTACACATATCCCCTATATTGGGTTGTAGAGTGTCTCTTAGTACAACGACACATGATTATCGTGTGGAAATACTTCCCATTTGTCACTACCGTATAACACGACATCATTTAACTTTTCCAACCAGAACTAATTTACTTATTCCACCCTTAACATTTCAGCACATTTACATTTCCACCAATGTTTTCAAGAAAATAAATAATTATTTTTTATTATTTCTTTTAAAATGTTTTCAAACATTTTGTTCATGTGCTCAAGGGCAAACTCATAACCATGTATCACTACCACATAAAATGATATCATTTAATTTTTCCAATGAGAACTAATTTACTTATTTCACCCTTCACATTAACACTCATTTACATTTCCACTAATTTCTTGAAAGAAATAAATAATTACAATAATTATTATTATTATTATTATTATAATATTTTAAATTTTGTCAAAAAAATCTCTTCATGTGCTCAAGCACAGATTGATCCTCAAAACGGTATCCTCAAATAAAGATGTTGAGAAAGAATATACCATGCAAGTGTTTTCCAATAATAGTTAACCAAATGTATAGGATGATGGTATGTCTATACACCTATTCCTATGCACTTTTAATTACGAGATTGTTTTAGTATCATTTTTCACTAAAAACCTAATCTCCATGCCCTTAGCTCGTAATTCCTAATTTAATAGGCCTTATTCACTCAGATATGTTGAATTTATTAGTTCTACGTGACTAAAGGTATACGTTTGGATTTTAGCATAAAACAATTCTTAGATTTTTTTGATATTATCGATGCTTTGCAAACTGGTTTGACCTTCGAATTTTATGAAAAAAAATTATTCTAATTTAAAAATGTCATCAACTAAATATGGATAAATTTTATAGAACTCGTTTTAATGTGAAAATAGATAACACCCAAAGCCACTGCCGAAACCAAAAATTCTTTATAATTTTATGCTTTTAAATAGGTGTCTGAGAGGAAGAGAAAACACATGGGTAATTTTATAGAACTTATTTTAAAGTGAAAATAAATAGCACCCAAAGCCTCAGCCAAATCCAAAAATTCCTTATAATTTGAGAAGAATATAAAACCCACGGTTTATAAATACTATGGGAAAAACTATGGGTTGTCAAAAACTGGAAAATACCTAAGGTTTACATGAAATGATAACATCTCTTTTTATAGGGAATAAATTTAATAGAACTCATTTTGGGGAGGGATTAATTCAAAATCAATAGTACCCAAAGCACCAATCAAATCCAAAAATTGGTTATAATTTTATGCCTTTGAATAGGCAATAGGAATTTGAGAATTATAAAAAAACTACGGGTTAAGAATACCATAGGAAAAACCATGGGTTTCCAAAACTTAGAAAATTCAATGTTTACATGGCATGGAAACATCACTTCCATCATTTGTTTTTCAATTTTGATGTAATATGACTAATGATTACATGACACGACAACATCTGTACCCTCATTTTTTTCTCTTTAATGTAACTTAATAGATTCAAAATATTTACACCATATATCATTACCACTTCACTTCTCCAAGAAAGATGACATTTAATTTTGTTTTAATTTTAATTTTTGGATTTTCACTAGTTTGTAAATCATCTCTAAACACAATTATCTAATAAGCTATATCTTATTCATTTTCATATTATTAATTCAGTATGAACTAGAAATTTAATGTCTAAGAACAATATTTACACCATATGACATTACAAATTCTCTTCCCAAAAAAAATATGACATTGAATTTTGTTTTAATTTTATTTTGGGTGTTTTAGGAGTTTGTAAAGCATATCTAAACACAATTATTTAATAAAATACATGTTATTAATTTTCAAATTATTAATTCAGCATATGAACCATGTTCCTTAAACACCCTGAATAATGTCATATACATATTAATATTAATAATTTTACATTACAAAGTTATTCAAATACATGAATTCCCAAGTTCAGATCCATTCCTTTGATTTACTCGACAAAAAAAACAACATTACATCTCCTAACATCCAAGAAAATCGATACCAATACAAAATATGAAAATATGAAAGTGTGGTAGTTAATTTGCGCAAACTTTATTTTCATGACATTTTACTTCACTATTCTATTCATTCATTAGATGGCCTTGCCTTACCCTAATACCTTTGACCGCGAAATTGATGCAATATCTTCATTCTAGAGATATGTAAATAGAGATATGTAAATACAAGAAGAAAAAAATAATCTTGTGGGAAAAAATATTTTTTCCCATGTTTAAATTATCATAAACAAAGAGACGTTGAAAATAAAATATATGTAATGTTACATTAATTTTTTTGGGTAGGGTAAACCATATTATTATAGATCCACAGAGTAATTCTGAACCAATGGTCCTATCAAGCTTGATGTATCCATCTTCTCCCCAGTCAGTACCCCATGAATTCCTTTCGATAAAATAATCCTTTCCCCCATTTCTGCCATAACCAACTATTACAAGGGCTTGTTTACATAGGATTCATAGTTCTTGGTAGATGATTTAACTGTTGATTTTAATGGATATTTGTATTCATGGTATTTGGTTTTTAATGTCATGGTTGAAAGCTACAGAAATTTTAAGGTTTTTTTGTTCATGATACATATGTTTAATGTCATGGTTGGAAAATGTTGAAATTAATTTTTTTTTAAAGTCGTGATATTTGGTGTTTAATTTTATGGTTGAAAACTATTCAAATTTTTAGCTATTCATAGTAATTATATTTGGTTTTTAATGTCATAATTGGAAAACATTGGAATTTTCACTTTAAAACAAAATTGTTGATGTAGCATTACCATTTTGGATTTGGGGCATTTTTTCATATTTTTTTTATGAGAATTTTTTAATGAAAAAATATGGTTTTTGTAAGAAGTAGTTCTCATTTTGAGATCGTGATTCTTGTTAAACTAGTAAATTTGTTAAAAAGAGAAAAAGTAACACCATGACTTGAAAATGAGGGAAAATAATTATTATGGATCCACATTAAGGGAAGACCTTATGTTTACAACAGAAGAGTTTACAGATTAGATGATTTCTAAAACTAGGTTTCCCTAGTATATTAAGGAGATAGAGTACAATTATTATTAGAATATATATTTGACAACACCAACATAACAGTATAAATGTAATAACTATCTATATATATATATATATATATATATATATATATATATATATATATATATATATATATGTCTCTCCCCTTTAAGAAAATGTTTCCATTAGCTTCATTTATTGTGGTTGTTTTTGTAGGAATAAATAATCTTCCCATTTAACCTCTTCTACTAGTAGGTTTTCCACTTGATAGGGTGCTCAATAATTTCTCAACTTATAGTTTATTGATCCTTGCTTTAAGTATTATTTCCAATTCCAGCATGATTTTTCCTTCTTCATTAATCTCTGCTAAAATAGTTTGAGCTAGGATTTTATCATTGATTACCTATTTTAAGAAAGAAATACAAAATATTGTGATGCAGGAGCATCTAACTCAGAAATTTCTTTGTAATTTAGTAGATATAGGGGGTCTTGTTTTTTAAAGGAAGTTGTGTTCCTATGTAACAAATTAAAATAATTTGTTTAGAGTTTGAGTGACTTTAATGAGAGAATTAGGAATTGGAAGTTTTGGGAATTAATTGTAAATCTTACATTAGGAATTTGTTCCAGGATTTTGTGGATGAGAGAGGATCCTTAGGTATTAGTTGAGTCAAATGAGGACTTAGAGGAAATTCATGATTTTTTTGAGAAGATAAAGGATCTGAAACTAGAATTGGTTTCAGAACCTTTTGTATAAAATGATAAGATTCAAGGCATAGAGATAGAAAGATTCAGGATTTAGATAGGTAGAGTTTGGATTGGAAGCCTATGGGTGAGTGAATAGATGAAAGGCCGCTGATTAGAATATCAAACCAGATAGAAGAAATTTTTGTAATTATTTGGTTATATATATACAGAGAAATTTAATTCTAAAATGGTGAGTATGCATTGATTGATTGAATTATGATTTGTATGTGAATCAGAGGGTTGGCATTATATTTGTATATGCAGGGGACAAAAAAATGAAAAATAAATAGAGTATTCTATTTTCGAGTTATGGATACTAAAATGTTGGATTTGAATATGTATGGGATGGCATATTCCAAAGGATAGACAGGAAACCATCGATCACAGAATGGATCGATTGTGACCCATTAAATAATGTGGTCATTCAATGGATCAACGTGCAGAAGTAGAAATCGGGTTAAGTAAATCAAATCGAACAACAAAGTCATGAAGAAGAACCACATAAGATGAACGATAGAGATTAAACCACGCATCAAATGAATGACAGAGTGGGTTTTTAAGACTGGTAAGTAATTTTCATATGATTTGAAAATTGTAAATGTACTTGGTCGCTTGCGTAGCTGAAGGGATTTCCTGAATTCTGGAACTATGCACTTATGGAACCCTGCATCAATGTTGGAACCATAAGTTAGATGGCATCGCTAAAGTAGTGAAGATGTATGGAACTATGCATTGTGGAACTTCGAGTCAAACGGAGAATGGAACCGGGAAGCAGTATCATAAAACAGTAAGAGGTATTCGCATGGAAAAAATATGGTAAGTAGTAAAATCTAAGGACGTGCGATGGTGTTTAGGCGATGACACGTCGCAATTAAAAACTTCCCATTTCACATGTTATGGAAACCTTAAACGTCGTTCTTGTTGAGGTGCAAAATCTGTTGGATGAATTTGAAGCAGATAGATCACTGGAAAAAGTACACCAAATATAGATTGTGGGCCCAAATTTGTTTTGTTGACATCATATGTTTTAAACCAAAATAACACCCAAGGATTAATTTTGTCAAAATATATTTATATGTTGACACTTTGGGTTTTTAACCAAAGTTGAATTCATAGATACGAATTGTCATAAGGTGGGTATTTTTTGAGTTAAAAACAAAAAAGGTCTGATTAATGACTATAGCAGCAAAGGAGCAAATGTGATTTTGGGGAAAATGTATGCTGTTGCATTTTATATACATATTGTGGGTTTTACGCAGCTTAGGTAGTGTCATGTGATATCCGATCTGGAAAAATCTCTTTTGAAGGTTAAATTTTTTTAATTAGAATTGTACAAAATGCATGTGTGATGGAGGAAGTAAGAGGAGATCAGATATTAGACTTGATAAGTGAAAGATACATAGAGTTGATGTGTAACAGAAATTTGTAGAAATAAATGAGAACAGTTCATTCAAAGTACTAGAGAATGGAAGAACAAGGTCATGTAAAAATATTGAAGGTGAGATAGTGTGTTTTATTTTAATTTTGTTTGGAAATTCTGGTTGCAGATAAGATAAAAAATCTCAAAAAATAAATATCAAGCCTTAAGAAGCAGTGATGGAGGAATTGGTAAAGATTTATGAAGGAAGGAAGGTAACTAAGTTCATTAGCTAAAGGAACAATGGGTTCAAGAAAGTGAAACAAAAGAATACCTAGGAAGAGGTTAGGCTCAGAAAAGAAGCTTGATAGGATATTGAGTAGAAAAAGGATATTGCTACAAGAGAAGGCTATGTTGCATATCACCAATCGAGCACAGATGAGCTCATGAGGAAGATAGCCATGGAGGATCAAAGAAGAGATTCTAAAGAATTCCACAAATATAAAATAAGTGATGAGGATCGAGAAAGAGATATTGTAGTGATGAAAGTACAACTGGCGGTACTAGAGGGATGGCTACAAGAGACAGGGAATGAATGCCAAAGCGATGGATGGAGAATGAAAAAATGGGTTAGATGGAACCTATTACAGAAGGAATGGAATGCTAAGCTAATAAACAAGTTCAGAGAACTTGAACATATACATATTTCTTTGTTCAAAGAGGATAGACTCAAAAGAATTGATTCATAGAAAATAGGATCTGCCGGAAACTAGAAAGTATATTGTGAAAGATTGGTGTTTGAGGAAGAAAATAAGACTAAAAGGTCTTGTGTTTTTAAAATTAATGATTTGTGTATGATTGCAGGAACATCACGGGATGATGAATAGGCTTTAGATTTTGTTGAGGAGAAGGAGCTGAATCTAAAATCTATTCAGATTAATGATGAGATAGAAAAATCTCAAAAAGAAAAGGAGACAGAGGGGTCTCATGGAAATATGCAACAGAATATTGAAGCATAGGAAGAAGGGCCATCTAATGATTGGTCAAAAATAAGTGAAGGTGTGAAAAACTGTGTAAAGTTTCCAAATTCTACCCCAATTGAGATTCTTGAGTTATATAGAAAGTTAGATCCTTAAAGAAAAGAGTTCGAAAATTAGAGCATCTATACTCGGGATGAATTGTTGAAAGAGAAAGACAATTTTTTTTTTAAGAATGATAGTCACAAAACAGAGAGTAAGAATGCAAGAATGGTAATAAGAGTCCAACAAATTGAAGGAGCTCATTATTGTGAACCAGAGCAGAAAGACATCCTTGAAACAGATGATATGAAGGAAAGACTAGCTAAGAGTCTCATGGAGAATTTAAATTAGCATACTTATGTGCTGACAAAGGAGTTTAATGAAAACTCAAAGTAGCATACTGATATGTTGCTAGAGGAGGAAGAGGCATTGAAACCTTGTATTTTTAATACTGATAATTCATGTGCTAATTATGTAAGTAAAGGAGGACATCAAATGGATAATGTTAGAGAATCTAATGAAAAGGAAACTATGTTAGTTGAAAAAATAGTGAAGGAGCATCATTCTATCATGGTTATTGGCACAATGGAGATAACCTTGGAAGCTAGAAAGAAAAACAATAAGTATTTTATGAGTCCTGAAAGAGACTTAGAACTACAAGAATAAGATTTGGTGACTGGATCATCAAATGAAACCATTGGGTATTGTGATTTTTAAATTGATAATTTGACTGTGTTTACAGATGTTGTACAAGACAATCCATCTCTTGGAGTTGTCTTGAACGAATATGAATTTTTGTAGCAGAAGGAACCCATAGATTCCTTAATTAATAAGGAGAGCATCTACAAGGAAGGTGGGATAGTCATGTCTCATATGAAGGAACTTGTTATTATTGATGACAAGGAGGAGTTAGCTTATCTGATTGGCCAAGAGAAGACTATAGGACAGACCCTTAGAACTTTCATGGTGGTGGAGAATCATAATTCTATTCTGATAAAGTATGAAGATACTGTGTTTGAAGAATTTGAATTGATTGTCAAAATCAATCAAGAAGGTGAAGGAAAATCATTGAAGGTTGTCAAGGAAGAAGAAGAAGGTTATGCTGAAACTGAATTGCAGCATATTGATGATATTTTTGAAATGAAATAAGTACAAAACGAATGGTTGAAATCCTTGCTGGAAACATTTGAACAAGAGAAAAGAATTGCAGATAATAAAGTGGAAATGTCTAAAGTTGTTGAAGAGGCAAAAATAGATACTAGTTTTCCAAAATATTTTATGCTTGCTAGTACACAAAGAACAATGAATAAGTATATTGCTACAATTAAAGAATCAGAAGTTAATTTTGAAAGTAAACTTGCAGGTAGTAAACAGAAGAGGGATGTTGCAGAGTGAGATATCTTAAGAGATATTCAGGAAGTTAGGGAGGCAAAAATATCTACAAGAGTATTTGGAGAAATATAGACAACAATATTTGCAGCAGAAATTGGAAGTAGCAACAAATGGAAGAATGGTTACCAGTCAGAAGATAACCTGGAAATAGAAATCAAAAACATAAAAAATGTTGATGATGAAGATATCTCAGAAGAAGACAACAGCAAGAAAGCAAAGAAACAACTACAAGATAAAGACAAGAACGGAATGTGAAAGCATAGGTAGTGGGAAGATGCAGAATAAAGTATGGAAGCCTAGAAAAGTACATCTGAAAAATGATGAAGAAAATGAAGCTTATGGAAAGCAACAAAATAGAGTATGGGATCCAGGAGGCCAAAGTTTGGAAGCACATGATCAGGAGATCATGATTATTTTCTACTTTGGGAGTCTGATGTAGGAGCATCCAGCTCAGAAATCTCATTGTAACTTAGTAGACATAGGGGGTCTTGTGTTTTAAAGGAGGTTTGATTCCTATGTAACAAATGAAAATAATTTCTTTAGAGTTTGAATGATTTAATGAGAGAATTAGGAACTGGAAGATTTTGGAATTAATTGTAAACATTAGATTAGGAATTTTTTTCATGATTTTGTGGATGAGAGTGGATCCTTAGGGATTGTTTGAGTCCAATGAGGACTTAGAGGATATTCAAGATTTTGTTGAGAAGATAATGGATCTGAAAGCAGAATTGGTTTTAGAACCTTTTGTATAAATGATAAGCCTCAAGGCATAGATATAGAGAGATTCATGATTTAGATAGGCAGAGTTTGGATTGGAAGCCTACGGGCTAGTGAATAGATGAAAGGTCGCTGATTAGAATATCAGACCAGAGAGAAGAATTTTTTGTAATTATTTGGTTATATATATAAGGAGAAATTTAATTTTGAAATGGTGAGTATGCATTTATTGATTAAATTGTGATTTTTATGTGAATCAGAGGGTTTGCATTATATTTATATATGTAGGGGACAAAAAAATGAAAAATAAATAGAGTATTTGATTTTCGAGTTATGAATACTGAAATTTTGGATTTGAATCTGTATGGGATGGAATATTCCAAAGGATAGAAAAGAAACCAGCAATCATATAATGGATTTATGGTGACCCATTAAATAGCATGGTCATTCAATGGAGCAGCATGCTGAAACGTTGTATAAATTGGTTTAAGTAAATCAAATTGAACAACAAAGTCATGAATAAGAACCAAAAAATATGAACAATAGAGATTAAACCACGCGTCAACTGAATGACGGAGTGGGTTTTGAAGACTGGTAAGTAATTTTCATATGATCTGAAAATTGGAAATGTACTTGGTTGCCTTCGTAGCTGAAGGAATTTCCTGAATTCTGGAATATGCATTTATGGAACCCTACATCAAGGTTGGAACCATAAGTCAGATGGCATCGCTAAAGCAGCGAAGATGTATGGATCTATGTGTTGTGGAACTTCGAGTCAGACGGAGAAAAAAACCGGGAAGTAGTATCATAAAGTGGTAAGAGGTCTTCGCATGGAAAAAATATGGTAAGTGTTAAAAGTTAAGTACATGTGATGGTGTTTAGGTGATGACATGTCGCAATTAAAAACTACCCTTTCACATGTTATGGAAACCTTAAACGTCATGCCTATTGAGGTGCGAAATCCATTGGATGAATGTGAAGAGGATAGATCGCTGGAAAAAGTGCATCGAATATAGATTATGGGCCCAGAGTTATTTTTTTGACATCGTATGTTTCAAACCAAAATCACACCCGATGAATCAATTTCATTGGAATATATTTATATGTTGAAAATTTGAGTTTTTAACCAAAGTTGAATTCATAGATACAAATTTTCATAAGGTGTGTATTTTCTAAGTAAAAAAAAAAGAAATAATCTGATTAATAACTATAGCAGCAAATGACCAAATGTGATTTTGGGGAAAATGTATGTTGTTTCATTTTATATACATATTGTGTGTTTTACACAGCTTATTCAGTGTCAGATTGGATGTACACCTGAAGACATAGATAGTTCTGCAATTTTCATTTCATATTTCTAATCCTTGATAACACCCTATAGGGGCCATATTACTTCGGTGTTTATTTATTCTCCTATTGTTTCTTGAGATACATCTATTTGTATGGTTCTAATCTTAGAAGTGTAATATCCATTGCTTAATCCACCGTAAAAACTCTCATAAAATTGAGGGTTGTTAAAAAATTAAATATTATTAATTATTATATTGATATTACATGAAGAATATTTTTGTAATTCTTAATAATAATAATAATGGAAGAATTATTTCTTAATTATTTTATTTATAATAATTTATATTATTCTATACAAATAGATTATATTTCCAAGTTGGTAACTTTTATGAGTTCTAGAAATAATGAGTAATAGTTTTGGAAACTATGGATAAGTGATATTTTTCTCATAAGAAAAAAACAAATCTACCTTTAAAAGAAATGCATGAGAGGTTTATCGAGTGCCTTTGTAATTTAGGAAAAATCATATTTATGGATGCTTTATGGAATGCTTTTACGATTTAGAAAAGATGGAATGATTTTATGATTCAGGAAAAGCTATTCCATTTTCTTAATTGTATTTATTGTAAGCCTATGAGAAAAATAGAGAAAGGTGAAGGAGAGAATGCATGGAGAATGGAGCCAAGGAAGATGAAGAAGGAATTCCAAGCATGCATCAAAATATAAGTAACTATGTTCTTTGAAAATTGTTTTGTTTGCATATGGGGCATGATGATATAATAAACAAATTTAATTGCCAGGAAAAGTTCATATGATGAAGAACAAAGATTATTTCTTGAGAAAAACTCTATATAATTTTTTGGATAGAGTAATAAGTGTTTTATTCATTTGATTCTTGGAAGAATTCACGTGTTGCGAATTCATAAAAAAAATTCATGGCTAAATAATTTTGTGAATTGCATGAGTTATTGGAAAATAGAGTCTAAATATGACTTTGTATCTCCCAAACCAAAATTAATATGAAAAAAGTGAAATAGGGTTTTGTAAAATAGGATGTTATGACCAAAATCCTATTTCATATTTTAAAAATTAGTTTCCCATGTCTCGAAAATAGTGTCCATAATTTATGAGAATAATAGGGGATTATTTAATATTTAATTCGGGAAACATTAGCTCCAAATATTTGTTTGAATCTTCCAAACCGTAACACCTATGTAAAAACTGAGAGAGGTTTTTTTCAATGAACTCATTAGAAACACCAACCTCTTTGGGTTTTCTAAAAATAATTTCCATTTAGTTGGAAACCGTGTCTAAATTTGATGACAAAAACAAGAAATTATTTAATATTTAAATCTGGAATAATGGGCTGCAAAGATTCATTTGAGTCTTCAAAAACATGACACATGTGAAAAAAATGAGACAGGTTACTTTTACTAACCCTGTTCCAAATAAAAACCTCTTTGGGTTTTTTGAAATTCATTTCCATATGTTTTTAATACGCGTCCAAAGTTGATCAATAAAACATTAAAAAAAAAGAGTAAAATAGAGTGCTTCTCTTTGACATTTCAACCAAACAAAAATAATTGTTTATGTACATATAGACATGATAATTATGTTGATAATTCTTTAAAATGAATTATGTTGTTTATTTTAGGAGATTACCAAGCATGTTCTCATGATGCATATGCATTAAAAGTTAAAGAGAATTACTGGACTCTTGAAAAGAGTCTGTGCTTAGGTGCACATGATTAATTATCTAGTATATTTGATCTAATAGAAATTATTATGTGATTTTACATGCATGAGGAGCTTTAATCATGTAAAAAGATATAAATAACTTATTTGAGGGGTAGCTCACATAAAACCTTTGTGTAAAAGGAAATTGGTTGTGTTATTTGAGAAGGATTTGTTATTCGTGTTATTTCTTGAGGAAATATTACAAATCTCTGTAATATGTGAAATGATAAGAAAATATCTTGTATTTCATGCATAATAGCTAGTTAGTTAGCTATATTTTGGAAAAACAATAATTAAGGTGTTAAATTCCTTGGAAAATAAGTATATATATTTGTATGTAAGGAAGAAATTATTGTGTTAGAATTCTTCAAAAATAATTGAAGACAAAAATATATCCTTGTATGCATTATTGGATTTTATTCTTGGAGAGGAAAAAGAGTATTCTCATGCTTTACTATGTAAGATTATTTAGAGAAACATATATATTATTGCATGCATGGAAAAAATATAGTTTTGGGATTAGATATTTTGGATGAGAGGGAAATGTCCCTTTGCATGCATGAAAGAATAAGTGGTATACGTTTCACCCCTTGGAAAATAAATGTGTTTATTTTTCCACGAAATATTTATTTATTTCTTTTTGAAAGAGATATATGTTTTACATGCAAGAATAAAAAAGGCTATTTTATTGTATGCACAAAATTATAAATAGTACGTTAACTTTGTTTGATATAAAGTTGGAATTGTTATACGTATAGCCAGTGCGAATAGCTCTTGTGTGGAAAATATTTCTTTGGAAAAGAACATGCATTCATATCCATAAGTATAGAATATATTGTGTTAATCCCTTTGGAAAAGAAAACATAAGAGCAGGCAAAAAGGAAATTGCTTGTTGGGATAGTTATCTTGAAAGCTTGTTATGCATTTTCATGCATAATCATATTATATAGTATGTTATCTTTCCTTTGGAAATAATATGAAAGTGCATGCAATATTTTGTTAGCGGCTGTTAGAAAGATGATGCTTGATAGTGATTTATTTGTTATTAATGCATGTGAAATGATGCTAAAGAAGTAATTTCATGTCAACTTGGTTAGGTTTTATACATGCATACAAATATTTGTTGAAGTGTCACAAATAGAGATTGATTATTGGTTTATTAATATTTTATCTAATCATGATATCAAGTGTGTTAATGACAACAATGATAGGAAAGAAGGATGACTTGAGAAAATGATTTTTTAGGTTTAACATTGTGGAAGATAAATATTTGTTAGTCCATGCAGGTTTAGCAGTTCCAACTGCAGGATGAACCACTGAAGGAAACATTCTAACTACAAAGATTGAGAATGAGGATCCATGGGTAAATGGTATCATGATGATTTTAATAGCTTATAGCTAGTTATGTTTCATTTAAGATTATTTTTATATGTAAATTTTTATGGGAATGGTCAAGGGATGGGCTCCCTTGTAGCCATTAAGTGAGGGGTGACAACCCTCACGAGTGTTTAAGAATAAAATTAAACGTTTGCTGGTTTTTACCCTACGGGGTTTCTAAGGTATATTCATGTCTAATGATGTGATTGTTCATTGTTCAATTTTCATGATGTTAATTTATATCATGATGTAATTTATATATTTTCAATTGGTTGATTTACTAATTGATTTAAAATGATCATGGGATCGATGCATAGCTATAGCAGGAAAGTTATGTTAATATGCTACAACAAGGACAATTAATGGTTGTGTAACTCACTATGATTTTTACTAAATATTTATCTAAGTGATGATGATGGGAATTAAAATGGTTAATGCGGAAATATAGAAAGTAATTTATAAATTTACACATTCGCAAATATTGAAAAATTTTCCTAACTCTATGCATTTTCCTGCGAGGTTATTGGGGTATGTTACGAATGGTATCAAAGAAAAATGTTGAAACACTGGCGCCTTTTGAGAATTATTATGAAAATAAGAAGTAGATATATGATGCTAGTGGGCATCATATCAGGTATTGTTTTAATTAAACTTGTAGTATAATACAATTAACATGAGATGCATGATGCATGATTAATGACTACATGAAAGAGTAGAAATTTATCATGTTTCTTTAAAATTTAAGCTCATGAAATTTGAATATTGCTGTGGATAAAAGAAAATAAAATCTCTATTGTACCTATGAACCATCCTAAGCACTCAGTGGTTATAGTACAAATTAATTACCAACCTTTGCATACATAGTATTATAAAAATGATTATGGTGCATAAAAAAAAGGAGGGTGGAAAAACATGGCTAATGTTACTATGCACTGCTTATAAAGAATGAATGCATGTATGTTGGTGTGATACCTAAATTATTTAGAAGTTGGGGTTGACCCTGAAGAGGAAAATGGAATGTTGAAAAAAAAATTTGAATGAACCTCTTTAGTTGTTAAAAATAAACAATGAGTGAAGTAGAACTCACATCGTGAACTTAAATTCAATGAAAAACTCATAGTAGCATAATGGTGGGTTCTCTTTCTTCATTTAGAGTTGTAGAGGAAAGTTTACATTCCATGTGTTCGACAAAAAGTGGTAATTCAGATCCACGGTTTTGTTGTTTTAAATAATTGCATCCGTGGAAGTTTTGTATGTGATTCATCTTAAAATCAACGAGTATTCATACCTTGAGATCATGTAACCCCCATTTTTATTCCAAAAAAAAGAAGTTATGTTTAGACTTGGATCCATAATTAGACACTCTGGTAGGGATTGTTGGTTTTGTTGTTTGACAGAAATTTTACCATTGATGATATTAATATGATTCATGCTATTCTATAAATCCTAGTTTTACTCTCTCTGATAGTTTAAATATATTTATGGAAATTTATTCCATTTTCGCTAACTACTTCCTCAATGGTAGTAGATTGTATGCTTGCCAACTATTTGGCAGTATGTCTCATTGACCATAGATTTCATGCTTGCAAATTGTTGTTAAAATTCCTCAATGTATGTATATTGCATGCTCGAAAACTGTTTGTTGGAATGTCAAACTCATTGTACATTTCATGCTTGCAAACTATTTGACAAAAGTCTATAGTGGTTGTAGCTTTCATGATTGCAAATTATTTTCCCAAAATTCCTCAATGGTTGTCACTTACATGGCTGTAAGCTAATGGTAAGGAAAGAAGAAAATCACATTTTATGTCCTAGGGTTGAATGGGACTATTATTTCTCTACAATATTGATGGTTGGTAAGTTGAGGCCTTAATAAAGTATAATGCTATGGTATGAAAGATATGTTAATGTATTTTTTCTAAGTTACATGATTATTATTATGTGGAAATTTGTAATGTATACCACCTATATTACATGTGATGAATTTTTGTCAATGTACTTTGACAAATTGTGGGCCCCATGTTGTGGGTCAAGTATAGATGCATGGTGTACATAAATGTTCCTTTGATTTAATGATAATATGCAAATGGAAAATCATGTAAATTACAGTTGATTTTTAGACATTGACTATTTTTAGGCATTGAATTTTTATTGGATTCAATGGCTATGGAAGCTATAATGGGACTGATGTAATGAGGTAATATTTTATTTTCTTATTGAGTTAATGAATACATTGGTTGGGGTATTCAGGAAATAACTCTAGATTTTTAGAATATTTCTTGCCATCTTATGAAAAGATATTGGAGGTTAAGTTCAACATGGACCTTCCCTAAAAGTCTCCTAAAAATCCCTAGGGGAAAACAATAAATAGGAAAATACTAACGTAATGGGAGAGAAATATTATGTTAATGAATTAGTTGGAGATAAATACTATGTGGGGTAAAATAAAGAATATAAGGAGAGAAATGCATGCTTTAAAGGAAAAGAAGAGTATCTTTTTTGAAAAAATATAAAACAAAAAGGCCTAGGAAAAAAGGTTTGCAGACCTTAAAGTAGGATGCTGCTAAAAATCTGCTAGGAAGGAAGCACCAAGGAATAAATGAGGTTATTTATTCTAGTGGAAAGTAGATTTTAGCTCGGTGGGTAACTATTGAAGATAGTTCACAGTTGGGTGGAATATGCTTGGTTCCTCAATAATTCCTAGAAATTAACTATGGTTAGATGAAATTATGTCTATGTTGTGATACTGATTTTAAAATTGTCTAGAGATGTTGGATGTTACAATAGACTATAAATTTCATGTATCAAAGTTGTTGCAAGTGTTATAGTTTTGCATGCATGATATATTAAACTATCTTAGCAACAATTTTGATGAAATTGGTTGTGTTTTTATGAAAAAAAATGAACATGTCATATATGAATTATCTATATGCATGCATAGAGGAAATTAATTGAAATATATAGGTGACTGAAATAACTCATTTTAGATAAAATAATAAGTTATTGAACTTTCAATACCATGAGTTTTAATTTGATTGAAATTAATGCGGGAGAAAAAGATAGTAATTTGCAAAGGAAATGCTTAGAGATAAATACCATGAGTTTGATTTTATTGAAATTATTGTGGGAGATAAAGACATTAATTTGGAAACAACACTAGTGGGAGAGAAAGACTAGTGTAACTCCTAAATAAAATGCAACATGTACTTGATAGAGTTTTTCTTATAATTTTGATGATAAAAGGGGTAAGTTCTCCTTGGGTTTTTGTGGAAGTATTATGATTTAAGTATAATTTTACATTTCTTGAATAATTGGTAATGAAAATTAAAGGTTAATGTTCCAACAAAATAAGAACATCGATGACGATGTTCGCTTTAAGGGGGGAAGTTTGTAATATCCCTCACTTAAGCCACCATAAAAAATCTCGTAAAATGAGGGATGTTAAATAATTAAATATTATTAATTATGGTATTGATATTGATATTACATGAAGAATATTATTGTAATTATTAATTATAAGAATATTGGAAGAACTATTTCTTAATTATTTTATTTATAATAATTTATATTATTCTATAAAAATAAATTGTATCTCCAAGTTGGTATCTTTTATGAGTTCTAGAAATAATGAGTAATAGTTTTGGAAACTATGGATAAGTGATATTTTTCTCATAAGGAAAACGCAAATCTACTTTTAAAATAAATGCATGAGAGATTTATGGAGTTCTTTTTTAATTTAGGAAAAATTAGATTTATGGATACTTTATGGAATGCTTTTATGATTTAGAAAAGCTAGAATGCTTTTATGATTCAAGAAAAGCTATTACATTTTCTTAATTGTATTTATTGCAAGCCTATGAGAAAAATAGAGAAATGTGAAGGAGAGAATGCATGGAGAATGGATCCAAGGAAGATGAAGAAGGAATTCCAAGCATGCATCAAAAGATAAGTAATTATGTTGTTTGAAAATTCTTTTGTTTGCATATGAGGCATGATGATATAATAATTGAATTTAATTGCAAGGAAAAGTTCATATGATGAAGAATAAAGATTATTTCTTGAGAAAAACTCTATATAATTTTTTGGATAGAGTAATAAGTGTTTTATTCATTGTATTCTTGGAAGAATTCATGTGTTGTGAATTTATAAAAGTTTTTCATGGCTAAATAATTATGTGAATTTCATGAGTTATTGGAAAATAGGGTCTAAATATGACTTTGTATCTCCAAAACCGAAATAGGTGTGAAAAAAGTGAAACAGGGTTTTGTAAAATAGGATGTTGTGACCAAAAGCCTCTTTCATATCTTAAAAATTAGTTTTCCATGTCTCAAAAATAGTGTCCATAATTGATGACAAAAATAGGAGATTATTTAATATTTAATTCGGGAAACATTAGCTCGAAATATTTGTTTGAATCTTCCAGACCGTAACACCTATGTAAAAACTATGAGAGGTTATTTTTAATGAACCCGTTAGCAACACAAACCTCTTTGGGTTTTCTAAAAATTGTTTCCATTTGGCTGGAAATCGTGTCCAAATTTGATGACAAAAACAGGAAATTATTTAATATTTAAATATGAAATAATGGGTTGCAAAGATTCATTTGAATCTTCAAAAACATGACACCTGTGAAAAAAATGAGAGAGGTTATTTTTACTAACCCCATTCCAAAAAAAAATCTCTTTTGGTTTTCTAAAATTCATTTCCATATGTTTGTAATACACGTCCAAAGTGGATGGATAAAATAGAAACAAAACAGAGTAAAATAGAGTGTTTTTATTTGATATTTCAACCGGATAAAAATAATTTCTTATGTATATATAGACATAATAATTATGTTGATAATTATTTAAAATGAATTAAGTTATTTATTTAAGAGATTACCAAGTATGTTCTCATGATGCATATGCATTAAAAGTTAAAGAGAAATATTGGACTCTTGAAAAGAGTATGTGCTTAGGTGCACATGAATAATTATCTAGTAAATTTGATCTACTAGAAATTATTATGTGATTTTACATGGATGAGGAGCTTTAATCATGTAAAAAGATACAAATAACTTATGTGATGGGTACGTCACATAAAACCTTTGTGTAAAAAGAAATTGGTTACATTATTTGAGAAGGATTTGTTATTCATATTATTTCGTGAGGAAATATTACAGATCTCTCTAACATGTGAAATGATAAGAAAATATTTTGTATTTCATGCATAATAGCTAGTTAGTTAGCTATATTTTGGAAAAAAAATAATTAAGGTGTTAAATTCCTGGCAAAATAAGTATATATATATGTATGCAAGGAACAAATTATTGTGTTAGAATTCTTCAAAAATAATTGAAGACAAAAATATATCCTTGTATGCATTATTGGATTAGATTCTTGGAGAGAAAAAATAGTAATCACACACTTTACTATGTAATATTATTTAGAGAAACATATATGTGCTTGCATGCATGGAAAATGTATAGTTTTTGGATTAGATCTTTTGGATGAGAGGGAAATGTCTCTTTTCATGCATGAAAGAATAAGTGGTATGCATTTGACCCGTTCAAAAGAAATGTGTTTATTTTTCCATGAAATATTTATTTAGTTTCTTTTCGAACAAGATGTATGTTTTACCTGCAAGAATAAAAAGGCTATTTTATTGCATGCACAAAATTATAACTAGCATGTTAACTTTGTTTGATATAACGCTAGCATTGTTATACGTGTATCCAATGTGAGTAGCTCTTGTGTGGAAAACATGTCTTTGGAACAGAACATGCATTCATATGCATAAGTATAGAATCTATTATGTTAATCCCTTTGGAAAATAAAACATAAGAGTAAGCAAAAAGGAAATTGCTTGTTGGGATAGTTATCTTGAAAGCTTGTTATGCATTTTCATGCATAATATTATTATATAGTATGTTATTTTTCCTTTGGAAATAATTTGAAAGTGCATGCAAGCTTTTCTTAGCGATTGTTAGAAAGATGATGCTTGATAGTGATTTATTTGTTACTAATGCATGTGAAATGATGTTAAAGAAGGCATTTAATGTCAACTTGCTTAGGTTTTATATATCCATGCAAATATTTTTGGAAGTGTCACAAATAGAGATTTATTATTGGTTTATTAATATTTCATCTAATCATGATATCAAGTGTGCTGACGACAACAATGACAGGAAAGAAGGATGACTTGAGAAAATGATTTTTTAGGTTTAACATTGTGGAAGATAAATATTTGTTAGTCCATGCAGGTTTAGTAGTACCAACTACAGGATGAACCACTGAAGGAAACATTCTGACTACGAAGATTGAGACTAACGATCCATGGGTAAATGGTATCATGATGATTGTAATAGCTTATAGCTAGTTATGTTTCATTTAAGATTATTTTTATATGTAATTTTTTATGACAATGGTCAAGGGATGGACTCCCTTATAGCCATTGAGCGAGGGGTGACAACCCTCACGAGTGTTTAATAATAAAATTAAACGTTTGTTGGTTTTCACCCTACGGGGTTTCTAGGGTATATTGGTGTCTAACGATGTGATTGTTCATTGTTTGATTTTCATGATGTTAATTTATTTCATTATTTTATGTTTATATTATCAATTATGGGCGGAAATGTGAAGTTGGGTTACACTTTTGTGAGAATTGTGGGTAGAAATTTTTTTCGGCAATAGTTCAGCGGAAATTTGTAATAAGTTTGGCTGAACTATTGGATAGCTCGGCCGAACTTTATGTAAAATTTCAGCCGAATTTATTCTTCCATTTAGATTGACGACACACTGATGGCGTGGAAAAAAAATGTTTTTGCCAGAGATGGAAAAACTAGCACCAAAATTTCGACCAAATTTTTAGTTCGTCCAAACTTTTACTCTTAAAATAGTTCGGCCAAATTAGTTCTTATAAATATATCGCCCGCGAAGTTCATTTGTTTGCTGCGTATGTGTTTCTTTGCTCTGTTTCTTCATGTGTTTTTGTGTTTATGTTATGTTCTTGAATTGTTGCAGTGCTGCTGCTGGTCTAGGGCTGCTTCCATCTGCTCTGTTGGTGATTATCTGCGACGACATCAATCGAATGACATACTAGGTATTTCTCCTCCTCCTCTGCACCTTTATCAATGGAATTTGTTGGAAAAGTTGTCATTGATGGCAAAATGGGATGGAAAAGAGAGAAGAAAAGTGGTAGAGAGGTGGCAGAGGCAGCAGAGAGGTAGCAGAGGCAGGCAGCAGTGAACTAAAGCAGAGAGCTATTCAAGGTGCAGAGTAGTGAAGAAGAAGTTTAAATGGGTCTATGATGCTATGGTGTTCTGATGTCCCAAGGGCTTGATGTATGAGGGATGCTTAGTTTCTATGAATGATCTAGGTGGATATCGGTGGCCACCCACCTATTCCATTTGGACCAGCACCATCAATTCTTGCAGCTTTTCACATTCAGCACAACTTACTATTTTTAGCAGGTTTTCGGGTCCTCCACTCTCAGAGCCGTTTTGGGGGCTTAATGATCCAGGTGGATATTGGTGGCCACCCACCTATTCCATTTGAACCCCCATCATCAGTTCTTTCAATTTTCAAGTTGCAACAAAACTTACTATTTTTAGCAGTTTTTCGGGTCTGGAACTTCTGAAGCCGTTTTGAGACCCTAAACGACGTTTTTTGGGCATCGTGAAAGTTGTATTCCTTGGATGGATCTTTCTAATGAGCTATTGAGTGCATCAAATGAAGATCGTATGCCAGAGTTACGTCCCTAGGAAGTTGAACCACCAACTTACCCAAATGGGGCCCATAGTTTTGGCGCTTCATCTCCTAGGGTTTCGTTTTTGGACGTTTAGAGCTATCCATTGTTTCTCAATAATAAATAGGCCCTCGAGCCTCATTGTAACACAGTTGAAAGGTTGCTAGACACCACATCTCTTCTCAAAGATTCGCTACCAGCACCCTAGCTATTGTATTTCCATGATGTCTGTAAACATATTTCTGTTATTTGATATTAATGAAATGACACATTATTTCCGCTGCATCTCTATGTTTATGGTTATTTCTATATTCTGTTGCGTTCCTGCATAAATCCGAATCACTGGTATCAGAACATGTATGCTCTTTCTTTGTTTTTCTTTGCATGTCCCCAACGCGGTCAGGGTATAAGGAGTTAGGGCTCGATCTAGTTGAACCGTTGCAAGATTAGCCTCGCAAACCCCGACGACCTCCCATGGCGAAAGAAAAGAAAGATGAGGGAGTAGGAGATCCTATCAAAATATTGCTCGAGGAGGCCCTCAAGAAAAAAAGGAATGCGATGATGGATAACTTTTCTCAAATCCTTCAACGACTGCCCACATATGGCGCATCTGCATCCAACAGCCACTCTGGAGGCGTCACTCCCTTTAAGGTACAGGTAAACTTTGACATTCCTATATTTGAAGGAAAAATAGATGCAGAAGTCGTAGACAGATGGTTAAATTTGTTGGAAGGGTATTTCTCGGTCCATGACTTCTCTGACCGAGAAAATATTATTTTTGCACTCCTCAAAGTCGCCCCCCATGTCAAAGACTGGTCGGAAACCTACCGTGAGCAAGAGGGTGAAGGGGAACCCTCTCTATTCTTAGCCACACCCACTTGGAATTCATTCTGAGATGGAATCAAGGAACAATATTACCCCGTGGCGAGCTATGAGGACAAAAACATCCAATGGACCACGCTGCGGCAACAAAAGGATCAAGATGTGCACGAACTGACGAATCTGTTCCATACCTTGCACACAAAGTTGGGTATTAAAGATTCAGAGAGACATTTGGTGCTCAAGTATTGCGGTTGTCTACACAAACACATTCAGGAGGAAATGGAGTTCCTCGACATTACATCGCTTGGCATGGCATATCGCTATGCCGCCAAGATCAAGCAGAAATTTAAGCAGAAGAAGCGAGACTTTGGATCTACAGATCCGAAAGGTGCCCCCGAATCGAAGAACAAGGGGCAAGGCCAAAGCAATGCGACTCAGAACAACACCACAAATCCAAAGAAGGACACAGGGAAGTGGTGTGAATTTCATAATAGCCCCACTCATAGCACAAATGAGTGTCGGGCCAAACAGTCTTTGGTGAAGTAAAGGCACCCGAATCAGATTTATTTTCTGATCCTGAGTTAGAACCAGACAAAGGAAATGACAGAGGGAAGCAGATCATTGATGCAGATCCTAGTGCCATTGTTGCCATCACTAAGATCCAGAAGGAGGGTCCAGAGGATCGGAAGGAGGAAAGCGCTTCTTCCCAGTCACATATGTGGGTAAAGAATTCTTAGGGTTTCTCCGGCTTTGCAAATTCCACCTTGTAAGCGGAAAGCCAAAAGAACCTCATTTCAGCAGACGTCGTGAAGCGGCTCGGCCTACCAACCATAGCACACTCGCAGCCGTATACCATCGGGTGGCTCCACCCAGAGAGAGATCTCTGCATCCTCCAGCAGTGCCATCTTCCGTACAGTATCAAGCCATTCACAGATGAGGTATTATGTGATGTTGCTCCTCTTGATGTAGCTAATGTATTATTGGGCCAACCATTCTTATGGAGGCGACATGTTGTTTATGAGTCTAGGCCTCATGCTGTTATTATTACTTTGGGAAATAACTTGTATAGGATACCAGAGGTAGTACTGCCTCCTGTCATCTCTTTGACTACTGCAAAACAACGCAGTAAGATTTTTTCCCAAACGAGGAAATTCATTTTCCTTACAACTCGCTCACAGGGAAAGAAAAATATTGGGGCCACAACATCGAAACAGGGCTCCCCTATATGGCTGCAGCAAATGGAAAAATTCATGGAGGAATACGAGGACATTTTCTCCCTCCCAGAGGTTCCTCTACACTGTCAGGACAAGCACTCCATTGATCTGACTCCCAACGCACCACTGCCTGATGTTGCCATACATCCTACAACTACACATACAGAATCCAAACATGTACTTTCTGAGGCTGATAAAGAAACCAAATTTACTAAATGCATCCAGCATGTCCATCCGCAGGTCCATGACATCTTCAACACATCTAATACTCAGTTTAGCAGAATTTTCCTCATCTCATGGAGGATCTCAATGCAATGGGGACCATTGCTTCCTAAGGAGGGAGGAATGATCCAGGTGGATATCGATGGCCACCCACCCATTCCATTTGGACCAGCACCATCAATTCTTACAGCTTTTCACATTGAGCACAACTTACTATTTTTAGCAGGTTTTCGGGTCCTCCACTCTCGGAGCCGTTTTGGGGGCTTAATGATACAGGTGGATATTGGTGGCCACCCACATATTCCATTTGAACCCCCATCATCAGTTCTTTCAGTTTTCAAGTTGCAACAAAACTTACTATTTTTAGCAGCTTTTCGGGTCCTGAACTTCCGAAGCCGTTTTGAGGCCCTAAACAATGTTTTTTGGGCATCACTCCTCCAACGAATATTATTCTGTTCTGGAATGATATTCATGCCAAAATTTGTAGTCCTTGGATATATATTTCTAACGAGCTATTGAGCGCATCAAACGAAGATCGTATGCCAAAGTTACGTCCCTAGGAAGTTGAACCACCAACTTACCCAAACGGGGCCCATAGTTTTGGCGCTTCATCTCCTAGGGTTTGGTTTTTGGATGTTTAGAGTTCTCCATTGTTTCTCAACAATAAATAGGCCTTCGAGCTTCATTGTAACACAGTTGAGAGGTCGCTAGCCACCACATCTCTTCTCAGAGATTCGCTACCAGCACCCTAGCTATTGTATTTCCATTATGTGTGTAAGCATATTTCTGTTATTTGATATTACTGAAATGAAGAATTATTTCCACTGCATCTCTATGTTTATGGTTATTTCTGTATTTTGTTGCGTTCCTGCAGAAATCCAGATCAATGAAATGTATGTGTATAGGTTGATTAATTTCTATGTCGGATAGAAGAATAAATGTCAATTATGGGTCACCAATGTTGTGTTTGACCAAATGCATGAGCTGCAGTCATAGATGACATAGAGTCCACTATAAAATTAGATATTACAGTCATATATCGAATAAGGAACTTGAAGGAAATTACAGGCTCTGTTATGAAATCATGGGTAGTGAAGTTCTGAGTTTTTGAAGTCCATATTGGGCTTTTGTAAAATTGAGGAATTGGTTCAGTGTTACTGGGTATTTGTTGAGTCGAATTCTATGTAATGGACTGTCAAATCCAGTGGAACTGATTTAAGTTCGGTAGAGAGAAGGGTTATGGTAATTTGAACCAGTGGAATAAGGGATGGCTTGAGATTGCGTTAATATATGGTTGTATTAAAGTTGAATGCAAACTCAAAGGTGGAGATATAGTTAACAAATGAATGAATAAACTTGAACCATGAGTTAATGGAACCTTTGATGAATAGTAAAACCGGAGCTCCAATGCCAGCAGTATCGCGTGGCCCCAAACTTGGTAAGCGGATTTTATATTTGGAACACGATCTAAGTCTTTGTGTGACGCGTGGCCTCGGGCGGTTTGGTAAAACCATTTTTATCACAAGACTTGGGCGCGTTAGCATTCGGGAGGAAAAATAACGCGATAACGCTCTGGGCCATCTGATAGTCAGTTTTTGGAATCAACGGCCATTGCGATTGCACGATGTATGAAACTTAATATAAGGTTCGTTTCTATGGGGCCAACTTTTTAATCTAATATATGATTTTGATATTCAACGGTGAGCACGATGATAATTTGTTTATTATAAAGGTTTATGTGCGGATTATATATTTGATGCAAGTTGACACATATATGTATGCAAGGGTTGGAAGAGATATTAAACCAAAGGTTTAATACAATTGATATACACTATGCTAATACACTAAAGAGTTATATAATGTAAAACCCTTCGTAAATGATATCTGGAGTATGTATTGAAATTTTGAGTGTAGGGCCGAAGTTTAATACATCAGGGGCTCATATGATTTGAATTTACTTTTAAATGTGAAAGATTCAAACCTTTGAATAAAAGGCAATAAGTGTAAAGACTTATAACCATTCAGAGTGCAATTGCATATGAGGAGTGTTAATGGAAAGGCAAGTGATATAATCACTATGGGCTTGACGAGTAGTGTTGGTTTTTTTTAAACCATTGGAAAACACATACATTATAATAACTTGAATGGACAGAAGAATTTATTAACCCTGTGGGACCCTCACGAATCGCATCGGAGAAGATCATAACAACGAAACATGTTAATAAAAGTCCCGATGGAAATTGCAGACCCGATGTGTTTATGAACGGTGACTCATATGTGTTTGAAGTCTGGCTTAAAAGGCATGCCATCATATCAGAAAAAGGGCGAAACATCGAAACATCCCATAGAAGGATACGATTGCGATCAATCGCATCGGGACAATTACAAAGGATCTAATCGCAATCGAAAGAATTCAGTTGTGATTAATCGCATCGGCAAATAGAAAAAGGGTTTATGAAGTTGTGGGGCCCGAACCTTTCAAAGGTTAGTGTTGGGGTTGATAAAAGGGTATATGATATGAAATGAGGGGTTTATGACCTTTGAGGAAATAGTGAGATATTGAATCTCCACACTCACTTAAATTGCCAACTCAGACAATAAGATGGAGGTGTACTCTCGTATGAATTGAGAGAGGTATATATATACTATTGGAGTTAATATTTTGGGATGAATTCTTCTATACATATAATTGAAACAGCAGATAGGGGACTGTGGGTTTACCGGCCATCGTATAGTTTTTATAAAGGAAACGCCACTTATGAAGATTGAAAAGTTAAAAGTTTTGCAATGGTCCAATTGTAATAGTTAAATCATCATTCGATATATTTTATGAAGTTGCGAGTTGAGCTTTAATACCGGGAACATATATTTGTTAATATATCGAAGACCATTGAGTAGTGGAGAATTTCAATGGCCTTATAATCATGGTCTAATTCATCACACAGACAGATAAAAAGAGCGCAAAATTGTGGGTCCCAACATATATGATTTCATAATCAAAATATAAAAGGTAGAGAACGTTGGAGGCGCATTATGGATTTTATAATAAGGTATAATCCCATTAAGGCAAAGAACAAAGTTCTCGCATATATAATTTGTTAGACATGGTTCACAACCATAAGATAACCTTGGAAGGAAAAGGTCTCTAAATATGTTTATTTAAATTGTCAAATCAGCATTTATGGATATATTGTAACACAGATATATATATACAGCAGACACACAATCACAGAGAACAGGAATATGCACAGGAATGAATTTGATAGGTGTACAAGCATAGAAAACCGGAGAATATGTAGAAGACAGTGAACAAAGTATGCAGAACAGGTATATGACAGCTGCAGATACACAATTGCAGTGAATAGTAGAGGAAGATAGAAAAATTACCTGACAACAACAGAAAAGACAAATCAAACAAAGCCAAAGGCCAAAAAAATGGGCTGAGTGAAATTGTCTTTATGTAACTGAAATGTGAATGTAAATGTTGTAATTGATTTTATATTGTTTTTGATGCATTGGCAAGTCTCCAGAGGAAAACAAAACTCCCACTGTAATATTGAAATTAATGCATATTGTTATATTTTTCTGAATGAGCGGGTAAAAGAAATGAGAAGGCAGAAGGCAAAGAGGCATGGCTGTCCATTTTGAATTACCTGTGGAATGCTAATGGTCATAAGGGAATTTCTATAAATAATATCACATTGATATGCATAAAGAGGTTAGAGAGAGTGAGGTAAGAGAATGCAGAGTATGAAGAATTGATGCAGAAAAGATAAGAAGGAGGAGCTGAGTAGAGAAGAAGGAGGAGAAGATGCAGAGATGATGTAGGGCTGATATGAGAACTGATGGATAGCAGAAGAGAATGTACAGAACAAAGCTGATATCCAAGGTAAATCAGCAAGTGTTTTTATTTTGAAAAAGTAAGGAAGTTGGAGCTTCCCTATCAATTTGTAGCTTGATAGATGTCAGTTGTAGCTGACTGAGGTAGGAGCCTACTGTAGGTTGGTGCCTATAGAAAATTGATGGGAGTTGGAGCTTCCTTGCAATTTGTAGCTTGCAGAATTGAGGTAGGAGCCTCCTGTGGGTTTGAGCCTATAGAAAATCAGTGGTGAGAAGGAGTTGGAGCTTGCCTTTGCATCACAACAAAATTAAGATGTTTTTTTCTCCCTTTATGGGTTTCCACTTATATCTGGTGTCTATGTGCATGATGTCTATGTGGTGATATGGTATATTTATTCTGCTAATACTTGCTGCTCACACATTAAGACTGCTAGTACATTACCTAATCTGCTTATTAATTGCTGGTCACAAATAAAGATTGCTCACACATTATGTTGATCATGAAATGAAGGTATTAATAATGTTTAATGAAAAGTTTTAAAAGTCCATGAATGTGTTAAAATGATTCCCCCCCCCCCCCCTCTCAGTTTAACTAAGGGTTCAACAGGATTCACATTCCCGACAACCTTTCATTTTACAAAGGACTATTGTCATATTGTTGTACCTTATAGCTGAATTTTTTCATCCATGCTACAAGTCTACACCCAGTTTTGAACCTGCACCCATGCAACATGGTGTTAGATTCCGTTATATGCACTCTAATTGTGTCATTTTTTCCCATTTTATGCACTTAACTTGTGTCCTTTTTTCCCCAATTATGAAGACACCAGATACCTTGAATGTTGCTAGGTTTATAGCTTCAAAATTATTTTCATTTTAAACATATGTTATGCCACATGATACATTGAAATTTGCATGAATTATTCATTACCAATTATGGTGACAGTCACCAGGTTCCATTAGTACTAATTAAGCCTAGTGCAAGTCATGCCAAGTAAAAAATGTTCTTTTTTTTCATATAATTTTTTTTCGACAACTTTGGTATCACTAATGTCTTGCTTGTTAAGATGATGCTTGGATGCTTATGTCAATCCCACATATTTGAGGGAACTGTTGAAAAAAGAACTTTGTTGAAATGAAAAAACCTCGTTGAAACATAAAATTTGCACTTTGTGACCTCTCTTAAATCACAAGTTCCAGGGCTTTCCCCTGTAAGAAGTAACCCTGGGCTTCAGGGGAGTCCATTAGATTTCGGGGTTCACTTGTGTATATAGGGATTTCATTTTCTATGTAGCTTTGGTCTGTTACTGCAAATGCACCTTTTGGAATTCTTGGTTTTAATTTGAGTTGATTGGTGTCATGTAGAAGTCAAGGCACTCTGTTGTGGAGGTAAATCCCCTCTGCGAATAGAGGCAATCCCTACTAGCCCAGACCAAGTCTAGCAACAATCGTCACACGCTATAGTGCAGGTTCCTAATTGCAAATAAACCAACTAGCGATGAAGTCTTACCTGGAATCCAACGCTGTCACTCATAGAGAAAGTAGCGCTCTCGTTCCTTAGCTCCGGCAGATCACAATCCTCACGATCTCCATGATTGGACACCTGCACACGCAAGAAACAAAACAAACGCAAGCGTAAAACCCAGTATATGCAACTATATGTCAGTCAGAGAAGACATAACTCATCATCATAATCAACAACAAGAGTGGAACCATAACCAATAGTCATTTATCATTAATCAATCAAAGGAGGATACAACCTAGCTTTGACGTTGAATTCTCCTTCAGAGGGTTGCCAGTGGAACACGTCTTGAAAAAGCCTGTCGGGGATGGGACAAACCTCTCTCTTTGGATGTCTCGACAATAGTCCCCCTGCTTGGATTTGGCCTTAAGGGAATGAATCAAGGCTCTTGCAACATAAGGCTCTGATGGCTCTTGGGAACTAGCTTGCAAAGGAGATGAGCAAACTTTTATAGATGGCGGAAGGGGAGTTGGGATCCCTATAATCATGGGATTGGCCCTATCCTCAAGGAAGCTTCCATGAGAGGTGGCAAACCACTTCCTCTACATGGAGATCCAGAGCCAAACCTCCCAACTCAAATTAGATACTAGTTTATGGATTGGTTAGGACGAAACTTCCGCCATTTATTTAAAAAACACTCCTTAAAATGGCTGGCGCGAGTGAGACTCTGAGACAGAGCGCCAATTGGCGTACCCTTTTTGAATGATTTTCCCCATTGGCACGGGTACTGAACTGGCTTCCCGCGCCAATGAAAAAAGGGGTGTTTTTAGTTTTTTTCACAAGGAGTTGTCTTCAGGGTAATGAAAGCTCATGTTGAGAGGGATGTCATGAAAGTGGTGTCAAGTCATGTCACTTCTCACAGGTCACGGAATGGGCCCTCCAATTGTGAAGGATGGGGAATTGCAGGGACGGTGACAAATTGCTGTGTAATAGATGCCCCCTAAAGCATGAGGCCCGAAGGAGAGAGAGGGGTGAAATGCTTTATGAGAATGGGTCCAGTTCAAAACACCATCGTCGGAAAACCTGCGTAGAGAAGTACAACTGATATCTCAAATACATGATATATATGTGGTATGGGTGCAACCATCCGTAACAGAGTATGTAATAATCCAGACCCGAGGCATGGACACAGCCATCTAGTGAGGATCGACAAATAGACTTAGGTATGGTCGCAGCCATCCAATCAGTGAGTCATGTAACTAATCATAATAATCCACAAAATTGCAGCCTGGATTCCAACAGACAAAATCCAGTGTCTTGTGCTCCATCTCAACCCGAACAAAGTACAATTTCAAGCATGCAAATAAGTGAGCTGAAGTCAAACATGCAAGAACATCGTCTGATTACCAGCCAGTGATGAAAGTTGTTAACAGACGCAAGAGGTACCACCAATGATGACAATGGCCCTCAAGGTACTATAGGTACAATCTACGGCATGTGAATCAATGAGATGGTGTCGAACACCCGTAGAATCACTTGATCGGAGGCCAATGATGAAAACCTCACGTCGAATGCGAAAAACCTGCCATTGAGGCATGCAGGCTCCAAGGTACCAGAAGGGTGTCTCTAGATCAACTTCTTGGATAATGAGCTGAAGTCGACAGGAAGTGACCTTAATCAAATGTGGGCCATAGTGTTTCCCACATCATTGACACAAGACAGAGGAACATAATGTCTTTGTGAATTAGGATCAGATGAGAATCAGAGAAAGGTTGATGTTTGCAGAGGTCAACTTCTCTTGAACATATCAGTGGCATGACAGTGGATTTGGTAGTATTTGACATCAACAGATCAAAGGTCATGATGACGAGGCAAAGAGGAGATGAGAGGTCATAAGGGATCACCCAAACCCATGGAGGAAAGTGAAAAAATGAGATGAGATATCCCCAACCCGACACGAATGCAGACAAGTGCCATGTTCAAGAGCAACATACTGCTGACACGACAATGATGTTGGTTCCATTTCCCCCCACCATTTATGGTGAGTACCTCTTTATTTTTACACAAGCTTGAATAGGATACCATATGCTTGTCATATAAGTCCGTCCTTTGGACGAATCCATCCTAGTACATTTAACGAGCCCTAGGAAGGAGAAACTCGAATATCGTCATTGCGACTGAATCCAATGTCATCAAAGTTTAACAAGTCTGACAAAGGAAGAACTCAGCGTCTTTTCATGTTTAGAGAGTTTGAAAAGACAGCAGAAAAGTAAACTCCAACGGTCCCTTTTTGTAAATAGTTCCTCAGATCCGAAAAGGTAGAAAACTTTTTCTGAGAAAACCTCCTAGTCGCGATAGGCTAGGGTATTCCTTTTTCATAAATAATCTATCCCAGCCCGAAAAAGGGGTAAATGTATAATGGGTAGATGTCGTTTCGGAACCACTTTAACGAGATCAAAATGACAAGTAACTCGACAATCTTTTCATTTTTAGAGAGTCAGAAGAGAGCTGAAAGTTGACTCCTCCTAGAGGAACGAGTGGTATAAAGGGCAGCAACTGGTTCCGGTAATGGTGGAACTGCTCAGAACAAGTAAACATTAAGAGGCTAGCTAACAAGACCACTCATCGCAGCGGTTCCTCAGGAACGGGTAAAACAACCAAGTGAAGACATATGATCGGCCAAGCAGATAGTGACGATGGAGTGAGAAAACCAAGGCTCATCTGGCAAAACAGGCTGATAAAATGGCAATCACAAGGGGTAAAATGGGAAAAAGTTTCATTTTTACACAAGCTTGAAATCATAAAAATCTGCTTGATGTTGGTTTCATTTTTACACAAGCTTAAAACAAAGATAAACTATGCGTGAAGTTGGTTTCATTTTTACACAAGCTTGAAATGGAAACAAACTATGCTTGAAAAATTAAGCATGCCCCCAGCATGGTGACTCAATCCGAGGTAAATTCCCCCCAAGCTTCAATCCATATGAAAGGCAGATGGAGTGAAGGTTCAAGTTACAAGATCAAGAGAAATACTCGACTGGGATTTTACGAGAACTTAACAAAGACCCGAATTGAACAGGAATGTGTTTCATTGTTTTAACAAGGTTGACACATTAAAAGAACTATCCTCAGGAAACCTTGTTTCACGGTTTAAGGAGCTTGGCACAAGACAAGGAACTTTGCTTCGACAACCTTGTTTCATTTTTAAAGAGCTTGACACAAGACAAGGAACTCTTCTCCGACGACCTTGTTTCATTTTTTAAGGAGCTTAACACAAGAAAAGGAACTCTGCTCCGACGACCTTGTTTCATTTTTTAAGGAGCTTGACACAAGAAAATGAACTGTGCTCTGACGCCTTGTTTCATTTTTTAAGGAGCTTGACACAAGACAAGGAACTCTGCTCCAACAGACCTCATCATAATGAACAAGAAGTCATGGCTTCCAAGAGTTCCACTCTCGATGGAAGGAAAACATCATGGAAGTCAGGACCCAATGCCCCCAGTACTTGATGCACAACGGCACTATCACTGAGCACAGGCATGGGGTAGGTAGCCACATAGTTGACCTGCAGCGGGGAAGATACAACGGGCGGATAAAAACCAGGAAGGGATGATGGCAGGCCAGTTGCCACATCAGGACCAAAGAATGAAAGTTGATCAATGGTCACGATCCATCCTTCATGCGGAAAACATACCACACGAAAAAGGGAGGAGACAAGCACTCCCATGGCATAAGTATAATCGCACCCCAAGAGAAGATTAAAATCCAAGGGGCCTAGAACAACCATCACATCCATATGGACAATTTTACCCCCCAAAGTAACAGGTAACCTTGGAAGGATCCCTAATGGTTGACTCGTTCTTGTATTAAATGCCAATAGATTCTGCGTAACGGGCGCAAGCGGCGGCGAGCAAAAATCTTGCCAAGTAGTTGAGGATAGAACACTAACAGACACACCTTCATCTATAATGGTGCTGGGTACGACCAGACCAAAAGCTTGTACTGTGATCTTGAAAGGAACATAAGACGGAAGGCAGTATCCTGCAAATCGATTCCAATCAAAGGAAGCGACCAAACTACTCAGAGGGGCTACCATCAAATCGAGAAGGTCTTCCCCTGGTGTTACGGAAGAAGAAGGAGCATCCTCCATGACCTCCATCTCGAAGGCAGGAGGAGTATCCTCCGGGACCTCCATCATGGGAGGCAGAGGAGCAGCTTCTTGAGATATAGGGACAAGAGAATCTTTCTCTAAGTCTGAAGAATCTGAAGAAACAAGAATAACCTGAGGGATGTGAGATCCACTCTCGACGGAAAAGACCTGGTGCACCGTAGACGGGGCCAGCTCAACTGATCCCATGACCAATGGTTGGTCAGGAATGGATTCTTGAATTTTAATTTCCGGGGGAGCAGGATCGACCAAGGATGACTCTTGACCAATCATGGCATCAACAGGTGGAAGACTCAAAGAAATTTGTTTGTCATCAGCGAGAAGGCATGGTGTAGAAAGAGCTGAGTTGTCCAAAACTCGCTTGGCTTCATCCATGTATGGACAAAGGTGAATGGCATGGTTCCCTTCACACAACTTACAGGGATTTGTGATCCTACCCTGCTTCTTAGGAGCCTTACCAGCACCAGTTGAAGACTTGCTCCCAACCTGACTCCCAGAAGCCAGAGGCACCGATGGATGACCATTGGACCATTCTTCAAGCACCTTGGGAATGCCAGGGAAATCTCAAAGAAGATGGTCTCCCGTACATAACATACAAGGGAACTTGACTTTTCATGGAGGGTTGGAAGGTTTATCAAGAGGAGGTGTTTCAGAAGTAGCAGTTGCACTTTTAGCCTCTCGCTTATCAGACTTCTTCTTCTTTGTCTTCTTCTTCTTCTTCTTAGCCACCCAGTTACTCGAATCCAGATTTTCACTAGGTGAAGTAGAAGAGGAGGATGTAGAAATAGGCGAAGAAGGGGAGAGGTCCACCTTGGAATCAACATGATGTTGTTCAAGCAGAGGAACTGATTGACCAGTAGCCAAGACATTCGGGACCACAAAGGTTGAAAACAACCAAACAGGCAACCCAACCGTTAACCCAGGAAGGGACAACATTGCCATATAAGGAGTGCCAACATTTCCAAAAGGAGGAAAATGACCAAGATTCCCATCGGAGGGGATTCCTTGGTTGGTGAACTCTGGAAAAGTTGCCATCAACAACTCAAAACCGCACATGGGCTAAAAACCAAGGCACACAATCAAACGGCCAACAAGCAAATTCTAACAGGGCATGTGATCGTAGGTGATTTATTTTACCAAATTGGAACTTAGAAATTTCACCGTTTCATGTTTTAAGAGTCGAGAAATGGATGAAAGATGACTCTATCTCTTTCAGTTTTGAAGCAAGCATGAAAGGACAAGTGCTTGGTGATCCTTTCAAATTTAAAGAGTCAGAAAAGATCAAATGACTACTCAGGAATACTAGGCAAAGGGTGTACTAAATAACCGTGAACTGCAATATACACCTTGGTTTCCAAAATGAAAGAGAAATCAACCAAGGACTTAACATACATGCAGGAAATCTCCCCGAATGTTGTGTCCGGTGTATCACGAGTATAGGGCGATAGACTCGGCTTCCTATGGATAAAGGATAGAAACCTAGTGGGGTCTCCCTTTATATACGTGACGGTACGGGGAGCACAAGTCCGTACTAGTGTTGTCTAAAGCCAAGAGGCGAATGACAGCTACTAGGTTTAAAGACGCCAGAACACGTCTCTAGCCTAGACCTCTAAATATTGCATTAATGTTTCAATGCTGCCTTAGTGTAAATTGAATAAATTTTAATGTTTATCTTCAATTATGTTTCAGTTTTCAGGCCCTAGCGAGTGTTATGTCTCGAAATCTCCTAAATGCACACGATATGCCACTGTATATCATTTCATTCGATGAAAGATAATTACAAGAGAGTTAAGATCTTTTTACACAATAATAAAATGATCAAAGAACAACCAGAAAAGTCTCTAATGCAGCTAATGGAAACCATAAAATTTTCTCTCAAAGTCACTAATCACTAATAACACCGAAAATATTTTAATTCGCACTAAATAATCGAAAGCAAAAGAGATTTTTTATGTATTTTCAATGTTTAATAGCAAAGTGCACTAAAAAAAATGAAAATTAATGAAAAGATCAATTTGAGAAGTGATGAGGAAAGAGCAAAACAAACAAATTTCACTCAATGCAAACACACAATCAGATCTCCAAATTGACAAAATATTCCCTAAAAAAAAAAGAATCCCAAAGACTCAAATGGACCATGTAATCTAGGCCCAAAGTGAGACAAAGAGAAATTCCAATGAAGAAGAGAACAAACACTCAAATAATGCAATAAAATGATAAACAACTACCAAACGAATGCAGAGGAGTAATCAAAAGGTTGATTGAACAAATAGAAACCAAAAACTTCCAAGGGAGGCTCAACACACAAGAGAATCTAGATGCCCTAGGGCTAGAATGTGAAATCGATGGAAACGGGCAAACAACCAAAGGACGAAGGTCACAGCCAATCAAAAAAGGCTCCATAACACTCAAGCAGTCGAAAAAACAAGACCAAACACACTGATCAAGCTCAAGAAGCTCAGAACAGAGAAAACCCTAGTACCTCACAGGATTGGCACGATTGTGAGGCTGAAACTGGCGCCAGAAATGAATTGGCATGGGTAATACACTAGCAACCTATGCCAATGGGTGCGACTGTCAGGCTATAAAGCATGCCAGTTGAGTTTTCTATGGAAAAATAAAAACAGGCAATCCAACAAGCATACCAGTGATGATCAAGTTGACCAAGAGCCAAAATCACAAAAAAAGCCAGCCAGAAGAGCCGATCAAGCAAGCAGAATCAAGAAACAACTGAAAAGACAAGATAATACTCCAAGTTTTCATTTCATAAACTAAACCAGAGATCGACTGAAGTCACTTTGATATACTTCTCTAATGCAGAGCAATAACATTTTGAAGGCTATCTGGCTAACTTCAGGCTCTATCTGTAGCTTACAAAGTAGAACAACAACAAGCTAGAAGATCTCGAGCGAAGTCACCAATTTTTTGTGGAGGTAAATCCCCTCTGCAGACAGAGACGATCCCTACTAGCCCAGACCGGGTCTAGCAACAATCGTCACACGCTATAGTGCAGGTTCCTAATTGCAAATAAACCAACTAGCGATGAAGGCTTTCCTGGAATCCAACGCTGTCGCTCGTAGAGACAGTAGCGCTCCTGTTCCTTAGCTCCGGCAGATCACAATCCTCATGATCTCTGTGATTGGACACCTGCACAGGCAAGAAACAAAACAAACACAAGCGTAAAACCCAGTATATGCAACTATATGTCAGTCAGAGAAGACATAACTCATCATCATAATCAACAACAAGAGTGGAACCATAACCAATAGTCGTTTATCATTAATCAATCAAAAGAGGATACAACCTGGCTCTAACGCTGAATTCTCCTTCGGAGGGTCACCAGCGGAACACGTCTCGAAAAAGCCTGTCGGGGATGGGACAAACCTCCCTCTTCGGATGTCTCGACAATAGTCTCCCTGCTTGGATTTGGCCTTAAGGGAATGAATCAAGGCTCTTGCAGCATAAGGCTCTGATGGCTCTTGGGAACTAGCTTGCAAAGGAGATGAGCAACGTGACAGATGAGGAAGGGGAGTTGGGATCCCTATAATCATCGGATTGGCCCTATCCTCAAGGAAGCTTCCATGAGAGGTGGAAAACCACTTCCTCTACATGGAGATCCGTAGCCAAACCTCCTGTCCAAATTAGATACCATTTTATGGATTGGTTAGGAAAAACATCCGCCATTTATTTAAAAAACACTCCTTAAAATAGTCATGCGATTGCGACCGAGATGTGAGCCACTGGCGCGCCCTTTTGAATGATTTATCAAGCAAGCGTGCACCGAATCCGTTTCCGCCAATGCAAAAAGGGGTGTTTTTAGGGTTTTTCACAAGGATTTTTCTTCAGGGCAATGAAAGCTCATGTTCAAAGGGATGTCATGAAAGTGGTTTCAAGTCATGTCATTGTTCACAGGTCACGGAATGAGCCCTCCAATTGTGTGGGATGGGGAATTGCAGGGACGGTGACAAATTGTTGTGTAACACACTCATTTCTATAGAAATTTTGTCTTTACAACTAAGTGGGAACGATAAACCCCAAAATTCCAAACAAAGCATCTATGCTGTTAATTATGCTTTAAATTTCAATACCTTTTGCTGTAAGGTGTATGTTGAATTTCTGGTAGTATGATATGCATTCGGTTGCTGCAGTTGTTACTGTTCCTGTGGATCCATCAATTTCATCCGCTCTAGTTGATTTTTGCCTTGTGCATGGAAGTTTACCACCACTGTTAAGCTTATGATGTTACTAAGCCTTCTCTCGATTCCTCAACGCTGGAATGATTGAACTAGAATGATCTACTGCTGTAATGTGACTACATATTGTCTTTTATACTGCTGTAATGTATTTCTGTAATGTGACTACATATTGTCTTTTATATGTGACTACATATTGTCTTTTATACTGCTGTAATGTATTTCTGTATGAGACATAATCTGATATTTTATACTTGATAACCTGTTATGGGTATATCAAGAGGATTTTGTATATGAACTGTTATCAATATATGAAACAAGGTTTTTTATCCTTTGAAAAAGAGTTGAAATCATTCTAAATTCACATATGTTCAGTGGTGTCATTGTTTCACTTCCGATATTATGTTGCTTACCTTGATGAACAGGTGGAACTCTGCTAGGAGGCCTCTCTGTTTTTTGACTCTTTGCTCATATTGTCAAAGGCCGTTATATGTTATATGGGCTAGACTGTATAGTTATTAGACTACATATCTTCATATAGAACTTGCAAATAGTATGATGGAAACCAAACATAGTAATGTATTAGGACATCACAACTTTCTAATTAGTTATTAGACTACATATCTTCATATAGAACTTGAAAATAGCATGATGGAAATGTGAACTTGCAAATAGTATGATGGAAGAGGGGATCTCATGAATCTTCATGATTAATGCTTCTAGAAACCAAACATAATAATGTATTAGGACATGCTCCTTTAACTTGCAAATAGTATGGTCGAAATGTGGATCTCATGACTCTTCATGATTAATGCTTCTAGAAAACAATCATAATTTAATGTATTAGGACATAATTTAATGTATTAGGACATGCTCCTTTAGGCTTGGTGGAATTACCTTTGCTTTTTATTTCTCTCTTACATGCATATATAAATATGAAGAGATGATCCCATTTTCTTTTTTATTCATAGATCAAATGTCATTTAAATACAAGATTTATCATAATGTACAATGATTCATTCCATATTATTCATAAATTTTTTCATTAAAAAATGAACCCTTTAAATGATGAACCTAGTTAATGCTTCTTCTTCATGAAGAAGACTACTTGATCTTTCAATTTGAATTTGATGATGGTCCTTTGTAATATTTCTTGACTACTTCAAATTATTGACACAATCATATGCTTCTTGTTACTCTTTTTATTCCTTCCTTATATTGTATTCTCCCCCTTAGATATTTTGTACTCTCCCACATAGATATTGCACTCAATTTTGATGGTCATTTGTTATCTTTCTTGACTACTTCAAAACTACTTCAAATTATTGATACTTGATCATATAGATATTGCACTCAATTTTGATGGTCCTTTGTTATCTTTCCTAACTACTTAAAATTATTGACACAATCATATGCTTTTTGTTACTCTTTTTATTCCTTCCTTATATCTATTCTCCCCCTTATATATTATGTACTCTCCCACATAGATATTGCACTCAATTTCATAGGCTCTTCTTTTGAAGTCAAATATATTGTATTCTCCCCCTTAGATATTGTGTACTCTCCCACATAGATATTTCACTCAATTTCATAGGCTCTTCTTTTGAAGTCAAATAAGTGACAATAATTTGCAAGAACTATCCCTAATTTGTTTCTCACATGTTCAAATGGTTCTCTAACAAGATAATTTGCAATAAATATTCCTAATTTGTTTCTCACATATATTCAAATGCTTCTATAACAAGAGGCTTTGTGGGTGTGTATTCTGTCTTCACTATTTTCTCAAAGACTTGTTGTGTGAGGAAGTGGTACTTTATGATGATATGTAAATAGTGATTGAAGGAAGTAGAATATTTTGTTTTTGAAATTATTATTACACTTCTATTGAAAAACTTAATAGATATATAGATTTACCTTAATATCTTGTAGATCCCATTTCATCCAAAACACTCGAAAATAAATTCACCTTAACTTAATATCTTGTAGAGCCCATTTCATCCAAAACACTAAAAAATAAGTAACTACTATGTACATTCCACTTCTACTTACTCAAAAAGAAATTTACCTTAATATCTTATAGAGCCCATTTCATCCAAAACACTCAAAAATAAGTAACTACTATGTACATTCCACTTCTACTCACTCAAAAAGAAATTTGCCTTAATATTTTGTAGAGCCCATTTCATCCAAAACACTCAAAATGAAGTAACTTCTATGTATTCCACTTATACTCTAGATAGAGAAAGTAACGAATCTTTCTTTCTTAACCATTAAACCAAAGACTCTTCTAAGTAGAATTATACATTGTCTACTTGTACTTTTCACAAGCCTAGTTGAATCTCTATATGTTGTTAATGCAAATTTCTCACAAGTAAATTTGTCAATGTAAATTTCTTAACTTCTACAAGTTCTATAGGCAGAGTCTGTAAAGGGCCAAGTAGCCTCTAGATCTCATCTTTTATGAAAGGTGGCATATCTAGTAAATGCCCCTACATTCAATCTCTGGAATATATATAAATAGAAGTTATTCATTTTAATATCCATAAAACACAACCACTTTAAGGTAAACTATGTATATGTGTCATTTCTCCCACAAACTAAAGGCTTCCTCCCATTAATTTTAGATGTGAATTCTACCATAAACATTTTAAGTCAAACTTTAATATAAAACCATGCACATGTCATTTGCAATAAATTTCAATTTAATATCTAAATTCACATATGTTCAGTGGTGTCATTGTTTCACTTTTGATACTATGTTGCTTACCTTGATGAATAGGTGGATCTATACTGGGAGGCCTCTCTTCTTTTTTACTCTTTGCTCATACTGTCAAAGGTCGTTATATGTTATACTGATCCAAGTGGATATTAGTGGCCACCTGCCTATTCCACTTGGGGCCCCACCATTGTCTCTTTCAGTTTTTCCCCTTTGATTTGGTCCAAAAGGTCATCAATATGTGGGATCAGGTACCTATTCCAGACAATGATCTTGTTCAGTGCTCGATAATCAATACAGAGTCTCCAAGTCCCATCCTTCTTCTGTACCAACACAATCGGGCTCCCAGAGCGTGACAAACTTGGCTGGATGTGACCTTTCTGCAGCAACTCCTGAATCTACCTCTTGATTTCATTCGGAGATATTATGCCGAAGTTACGTCTCTGGGAAGTTGAAACACCAATTTACCCAAACGGGGCCCATAGTTTTGACACTTCATCTCCTAGGGTTAGGTTTTTGGAAGTGTAGAATTCTCCATTCTTTCTCCATAATAAATAGGCCCTTGAGCCTCATTTTAATACAGTTTAGAGGTATGTAGTCGCCACATCTCTTCTCATAGATTCGCTACCAGCACCCTAGCTATTTTATTTCCATCATGTTTGTAAGCATATTTCTGTGATTTGATATTAATGAAATGAAGCCTTATTTCCGTTGTATTTCTATGTTTATGGTTATTTCTGTATTTTGTTATGTTCCTGCATAAATTTGGATCATATATGGGCTATACTGTATAGTTATTAGACTACATATCTTCATATAGAACTTGTGAATAGTATGGTGGAAACCAAACATAATAACTTTTTAGGACATCACAACTTGCTAATTATTTATTAGACTACATATCTTCATATAGAACTTGAAAATAGCATGATGGAAATGTGAACTTGCAAATAGTATGATGGAAATGTGGATCTCATGACTCTTCATGATTAATGCTTCTAGAAACCAAACATAATAATGTATTAGGATATGCTCCTTTAACTTGCAAATAGTATGGTCGAAATGTGGATCTCATGACTCTTCATGATTAATGCTTCTAGAAACCAGCCATAATTTAATGTATTAGGACATGCTCCTTTAGGCTTGGTGGAATTACCTTTGCTTTTTATTTCTCTCTTCAACACAAATATATATATGAAGGGATGATCCCATTTTAATTTTTATTCATAGATCAAATGTCATTTAAATACAAGATTTATCATAATGTACAATGATTCATTCCATATTATTCATAAATTTTTTCATCAAAAAATGAACCCTTTAAATGATGAACCTAGTTAATGCTTCTTCTTCATGAAGAAGACTACTTAATCTTTCAATTTGAATTTGATGATGGTCCTTTGTTATGTTTCTTGACTACTTCAAATTATTGACACAATCATATGCTTCTTGTTACTCTTTTTATTCCTTCCTTATATTGTATTCTCCCCCTTAGATATTGTGTACTCTCCCATTTAGATATTGCACTCAATTTTATGATGGTCCTTTGTTATCTTTCTTTACTACTTCAAATTATCAAATTATTGACACAATCATATAGATATTCCACTCAATTTTGATGGTCCTTTGTTATCTTTCTTTACTACAAATTATTGAACTTAATCATATAGATATCATATAGATATTGCACTAAATTTTGATGGTCCTTTGTTATATTTCTTGACTACTTCAAATTATTGACACAATCATATGCTTTTTGTTACTCTTTTTATTCCTTCCCTATATCTATTCTCCCCCTTAGTTATTGTGTACTCTCCCACATAGATATTGCACTCAATTTCATAGGCACTTCTTTTCAAATAAATATATTGTATTCTCCCCCTTAGATATTGTGCACTCTCCCACATAGATATTGCACTCAATTTCACGGGCTCTTCTTTTGAAGTCAAATAAGTGACAATAATTTACAAGAACTATCCCTAATTTGTTTCTCACATGTTAAAATGGTTCTCTAACAAGATAATTTACAAGAAATATTCCTAATTTGTTTCTCACGTATATTCAAATGCTTCTCTAACAAGAGGCTTTGTGCGTATGTATTCCATCTTTACTATTTTCTCAAAGACTTCTTGTGTGAGGAAGTGGTAGTTTATGATGATATGTAAATAGCGATTGAAGGAAGTAGAATATTTTATTTTTTAAATTACTTTTACACTTCTATTGAAACACTTAATAGATATATAGATTTACCTTAATATCTTGTAGAGCCCATTTCATGCAAAACACTCAAAAAGAAATTTACCTTACTTTAATATCTTGTAGAGCCCATTTCATCCAAAACACTAAAAAATAAGTAACTACTATGTAGATTCCACTTCTACTCACTCAAAAAGAAATTTACCTTAATATCTTGTAGAGCCCATTTCATCCAAAACACTAGAAAAGAAGTAACTACTATGTATTCCACTTCTACTCTAGATAGAGAAAGTAACGACTCTTTCTTTCTTAACCCTTAAACCAAAGACTCTTCTAAGTATAATTATGCATTGTCCACTTGTACTTTTCACAAGCCTAGTTGATTCTCTATATATAGTCAGTGTAAAATTCTCACAAGTAAATTTGTAAATGTTAATTTGTCACTGTAAATTTCTTAACTTCTACAAGTTCTATAGGTAGAGTTTGTAAAGGGCCAGGTAGCTTCTGGATCTCATCTTTTATGAAATGTGACATATCTAGTAAATTCCCGTACAGTCAATCTCTGGAATAAATCTAAATAGAAGTTCTTCATTTTAATATCCAAAAACACAACCACTTTAAGGTAAACTGAGTACATGTGTCATTTCTCCCACAAACTAAAGGCTTCCTCCCATTAATTTTAGATGTGAATTCTAGACCATAAACTTTTTAAGTCAAACTTTAAGCTAAACCATGCACATGTCATTTACCTCATGATCTTGTCTCATTTCTCCCATGTCATATATATATATATATTTTATTGAATTTTTTTTTCAGGAATAAGAAAACCATTAAATATGGTTGAAAAATGGAAATTATGCATAGAAGTTTCTTGTTGTCCCAATACAGGGAAAGAAGTGATTACATATGTGCTTTCCAATATTGCGACTAGAAAAGTCATCCAAAGGAAAATGAATATACTGGGAAGAACAACAAACAACGAGGCATATTATATTGGATTGATATAAGGCTTGGGAACAACGATGGAGTATCGATCAAATGGAATTGTAGTTTTCACCAATTCTGAACTTGTGTGCAACCAGATGAATGGTGTGTGCCAAGTTAAGAAGGAGATACTAAAATAACTGCATGGAATAGCAAACAATATTGTTAGCCAATTTCAATTTTTTAGTATAAGGCATTGTACAAATGTGAATAAGATGTATGTTGATCTATTGCATGGGGAAATGCCAATTCATGATTCATATATCAATGATGAATTAGATTTATACATATAAATGCCAATGCAAGATTCATCTCTCAAAGATGAATTGGCTTTGAGATGATCTTCTTCAAAAATTCAAGATTCATCTCCCAAAGGTGAATTAGTGTTGAAACACTCTCCAAAATTTATTGATGGAAATTGTAACTTATCTTGGATATGTGTGTGTTGTGTACTTATAAATGCATATTTTTTAATGACCATGTGATTTTTTCAATTATATACCAAGTGTGCTCCCACCACACCACATTTGCAACAAGTGGTGAACTTCAAATTTTTATAAAATTAAAATGTGGGGACTTCAACAAATTTTTGTTTAAATGGAGTTTGTTTAAATGCAGTTTAACTTCTTTTTTAATGATCGTGTGTTTTTTTCAATTTTATACCAAGTGTGCTCCCACCACGTAAAGAAAAATTTGGTGAACTTATTATTTTTATAATTTCTTTTTTACTTAAATTGAGTTTCACACATCAATTAGTGCTTTGAAAGTTGTGTTCTACATAATTTGTGTACACTAAATTACATTAATTTTCTGAAATTTATTTTGTGTAAATGTCCACCAATAGATATATATATATATATATAATGGAGGATGAACGATGAAGATCAACAGAATCCCATATGGAGGATCAGGGATCGGGGGATGTTCATAGTATTTAAAAATAATCTTAAATCTCCATACATGTCTATACATATGGAATTGATTTTTTATTACCTTTGTGAGTTAAATTAGTTGTTAATAATTTTCATTTTTTATTTTTTAGGAGCTAAGAAGAGAAGGGTCTCTACTCCATCCATGGAGCATGCCCATGGTTCACCCAGTTGTGGTATGGTTCATGCAATTTAATCAATTAATATGTACATGTATTTATATGTACACGTGAATTACATTTTTCAATTGATTATAAATTCGCATTTTTTTATGAAGCTTATCTCTCATCTTGAGAGGTTGGTGGTGGTTTAAATCCCCTTAGAAAGCCAGAAATGAGTGGTAGCAGGTTGCATGAAGGTGGTGATATTTATTCCCCCAGACACCAATCAACGACTGGTGGTGCTGGTTCTCAGCAGGGTCATTCTGGGTCTCAACAGCTTCAGGGTGGATAAGATGCTAACCAACATGTCGAGGTTGCCATCAATTTCAATATTTTTTTCATTGAATTTGTACAAATTTGTTTACATGTGTTTTTTCTAATATACAAAATTTCATATATATTGATGCAGAGGCTGAAAATGTTCCAAATATTGGTCAAAATAGACGCAGGGCAGAATGCTATATTAAAGAACAAGGTTGTCTACCCACCACAACTTATCCGGCTGACATTTCTGATATATGATGGGAAACAAACATGGCGCAATGCGCCTTACAAAGGTGTCAAAACCTTCATGCAAAATTGCAAAGAGATCTCATGGCTTTGACTCTACCTGTTGAGAGTCAACAAAGCCTCGAAATAGTTACACATTCATTGGGAGAAATTGTAAATGTGTACAAAAATCTTGGGCCAATGACTGATACATTTGTAGAAGTGATGAGAAAGAGAAAGGAAACAGTAATGGGTCCTGATAAATGGGAAAATGTAAAACAAAGAGTTGCAAAAAATATGGCGAAGTCAATGTTTAATTTCAAGGAAGGGCCAAAAGGAAAAATACTGAAGGTGCAATATTTCAAGAATGCAAATATAGCTCACTATTTGTATGATAGGCAGCTTGCAGCCTATGGGAAGCTCCCATGGAATGACTAGGTTCCTGATTATTTCGCACAATTATTTTACGTAGAATTTTTTTTGAGTATGAAACCCAACTACAATGACCTTCCATCATAATTTTTCGGTCTGGGGAAGGTTGATTGTATGATCGTAAGGGCGCTATGTGAGATGTGGAGTTGCCCTGCCCTGAGCCACCATTGGTCAGTCGACCTTTTCGGGTCAAAAATCTGTGGTCAGAGATGGATGAAACTTCTCAAATAAGTCGAGAAGTAAGGGATGTCATGATCAACAATGTTTACAGCGGATTGGGTGGAATCGATGTTTCTCTAAATTGACAAAGAGCACGTGAAAATGCACGTGCCAATTTTTTGTATTGTATAGATGAAGAAATTGACAAAATGAATGTTGAAGATCTCCGAATATATGAAAAAAATTGTCACAATGGTTTTCAAGACCTAATTATTCATGAGGAAGAGGGCATGGGAACCATATGTGTTAATGACCTTAGGGTTCAATTATTTTAACATGTATACATGTGTACAATTTGTAATAAATACATGTGTATTTACATGTATACATTTATTTGTATGTACATCAATTTAACAAAAATGTATCATTATATGTTAAAACACCATTTGCAGTTGTCATGCATGATGAGTGACAGAAATGTTAATATCACATTCGGGAACTCTGGTTCAAACAATGTATATGGGTCTCACCATCAAGATATGTTGGCAAATGTTAGTGTTTTTTAAGTGATATTTTTTAAATAAATAATTGTGCACACATGTACATGTATGTATATATAATGATCAAATGTTTTAACAGATTCTGATTCCGTCCAATGTTTCTGAGATGGTGGTACCTTCTTATTCCTTGGGAGGTGTACCTTCTACTTCGTTAAGAGATGAGCCACAAGTATGGACAATTTTTCACTTTTAAAATTTATGTTTACGTTATATATATATATATATCTTGAGTTATTTTAAATATTTTGAATTTAGGTTCCTATAGAAGACTTCTTTAATCCACAGACTCTAGCGATGCAGATAGGAACATCCACACCATTTCACCCATTTGAAAAAGTTGTCTAACTTTTTTTTTGATATTATTGAAAATAAGTTTATGTATATACATGTGCATTTCCATTTGAAATATATATATATATATATATATATATATATATATATATATATATATTGTACAGTTTACCGTTGCAAATGTTCCCATGGGGGGAAACTTGTAGCAGGTGAACAAATGGAGAGGGAACCTCATGAGGTATTGCATGAATTTTTTTTTTATATTTTTTTTTTACTTGAAATTCTATATATATTCCCACTGATTTTTAAAACATCAAATTTTAATGTTCAAGTACATGTGCATTGTGTACAGGTTTCCCATGCTTCACATGATAGTGCGCGGATTGAGACCCTGATAGGAAAGATGCTACATCCATCTCTATTTGATGGACATGATTTGTAGATTTGATTTCAAGATTTAGATAGTCTTAAATTTACTTTTTTATATATTATCTAGATGCACTGTCACACACACACACACACACACACACACACATATATATATATATATATATATATATATATATAACTTGATACAGTTTGATACTTGTGAGATCTACAATTTTTGGACATATTTTATGAGATCTAAAATTGTTGGACATATTTTATTATAGTGTTAATATAATTTGTTTTGTTCCAAAAATTTAAGTTTTGGATGGTTTCAATCTACATTTGGCATGTGATATAGTGTAAAATGTTTTTATTAGATAGTCGAACTATAGTTGGCATGGCATGTGAAGTAATGTTATGTATGATATAATCAAAAAGTTTTTAAAACTCAAGTTTTGGATGGTTTCAATCTACATTTGGCATGTGATATTTAATGAAAATAAATTTTTAATGTTTTAATGTTGCACGATATATAATCAAAAAGTTTTTAAAACTTAAGCTTTGGATGGTTTCAATCTACATTTGGCACATGTGATATAATGTTAAATGTTTTTATTGGATAGTTGAACTATAATTGGCATGGCATGTGAAGTAATGTTGCACGATATATAATCAAAAAGTTTTTAAAACATAAGTTTTGGATGGTTTCAATCTACATTTGGCACATGTGATATAATATTAAATGTTTTTATTGGATAGTTGAACTACAATTGGATGGCATGTCAAGTAATGTTGCGATATAATCAAAAAGTTTTTAAAACCCAAGTTTTGGATGGTTGAAGTACATTAATCATGTGAATTAATGTTGTGATATAATCAAAAAGTTTTTAAAACTAAGTTTTGGATATCATTTTAATCTACATTTAATGTAAATCCCTTTAATTTTTATTTAACGTTAAATGTTTTAAATGTAAATCCCTTTAATTTTGATTTAATGTTAAATGTTTTAAATCTTTTGATATAATGTTAAATGTTTTGATCTAAGTTTTGTATGGTTTCAATCTACATTTGGCCCATGGAAGACTCCCATGTGAAGTATTGTTCTGAAGTATTGTTTTGATTTAATAAAAAAGAGTAAACAAGTAGTTATATGTAAATCCATTTAATTTTGATTTAATCAAAAAGAGTAAAGAAGTAGTTATACATGTAAATCCATTTAATTTTGATATAATGTTAAATTTTTAAATGTTTTTATATAATGTTAAATGTTTTGATCTAATTTTTTGATGGTTTCAATCTACATTTGGCCTATGGAAGACCCCATGCGTAGACATCGGATGCGTTGCAGAAGGGGAGGTGGGGGTAGGGGTGGAGGGGGTAGGAGTACTGGCTCTCGCCCGCCTCTTTCAATCCATGACAATTCCACTTCACTAGTGCTGTGGTTAGACCTTGAATTACGGCGACCATTTCTATCTTTTTTCAAGAGGAGCCCCAAGATGAAGGTGCCTTTGGTTTCAGGAAGTGGCGGATAAATTCCACCATCCCAACCCACCAACCCCAAGACACCAGGAAGTCGGCAGTTCTTCCAGTCAAATTTGGCTCGGCGAGCTCCAGCAGCGATGGTACAAACAACGACAGCTCAACCTGTGTGGAGAAAAATCTCAAAGACGACTCTAGCTCCTCTTCCTCTTCGGAGAGCTCCTCCTAGTACTCCAAGGGAATAGCTAATGATCTGGAGGACTACAATTGTCCAATTGTTGAGGAGAATCCTCCTACACACATCGATAGCTAGCCTGATGTCATGTCTTCTTTAGCTTTCTTTAACTTTTGTCATGTTTTGCAATCACTGTGCTTCTGGACACTCTATGTCTGCTGGTTTCTCGATATTAGGTAGTATCTTCTACACCATTTTCCTATTTATGGGTAGCCCCTTTTCTATTTTTTTGATTCAAACCCCCTCTGATTGTTTTGATTTAATAAAAAATAGTAAGGAAGTAGTTATATGTATTTATCCATTTAATTTTGATTTAATGTTAAATGTTAAATGTTTTGATCTAAGTTTTGGATGGTTTCAATCTACATTTGGCTTATGGAAGACTCCCATGTGAAGTATTGTTTTGATTTAATCAAAAAGAGTAAAGAAGTAGTTCTATGTAAATCTCTTTAATTTTGATTTAATGTTAAATGTTAAATGTTTTGATATAATGTTAAATGTTTTGTTCTATGTTTTGGATGGTTTCAATCTACATTTGGCCTATGGAATACTCCCATGTGAAGTATTGTTTTGATTCAATCAAAAAGAGTAAATAAGTTGTACATTATCCCTTTAATTTTGATTTAATGTTAAATGTTAAATTTTTTGATCTAAGTTTTGGATGGTTTCAATCTACATTTGGCCTAGATGAAAGACTCCCATGTGAAGTATTGTTTTGATTTAATAAAAAAAATTTAAAATTCAAGTTTTGGATGGTTGAAGTACATTTGGCATCTTAAGATTGATTTTTATCTCTACATACTTTTGTTTGAGTGAAACAATTTCCAATAGGAATAACATAGCTTTTCAATGCAACTAACCATATCAATTGAGTTGTAATTGAACAAAAAAATAAAGAAGTAGATATATGTATTTATCCTTTTAATTTTGATTGGAAATATAAGAAGTACATGTATATGTTTGTTGAATTCGGGTCAATGTCATTAATGCACTCAAATAGGTAGCCTTGTTGATTTATAAATTGGTAAATTGAAGACATTCAGTTAATTGCATTCTAGAATATAGAACATATTTGACCATTGGACAGATAAATTTTTTACGAGATTTTCAATTAGGAATAGAGATGTGGGTCAAATCCCACCAAAAGTCGGAGAAGTTCTCCGAATCTCTTGTCTGAAAGGAATCTTCATACAAAACTATACTGTGGATGTGGATACCTTTTATCAGAAAAGCCCACAAGAAAAATTCAACACATTCAGTTCGTGTATATATCTAGTACGTGCAACATTTTTCATCAATGCACATAGAAAAACTACTTTCGCCTAATCACATTCTAGAACATATATATCGAATGTACGGAATCATTTTTCATCATTGCACATAGTAAAACTACTTAAACAATTAATTTCATTTTTAGAATATATATATATATATATAACATTTTTCGTCAATGCACATGTATAGAAAATCTACTTTCAATTGACAATAGAGCACGTGCATTTACGAAAACAATTTGTACATGTGCAAACACTTGCACAAATAACATAAGTAGCTCAATTTTTAGTTAAGTACTCGAAGTTCTAAAACATATTTAATCCAAAGAGAATAAATTGTTGGGCAGTTAAATAAAAAAAATTCCAATGGAATGCCATCTTCAATAATCCATTCATGATTGGATTTTGACATTTTCCATTTCTTAATTTTCATTTTCTTCTTTGATTGAACCTCTATCACCTTTATGCCTGTTGCACACACCAAGTGACTATATTGACAACTTATGAAATCAGGTTCATAATCTTCAAAGTAAACAAAATCCCCACTTTGATTAGTTTGTCTGAAAAAATAACCTTTCAGTATAATATATCCTCTTTCATATTCAAATCCGTGATCATTATACTTTTCTAATAATTTCATTTTTAATTCAGTGCAATGCATCAAATAATACTTCACTTTTTTGTCATTGTCAACAGGTGCAATTATAGCAAAAACATCTCCTGCACAATAAAACAAACTTAACAAATTATACATATATTTAAATTTATTTCTATATTTTTAAATCATTAGAAAGCAATTCAAATGTTACCTTCTCTAACAAGATCAGAAACTCGATCACCATCGGATGATATTGTAGTTTCCTCTGATTGCATTTCTTCAAACATTGAAAAATAAATTTTTCCCTTTTTATTTAGATCTGTAAGTTTCCAATCGTTTACATACATTTTGTTTTCACAAATGTCATTGGATTTTGTATTGTCTGTGCAAACATGCAAAAACAAGAATATTTTCTTTTATCCAATGCAAACACATTTCTGGAAGACTTTGTTTTAATTGAATGAAATTTTCTAGTCCCTGTTATTGTTTCAACTCCATTTCCAATTGATCTATCTACGTCTTCGATCCCAATATTCCAGAAAAACCTTTATATGGAAAATTCAAAGAAGAATGTAAATATGATATCAAAATACAATCACAGATAATCATTGCATGATAAAATTATATTTCCAATAAAAATTAAATTGAATGTACCTTCGCACTTCCCTTGATGGGTTAGTCTCACGGATTAGAGTACCGATGCACCATTGAACAACTTCTTTCATGTCCACAAGTCGGCTTGTAGAGGGGTTCATTTGATATCTTCAAAGTGATCATTTTATGCATGCCCCTACACCGTCATGTTCTCCTTTTCCATGGCCAGTCTCAAAGAAATTCCAACAATGTTTAATGTAGGTTTTCTTATGAAGACAACACAACCAAAAAAATGATCATGCAGATCCGTCTAACCATATCCAATGTTCATTGAATGTTATTCCATGATTTTTCAAGGAATCATAAATTTTTCCAAAACAATGTTGTACAAAATATGTATCATGTGTACGATCTTCACTGATATAAAAGTGATATTCTTTAATGATATTTCAATTTTCACTCGTGCTTTCTATATGATCGATTTTTTGTTCAGCATGTCTATATAGAATATGGACGAGCATGGAGACTTGGTCAGAATGATAGTATTCACTCTGAATTTCTTTTTGTGGAACAAATGTGTAGTTTTCTGCAAAATCAATCACTGACAAAATGGTCCCTGGTGGAAAAAATTCACAAGATTCTTTGAATTTCAAGTCTTTCCATCGAGCTCTATGGGAATGCTTGGTGTATTTTTAAATTTCTGCCTCAAACTCTCTCAAAAAGTCTATCACAAAAATTTCATCTTCTCGTAATTCAATTTTTTTAACGCTATTTGCACCTTGAATCGATGTATGGATATATTCATATCTCTTCCATTTCACTTTCATGTTGGAAAATGATTGATCATTTATATCAGTACGATATTTGTTTTTAAATGTAGTCAAATTTCCACAATAATCGCATTTTTTACCACCAAAACATTTCTTTTTGTAAAATAGTTCATCGCTTTCTCTTTCACATAGAATTTGAGATATAAAATCACAAATAGTGAAAGGAGGAGGTGAATCCTTCCATAATGTTATACCAAAATCAAGGAATGTGTCATAATATAACTCAAATTCCACATGATAACAACAACAACAAGTGTCACGTATGGTGATAGGTTTTACATACCATGGTTTTTGTTAAACAAAAGCACTGATTGAAACATGAATTTCACGATTCTCTTCTTTGAACTTGTTGAATAACTCTATCTGAGTGGTTTCCAAGAAATATTTTTCATGTTCTTCGTACTGATTTCATGCTATTCTTCTTCGCATCACATGCTTTGTAGTTGGAGAAACATGCGAATTGTTCTTCCAATATTCATATATTATTTTTTTAACATTTTCTCCAAGTCTATATTTGTATGAATGCCTACAAATAACTCTCCAAAAAGCGAGTTCATCATTTACATCTATTTTCAACCAAAATTTCCGACGTTTATCCAAAGTTTTTCGCGAGGTTCCTAATGCTCGTGCCATAGATGTTACCAAACGATTCTCGTTAGTACTTGATGAAACCATTTCCATATGTATTCCTCTATGTATAATTGAAACATTTTTCTGTCTAGATCTCCTAATTGAATTTATAGCACTACTTATATTTTGTATCATATTTTCATTCATTTTTTTATCTTTGGTTGATTTTTGAATACCCAGTAGTGTCATAGCTTATTTTAATTTCATTAGTGATAGGATACCTTTCAACATTTGAGCTTGAACTGTCACCGGGTACTTTATGAAATATATTTCAAAAATGTGGTTAACATGATATCGTATATAATGGTCAGGTTTTTTATCTCCATATGTGTGACTGTGAACATTTTATAACATCTCATCATCGACACTCATTTCAGCTGTACATATTTGAATAAATAGTACATAATAAGTTTACATATTCAATAGATAACTAAATTAATAAATAGATGTATAATTTCAATTATACATGCATGTGTTCACTATATATATATATATATATATATATATATATATATATATATACCTTGTGATTCAATTTCTTCACTTGAATTTCTTTCAATATTTTCACCATCTTCAATCATTGGTTCAATATCTCTTTCACTTTCTCTTTCAAAATTTTGTATCTCATCATCAATGTTTTGAGGAATATTTCTCTCTGTTTACATTGGAAAATATTTTTCTTGAATTAGTTCATCAAATAAAAATTAAGCTTCACATTTTACACTAGGAAAATTTTAAATATATCAATAGATCATAATATTTACATTTAAATATTTGCTTCAATTTCTAGTTGAGGTTGATTTTCCCCTTCAATATTTGAGAGTGCTTCTATCTTTCTTTTGCAAGATTGTCTCGTCTCTTCTCAACGTTCCTCAGGGTCTCTTTTTCAATCATATTTTCTCGCACAATTCCTTCGATTTCCCATGATAATAGAGTGTGAAGTTCAAAAAATTTCCTTCAAAAATTTAGACAATAACTCAATTAGAAAAAGCATCACAAAAGATTTAATTTAAAAAAACCTCATTTTAAATTTTTTGCAAAAAATACATACTCCAATCCAAAAAACTAACTTTAAAAAATCCGAGAAAAAAAATTCTTATAAAAATGAAACGAAGCTCAAAAGATTTACTTCAACTCAAAACACGTACTCTAAAAATTAGAAATTAAGCCCAAATCTATACTTTCAAAAAAAATGAAGAACAAAAAACATCCAAAAAAATGTATCACATACCTCCAAGAAATGTCCTTTGAATGTACGTCCAAAAAAATTCCTTAAACCTAAAACAATTCTTTGCAAAATCAGATTGCCTCCAACAAATGTCTTCCAAAAAAAGTCCTTAAACCCAAATCTCTAAGAAAATTATTTAAACCCAAACCAAGACCTTCATAAAATTAGGCCAAATGTGCGAAATGTGCGAAAATTATGAATGACTTCGTGGCAATTTATATTGCCATGAAATGTTTTTTTGGAGGGGCTTAGTGAAATTTTCTGGCCGTCAAAAAAGTAGGAAAAATTTTGACCGAACTTTGATAAAAAGGTAGGCCGAACTTAGAAAAAATTTTGGCCGAACTATTAAGGCGTGAGACTTAATGGCCCATTTGTGCAAAAACTAGTTCGGCTGAACTTTGAAGAAAAGTTTGGCTGAACTAATGCATCATCAATTACACAGGTCTGAGCTCTGAATACATTTTTGCAACTTTGGACTGATTAAACTCCATGAAACATTCTGAATTAAATGTTGGAACCAAGACAAGCATTTTCAGAATTGAATCTACTTTTAGGAAATATAACTTTTATGGAATTTCATAAATATTTACTAATTTTAATTAATTTTGTAATAAAACGAGTGCAAACAATTTCTGAGGGTCATTTTGATTCAGTGAAATCAAAATTCTGTATCTCCCATAATACATTGTAAAAAAAATTGACAAAATTATGGGGCATTATATTGGTCCGTCATCTCTAATGGGTAGCTTTTAGATTTTTAGTTTATAACTTATATGTTAAGAAATTTCTTGCGTCGCGAAACATACTCAAAATATGCATTTTTTTCATATTGGACCAGTTCAAAAAATTCTAGTAATTATGATATGCATCCATTGGCTTTGTAAATATGACAAAACCAAAGTAGAGTTTGTCTAGATTGTTAACACATTTTGTTTTCTGAGAAACACAAATTTTCAAAGAATACAACATTGCGTATTAACATGACTTTTATGAATCCTTTGATTGTTAAAAAACACACACTCAAAGAAATTCTAAGTTGACATATCAAATATGCATAAAAAAATTCCAAAAAATAAGTAATAGAAAGCTAACAAAATTTCTGACAACTTCTATTTTTATCACAAAATGAAATTCTAAACAGAAATTTGTTTATAGTTTGTAGAAAGTTGAAGAATCGAAAAAAAAAAGAATTTTTTTTCTCAAAAAATGACAAAAAGTGTGAGCCAACTTCACATTTTCACCCTTAAGTGATTTACTAATTCAGTTAAAATGATCATGGGATCGATGCATAGTTATAACAGGAAATTTAAGTTAATATGCTACAAAAAGGAAAATTAATGGTTGTGTAACTCATTATGATTTTTACTAAATATTTCTCTAAGTGATGATGATGGGTATTAAAATGGTTAATGAGGAAATATAGAAAGTAATTTATAAGGTTACACATTCATAAATGTTGAAAAATTTTCCTAACTCTATGCATTTTTCTGCGAGGTTATCGAGGTATGTTACAAGAAGTACCCAATTCACCACTTCAAATTTCTTTTTTCAATGTTGATCTACATGTTTCTTCATCATATTTTGTGTTATAATGAACTCAAAACAAATTAATTCTTCATAATTATAATATATAGTCCAACAAACATATAAATGACTCATAACTTCATGTAACAATATTCTATGTTTGTTGGATTATATATTATAATTACGAATAATTAATTTTCTCTCTCTAGGATGATGTGGTGGATGGATAATGATATATGTAAAGTTTCATAAATGGGAGTATTTTTTATAAAGTATGGAAAAACATGTACCACCATTTTTGTAAGGGAAACCACTTTTCTAATTATGTATTCCTATCATATGAAAAGTAACAAAGTTTCAGATCTATACATTTATTCATAATCTCATTTTTCCAAACGAGCCTTGAACCGATTACATACCAAGCAAGAAAATAATTCAATCCCAAAATTGTGAATGAAAATTGAATATCCATCACTTACAATATCCTTTCCTATTCCATTTAGCTTATGAATTATTTTCATGGATGTTGTAACTATTATACTTACTTTAAAAGGAAGACAAGGAGATAAAAATGGGCGTATTATGTGATTTTATCCACCACTGCCATGATGCCGTTATTTCCTTCAATCACATGTAGAAATATAATAAACTCCATCAAGATATTAGACCTATAAAAGAATCCATCAATAGCTCCTCCCAATTTTGGATTGGTATAGCTAATGGTTGCAGAAGATCGAATATCTTAATTGTATCTCCCTTATTTTATTGGAAATATAAACATTCAGAAACAAATATGTCATCATCAATTATAAATTCATCCTCATCCTAAATAATGTTCTTCTCGATTAAAGAAAATTTGAAGGATGGAAATTTATTTGATGTATAGAAATATTGAAAAACCTTACTAATCTCTAATATGAAAACAATAAAATGTTTGAAAATACTTTCTTAAAATATTCTAATTTCTAATGACTTTATATACTCTCTATAAAACATTCTTCATTTTATGTTAATAATTTTAATTTATAAAGTATGAGAAGTTTTTTTAGGTGGAAAACAGTGTTTTTCTTAAGAATAGTGAATTATTCATCTATTAAATGTATCCCATAATTTTTTCCTTATTATTTATCCTATGATAAGTTTTCAAGGACCCTCAAATAATTGCCATAGGAAAAGTGTACAATTTTAAAAGTGCTCTCTATTTGAGTTAGAAATTATTACATAAATAGAGGCGGTCATAATACCATGATGAATATTTTTTTACATGAAATTATCTAATCCACTTAAATCCTTTTGTAGTTATGGAATTTCATTACAATTCTTATGATATTTATTTCATTATATTATTTTCTTCTTCCAGTGACTTATATTTTGAATTGGAAATAGCACAATGTAATCCCCTTATGTCTTATTTTTTCCTTGAAAGTGTATTTACCACCACATTTTTCTTTTCTTCTTTGTAGATAATTTCAAATTCATATCCAATAATCTTTGTAACCTATTTTTATTTCTCTTTTAAAGATAATCACTATTTTAATAAGTACTTGAATATATCATGTTTTATTTTTATCTTGAAATGTTGTGTTATTAGGTAGAGTTGTCACCTGTTAACTACATGCATTATGTCCAATGTTTACTTCTCATAAATTGGTTTGAGTAAATTATTTCATTGAATTTAGTGGCTTTCAAAGGCGTGAGACCTTCCCTCTTGCATCAAAACTACACCAATAGCACTCTTACCACTCATATTCCACAATAAATGTTTTATGAAGTTACAGATGGCTAGGGTTTGAGTTGTAAATATTCCCACCTGAACTTTGGTAAAAGACTTCGTTTATTATCGAGTCCATGAAAATGTCTCATATTTTAATAACCCTCTCAAAGATGTTGTTATTTGACCTAATTCATAAGAAACTTATAGTAATAGCCACCAATTCTAAGAATCCTATAAGATTATTTAAGGTTTTCAAAATTAGTCATTCTATCATAGCTCTAATTTTGTTAGGGTCCATTTTCACACCTTTATAAGATATAATATGACTGAAATATTCCACCTTCTAAACCCCTAATGAAATCTTGGAAGGATTTACATATAGTTGTCCCTATTACAATACATTTTATACCATGCCAACATGTTGTACATGTTTCTTCCCAATATTTATTTGTTGTAGACTAGTATTCTATCGAAATATACCACCAAATTTTTTGAAGGGTTTGAAAATAGACTACATCAACCTTTTAAATGTGAAAGATGTATTAGTGAGGAAAAATTACCTTACCCAAAACTCATGATGACCTTTTTTGTGTTCTAAAGGTAATTTTTTGAGAAAGCCAATCTAATGTCCAACAGCATTTCTAACAACAAGTCAAGCTAACCAGCCCACGGGGTGGCGACTTGTTGGCGATTGAGTGTTCTTTTAAGGCACTCATTTGTAAAGGTCACTGGTTCAAACCCTACGGGTGCCCATTAGGCGTAAGCCTGTGAAATTTGTTGTGTATTGTCAACGAGGGATGATGCTTGCCAGGAGGGTTTTCATTGGGAGCAGCACGATGTGATCTTGTGTGGAAGATATGATTATATGGTTTTAGTTACTGGTTTCCCTCCTGATAGAAAAAGAAGAAAAAAAACAATTCAAGCTAACTAGTTCAGATTCTTGTGTATGTGTGTGTGTGTGTCACGAGTACTTCACCTTGTTGGCCAATATGTTATCCTATTAACTCATAAAGGGGCTTTTAAATTTTTGAAATGTAATGTCAACAGATACTGTAGGAATTATGGGGAAGGTACCATGGGGTTATAGGTAGCGACTCACATAAAAATATGTATTTATTAAAAATAAAAGGTTGTTTTATTAGAAATTTTTATTGGAAGAAGTGTTTAAAAAAAGAGATTCTAGAGGTATTTTACAACTTCACTAAGTAAAAAATATCCTATAGAGTATGTGTATATATGTGTGTGCAGATATTTATAAATTTAGAAATAACTTATGAAGAAATTTAATTCCATGAATTGATTCCCTAACAAACTTGTGATTATAAACTACTCCACCTAACCTAGGAAAATCCAAACCATACATTTACTAATATGAAATCAACAACCCATAAATCTAATATCTCTCTATTTCTCTTTACTATATATTCCTTTTCATCAAACATAATAAACATTTCAATTCACTTTAATTAGCTACAAATTCCTTTTAGTTATTTATATCTGTTTCATTATTAAATTATATAACATAAATTTACATCTATATTTAAAATGTTTTGCATTAAAAAAAAAATTCCCAAAATAAAACCAGACACAAATTACGAACACTACTAGACTATAAACAAAGCCACACAAGCTTACGAGATAAAAACATCAAACCTTAGGTGACTCGGCATTGGTGATAACCCTCCCTCATCAAAGTTACAAACAACCTTGATGAACAAACTTACCTTGCAATAAAAAAAATTCCTAACCCTAATGGGCAGCAAAGCCTTGCAATATTTTTTATTATGCTTTCCTATTACGCTATTCTATTGATTCACTGCATGCCTTTTCCTTCAAACGAGCCCCGATTAGCCCGGATGCCTAATAGCAGAAAATTGAGAGAGTCCATTCACGCCAAATAGGTTCCTGGATCTCTGTAAATGCAACGAGAAAAATCAATATTATATATGGTTAAATTGTTTTGAATTTTTCGTCAACGTAGAAAAGCGGAAAATAAGATGTATGTAATGTAAACCACCACGATTATGAAATAACGAACTCTCAACCACGGTTAGGTTAGGGTAAGAACAAGGAGCGGCAGTATATTTTCATTGTGAGGGCGATTGGAAAATGATATACTTGATCTTATCTGAGTGGCTGCCCTGTTTGGTGTCCCTGCCCGGCAGAAGGGTTTGACAAATGATTGCGGCCATGTTGCTACCGCTACTTCTGTTTGCCAGGTAGCAGGGTTTTCTTTTATCTGAAACCCTACGCCTCCCTTCAGATGCGCCTCCCACCGGGATTTAGAGCCGTGATGACGAATTAGTTGTTTTGAATTATAAATGCTATTTTGTAATTCTGGTTACTTATCCTTGTCTTTTTTTCCAATTTCTGTAAGAATTTTTTTTTTGGTTTTTGGTATAATATGTTACAAGACACAGCGATTTAAATTAAGAGAAAGTTGTAGGAATTGGTTCCAGAGACCACTTTAATCCGCTTAGCATAATTTTCAATCTTGCTCTGCCCTAAAGTTCTAGATTTAGTTTGCTGAATTTCAAAATTCGTTTGCCCTTGTAATTGGAAATAATGGGAAAAAAAATGAAATGTTTTGGAATTGATAATAATGAAAAATAAAAAATAAAGTTTATCGCAAAGAAAATATAGCATTTGAGTTTGCCGCACAAGTCTCATAACGCAACCCGCTAGACCTATCAAATTTCTTTGAATATTATAGCTTCACTGGCTTCCCAAAAAGAAATTTTGACTTCAATACTTTAAAAAAAGTAATATGTTTTTATGGACTACTAAAAAAATTGTTATCCTAAACAAGTTTCTTTGTAAAAAGAATTCAATGTAATGTTTTCCGCATGATTTCCAAAAAAGTATTGTGACTTCGAGGATTAAAAAACACAAGAGCGGTTTTCTAACCATTTTTCTTTTTAGTTATCGAGCATGTTATTAGCTTGCCTTCATTATGTTTATGTTATTAGCTTGTCTCCATTATGTTTATTTTTCATCCATTTCAAGTAATTTTTGTTTTTTTTATATAACTAAAAATTATGATCATATAGATATTCAAATTGTTTTTATATTTTGTAGGATTTTCTTGAAAAAACTAGAAAAAATGTATTATGGCTTCATTCATTAGTTTCATCCATTTTTTAGTGAAAAATAAAAATAAAAAGAACTTAAAAATTAAATAAAATGTATGATCGTATAGATATTAAAATTGTGTTTATCATTATTACAGTTAAATTCCTTTGTCTATTAAACTAACATCAAATCTTTTACAAAAAAGAAGTGGACCAAGTTTGTTGACCACCCTGTGCAAAAAAGGGTTGACCACCCTATGCAAAAGGTGACAAAAATACAAAAAGGATGCTAGAGAAGGTGACAAAAATGAAAAAAGGATGCTAGAGACACTTCGAGCCTGAGAGAGATAGTGACTCCAAAAAACAACGATCATTTTATTGATGAGAAGTAATGGAAGTTGGGTTATCACGGAATGTTTTTATATGAGGCAGTGGGCGACGAGGCAATGGGCGGAAGTTGCATTGGACATGCCCTTCAGAGTGAGTCATCAAAGACCTATGCTTTTACACCTTTTCAGAGAGTAGGTTTTGGCCATGCCAAACCACCACCACTCGCTCACGAATCTTGCACTAGAAGTAGTGCATTCTGTCCAAGGTGGCTACCATCTCTACATGTTCCGCCCTTCTAATTCTCTGGGTTATTTCCATCATATCTAGTAAAGGTTAGATTAATTTTTGGCAATTCTCCAAGAAAAATTATTGAATTTCCTAATGGTCAGCTTCGAAGAATCTTCCAGACCCATGACTCCCCTTCCCACCATGCTTCGTTCCTCCTCGCCTTTAAGCTTGCAGTGGTCGCCCACATTTCTTTGCCAACTATCTGCCACCTCTGCATCCCCCTTGCGCATTAGCAGTTGACTTCCTGGAGTGGCCCGCAACCTTGCCTCCCCAACTCGACCCATCACCCTCATCTCCTGAATTCATTGGTGGGATGGAAAATTCTTGGTCTCTACATCCTACTAGACTATGATGCATAGGGAGAGAATACCAACCATGTTGTGGGGATGGCCTCATCGTAAAGAGGCATGCACTTCCATAAAAGTCACTAAAAATAGGAAAGCCAGAGCGACCTCCCATAGACCACACGAGATCGTCACCAAATCACCACTGTATCCTCTCCGAAATGCGAACTTTCCTCTCACCTAACTAAGAATTTGAACCACCAATGATCTGAAAATGGAATGTACTTGAAAAGGGTGCACGGTATCCATTTTCGTTTATGTAAATGAGTGAAAATACTCCAAATTTTAAATCTGAAAATGTGAGAACTTCTTATTTCTAATACAGAGATAGACTGTAGGGGCATTTACCAGATATGTCACCTTTCAAAGAAAGGATGAATCCAGAAGCTACCTGGCCCTCTTAGAGACTCTTCCTAAAGAAATAATAGAAGTAAACACTCAGAATTAATTAAAATGACCTTACTCAAACTTGAAATTATGCAGAATTTTTGCTTGGAAGAGGTGTATGTCTTTTCTTCTGTTTATGTGTTTTAAGTTTATTTGTTTTTGCTGAAACTTAACATGTATATCAGCAACATAATTCAGCCATAGAATAAAAAAACACAACAGCAATATAATAGAGGAGTTCACCCCAACTCTTGGGCTACATCTCCTTTGAGCTTCGTCAACATGACTAGACTCTTTGGGATTAAGGTACTTAAATTATTTTACAAGCTCCACACTTAACCACAATGAATACGAAAATGATTCAAAGGGTTTAGAATACCATTTTAAATCCCTTTAATGGCTTTCCAATTTCTGCAAACAGCTTTAGGCTTCCATGGACACACATCCTTCTGTCGGTACACTAATCTTCTCTGAGCTTCTAAATGGAAAAAACTCCCTCGGATTTATGTTTTTGCTCCTGAAACCACTACTATTACATCCAATAATGATCATAAATCCTATACCAACTGATAAATTTCTTACATCAAGCACAACATCCCCAAAAATGGCTCCCCTCCACGGTTTGCCCAGGGCTGCCCACGACTTCATATCAACTTTTCAAGCTGTAGAAGTATTATAAATTATCTAAAACCACTTCCATTGGTTCCAGAATGACTGAAATAGTCAATATAGAGTTTTTTTTCATCAGAAACGGCCTCCCGCTGCTCCGGTTTCGCCTACACACTCTGTTTGGAAAATGGCCTCTAGAACCTAAATGAAGCTTTTCGAATTTATAATGTTCTTAAAAGGCTATGAAAACCATCTAAAAAGATTCAAAATCTATGAAATAGCTAATAATTCCTGTTCATTTACCTTGAACAGAGAAACACAGTCCAATACACAACCTTCTTCTTCTAGGCCCTAATGAATCCTTCATCTTCTTCGATGCTTAAACCTCTGAAGATGACGTCTGTTAGATTTAATACCTGCTCCATTGAGTCTACAAGGTCGAAGAGACCCAAAATAAATAAATAAACATTCGCTCAGAAAGGATCTCCCATGTGAAAGATATGCCATATTTACTAACTGCCAGTCTCCCCCTTAAAAAACTCAAGTTAAGTTTAGTTAACTGGAGCGAAAATTGGAATTCCGCCTTAATTGGTGAGATGGCGCTAAAATTGGTGGAGCTGTTAGTGTAGCATTTAATATAATAGATCTGGGCGGTCACATGCAGAGAGATGTCGGTGGAACCGTCAGAGTTAACGGTTAATAAACCAGTCGCATTAAACTCCGCTCCAAAACACATTTACAATTCAAATCTAACATATGTCAAGACATAAGCCCATGGTGTATTGGTAAAGCGTGGTAGTAGTAGCCATGAGGTCACGGGTTTGAAACCCGCCGAAGCCAAATGAATTTTTAACTCGCCATTTCCATTGTGATGTGGGGCCACGTGGTAGCCTCTGGGCCTGCCATGTGGTGGCCTCTGTTGGTCCTCCATTACACAGTCAACTCCCCAGCCAATTGTAGAGGGACACTTGTCATAAAATGATTGGTCCACAAGGAATATTCTTGAGATATATTTTTTTAATATTTTCCAATTTCTAAAGTCAAACTGCCCTTTTTTTTTAACTGAAATTGAAGAACTTCAAAGTTGAAAAACTTCTTCATAAAACGTCGGTTTTCAGTGCCATTCATGGCGTTGGGATCGTATCGTCGAGGCCTATCCAGTTGCTTAGGTTCCAAGTCAATTTGAGCACTTTAATTTTTGAGCTTTTAACCAAGCTCAGATTTGAGCTCCTGATCACACCTCCCAAATGAGAGGCTTTTGGTCCCCAAAAGCTTACTGAAATGAAGAACTGAACTATAGTACAATAAATGAGAGAATAAAAATCCTCTTCTCTTCAGCCCTTCAAACACTTTTGCCTTACAATGCAAGTGAATTTGAACCACAAATGAAAAGAAATCGACATTTCCCTTCCTGAATGCGCTTGTCCACAACTGTCCACAACTGACCTTCTTGAACTCACATAGAAATTTCTAGAGAGAAATTTACAGAATGAAATTGTACAACGCTGCCTTGATCAATGATCTAAGGTGGCTCAAAATGAAAAAGATATTACAGCATAAAATACATGCATACATTTGAAATTTTCATATGTATAAAAGGAGTACGTCTCACTGTGTTAAGAAGTCCATCCACTTCTCACCAAGCCACTTCCATGGCGACTTTCGCTACCACAAATTTTCCTCATGTGAAACTTCCCTTTCCACATCAATAATGGAATATGAGGTTCCACCTTCGCCAATATTTTTGTCCTCTTGCTGCATGTGCGTGGGACGACGAGTTCGATGAAAATTCCAACAATGAGAGACAACATGTCCCTTCTTTTGGCAAAAAGTGAAAATCATATGCACCTTCTTTGAAGGTAGTCTTTGCTTCATCTGCTTCCTGTGTGCTTTATTCCTCATCCATCATCTCGAAACATGATGGTTAAATCGACCACAATATGTACAAGAACTCTTTCTTCCCTTAAAGCACGTAAAATTATCATGCCTTGCAGAAACACAATAAAATTGATCATGAGAAGATTTATACCTCTTATGTTGCTTTACATGCTCATCCTTTTTGCCTCCATGAGGAGATGAACTAGTAGAGGCTCCAGCTTTCAATTGTAGACTAACATCATCATTCTTGTCTTGAAAACTGCCTAAAATTGCATGCTTGCCATAAGCTGCATGTCTACCATCTTCTTGCTGCAACAAAGGCTTAAAACAATGGTAAGGAATATTGCCATCATGACGTTGATGTAATTGAGAACTTGGGAGAAATGTTCTCTTCAAATTTGCATCACATTCTTGAATGCATGTGCTCAAATATTTGCCATTAAGCTGCTCATAGCCAAGACCAATATTCTTGGGATGCTCCACAACACAAATAGGCTCAACAATTCCTTGTGCATGCTATTGGAAATATTTTTATTGATGGCAAAGGAATTGGAAAAGACAGGAGTAGCACCTAAACTATCCTTAAGGTAAAAGAGACAGAGAGGTAGCAGAGGCAGCAGATGAAATAGAGGAATTGAAGCAGAAGCAACAGAAGAATTAGAGGTAGAGTAGTAGAGTTGAATTAGGGATATGTGTATTCTTGTGTGAAATCCCCTGAACCTCTGTGTGAATAATCTCTGTAATGGAGTCGAATGATGTCTTGTGTAATTGGAAGGCTTGAATGATACTCTGTATCTGATGAGGGAGTTGATGGGAGATGGCGCAGATTAATGGAGTAGCGGAACCTTGGTGACGGCAGTGGTGGCGCATCGGTGGTGACACTCTCTTCTAGTGGTTGCGGAGGCACCCCTCTGCTGGTTCAAAACTGTCGAGGTGTGGTCCCGCAATAAATCATGATCGTTGATCTCTAGTCAATGCCTAATAAGCGGGTCAACTCTGGAGGCACCCCTCCATGTTAACCGTCGGGATGGTTGTGCTCCCGCTAACCGTTGATCTCAGATCGGACAACGGAATGTGAAGTTGGACGAAACCAGGAGTAGAAGGATGGAACCTTAAGTGAAGGAGAGGAATCACGTGTGAAATAAACAGTGAAAGCAGATTTTGGTTTTCATCGCACCGCTTTTGACGGGCAAGCGGTATTTCTTGGTTGGGGACCGATTCCATAGAGTGCTCGACATGCATCCCTGTATGACTCCACAAAACTGCTTTTCACTATGCGCCATCGCACGTTATAGTTTGACCCAGGACACCCAGCGATAGCGTTGAGTGTCGTTGATCTGGGAAGGAGTCATCGGACGGGCGTCATTTGTTGAAGATGCACGAATATTAACAAGGGTACGATGAATCATCGGATGTTAACGTTCGGCATCGGAGGTCGAGCGATATGTATATACGCCGTTGATCTGGAAGCTTGCTAATCTAACGGTGATCAGACGCTAGACTTGCACGAAGTTTACTGTGGTACGATGGGCGTATTGGATTGGCTATTTACTATGTTTGTGGGCCCGGGGTCAAAGGTTTATCATAAGATTAATTTATTTGGAAGCATTGGATATTTCTATAAAGTCTGAAGGGTTAAACTTTAGACATAAGTTTTGGGAATTCAAAAGTTGTAAATATATTTATTTATCAATTTCTTTAAAATTGATAAATAAAAATTAAAAATAGATCAAAAAGCCCCGTGGGATAAACTAAAAAGAATATTGACAGAGGAATACCATTAGTGGTTCGTGGTTTTGACTCATGGTTTTAATAAAGGAAAAACTATATAAGGAGAAGAAAAAAAATAGAGAAAGGGGTGTGCATTGTAAGGGTGGTAAATAAAAAAAAAAAATTCAAAAGAATATCTGTATGGGTGAGCTGTGTTCTTAACTGATAAATCTGATACTACGATGCACCCATGAACATAATGATCTGACAATGATGAATCTCTGGTTTGAATGACGGACGAAATTATGAAGAACTGGTGTGAGTATACATAAAATACATAAATCTGGTGACTCGCAAGGTATGTCGTATGGAAAATGGTGGATCCAGTATGGAAATTGATGAAGCATGGTCCACAGTGGTGCTGAGGGTCGAAGCCTTCAGAGAGGGGGTTGTAGCTCCCTTCGAGTGGTAGCTGGTAAACGAGAGCAAGGGGTAGTAGCTCCCTTCCAGGAGAGGCTGGTAAACGAGAGAAGGTTGTAGCCTTCTACGGGTGGGTTCCTGCGTGCTGGTATAAGTCTGCACCAACATATATTGTAAAATTTTTTCTCTATAATAAATATTGAAGACTGAGATTACAGCAGCGGTGGTTTTCTCCCAAATTGGGTTTCCACCTTAAATCCTGGTGTTCATATGTGTTGTTTATGTTTGATGGTTTGTTCTATTATTTCTATTCATTCTTAATGCTTATCTGATGCAATGCTCTAAGTAACGACATAATAAGATATCTGGACATACATGTTGGATGCTGTATTGTAACATATGGTTTTAAGAGAAATAAAAGAAATTTTCTCAGCCCTAAATACTGATTCACCCCTCCCCTCTCAGTATTTTTATTAACAATTGGTATCAGAACAAGTCCTTCTGAAAAAGCTTAGCCGCTAGAAGGAAGATCAAGCAAGATGAGTAACCAAGATGGAACAACATCTATCAGGCCTCCGCTCTTCAACGGAAACAATTTAATCTTCTGGAAAACAAGGATGAGATCCTATCTTCAGTCTCTGGGAGTAGATGTATGGGCAATTGTTGAACAAGGATATCAATATCCAGCTGCAGTGCCAACGGATCCAACGGAAATAAAGAATTATGAAACAAATGAAAAGGCGGTTAATACTCTATTGGGAAGTCCTAGCAGATAAATTTTCAAAAAGTCATGCTGACTAAATAAAATAAGATATGGGACAAAATCATTCAGTTAGGAAAGGTGATGCAAGGTAAAGTGCTAAACTCCAAACTCTCAAAATTCCAATATGAGAATCTAAAAATGGAGAGAATAGGAGAAATTTCCAATTTCTTCTTCGTCTTGATGATATTTAAATCCATATGAGAAATGCAGGAGCTTCTCACTTAGAATCTACTTTGGTTGAAGGTCCCTAAGATCACTAACGACAAAATTTGAGTCAAAGTTTCGGCTCTTGAAGAAAGCGGGGATCTCAGAAATCTTACTGCATTGGTGCTTCATAGCCTTCCCTAACATGAAATGAGAGGAGGACCATCGAAGTCAAGGGTAGTCTTGGAGCTACAAAGAGGAGGAGGAGTACAAAGGCAGAGAAGAGATCGGGATATATCTCGAAGAAGATGAGATATAAACTGTGAAACTTCAAATTGTATAGGACGGTTCAGAGGTAAGCTTCCTTTCACATGCTTTGATTGTGGAAGAGTTGGTCATTATGCTGATAAGTGTCCTCATAAAGAAACACATAACAAGGGGAAGGTATTTACTAGAAAGAATAAGAATCACTTTGGCATTAGAAAAAGTTATTATACCTATGAAGATAGTGATGGGTTATCTGATAGTGAGGAAGAATGTGAACAGGATCTTAGAATTATCATGGCATTTGAATCTAAAGAAGAAAAGGATACTTTTGTGGATGCTCTAGAAAATTAAATATTTTCTTGGTAAACAATCAACTCCAATTGGCCCTGAAAGAGAGTAAATAATCCAAAGAAACTTTGAAAATGGAAACAGAAGAAAAGAGAAACACAGTAGAGAATTAGAGTGTGAAGTAAATACAAGTCTAAAGAAAGAAACTTGAAAGTAAGGGCCTACTGAATCTTAGATTTTCTAAGGATCTGAAACTAGCAAGCAGTTATCGAAAATTTTAAACGTTCTCCTCTCATAAAGACAGGTCTTGGATATATCAGAGAATATTCTCAGGCTTCAGCACCAAATTATCTAAATGCAGTTACAACTGGTTTACAACATGCTGCCACTCAACAAGGGAATAAATAATCTTTACAGGTAAAGCATGATCATCTCAATTCAAAGAACACTAACAGGAATGTCTTTCAAGGAAACACCCATCAACAGGTAAATTCGAGTAGAAGATTTTATGATCGCATGAATTTCTTCTTCATGGACAATGTTTCTCATGTCAAAATTTTGGTCATAAAGTTGTTCAATGTGTTGCATATAAAACCATCATGACAAGAGAAGCAAGAAAGAAAAGGATTGATATTGAAAAAAAGAAGAATACTTATAACAACTTTCTCCTCTTCAAAATGAAGTTGAATGTGCTTATTGCAATAAATTTGGCCATGAAGAATCAGAATGTAGGAGCAAATTTCAGCCAAAAGAACATGCTCCTTCAAGCTCCAAAGTATGGAAAAAGAAGGAATTGCAGGTTGAAAATTGTGGGATAGCGTTATTTGCAGAAGATGAAGAAAACTAATGGTACATTGATAGTGGATGCTCAAGACACATGACAGGTGAAAAAAACAAACTTCTAGCATATAGTGCTTTAGAAAAAGAAAATAATGTTACATTTGGAAATGATACTCCTGCAGTTATTAAGGGAAAAGGGTCTGTTTTTCTAAAAGAAAAGGTGAAAGCTAATGAAGTTATGTATGTGGATGGATTAAATCATAACCTGTTAAGTGTAATTCAAATGTGTGATCAAGGAACTGAAGTTGTATTTAGTTCAAAAGAATGTGTGGTACGTGATCTTGATAGAGGTAAAAGGTAAAAAGCAATTATAAAGAAAAATCCAAGAAACATGTATTGAGGAACTACAAAGACAATGTTACTTGAGCCAAATCTTCAGAAAATTATCTATAACTTTTCAGAAAGGTTTTGGGGCATCTGACTATCTCCTGCTCAACAAAAAAGCAGACTCAAAAACGTTAAGTGATCTTCAATATCCTCTACGAAAATATCATCTTTAAATCTTGCACCAATTTGGTAAGCAAACCGAGTCTTGATTTAATGCGAGAAGAGATCATCAAGTAAGCCATCTTGAACTCGTGTCTTAACATGTGGACCCATGAAGAAAAATTCTGCGGTAGTGAAGAACACTATATCTTATTTATTGATGATTACTCTAGAATGTGTTGGATCGGGTTCATTAAACACAAAGATGAAGCATTTGAAAAATTTCAGATCTTCAAAGCATTGGTAGAAAATGAATTAGATCTAAAAATCAAGTGTCTTAGATCTGATCGAGAAGGAGAATATACATCAAATGAATTCTTTGAATTTTGTGAAAAACATGGCATAAAAAGACAATTCTCTGTAGCAGGCACTCCACAACAAAATGGTGTTGCAGAAAGAATGAATAGAACAGTTCAACAAATGGCTAGAGCTATGCTTGATGATTCCGGAACACCTGACACATTTTGGGGAGAAGCGACAGATACAACAGTAAACATTCTCAATAAGGCACATGTTCGTGTAAATAGTGATAAAACTCCATATGAACTCTAGTATGGTAATCTTCCCACTATAAAGCATTTTAGAATTTTTGGAAGCAAATTCTTTATCAAGAACAATGATGAAAATCTTGGCAAGTTTGAACCCAGAGCAGATGAAAGAATATTTCTTGGGTATTCCTCTAGGAGTAGGGCATATAAATGTTACAATAAAAAACTTCGGAAGATTATTGAATGTATTGATGTTGTTATTGATGAGTCTCCTGCAGCTCCAAAAGATGAAAAGAAAACAACAGTTGAAGATGATGATGACACATATCCTTCTACATCAAATAAGGATGATATAGACAGTGAACCCAATCAAGAACCCGAAGATGATTTATCTGAAAAGCCTCCATCTAGATATGTTCAAAAGAATCATCCAGAATCTCAAATTTTGGGAGAAAAGGGATCAGGTGTACAAACAAGAAGGACTATAGTGGGATCTTCTAGAAATCTGGAATTTCTGTCCACTATTGAACCTCACAATGTCATTCAAGATAGCAAAGATGAATGTTGGATTCAAGCCATGAATGAAGAGCTTGATCAAATTGAAAAGAATCACACTTGGGAATTAGTACCAAGACCTTAGGACAAAAATGTCATTGGAACTAAATGGATATTCAAAAACAAGTTAAATGAGAATGGGGATGTTATAAGAAACAAAGCTAGACTTGTTTGCAAGGGTATGCTCAACAATAAAGGTATAGACTTACAGACAAAATTTTGCTCCTGGCAGACTTGAAGCCATAAGAATGTTTCTTGCTTTTTCAAGTTTTCAACAAATCAAAGTTTATCAAATGGATGTTAAATCTGCCTTTCTCAATGGTGATCTAGAAGAAGAAGTTTATATAGAACAACAGGAAGGATTCATTTTGGGAAATGATGAAAATCTTGTTTGTAGACTTAAAAAGGCTCTATATGGTCTCAAACAAGCTCCAAGGGCATGGTATTATCGTCTTGACAAATATCTTCATCAACAAGGATTTTCAAAGGGATCTGCTGATAGCAACTTATACACAAAAACTAAAAATGACAAACTGTTGATTGTGGTTGTATATGTTGATGATATCATTTTTGGAAGTAATGAAGAATCTATGAGTCATAAATTTTCTTCTGATATGCAGCAAGAATTTGAAATGTCTTTACTTGGGGAACTAACATTCTTTCCTGGCTTGCAAGTGCAACAAGAAACAGATGGTATATTCTTATCACAAGCAAAGCACCTCAAGAAAATCATAAAGAAGTATGGCATGGAAGATTGAAAACCTGTAAGTACACCAATGATAACCGGATGCAATCTCAGTTCTAGTGATAATTCCCCCATGGTGAATCAACCAGAATACAGATCTATGATAGGAAGTCTACTTTATCTCACTGGGATAAGACCAGACATTATGCATGCAGTTGGGATTATTGGACGATTTCAAGCCAATCCAAAATAGTCTCACCTTTAGGCTATGAAAAGAATATTCAAATATCTACAAGGAACTCAAGATTTTGGACTATGGTATCCAAAGAATGCTGATCTTACTCTTCATGCATACACTGATGCAGATTGGGTTGGAAGTGTTGATGATCGGAAAAGCACTAGTGGTGGTGCATTCTATATGGGGCCCCAGTTAGTATCTTGGTTCAGTAAGAAGCAAAGCTCTATTGCCTTATCTACAGCAGAAGAAGAATATGTGGCTGCAGCATCATGTTGCACTCAAATTCTTTGGATGATGCAAACCCTACAAGACTTTCAAATCAAATTTTCACCTCCTATCTCCATTATGTGTGATAATACAAGTGCCATCAGTATCTCAAATAATCCTATTATGCATTCCAAGACCAAGCACATTCCCATCAAATATCACTTCTTACGTGAACAAGTTCTTGAACAAAAGGTGAAATTGGAGTATGTTTCCTCCAAAGAACAAGTTGCTGATATATTTACCAAACCTCTACCCAGGGAAGCATTTGAATATCTCAAACAAAAACTGGGAGTAGTCTTTTCCATGAAGAGGATTAGGTCTACTTAAATAAAGAAGATTAAATTGGTTGTGAGGTGATGTTGGGCATCTCTGAATGCACAGGCTAAGGGGGAGCATTGGTCATATGAAAAGGATGCTTGGTTCAAAGTCATCTTGACATTTATAATTCATCTTGTTATTTTATGAAGATGCAGCATGATCTCAGGGGGAGCATGGTATTGTCAACTCTTTGCCATTGATGTCAAAGGGGGAGGAAAAGCAACAAAGGGCTTCTATAAGAAAATCAGAGGAAGAGTATTGCCATCAATGCCAAAGGGGGAGATTGTTGGAAATATTTTCATTGATGGAAAAGGAATTGGCAAAGACAGGAGCAGCACCTAAACTATCCTTAAGGTAAAAGAGACAGAGAGGTAGCATAGGCAGCAGATGAAACTAAGGAATTGAAGCAGAAGCAACAAAGGAATTAGAGGCAGAGCAGTAGAGTTGAATTAGGGATATGTGTATTCTTGTGTGGAATCCCCTGAACCTCTATGTGAATAATCTCTGTAATGGAGTCGAATGATGTCCTGTGTAATTGGAAGGCTTGAATGATACTCTGTATCTGAGGAGGGAGTTTATGGGATATGGCGCAGATTAATGGAGTAGCAGAACCTTGGTGACAGCAGTGGTGGTGCTTCGTTGGTGACACTCTCTTCTAGTGGTTGCGGAGGCACCCCTCCCCTGGTTCAAAATTGTCGAGGTGTGCTCCCGCAATAAATCGTGACCATTGATCTCTGGTCAATGCCCAATAAGCGGGTAAACTGCGGAGGCACCCCCCCATGTTAACCGTCGGGATGGTTGTGCTCCTGCTAACTGTTGATCTCAGATCGGACGACGGAATGCGAAGTTGGATGGAACCAGGAGTAGAAGGATGGAACCTTAAGCGAAGGAGAGGAATCACGTGCGAAATAAATAGTGAAAGCGGATTTCGGTTTTCATCGCACCTCTTTCGACGGGCAAGAGGTATTTCCTGGTTGGGGAGCGATTCCATAGAGTGCTCGACACGCGTCCCTGTACGACTCCACAAAACCACTTTTCACTATGCGCCATCACACGTTATAGTTCGACCCAGTACGCCCAGCGATATCGTTGAGCGTCGTTGATCTGGGAAGGAGTCATCGGACGGTCATCATTTGTTGAAGATGCGCGAAGATTAACACAGGTAAGATGGATCATCACACGTTAAGGTTCGACATCGGAGGTTGAGCGATATGTACATATGCTGTTGATCTGGAAGCTTGCTAATCTAATGGTGATCGAATGCTGGACTTGTGCGAAGTTTACTATGGTACGATGGGCGTATTGGATTGGCTATTAACTATGTTTGTGGGCTCGGGGTCAAAGTTTTATCGTAATATTAATTTATTTGGAAGCGTTGGATATTTCTATAAAGTCAGAAGGGTTAAACTTTAGACATAAGGTTTGGGAATTCAAAAGTTGTAAATATATTTATTTATCAATTTCTTTAAAATTGATAAATAAAAATTAAAAAGAGATAAAAAAGCCCCATGGGATAAACTAAAAAGAATACTGATAGAGGAATACCATTAGTGGTTCGTGGTTTTGACTCATGGTTTTAATAAAGGAAAAAATATATAAGGAGAAGAAAAAAAATAGAGAATGGGGTGTGCATTGTAAGGGTGGTAAATAAAAAAAAAAAATTCAAAAGAATATCTGTATGGGCGAGCTCTGTTCTTAACTGATAAATCCGACACTACGATGCACCCATGAACATAATGATATGACGATGATGAATCTCTGGTTTGTATGATGGACGAAATTATGAAGAACTGGTGTGAGTATACAGAAAATACATAAATCTGGTGACCGGCAAGGTATGTCGTATGGAAACTAGTGGATCCACTATGGAAATTGATGAAGCATGGTCCACAGTGGTGCTAAGGGTCGAAGCCTTCAGAGAGGGGGTTGTAGCTCCCTTCGAGTGGTAGCTGGTAAACGAGAACAGGGGGTAGTAGCTCCCTTCCAGGAGAGGCTAGTAAAGGAGAGAAGGTTTTAGCCTTCTGCAGGTGGGTGCCTACGTGCTGGTATAAGTCTGCACTAGCATATATTGTAAAAAAAAAATTCTATAATAAATATTGAAGACTGAGATTACAACAACGGTGGTATTCTCCCAAATTGGGTTTCCACCTTAAATCCTGGTGTTCATATGTGTTTTTTAAGTTTTATGGTTTGTTCTATTATTTCTGTTCATGATTAATGCTTATTTGATGCAATGCTCTAAGTAACGACATAATAAGATATCTGGACTTACATGTTGGATGCTGTACTGTAACATATGATTTTAAGAGAAAGAAAATAAATTTGTTCAGCCCTAAATACTGATTCACCCCTCCCCTCTGAGTATTTTTATTAACACATGCTTGCCTAAACCTTTGCCTTCTTGATAGCCCATTTTCAACATCAATTTTGACCCAATACCTCTTGTACGCCTTTCAAAAGAACCAACACACTTTTTAATAGAGGAAACTGAAGACAAATCAGAATGATTTACCTCATGATTTACATCCTGAAGATGAGGTATTTTCTTGGAAAAAGCTTCTTGAGCTTGAATAAGCTGCAAATCCATATCATGCAGTCTTTGAATAATGGCTTCTTTCTCTTCCTGCATAGCTAGTAATTGTGCACGAAGTTGAACACTTTCCCTTTGATCCTCAAGGAGAATCTGCACCATGTCCTTCACCTTAAAGAACTCATTCTTCATGTCATCATTGAAGAATATCATGAAGGAGGAAAATTCACTTGTAGAAGAAGTTGACATCATGTAAATGGTCAAAACAACCAAAAGGAACTTCCAAAGAAAAGTCCTCAAAGCTTTCAAACAAATGACAAGCTTTTAACCAAATGTTAATAAAGACCCCTTCTCATTCCAACAGCCATAAAACACAAACTATTGGAGTTTGTTTTCCAAAGATAATTATGAGGAAAACTGGGTAAGGAAAATAGTCTTCAATCCTTTCCAAGACTCAACTAACAACAGCTATCCTTCCAACTCAAGAAAACTCATACATGCAACTGTTTTGCAACCAAGAAAACAGTAAATCTCTTACACTGTTTTAAAACCTTTTGCACAATAACAAATGCTCAACCCGAGCTCTGATACCAATCTGATTTGGAAATGGAATGTACTTGAAAAGGGTGCAAGGTATCCATTTTCATTTATGTAAATGAGTGCAAATACTCCAAATTTTAAATCTGAAAATGTGAGAACTTCTTATTTCTAATACAGAGATAGATTGTAGGGGAATTTACCGGACATGTCACCTTTCAAAGAAAGGATGAATCCAGAAGCTACCTAGCCCTCTTACAAACTCTGCCTAAAGAAATAATAGAAGTAAACGCTCAGAATTAATTAAAATGACCTTACTCAAACTTCATATTATGCAGAATTTTTGCTTGGAAGAGGTGTATGTCTTTTCTTCTGTTTATGTGTTTTAAGTTTATTTGTTTTTGCTGAAACTTAATATGTATATCAGCAACATGATTCAGACATATAATAACAAAACAGAATAGCAATATAATATATGATTTCACCCCAACTCTTTCGCTACATCTCCTTTGAGCTTCGTCAACATGACTAGACTCTTTGGGATTAAGGTACTTAAATTCTTTTACAAGCTCCACACTTAACCAAAATGAATATGAAAATTATTCAAAGGGCTGAGAATACCATTTTAAATCCCTTTAATGGTTGTCCAATTCCTGCAAACAACTTTAGGCTTCCATGGACACACATCCTTCTATCGGTACAATAAGCTTCTCTGAGCTACTAAATGGCACAAACTCCATCAAATTTATGTTTCTATTCCTGAAACCACTAATTCTTCATCCAATAATGATCATAAATCCAATACCAATTGATAAATTTCTTACATTAAGCACAACATCCCCAAAAATGGCTCTCTTCCACGGTTTGCCCAAGGCTTCCCACGACTTCATATCAACTTCTCGAGATGTAGAAGTACTAGAAATGATCTGAAACCATTTCCATTGGTTCTAGAATGACTTAAATAGTCAATATAGAGTTTTTTTTCATCAGAAACAGCCTCCAGCTGCTCCGGTTTCGCCTACACACTCTGTTTGGAAAATGGCCTCTAGAACTTAAATGAAGCTTTTTGGATTTCCAATGTTCTTAAAAGGCTCTGAAAACCATCTAAATAGATTCAAAAGGTATGAAATAGCTAATAATTCTTGTTCATTTACCTTAAACAAAGAAACACAGTCCAATACACAACCTTCTTCTTCTAGGCCCTGATGGCTCCTTCATCTTCTTCGATGCTTAAAACTCCAAATATGACCTCTATTAGATTTAATACCTGCTCCATTGAGTCCAGAAGGTCGAAGTGACCCAAAATAAAAAAAAAATCACTCAGAAAGGATCTCCCATGTGAAATATATGCCATATGCCATATTTACTAAGTTAAGTTTAGTTAACTGGAGCTAAAAGTGGAATTCTGCCTTAATTTGTGGGATGGAGCTAAAATTAGCGGAGATGTTAGTGTAGCATTTAATATAATACATGTGGGCGGTCACATGCAGAGAGATGTCGGCGGAACTGTCGGAGTTAACGGTTAATAAACCTGTCGCATTAAACTCCGCTCCAAAACACATTTACAATTCAAATCGAACATACGTCAAGACATAAGCCCGTGGTGTATTGGTAAAGTGTGGTAGTAGTAGCCATGAGGTCATGGGTTCAAAACCCACCAAAGCCAAATAAATTTATAACTCGCCATTTCCATTGTAATCTGGGGCCACGTGGCGGCCTCTGGGCCTGCCACGTGGCAGCCTATGTTGGTCCTCCATTACACAGTCAACTCCCCAGCCAATTGTAGAGGGACACTCGTCATAAAAAAACTGGTCCACATGTAATATTATGTGGAATATTCCAAGGAATATTCTTGGAATATTATTTTTTTAATATTTTCCAATTTATGAAGTCAAACTGCCCTTTTTTTTACTGAAATTGAAGAACTTCAAAGTTGAATAACTTCTTCATACAGCATCTATTTTCAGTGCGGTTCATGGCATTGGGATCGTATCGTCGAGTCCTATCCAATTTCTTAGGTTCCAAGTCAATTTGAGCTCTTTCATTTTTGAGCTTTTTCCCAAGCTCAGATTTGAGCTCCTGATCACACCTCCCAAATGAGAGGCTTTTGGTCCCCAAAAGCTTACCGAAATGAAGAACTAAACTATAGGAAAACAAATAAGAGAATAAAAATCCTCTTCTCTTCAGCCCTTAAAACACTTTTTCCTTACAATGCAAGTGAATTTGAACCACAAATGAAAAGAAATCGACATTTCCCTTCCTGAATGCGCTTGTCCACAACTGTCCACAACTGACCTTCTTGAACTCACACAAAAATTTATGGTGAGAAATTTACAGAATGAAACTGTACAATGCTACCTTGATCAATGATTTAAGGTGGCTCAAAACAAACAAGATATTACAGCATAAAATACATGCATACATCCAAAATTTGCATATGTACAACAGGAGTATGTCTTACTGTGTCAAGAAGTCCATCCACTTCTCACCAAGCCACTTCCATGGTGAATTTTGCTGCTGCAACTTTTCCTCATGTGAAACTTCCCTTTCCACATCAATAATGGAATATGAGGTTCCACCTTCACCAATATTTTTGTCCTCTTGCTGCATGTGCGTGGGACGACGAGTTGGATGCAAAGTCCAACAATGAGAGACAACAGGTCCCTTCTCTTGGCAAAAATTGAAAATCATATGCACCTTCTTTGAAGGTAGTCTTTGCTTCATCTACTTCCTGTGTGCTTTCTTCCTCATCCAGCATCTCGAAACATGATGGTTAAATTGACCACAATATGTACAAGAATTCTTTCTTCCCTTAAAGCATGTAAAATTGTCATGCCTTGTAGAAACATAATCAAATTGATCATGAGAATATTTATACCTCTTATGCTGCTTTGCATGTTCATCCTTTTTTCCTCCATGAGGGGATGAACTAGTAGAGGCTCCAGCTTTCAATTGTAGACTAACATCATCATTCTTGTCTTGAAAACTGCCTAAAATTGCATGCTTGCCATAAGCTACATATCTACCATCTTCTTGCCGCAACAAAGGCTTAAAATGATGGTAAGGAATGTTGCCATAATGACATTGATGTAATTGAGAACTTGGGCGAAATGTTCTCTTCAAATTTGCATCACATTCTTGAATGCATGTGCTCAAAGCTTCGCCATTAAGCTGCTCAGAGCCAAGACCAATATTATTGGGACGCTCCACAACACAAATAGGCTCAAAAATTCCTTGTACATGCTTGCCCAAACTTTTTCCTTCTCGATAGCCCATTTTCAACATCAATTTGTACCCAATACCTCTTGTATGCCTTTCAAAAGAACCAACACACTTTTAAATAGAGGAAACTGAAGACAAATCAGAATGATTTACCTCATGACTTACATCCTGAAGATGAGGTATTTTCTTGGACAAAGCTTCTTAAGCTTGAAGAAGCTGTAACTCCATATCATGCAGTCTTTGAAGAATGGCTTCTTTGTCTTCCTGCATAGCTAGCAATTGTGCACGAAATTGAACACTTTCCCTTTGATCCTCAAGAAGAATCTGCACCATGTCCTTCACCTTAAAGAACTCATTCTTCATGTCATCATTGAAGAATCTCATGAAGGAGGAAACGTCACTTGTAGAAGAAGTTGAAATTATGTAAATGGTCAAAACAACCAAAAGGAACTTCCAAAGAAAAGTCCTCAAAGATTTCAAACAAACGATAAGCTTTTAACCAAATGTCAATAAAGACCCCTTCTCATTCCAGTAGCCATAAAACACAAACTATTGGAGTTTGTTTTCTAAAGATAATTTTGAGGTAAATTGGGTAAGGAAAATAGTCTTCAATCCTTTCCAAGACTTAGCCAACAACAACTATCCTTCCAACTCAAGAAAACTCATACATGCAACCATTTTGCAACCAATAAAACAACAAATCTCTTACAGTTTTTTAAAACCTTTTGCACAATAACAAATGCTCAACCCAAGCTCTGATACCAATCTGATCTGAAAATGGAATGTACTTGAAAAGGGTGCAAGGTATCCATTTTCATTTATGTAAATGAGTGCAAATACTCCAAATTTTAAATCTGAAAATGTGAGAACTTCTTATTTCTAATACAGAGATAGACTGTAGGGGCATTTACCGAATATGTCACCTTTCAAAGAAAGGATGAATCCAGAATCTACCTGCCGCTCTTACAGAATCTACCTAAAGAAATAATAGAAGTAAACACTCATAATTAATTAAAATGACCTTACTCAAACTTGACATTATGGAGAATTTTTGCCTGGAAGAGGTGTATGTATTTTCTTCTGTTTATGTGTTTTAATTTTATTTGTTTTTTCTGAAACTTAAAATGTATATCAGCAACATAATTCAGCCATAGAATAACAAAACACAACAATAATATAATATAGGACTTCACCCCAAATGTTTGGCTACATCTCCTTTGAGATTCGTCAACATGACTAGACTCTTTGGGATTAAGGTACTTAAATTATTTTACAAGCTCCACACTTAACCAAAATGAATACAGAAATGATTCAAAGGGCTGAGAACATCATTTTAAATCCCTTTAATGGCTGTCCAATTCCTGTAAACAGCTTTAGGCTTCCATGGACACACATCCTTCTGTCGGTACACTAAGCTTCTCTGAGCTTCTAAATGGCACAAAATACCTAATATTTATGTTTCTAATCCTGAAACCACTACTTCTACATCCAATAATGATAATAAATCCAATACCAACTGATAAATTTCTTACATTAAGCACAACGTCCCCAAAAATGGCTCTCCTCCACGGTTTGCCCAGGGCTGCCCACGACTTCATATCAACTTATCGAGCTATAGAACTACTAGAAATGATCTGAAACCACTTCCATTGGTTCCATAATGATTGAAATAGTCAATATAAAGTTTTTTTTCATCAGAAAAGGCCTCCAGCTGCTCCATTTTCGCCTACACACTCTGTTTGGAAAATGGCCTCTAGAAATTAAATGAAGCTTTTCAGCTTTCTAATGTTCTTAAAAGGCTCTGAAAACCATCTAAACAGATTCAAAAGTTATGAAATAGCTAGGAATTCATGTTCATTTACCTTAAACAAAGAAACACAGTCCAATACATAACCTTCTTCTTCGAGGCCCTGATGGCTCCTTCATCTTCTTCGATGCTTAAACCTCTGAAGATGACCTTTGTTAGATTTAATACCTGCTCCATTGAGTCTAGAAGGTATAGAAGACCCAAAATAAAATAAAAAAATCGCTCAGAAAGGATCTCCCATGTGAAAGATATGCCATATTTACTAACTACCAGTCTCCCCCTTAAAAAACTCAAGTTCAGTTTAGTTAACTGGAGCTAAAAGTGGAATTCCGCCTTAATTGGTGGGATGGCACTAAAATTGGCAGAGCTGTTAGTGTAGCATTTAATATAATATATGTGGGTGATCACATGTAGAGAGATGTCAGCGGAACCGTCGGAGTTAACGGTTAATAAACCTGTCGCATTAAACTCCACTCCAAAACACATTTACAATTCAAATCGAACATATGTCAAGACATAAGCCCGTGGTGTATTGGTAAAGTGTGGTAGTAGTAGCCATGAGGTCACGGGTTCAAAACTCGTCGAATCCAAATACATTTTCGACCCACCATTTCCATTGTGATGTGGGGCCATGTGGCAACCTCTAGGCCTGCCATGTGGCGGCTTCTATTGGTCCTCGATTACACAATCAACTTCCCAGCCAATTGCAGAGGGACACTTGTCATAAAACGACTGGTTCGCAGGGAATATTTTTTGGAATATTCCAAGGAATATTCCTAGAGTATTCTTTTTTTAATATTTTCCAATTTCTCAAGTCAAACTGCCCTTTTTTTTTACTGAAATTGAAGAACTTCAAAGTTGAATAACTTCTTCATACAACGTCAGTTTTCAGTGCCGTTCACAGCGTTGGGATCGTATCACTGAGGCCTATCCAGTTGCTCATTTTCCAAGTCAATTTGAGAAATTTCATGTTTGAGCTTTTTCCCAAGTTTAGATTTGAGCTCCTGATCAACCAATACCTCTCCCAAAGAAGCACCTTGGTTCTCGCCGCCCTTAGCCACACCACCGATCAGTTCCATTGCATAAGTGGCTAGGAAGAGCACCAAGGTGATAAAATTGTAGCATTATAGTGGTCCAAATGAACCCCACTCCAATCAAAGTAGACCAACACCCTTCTCATTCAATACTTAAATACACAAACCCAACGGATTGTAGGAGAGTAGCTCCCCTTCCCCTAGGATGTTATGAAAACCACAAAATCCACATATTGTGGCTCCACTCAGCCCACCAATGACTTCACCCATGAAATCACTTTCTATGCCCACTAGGGAAGTAAAAACCCAAACCTTCCAAATTCAAATTGAACTAGGAAATTTGGGAGGTTATTTTTACCTCAATCCACACTGCACCATATGACAAAATCTCAGGGAACACTTCCAGGCAAATTCTAAGATAGTTTTTTAGAAAGAAATCAAAAATAAATTTTTTTTTTTCGAAAAAATTATGTTAGAGTAATTTTTTTCATAAAATAATATGAAAATTACATAATTAACAATACACACAATACCTAAAGGAAATGAAGTTTTGTATAAACATAAAAATTACTTAATAAATTTTATGCATTTCATATTCTTAATAAATCAAATAAAGTTGATGAAATTATTAGCATTTTTCATATTAATAAATAATTCATTGAGTTAGGAGGGAATTAAGAAAAAAGAAATACGAAGAGGGATACTACATAGATTCACTGTAGATAAATTTGATTTTGAATTTACTATGACCCAACACCACATGAAATGAGTTGGATTTTCATCATGGAATTAAAAATGGGTTTGATGTGCACAATAAAAATAATTGGTCATGCAGTCGTGCACCATGAATTATTGAGGGGTTGGTCATGCACCATAAAAATAGTTGGTCACGCAGTCAAGCACCATGAAACTAATTGTCAAAGTCTTAGAGATACCTTTCTAAGTGAGTGGCGTAGAGTCCTAGAGCTACCTTCCTCAGATTAAGCCAGTGGAACAACATATTTTTCAATGTAATAAATTAGTTGGACTGGAATGAGTCGAAACAAAAAATCCAACTTCCATCCAATGATCTATTTTTTTTGTAAATCCAAGGTTCTCCATTATTTAAGAGGCTATAAAAAACCATATTCCGTTATATATAAGACTTCTATGATCCATAATGTAGATAAAAATGTTTTTAGATTAATCACATTGTAAGGATTAGGTTGATGTTTCGAACCAGCTAATGTGGTTCATCCTCAGGAAAAGGTGGTTTTGAGGATGAACCATATTAGCTCGTTCGAAACGGCGACCTAATCCTAACAATGTGATTAACCTGAAATAATTTTTATCTAAACCATATTCCCTCGAACTTTGATGCACATGTGACCTTATATTTGCAATTTAGATCAAAACCCAAAGTGAATCTTCTAAAATCCCTATACTTCCTCCATGATTTTTCATTCTTAGGTCTGAACCTCAATGTTGCATCACATTCATTTGGTTTGGACCCTTGAATAGGAAATTAACAGATGGGGTTGGTGCAAAAGCAAGTGAAAGTTGCAACATATACTATATCTTGTTTAAATGTGGCATGTTCTACAAAAAAAAAAATACCTCGAACATTGCCTTTGATGATTAGAGCCAAGGATGTGGTTGTTGATAAGTATTGAAATCACTATGATTACCAATACAACAAGCACAAAAAAATAGAAATAACTTAATTTTTGTGACGACATGAGAATGGAGATATGTAAAGGTATATGTTTCACTTGCCAATGAACATACTCAAATTCATTATTAAATAAAGCCAATTGTTTATTCAAAAAATGAACTTTATTTTGTGACCACTTGAGAATGAAGATATGCTCAAGTGTGTTTCATTTGTCAATGAAAATATTCAAATTCATTCTTAAATAAAGCAAATTATTTGTTAGTATTTAGAGCACGCAAAAATTGATTAAATCAAAAAGAAAAATACATAATGAGCAAGAAACAAATCACAAAAATAAACACAATAATTTTACATGCTAAAACTATTCAAAGTAAAAAATGACTCTTGAGACATGTGTCAACCCTAGTCACATAACTGCAATCATTTTTTAGTTACACAATTATCTAAACTTAAAGTCATATTTACTAAGATAATTACATTTTAACAGCTATTTCTCATTCCTCCCATTATTTTGTGGAATATATATATATATATATATATATATATATAACTTTTGATACAAACTTTTTTAATGTCATTTAGAAACTCCTTATTCACATTTATCTTTACAAAATATTAATTTAAAATAAATGATCATTTTATTATGGATATATTAAAAAATCCTTATCAACTAGTTTTCATATAGATCAAACTAACATCTAAACAAAACACACAAATAATAAATTTAAAATATAATAAATAAAATATTAAAAAACATATTCTCATAATTAAACCCATGTGAAAAAGTATAAATATAAATCCAAGTTGCAAGGGGACTTGCAACATTAACGCTAGCATTTCACAAGATAACTACATCTTCGCTACTATGCATAGCCTAGCCACCGACTACCGGTTCGCAAGAGTAATCCGCAAACGATTTTGATTATTTGCTATGCGAACGACCCGTTCTTGAAAAGGAGTTCCAATAAATCCTGAACACTGGATCTTTACGCCAAGTGTTCATTGAAAGGAGTTATATTAAGTTTGAATTTTGTCGACAGTAGTTTTGGGCGTGCTAGATGGAAATTTATATAATTTATTTACTTTTTATTAGTATAATAATTTTAGATATTATTTTTTTTTGTAAGTAAGAAATTGCTAATAACAAATAAATAGTTTTTCATTAAAGTGATTAAGATTATTAATATGGGTAAATAATAATCTATAAAAAAATAATTTAAAATGCGAATATATAACAAATATTTTATCCACTTTACAAATTTTGCTCTCTTTTCGTACATCATATATCATGCCCACGGCTGAATTTATTATAGAGAATAAACATTAAAATTATACTTTCCTATTCAAAAAAATATTCCATAACCCTACTACGACATATTCGGCAAATCATAACCAACCATATTTGAACATGGACCATAAATCGAATGCAAACTGAAATTTTTTCAACCATGCTTATCGCAATTTAGAGGAGTATTTGTGCAAACCATGACATAAACCATGAAGGGAAAAACTCAAGACTTAATTCTTCACCAACATCTTGAGAAACTCTTATACTTCACTCTATTCAGTGCAAATAAATAGAATTACTCATTTTTATTGTTATATAGAAATTATTAATGATGATATATGATAATCATCACTCCAATGTAAATAAATTGTGCACTAACCGTTTTCATAAACGTACCTCTATGAGCCTGCTCATTTCTTTAATAGCTCTAATATTCTAATCTTAGATAGATTCAATTAAAGTATTACGTTTACTTAAAACGCTATCAATATTACAAAGAGAGGAGGCCCCTCAAATGTTAAGGTACACAAAGCCATATATATACTCCACTTAATCTTACAAATTCTAAACATTGAAATCGCCTTAAAAATTATAAGCTCCAACCACAAGGTATAGAAATTTCAGAGAAGGAAAACTGGACATTTCCAATAGGTAATACCAATAGTTATTGGCAATACACAAAAAGCTGTTATCTTGTAACAATCTGAAATAACATTTCTTCTGTAACACGCTGAGAAGAAGTATCAAGGTAAACTAGAGTTGCATGAATAGTCTCTGATGAAAATAATACGACATAAACAAACATTCAGCGGTTTCCAAAACCAAAGACTCACAAGAGGCAATTGATTTGTATAAAAAATGAATAATCATCGAATTTTCAAGCATGTCCACCAGATATGCAAGAAAGTCATTGACGGAAATTTCGGCATATCACACTTGTTACATTTTTCCAACGCCGACTTCAGGAATGCGACTGCGAATTTGCTTTCCAATTGGGTGGGAGTATTCATGGCGTTTATGATAGATGTCATCAACACAACAAAAAGGTTGACAACCAGGTGAGGTGAGCTTATTCAAAAGAAAAAGTCTATCAACCAAATTAAACTAACAATTGTTTTACAAGGTGCAAAGAGAGGCCTATAGGAGTATTGTTTGTGAATTATTAATTTGAAGTAATTGAGACATGAAGGAAAAAAAGAAAATTGCATTTTAGTCATCAGAATTTAACTCATGAAACAAAAAGATGAAATTTTCTCCATTAATACAAATATATGACATGTTAACATATTTTCTGATTTAGAGGACCAATTTGATGGCTGGAAAGATGAAGAAATTTGCAGTGTAGAGCACTATACTGTGAAAAACACTGTTTTAAGGGTCAACAGATGCAGATCTTATACTGTGAATCTTGAGTGATCCTCCTATATATAATTATGAGCTGAAACATAAAGAGGCAGACAATTTATGTGACGTAATCTGCCATTGCTTGCAGCCCTAAATTAGACAAAATAAGTGAGATGAAGATGAATCATTTCTAGCTTATAAAAAGTCTATTTGCTATATCGGAACCTCCTCCAGTAAGGCACACACCATATAGGATTGGTTATATGACACAACTTCAGAATTGCAGTTAGGGGGGCAAATGGATGATGGAAGTCATGATGAAGCCCTCGATGAGACTGAAAACGATGAACAAAACCATATTCTTGTTTTGAATGAAGAGAACATTGATGAAGCAGATGATAAAGATTGCCCAAAAAGGTTGGTTGCCTTGATGAAGATAGAGGAGACATTGGTCACAGTACTTATGAATGTGGATCCCTTCCAACTCAAGAGATGAATTCATCTTCTTCTGATCCAGTATATTTCTTAAAGATTGACATTAGAAATGATATGATTTTCACCCTAGAATGTTGGCTGAAATTGGGACAAAACAGGGACAAATTATATCTGGTTCATCTTGAAGTTTTGGTTGATCAGTGTGGCAGATATATAACACTCAAGTAACAAAAGCATCATCACCTAAAAGCAAAGTGGAAAGAAATCATTTGTGACAATTATACACATTCTAAGATAATTGTTCATGAAAATTTTCAGCATCAGAGAGCTAAAAACCCAGAAAACACAAGTAATTTGATTCTGCAGCACTCGTCACATAATTATTGTGAGAATGTAATCAAATGATGGAATGAAACCTTGGTAGCAAACATAGAAAACGTGATGTGATTATCTTCTGGGCATATCAAAAACCATTACAAACTTCAAAACTCTCATACCATTAGACACGAATTATACCATTTAATCAGAAATATGATTCTGCTTAAAAATTTCTAAGATGATTATTATGGTACTTAATGTTTTCAATTTAGGAAAACAACCCCTGGAAAATATAACAGCACAATTCATCAATCTAGTCAATTTGCAAGCATGCAGACATTTCGTGCAAAACTCAAACAAAATTCTTCAATGACAACTGAAACCATCAAATGCATCCTAAACATTCAGTCCAGTGGACTCCAAATATCCCAGAAATACATAAAAGAGCATAACTTCAGGAAACCTTCATGATAAAATTTTTGACATAAATTTAAATAGAACCAGTCATGACAACCACCAAGGATCTCTTATTTGCTAAAAATCAATCAATTTTTTAATCCATAATGTTGTTACTGAGGGTGTGTTTCCACTGTTTAGTTTAGAAAATTAAATCTCAGAACCAAACCAAAAACAACAAGAACTGAAATCTAGAGACAAGCCTCTGCAACCTTAGTTTACCAAACAACCCATATTTTAGTCGAAATGGAGTTAAGGTATTTACGTTAATTTTTTGTTGCTATAGATGATTACATGCAAGTGGAAAGCATTGGTCATAATTTAAAAAATATTTTTTTCCTATTATCCCCACAAAGACACCTTTCAAGAGTCCCAACTGATGATTCGTACACAAATTAAATTCAGTGAAAGATGCTTTTATCTTACATACATTGTTTTTGTTAAAAGGAATGATACCTTAGCAACAAAGAGGAACTCACATGAGGAAACCCTGCATCCCAAACACCATAAAAAAGAGGCCTAAAATTGTCACTGAAATATACCCCAAATCCTTTTTAGATGTCATATATTCGACTGGTCATAATGAAGGGCCACAGAATTTGCCTAAGCCCAAACCTTATGAAAAACTTGATGACTTTGCTTTGAGATTACGCAACCAAAAGTATTCATCTGTATGAGTCCTTGTATTTAACATACCCAGTGTCCTCGACACATTTGAAGAAAAGCCCAAAAAATAGCAGCAAACACCCATCCTAACTCTGATAATCTTCATGACAGTGAGCAACAACCTAGGAAGGTTGCTGCTGCTACTTAATTTGGTTTACTACTTGTGTCTGGACATTGCACAATGTGGATGATGTTTGTGATTGCTGTACACTTGAAATTTGTTGTGTTTGTTGACGAGCTGCTAACTGTGGTTTTGATGGATTTGAATGTGATAGCAATTGCTGCAGGACTAGGTTTTGAGGTTGTTGGAAAAGCTACTTGTAGTGGACTGTTGTTGTGTTTTCTTAGGGGCTTCTAACGGGGTTTTGAGGGAGTTGAATGTGAAAGTGGCTACTGCTGCAGAACTAGGTTTTGAGGTTGTTGGAAAAGCTACTTCTAGTTGATTGTATCTTACATACACTCCTAATCGTTAAACCCTGGAAACATGGTTATTCTAGCAGAAAAAGTATTGGAATGCTTTTCTTTTGGTAATAGGAATACACCCCTTATCAAGTAAATGAATTTACAAACTTGAATTTAAAAACGAGATTTTGCATCCTAAAAACCTCATTAAGGAAAAAGGACCAAGTAGACTTTGATTCATAGGTAGATAAGCTCTGGGTGCAAAGGTAACTTGATTTCTTTCAATGCCCATGAAATGACCATCGTTCGAGAGATATGCACAGCATGAGTGATGGAATCAACTGAAACACAAGTTTAAAAAAATCAGAAGGAGCAGGGCTAAAAGTTCATGATAAACCCCCCATTGGCATGCCTTACCTAGAAGAGCAATTGGGATTGGAAAAATGTTTGCAAAAATATATGGACCTAAGCTCATTACCCAAGTGTGCGAAAATAAAATTTATTAGACACTTTCATTTTTTGGAACTTCTTACCTTAGTGTGTCCTAAGAGCACTACAATGAAAAACGTGGAAACCATAAGTTAACTTACACTTGCCGGTGATTTATAGAAGAATAGAACTTGATAAACAGATTAATATTCTATCAACCTCACCAATAAAAATGAAATTCCCATTAGCACACAAAACATTTGATGGGTTCCCAAACCCGTAACTTTATATGAATGCTGAAATTTCCACTATTTTCAAGAGGGAAATATACTGCATACATAAAGAATACATATTAAGAACACAACTCGCTACAACTTCAATTGACAACACAGTTTGAGTTCATCTACCTCCATGCATGTGGAGCTGTTGCCAAATGGCAAGCTAGAAAACTTGCCAAGATGATGGCCCAAGTTCAAAAGAAAGCTCACAGTTCTCTGTCTCTTGTTTTGACCAGGAGGTACTATCTGAGCTTGTTCTATGCTAAATTGGTGCACATAATATCTTAACATATGAAGCCAAGTACGAATACCATGTAACTTCCACCTAGTATATGTTAGTGTGGCTTGTTCTGACCTAATGTGGAGGTGTTATGTGAGTTTTTGCTTTGCTAAAGTGGACTTGATGTGAATGATATCTTTGTATAATAGATGTTAATGTGGCTTGCTTTGCCTTAATGTGGATGCACTATCTCAGTTTCTGCTCTGCTAGCCAAGAACAAGTACCAAGTGACTTCAGATGACAGATGTTAATGATATCCTTGTGAATGAAGCCAAGTATAAGTCCTCAATAACTTCCACAAAGAGATACACCTCAATGTCAGCATGGTATCTCAACTATGCAAAAGATAGGGTTGTGGATGAAGTTGTGAAAAAGACGAAAATACTACTTCGTAGTAATCAGGGGGCAGAAAGTTGGCAACACAGGAGGAGCGGCGCACTTAGCCAGGAACTGTCTCCAGCTTCGGTGTTGGCAGCTTAAAATTCCTTTGTAACAAAGGCACATAACAACAAAATGCCTCAAATTCCCCGAAAAACCCAAGAAGAGCATAACATCTGCTGAACTTCAAAACAAACGTGAGGGGTTGTCTTGTTTTCCGAATTACACACCTCATAAAAGTCGTTGGAGAATGCTACGAGATTCAACTCCTAGATTCACCCATTTGTTCATAACACTCAAAACAAAACAACACAAATACATGCAAATCCCAATGCCTTATGGTTACTAACCTTCATCTGTTTTTTGTCCTCCTCTTGTCCTCTTCCAGGCATTGCTTGTGAACTTCCTCATATACGTTTGCACTGTTCTTTGTACCCATTGCTGGTCTACAAATTAATCTTTTTATGCCCAAATCTGTTATATCCAAACATAATAAACAAATTCAAGAAAAACTGCAACACCTTTAACTAAGATGACTGTCCATCTGCAACTTTACCATCCGTTCCGAAGGGATTAGCACGCAAACATGTACAACTGTGGAGGCAATCCAGAATTAAACGTACATGGCGTGGTTTTGCCCGATAAAAACGGCGGAGGCGATAAAAAATTAAATAACTTGAGCCAAACATGCATTGAGGATAGATGTCACCAGCACAATAAAAAGTTTGACGAACCCAAAAAAGAACTGATTCAAAAGAATAGGCCTATCGACCTAATTTTTAAATAATTAAATTAAAATTTTTGAAATATAAATTACTATAAGAATAACAATAAATATAGGAAGATAATCATTGCAATAATAATAATTTTTTAACTTGAATTTTTTTTTCATGTTAAAGTAATTAATAATAACAATAATTTAAAGAAAAAATAAATTATAAATTTTAATTGTATTAATTTTAATTATAATAAATTCATTTTTTTCAAAATGCATATTGATTTTTAATATATTAGCTCACAAAGTGTAAAATAAACTCCAATGGGGTGTACTATTAGGTTGACATTGTTTTTTCAAACTCTGAAATTAATATATATAAGGTTATGGGAATGAATATGTAAATTGTACTATTAATACCAATAACCTCATTTAGCAAAGTTTTCTAATAACTATATAGTCTTAAATAACTTGGTAGGAGCAACCCACTCTTGTGTAAGAAAGCTCTTGAGTGAGTATATAGTCCTAAGTAACTTGGTACGAGCATCCCCACACTTTCCTAATATGAAAGCATATTAGAGTGCACAATAGTCATTTGAAAGAATCATTTTAGGAGCATTGTATAGCTGTTCAAATTCTACTGGTTGAAAGGGGACACTATGTTTAGGGCCATTGTATAGTTGTTCATATAGTACTGGTTAAAAAGGCAAAACTCTTGAATGTGAAGAATATCCAATATATATTTGTTGATTTTCTCTATACCTCCAAGGGGGCTGTATATTTTTTTAGGGTGCCACAAGGTCCCTGTGCAAAAGACATTGATAAAAATCAATTTAAAAAAATATAAACCTAATTGACTCCTAATACCATGTACCTTTTTCTCATTACATTGTCCATGTATACCCTAGTAAGGGTAGTCTCATTCTGAATCAATTCTCCCATTAGAAGCAATAAATTCGAATCCACAGACCAAAGCTCCGTCGTTGCAACTGCCGCTATCAGGCTTGTTACAATCGATAAGTTGTTGCTCCAAAAGGTTAAAGAGATTTCCCATCACTATTTGGTTGATGCTCTCTACTACTCCAACTACACTAAAAGACTAACAACTCCATGGATAACGTACATACTAATTACAAATTAGAAACTTTCTTAGATTCGATGAGTATTATTTTTTATATATTTGGTAGGCTATATCTTTATCATGTTCAATATATCACTCAATCAAAAAAGATAATTGAACGGATAATTTCACATCAAAAAATGAATAAATTAACAAAACACTCATCATTATTTATCGCAAATCATATTGACCATCAATAATATACTTTCACATAATTTCATGCAGATTGGGTTAGGGATTCACCGAGAGAACCTAACTGACGTTTAGATATTCTATCACCTTTGAGGGTCTCTGTCACAAACTCACTGCATTCGCCTTACAAACTGACTACCTTAGCCTTTATCCTTCACATCAGTCACTACACCTTTCTTCCTTTCGTCCTCTAATATAGAGACTGTGGCACACCATTAACATTTTCATATTTGAAGTTTTTGCCATGTTAGAACATGTAATTCTGATTTGTTTAAGTTGTGATATTTACTATGTAAAGGAGATAAGGAGATTGTTCTTATTAGTTAAGAGTTTTTCTCTAGTCTAGTGTGTTGTCCAAATATTTTCTCAACTAACCAATTATATGTTATATTTCTTTAAGAAAATTTAACATAATATCAGAGCTCGTTTGAGCCTAGCCAAGGGAAATAAAAGTTTGATGAGTTATTTTATGTTTGTATTTTCTTTGTTTGTTTTCCCATCCCTTGTTGTCGATGTGGAGCTAGAGATATTACGTGCTGCCTGAGTATGTTTGCGGTGTATGGACCTGTTTGCTGACTGAGAACATCTGCGACGGTGTTGAATTTTTTATGTGCACAATGCCAATCTCACGAGTCACAGGTGCAGTCCGGACACTGTTTATTTTGTTTTTTCAGAGCATTTGGATAATTTTGTGTATAGGAGCGATGTACTGGAGCCAGCACACAGGTTAGGTGTGTCGTTGGAAATCACTCTCAAAGAGCACACAAGGGGATTGGTGTCCACGTTAAAGTTTCTTCTGCTCATGCTAAGGCATTGAGGGTTTCAATTTCAGTAGCAATGACACATGGATCATGATTAGAGCCCCTGAAAGATGAGCCCTACAGAGGTACATGCCATCGAGCAATGAAAATTAGGGTTGCGTACCCTGTAGAGAAAGTGAGGCGAAGATTGGTATTCATTACTCGCAACGCATTGATTTAGATGCTCTCTGTGGTGTCATTATGTCTGTTTATGCTGATGGATATACCCAAAGTCCGAGGTTGGAAGAGAAACTATGTCAAGAAGGAATAGCGTTCACCTGTTCAAGCAAACACTTTAATCAACTGGTTGGCCACGTGGTGTGTTTCTTTGGTAGTGAGGGATCTGAGGTTATTTATAATCGATCTCTCTCATTACCTGACAGAGCCTGAAGCCGAAGGTGTTGGAATATTGAAAATTACAAATGGAGAGAGTAAGCTTCTCTCCTTTAAACACAGAGAAATTAAAAAAAAATTGACAGGAGACAGAGTTTTTTAATCTGAAACAAACTTCTATTTCTTTCAAAACCTGATACAAATTCTTCCTCTTAACAGAGGGATAACAAAGTTAGAACTGCTACACACGCAGTGCCAAAAATAACTCTCTGTTCTTCAAACAGCAATACTCTGTCTCATTAAAAAAAAACAACACTGCTGTGTTCTTCTGTTCTTCTCCTCTCTTCCGTGCTGCTGTGCGAAAACTAAACAAAAATAACATAATACAACATCACAGGCTCTCGGGCCTTTTTGGCTTTTATACGCCGCGCATAAAAAAAACATTACAACAAACTATATTAAAACTTAAAAATAAAACTATTAAAAAAAATACATAACCCCATCGGGTCCGCACTTTAAACAAACAAGCGCTCAAACAAAAATTTCGATTGCGATTGACCAACCGGATGCGATTGGCAAATATAAAATTTGGCTCATAGTGCAATCGGGTCCGAACTTCAGACAAGTGCGATCGGGTCTCATTCAAAAATGTTCTGATTGCGATTACACAACGGACGCGATGGCCCGATATAAAACATGGCACATAAAACGATCGGGTCCGAAACTTCAATTGGGGCATATTACAAAGGTGTGCGATCACACAGAAAGTTCTGATTGCGATTCAGATCCCGGATGCGATGGACTTATTAACTCCATCATATAACGCCATCGGGTCCACCAATTTCAAAGGTGCGATTGGGCCCTACACTTAAGAGCTTTTGATCGCAATTGAGAACCCGGATGCGATTGTCCATTCAACTGTGATATATAACTGGATCGGGTCTGGACTTTGATCGGAGCACAAAACAAAAAACCTCCGATTGAACCTTGCGATTGCTCTCATGCGATTCCTTTGAAAAATCGCCACGTGGTCAAGTGGACCCACGGGCCTCGGTTGTTGGTGGGGGCGATTTATTTATATGTTTCGGTTGTATGGTGTACAACCGTTCTGCTTGCGGAACTCTGCCACATCAACAAGACACTCGGTCCTTGCATCATTTATATGTTGCGATTTTCGATTGAGATCGCATCGCAGAACTCCTCATCAACAAGACACTTAATAAAAAACTTTGACTGTTTTATTCACTTTTGTTGTTGGAGGCTTTAAACGCCCGGAATGACTGTTTTTAATTACTTTTCTCCTCCGTAGAACAGATCTACGAGGATCTTCATTCCTCTGCAAAAATGACTTCGCCCATATCAAAATTAATTTCATCTGCTACCTGTGGCTACGGCCCATCACAAACTTAATTCTTCTCCTTACGGTTCTCCATCATTCTTCTTAAATACAGAGTGTTGTTCACTCAAATATTTACTGCTGCCTCTGTGTACTCGTTTTCTTCCTGTCCAAAGGCACGACAGGTGACTTTAATATTTCAACACTCCCCCTTAAAGTCAGCTGTTGGGTTATAAATAATACCCGAACATTTTCTTAGAAATTCAAAGGTCTTCTGTCCCAATGGTTTAGTTAAAATATCTGCATATTTCTCCTTTGTTTTACAATGCTGTAAAACAATTTCTCCATTATTCACCAATTCTCTGATATAATGAAATTTTGTGTCTATTTGCTTTGTTCTTTTATGAAATACTGAGTTCTTTGACAATGCAATAGCTGAGCTATTGTCACAATAAATCACTGTCCCTTTTACCTGTTCTTGACATAGACTTCTCAACATTCTTCTCATCCAAATTGATTGACATGCTGCTGCTGTAGCTGCCACATATTTTTCCTCTGCTGTAGACAATGCTACAATAGGTTGTTTCTTAGAAGCCCATGAAATGGCTCCTGAACCCATATGAAAAACATAACCGGAAGTGCTCTTCCGATCATCTACACTTCCAGCCCAATCACTGTCAGTGTATCCAACTAATTCTGATTTTTCTGAAGCTGTATATAAAATACCAAATCTTTTAGTTCCTTTCACATACCTCAGAATTCTCTTTGCTGCTTGCCAATGTGCTTCTTTTGGCTTCTCCATAAATCTGGAAATTAAACTAACAGCATGCATAATATCCGGTCTAGTTGTAGTCAAATACATGAGGCTTCCAACTATGCTTTTATACAAACTTGGATCAAAATCCTTGCTGCTGTCATCCTTACTCAACTTCAATCCCATTACTGTGGGAGTAATTGCAGCTTTGCACTCCTGCATATTAAATATTTCTAAAACCTGATTCACATACTTTTCTTGAGATATAAAAATCCCTTTCTCACCTTACTCTACTTCTATTCCCAAGAAGTATCTTAATAAGTCCATGTCAGTCATTTCAAATTCATTTTTCATGACTGTTTTAAAATTTTCAACAAGGTAATCATCATTACCTGTAAAAATTAAATCATCAACATATAAAACAACAATCAACAGCTTACCATATTTTTCTTTGATGTAGAGGGTGGGTTCTCCCTCACACTTTTCAAATCCATTTTCCAGTAGATAGGAGTTTATCCTACTGTACCATGCTCTTGGAGCTTGCTTCAGCCCATAAAGATCTTTCTTCAATTTGCAGACCTTATGCTCTTTTCCTTTCTTCTCATATCCGAGAGGTTGTTCCACATATACCTCTTCCATTAAAACTCCATTTAAAAATGCGTATTTTACATCCATTTGGTATACTTTCCATTTGTTTTGTGCTGCTATGGACAGAACTGCTCTCACTGTTTCCATTCTTGCAACTGGTGCAAAATTTTCTTCATAATCAATCCCATGCTTCTGCTTATATCCTTTGACAACAAGTCTAGCCTTGTGTCTTTCTGTTTTTCCTTCAGCATTGCTTTTGGTCTTATAGACCCATTTAACTCCAATGATTTCTTTTCCTTCTGGGAGATCAACCAGCTCCCATGTTTTTTTCTTCTCTATGGCATTAATTTCATCATCCATAGCTTCTATCCATTTTCTATCTTTAATAGCATCTTCAAAATGAATAGGATCATCAACTTGACAATACAAAGAAAATAAGGAATTCATACCTTCATCTGCTGCTCCTTGCTCATAGATTTCTCTAAGACTTCTGAACTTTGTTCCTCTTTCACTTGGTGTAGCAGTGCTTGATGAAGCACTCAATTCTGCTCCATGTGGTGTGCTCGGTGAACCACTGTCGCTTCTTCTCAAGGGTGTTCTCGCTGCCGCTTGAGGCATCCCTTGCTGGCCTTGCGCTGCTGGAGGTTGTGCAACGAATGGGTTGTTGATTTCAACCACATCTCCTTCATCTTCATCATGAGACAAACATTTTTTAACATTCATTGTTTTCTCAATGCTTCCATCCCACGCTTCCTCTTCAATGAATTGCACATCTCTGCTAATTAAAAAATTCTTTGTGGATGGGTTATACAGTCTGTATCCTTTGGAATCTTCACAATATCCAAGGAAAATGCACTTCTCCCCCTTACTATCCAACTTCTTTCTCAATTTTTCTGGAATGTGTACATATGCCACACACCCAAAATCTCTCATGTGGGTGACTCCCTATTTTCTGCCACTCCACGCTTCTTCTGGAACCTTTTTCATTACAGCTTTTGTGGGGCATCTATTCAAAATATATACAGCACAGTTTGCTGCTTCTGCCTAATATTCATTCGGCAAGTGTTTCGCCTTCAGCATGCTTCTCACCATCTCCATTATGTTTCGATTCTTCCGTTCAGCAACTCCATTCTGTTGCGACGTGTACCTAGTGGTAAATTTCTTGTGTATGTCGTTCTCTCTACAAAAACGCAAAAACTCCTTTGATATGTATTCTCCTCCTCTGTCGGTTCTGAGGACTTTAATATGAAATCTGCTCTGTTTTTCTACGAGAGCTTTAAAATGGCGAAATTTTTGAAAAACTTCACTCTTATATTTTAAGAAATAAACCCACACTTTTCTTGTGAAATCATCTATGAAGGTCAGCATGTAATTGCTACCCGAAACAGATGCTGTTTGCATCGGCCCACACAAATTTGAGTGGATTATCTCCAAAGGTGCTTTCGCCCTTATGCTTTTCCCTGAAGGAAAATTTTCTCTGTGTTGCTTTCCCAAGATGCAGCCTTAACATAGGCTGTCAAGCTTCTCAATCAATGGCAAACCTCTTACCATTCATTTTCTCTGCAGCAAATTTAATCCCCCGAAATTGAGATGTCCAAATCTCAAGTGCCATAACCAATTTTCATCCTTTGCTTCCTTCTGAAAGGCTTCTTGTGTTACAGATGCTATGCTCTTTCCTTTTCCCTTCAAGTCAATGTTGAGCTTGAGAGGAAACATTCTATTGCTGGTCATTTGAATTTCAGCAATAATTTTCTTACTCGGAGGTATATCTTTAATTGTGCACACATCATCTTTAAAAATTACATTGTAACCTTTATTTATGAGCTACCCAACACTCAAAAGATTGCACTTCAAACCTGGAACATAATACACATCTTGAACAAATTTTTGCTCACCATTTCTTGCACGAATTGTAACTCTGCCTTTCCCTTTGACAGAGATCTTAGTATCATCCCTGTGGTTACTTCAGATTTAACATCTTCATCTAGATTGGAAAACATTTCTATGTTCCCAGTCATGTGATTACTACATCCTGAATCTAAGAACCAAACATCATCTTCTCTGTCTTGTGCTACATTACATGCTAATAGCACATTACTTGGGTTCTTTTCTTCTTTTGCTACATTAGAATTTTGCTTATTCTTCATTTCATTTTGCTTCTTTCTACATTCGTTGGCATAGTGCCCATATTGTTTGCAATAATGACATTGGACATTGGATTTGTCATACCTTTGTCCATGAGCATGTTGGTGTTGATGTCCACCTTGCTGGCTGTTGCATTGGTCATGGCTCTGACTTTGACTGTTGCTCCTTCCATGTGAATGTGAAGGGTTGTTCCTTCCACCTCTGTTCTGGCTTCTGCCTCTTCCTCTTCCTTTTCCTTGACCTCTTTCTCTTCCTGAAGGCATTTGGGTCTTGAAGGCGTGCTCAAGAGATGAGTGTTCATCTCTGCTCAATCTATGTTCATGAGTTATCAGTGAGGCATGAAGTTCATCTACCGTGAACCTTGAGAGATCTTTGGTCTCTTCTATGGTGGTTACAATAACATCAAACTTTGAGGGTAAACATCTGAAAAAAATTTCCACAATCCTTCTCTCTTCAAGAGTTTCTCCATGGGATCTTATCTGATTTACAATCCCAATCATGTGTAAAAAATGTGTCCACATTATCTGACTCTTTCATGCAAAGAGTTTCAAAATCTCTTCTCATTAACTGAAGTTTTGTTGTTTTAACTTTCTCCATACCTTGATAGACTACTTTCAGAGTTTCCCATGCCTCCTTGGATTTCTTAGCTGCTGCTATCCTTGGAAACACACTCTCATTTACTGCCTGATACAAAAGGAAGAGAGCTTTAGCATCTTTCTTTCTATTTCTCTTCAGTAAGTCCTTCTCTGCTTGAGTTAAGGCATTAAAAGCCTGTTCATCAGCTGGTTCAACAAAACCATCTTCTACAAACTCCCATAAGTCTTGTGAGACAAACAGGGCTTTCATGGTAATGGCCCAATAATCATATTTCTTTCCATTAAATTGTGGAAGATGAACATTTCCAATGTTCATTCCTGTACTTGGTCCAGCCATTGCTCTTCAACTGAACACTGAACTTAAACAAACTGTCTTTCCTTTTCTTGAAAGAACAAACTCTTTTAAACAACAAACAACAACTTTTTTATCTTTGAGAAATACCTGATCTTTTGACTTCTGTTGGGCTTTCACACTGCTGGAGAAAACACTGCAACAAATCTTCTTCTTCTTCAGCTTCTTTGAAACATTCAAAGAGCCTGAACTAGCTCTGATACCATGTTGGAATATTGAAAATTCCAAATGGAGAGAGCAAGATTCTCTCCTCTAAACACAGAGAAATTAAAAAAAAATTGACAGCAGACAGAGTTTTTTAATATGAAACAAACTTCTATTTCTTTCAAAAACTGATACAAATTCTTCCTCTTAACAGAGGGATAACAAAGTCAGAACTGCTACATATGCAGTGCCAAAAATAACTCTCTGTTCTTCAAACAGAAATACTCTGTCTCATTAAAAAAAAACAACACTGATGTGTTCTTTTGTTCTTCTCCTCTCTTTCGCGCTGTTGTGCGAAAACTAAAAAAAAATAACATAATACAACATCACAAGCTCTCGGGCCTTTTTGGCTTTTATACACCGCACATAAAAAAAACATTACAACAAACTATATTAAAACTTAAAAATAAAACTATTAAAAAAAATACATAACCCCATCGGGTCCACGCTTTAAACAAACAAGTGCTCAAACAAAAATTTCGATTGTGATTGACCAACCGGATGCGATTGGAAAATATAAATTTGGCTCATAGTGGAATCGGGTCCGAACTTCAGACAAGTGCGATCAGGTCTCATTCAAAAATGTTCCGATTGCGATTACACAACGGACGCGATGGCCCGATATAAAACATGGAAAATAAAACGATCGGGTCTGAAACTTCAATCGAGGCATATTACAAAGGTGTGCGATCACACAGAAAGTTCTGATTGCGATTCAGATCCCGGACGCGATGGACTTATTAACTCCATCATATAACACCATCGGGTCCGCCAATTTCAAATGTGCGATCGGGCCCAACACTTAAGAGCTTCTGATTGCAATTGAGAACCCGAATGCGATTGCCCATTCAACTGTGATATATAACCGGATCGGGTGCAGCCTTTGATTGGAGCACCAAACAAAAAACCTCCGATTGAACCTTGCGATTGCGCTCATGCGATTCCTTTGAAACATCGCCACGTGGTCAAGTGGACCCACGGGCCTCGGTTGTTGGTGGGGGTGATTTATTTATATGTTTCGGTTGTATGGTGTACAACCATTCTGCTTGCGAAACTCTGCCACATCAACAAGACACTCGGTCCTTGCATCATTTATATGTTGCGATTTGCGATTACGATCGCATCGCAGAACTCCCCATCAACAAGACACTTAATAAAAAACTTTGACTGTTTTATTCACTTTGGTTGTTGGATGCTTTAAATGCCCGAAATGATTGTTTTTAATTACTCTGATCCTCCGTATAATAGATCTACGAGGATCTTCATTCCTCTGCAAAAATGACTTCGCCCATATCAAAATTAATTTCATCTGCTACCTGTGGCTGCGGCCCATCACAAACTTAATTCTTCTCCTTACGGTTCTCCATCATTCTTCTTAAATACAGAGTGCTGTGCACTCAAATATTTACTGCTACCTCTGTGTACTCGTTTTCTTCCTGTCCAAAGGCACGGCAGGTGACTTTAATATTTCAACAGTAGGGATGTTAGCAAAATCTGGCCCCGTGGTTCAAAACTGGAACACGATGGTGCTGAAGTGATGAAACGAACGGAAGATGATAGTTCCTCTGTAGCCAAGAGCTACTTTTTCCTCTACTCATGTATGGCTAGAATGCCATCTCTGTGAACGAATTCTTAGGTCACATTAGGAACAAGCCAGTTGTGTGAGTGGTGGCACCACCAAATTGAGCGATGAAACCATGGGTGTATATATTATAAATATTCTTGGAATATTTCCACGTGGATTCTGGTACTGGGTTGGTGTTGTAGTGTTGTTGGCATACTCGTTTGTCTTCAATGTTTGCTTTGGCATCCATGCGATTCGGGAGAGCATGGAAAGAGCAGGGAAAATGCCTTTGTTGCAGAAATTGTCCCTCTATTTTTGGAGTTATTGAAAAGTAACTTTTTATATAAGGTGTGTCTCACCACAATGATTCAAGACATTAAAATCATCATGTTATTAATGTAAATCTGGTTAAACAATTGGATGTTGTGACATTTAGTTGGGCTTGTTTGAGTCTTTGTTGTAATTAGTGATTCCAACAATAGACAAAATTATTTGCAGGGATGGTTAACAACTAGAGATGATGAAAAAATGATAGTAAATATGCAATTGGGATGTGGAGGGAACTCAATCCTCACTCATATTGAAATCGAATTTTGGATATTGTTTAACTTCCCTTCATTTTAGTGTGGCGCAGTGGAAGTGTGGTGAGCTTCCCAATCTGGGCTAGTGTGAGAAGATTAGCATCACAGTAGTTCTTTGATGTTACAACCCAACACCTAGCATGAGGAGGCACGTTTAGAAGCCTCGTCTGTCAGTACCAGAGGTCAATTGACAACAATGGAGTGTTTACTATGGTGCAATGAACATGGATATTTGTTGTGTGATCCGCGTTAGTGTGGTGACATTATTGCAGATCTGACTCATGCGTTGATGCATGCTCTAGAGAAGAGCAGGTGCCTTAGTGGAATATTTATGGCCCTAGGTGGATCGAGAGCCTTTGTGGCTGTGGTGAGCCTTTTTGGTTGTAGTGAGCCTTCGTGGTTGTGGTAAGCCTTTGTGGCTGTGATAAGCCTTGGTGGCTATATCGGGCCTTTGTGGTTGATTTGAGCCTTGGTGGCTCGATTGAGTTCATTGGTCACTACCTTATATCTCCTCGAGGCTGAGCACCTGAGCGGTGGTGGTGAATTGTTGCTCGTCAAAATGTGAACCAACAAGTAGTTCAATGGTGTTGGTGGTGCATGTTCATGATGTAGCATGGAGTGATCAATTGTCAGTGATCTCAAAGGGATTAGATCAAAGACAATGTCCAACGTATGATCTTGGATCTTCCCACAACATCAGTTTGGGCAGTGTTCTGGTGAACTGAAGTTTGGGGTGGTCTGTCCACAACAGTGAATCGCATGGCCCTGTGTGAATGTTTGCAAGCCAGTTATTCTTCATGGATATTGCATTATTTACATGGTTATCGCTTGCTCTTATATTTTCATTTGGTATTGTTTTTGTTTGGTATGGGTAAAGGTGAATAAGTCTTGGAAATTTGTATAAATATTGATATTTACAACATCAATATGATGTCATTTTTTTAGAATTCGCAACTCCAATTGATGACAAGTAAAACATGGAGACGAAGACTAGCATGGCAAAGTATAAAATGAAGATGCAAAACACTGAAAAGTACAAATCCAAAGTAGTGGTGTGTTCCAACATATCAATGATGTGGTCAAAGTTTGTTTATGTTTGTAGAATAAATTGATGGCTATGGTAAGGTATGATTCACATATTTCAATTGGAGAAATATACATGTCATATATTGTTAGTTGTAGTCATTGAAAATGTTTATCTACGTGCTCGAAGACCCAGAGAGGCATGCATACCCCTTTGTTATGTGTCCCCTCTGTTAGATATTTTTAACACCTTAGAAGAGTGTGTCATTATAGATTTGAGACTTATGCAATTGGTATTTTGTGTATAAATGTTTTCGAGGTATATCACATCCATTGTTGATAGAGTCGACATTTCGAACTAGTCCATTGTGGTTCATCTTCAAGAAAATATCCATGAGTAAGTCAGATCTCACAATAAGTTATAAATAGAAGAATGAGAGATATGAATGGAAATGAAATGATAGAAAGGCCAATCAAGAAAGTAAAAAAACATTAATGAAAGATTGACATAAATTAAGAAAATTAATTTAATTTATTTTGAATTAATTTAATTTAATTTATTTTGAATTAACTGAATTTATTTTATTACTAAAATTATTAATTAGTAAAAAAAAAATTTATGCAAAATAATGATTTGTATTCCATTCTTTAATATGATTGAAAAATGAACTAATTTAGATTTAAAAGTTTTTATTTTTAATTAATTTAATTTAATTTATTCATAAAGTTATTAATTGGTAAAGATATTATGCAAATTAAAGATTTGTATTTCATTCTTTGATATGATTCAAAAATGAATTAATTTAAATTTAAATTTTTTAAAATGAAGATGTAATATAAAAGGGTAATGAATTGATAGGAAAAAGTGTTTCTTATTAAAGATTAATTAACTGATTTAAAGAGAAGGATATATAAAGGATAAAAATAATACATAAAAAGGTGAATTTTTGTAATAATTTAAAGGTATTGGAATATCTTTATGATGGTGGATGTTCGTAATAAGGATTAAGGATTAAATGATGATCTAAATATCGTTTAAAGGAAAAGATAATTAAGGTTTATTAAATAGATTTTAATGAGATTATATGCTACATAGATTAATAATAACACAATACCACGACAAAGAGAGAGAAGGAGGGGGAATGATGGAAAAAAGGAGAAGGAAATGGACATCAAGAATAGGAATCAACGTGAGAGATTTTGATAGATTTTAGACACTTTTTAAAAACCCTTGAGACACTTTTTTAAAACATGAGAGATTTTGTTTGTGATGCCTCATATGTAAGGTAGGTGAACTTTTCCCATCATATCACTCATTTCTAGTTTATTTTTAGCATGATTTTCAACATTTTTAAAGGTTTTCATTACTTGGTTTCTTTTGTATCCATTCTTTTCAAATACTCCCATAAGATGGGTTTTCTCTTGTTCAAAGTGATCATGATCTGAGATTTTCACGACTATGGTACCTAATGTGTTGAGAAACCCAAGTTTTTGAGTTGAATGGTGATGGGAGTTGGCATGAAGGTCTTGTTTAGTGTGGGTTTTCTTCTAATAGACTTGGTGAGAAATTGAGCCATCATGGTTTCTGTTGATGAGGATGTTAGGAAATGGAAGGTTGTTATCGTCTTCAACCTCCATGGTAAACTTGAGAGAATCAGAGATACTATTCAAGTTTTTAAAGAAAATGTCCAATTTTTCTTTACTTTGAGGCCAGATGATGAAGATGTCATCAACATATCTTTTCCAAAGTTTTGGTTTTAGAGGGGAGGATTCAATGGTTTTGTCTTCAAAATATTCCATGAAGAGATTAGAAATGATGGGGGATGAAGGAGATCCCATAGCAGCCCCATAGTTTTGTGCATAGATTTCAAATTTGAAACAAAAAAAGGTTTATTTGAGAGAGGTTTATATTAATTTGGTTGTGTGCAGATCAATGATATTGTGAAAAAAAATTCATGGCTTCATCAATGGTAATGTTAGTATAAATATATTTTACATCAAATCTGATAAGGATGTCCTTTTTATCTAAATTTAATTCTTTGATTTCATTGATGAAATGAGAGGAATCCTTGACAAATGATTTAGTGTTACCAACTAAAGGCTTGAGCTTCTTGGCGAGGTGTTTTGCGAGATGGTATGTGGGACCTCCAATGGTGTTGACAATGGGTCTTATTGGGATCCCATATTTGTGAATCTTAGGGGCTCCATAGATATGAGGAATGTAGGGGTAAGTTTATAAAATCTTTTTGATATTGGGTTGATTGCTGGATTTTATTAGGTTTTGAACAATTTTAGAGATTATTTTTATAGGGCTCTTTTTTAACTTAGTGTAACAACCTGAGTTATTGAGGTGGTTCAACATCTTTTCATTAGAATATTTTTTGTTCGTGATGATGGTGGCCCCTCCTTTATCTGCATTTAGGACAACGATATTATAGTTTTAATTTAAGTATTTGAGAGCAATGAATTATTTCTTAGAGTGTGTCATGCAGTATGCATCACTTGGGTGGGACGTATGGGTTTTAGAATCCATGAGGTGAAATTTTATATCTAGGGGGAGTTCATCAAGAGGTTGGATGAACCATGTATGTGAAAGACTTCCTAGTAAACTGGCAGTTGCAGTGATTGGGAACCCATGCATTCTAGTAGATCATTGTTCATTTATATGTAGATTGACAAATACCATACAGGACTAGATGTAGATTTTGCAGATGGATATCAAGACAAGTATTCATTAAGGGGGTGTTTTAGAAAATGTAATTTCTACTTGTCTTAGTTGTGATTCTTGCTATGTAAAGGAGTTTTTTCCTATTATTTAGGAGTTGCTTTCTAGTTTGGTGTGTGCTTGAAATATTCTCTCAGCCAAAATATTACATATCCAGGTGTCCAAGATACTTTCCCTATCTTGAGACAATACTTCTTGTATATATGTGATATCATAATTTATCAATGACAAAGGTTATATTTCCTTATGGAAATTTAGCAATGACTTCTAGGTTGGGTAGATCTATTTTTTAGGTATTTTGATTTGAACTTGTCATGACTCATGTTTGCAAATTTGGTAAGGCCAAGCCAATAGCTCGAGTTCTACTGGTTAACTTCATATATATATCTCATATTGTCTTTGAAAACCTTGTATCTTTGTTGCTTCTTGTCTGCTAATGTGTAGGCCTTGTTGTGCTTCACAAGCCATGATTTATAGAGAATCACAGTTCTGTCCTCACCGAGAATATCTTCAGGGGAGTATTCGAAATTCCTCGCAGATGTCAAGACGATGAGAATCAAGTAGAAAAATAATAATGCAGGGACAAATATGCTACTCATATGAAACTAAAATCAGAAATAGAGAGACTAATAGGAATCAAAATAGGATCTAGTACCGTACTAGTTGAGAAAAAACTTTAAAGAGAAATTCATCATAAAAAAAGAGAGTAAACCGTCATAAAAAATAAGGAATGAAATTAGAATCTTGTTCCATAGTAGTAGAAAAATCCAACTAAATATACATACACTTATTGCATCTAAAGAGGCTCTTTAGTTCCATATTTGTAGAAAAATTCTACTAAATATGCATACACTTTATTGCGATTAAAAATCTCTAGTTCTAATAGTGTAGAGATGTTGTCATGTCTTAACATTTTGACTCCATCAAATTACATCAAGTAAAACATAAGTTTAAAGAAAAAATAAACTAATAAATATAATTAATTTAGGGTTTCTAGATTTTATACTATAGATTTTCAATATAATATTTTTATTTCAAAATGTAATGTAATATTTCTTTATTTTAATAAAATTATTCATTTTTTTATTTTTTATTATTTCACTATGCTATGCTAGACATGTATGATGTAACATAATCTAATGTAATGTAAACATTTTTGAATTGTGCTGACATTGTTACATTTGTAATGCAGCTCCCTCTCAAATGTTGCATCATGTTGCCCATATCACTCCCACTGCTAACTGCTGCATCGCAACTCAGTTGTTGAGAGTTAAGAAAATGAAAACTCGCCCAAAAACTGACATATTGGTCAGTCTAGATACACCTCGATACTGGAACTACCTCTGGTGATAATCTGCACTAACACTCCGATGCCACTCTGATGCTACTACTCTACACTATGTAAGCACTGCGCTACACCTCCATGCACTCTGCCACTACGTTGCTGCTACTTCTGCTTTGCATTGCTTTAGACTTAGACACTCTAGATTTTCCACTGTCACTCCATCATATCTCATAGAAACTAACACTTATCATTCTGCTACTGTGATTAAGGTCTCCCATAGTTGTATGTCATCCAAGAGTTTGGGTACCTCAATGATCCTACCCCACACTACGGTTCAAATAACTACAATTGAATGTCACCCCATGTTTTCTCTCGAGGTACATAAGCACTCATTGCATAATCATAATCATCCTCGTCATATTCCTTCATTGTGGCAGCCTTCGATTCAGATTCTTCTTTTCCCTTTTCCTTCTTAGGGCAATGTGTGGCGAAATTTCACAATTCTTGACACTTGAAGCTTCTAGCCCTTGATAGGTCCTCCTTCTTCCTTCTCTACTTCCCATTCTATCCCTTAGATATGAGAGTCACAGATTTCTCTTCCTCATTCTTGATTTTGATCCCCGTGCTACTGCTTCCGACCTTATTCAACCTTTTTATCTATTCCTGTGGAAGAGCTGCCCAGTTTGGAAGAGCAGCGCTACCCAAAATACCTTGGAAAATTTTCTCCCAGTCTTCAAAGACTACATTTTGGGAAGTCTTGATCATAAGAACATCATCTGGAGTAGCCCCTACAGATGCTAGTTGATCAATATTTCTTGCAACTTGATAAGAAAGGGGTCGATCTCTTCTCCCTTCTGCATCTAAAACACTCTCTGTTGATTTTGCAGCCACATCTTCCACTGGACGGAAGTTCCCTGGTAGATATTGGTCACGGAATTCCACATTTCCCTTGCTGTGTTCTTCTTTGAAATATGTGGGATCACCTGATCCTTGAATTCATCAATGATCAAATGTTTTTCCTTGTCTTGGGACTCCTCATACTTCTTGAGAGGATCAACATCAACAAGAACAACAACTGAATTCAAGACATGATCCTTGATGTGATGTTCATCCAAAACTAACAAGATCTTTTCATTCCATATGAAAAAATTGGATGCCCCATCCAACCTATCCCGATCCCTTAGTCCATACGCGGCCATATTTTCTCAACAAGAGAATGTTGAACTAGTTCTCTTCTTCCTCTTTTATTGCTACCCATAAAAACTTTGATTTGGGTTTCTTGGGTGGTAGAAATCCTCTAATGAACAAGCTCCCTCTGAAAATCAATTTCCTTTATGGAAATCCTTTTGCCATCAAATTTAAAAAAAACTCCTCTCTTATCACTCTTTGTTGTTGATCAACACTAAATCTAGACTTCTCTGCAAGAATTATTCTGAGGAACAATTTCCCTCTACTTTTCCACTGCCCCACTAGAAATTGTTCTCCACCAACATAAACAATTCCCCACCAGAAAATCTGGAATAAAATCAAACTGCACTTCCAACCACGACAATCGGAAAAATTTGAGGGTCAAAACCTCTGTGATGGCACAAAAAACACTAGTTTTCCTCTACTACATCTAAAATGTCACCCTAGCTGGCTAGCGCAAGCTCTACGTGAGCCCCTCTAGTGAATGTATCACCCCTTCCTATGCCTCTTTCTGGTTCAACACTGTCACTTGGACAACTTCCTTCTTGAAATAATTTTTTTTTGTTGTTTTACTGATTCCTTCAACTCTACTTGATTTGTAATAGCTCTGATACCATGTGAAAATTTATGAATCTAAGTTACATAACTCTTACTACAAAAATATGATTTACATTACCTACTTTTTTTCATTAATTTAACAAGTTATTTTCTAAATAAATCAAGAAAATATTAATGTAAATACACTACAACCTACACAACTATACAAATCAAGTACTGAAAAATAAATGAAACATTCAGATAAAGGGCACAATTATTTTTGGAAAATTGTCCCCAGAAAAACCTAATGCAGGAAAAGAGTGCAATAGGTCTAAGGGTTTCTATTATTATGCAGATTTCAAAATAAAATATAGGGTGCCAAATCTAGCTCACCCAACAGAGAAAGTCCTTGCCAGAAGTACCTCTATCCAGAGATAGATATTTCGGCTGATCCAGTAGCTAAATGAAGAATCCCCAAGGTGATTGTGTTTTCCCGAGTGTTGTGATAGATGCAACAAGATTTGCATTGAGACTGCATCACCTCCTCTAGTGACACATGTAACCTCCTCTAGTGGTCGTGTCACCCTGCTCATGAGCCTTCCCGGCTATCAAATCGATCTACTAAATGGCTTCCCAATCTACCTCACAGAAACCCCAGCACAGATGCTCAAGTGACTGTGTCACCTCCTCTGGCTCTACGTCACCCTTTTGCCTCTAAGTGAGTACTTTTGTCTCTACATCACCCTCTCAAGTGATGCATTGTCTCTCTTGGTGCTCATATGCCTATCTGCACTTGTATTCTCAGCCTTGGACTAAATTCTCGCTACCGAACTTCCCGTCATTGCACTAAATTACTCAGATCCGATCTTCATCTAAGAATTGCTCCATTAGAAGAATTCAATCCCTAAATTTAGTTTGTGTGTGTGTTCTCAAGCTAACCCTCAATCTTTCCTCTATACCTTTCCCATTGATGAATCAATAGTCGTGATCGAATCCTTAATCAACAACTAAGATTAAATTAGACTTGATCCTCATCACTTATAGGCTTCTCATCCACATGTTTAAATTATTTCACTTTAATTATTTAAATTCCTAAGTTTTAACTTAGGCTCCATTTAAAATAATTAATTATTTCAATAATTTTTACTCTGTGTGGAATTTCTCCAAAAGATGATGGTTCTTGGAGATCTCATGTGTTCTAGCACCTCCACAAAATTTCGGAGCTAGAGCACATCCGATGCTACCCAAAAAAATCAACATGCAATATATATCAACAACAAAATATATAATCAATGAGGCCCTATATGGCCTCTAGAGTTCAAAATAAAGGCCTACAAGCTATGGGGCCACAAGCCTACTACAAGCCTACATATATGATATTAGTGATAAAAAATATATCACTTCAAAAGTTGAAACTTCTCATCATGATTAAACTCGGTTGAGTCTCAACTCCAAAAATTTGCAACTGCTTGAGTCATGAACTTCTCTATTGTTTCAGTCACTTGAGTCTCAAATTATTGAAGGTATATTGCCATAATATATCCTATTAATTTATTTATTTTTCAACCTGGCTTTACATGACCTCCTATCCTAGCCAAGTGTTGCTTAAACTTGTTAATACCCACTCCATCAAGAGACTTTTGGCAATATTTCGAGATCATTTTTCCATCAATCATATCCTAATCAGTCCATGCAATATCCTTGGATTTTGGAGGCATGATTGATACTACTTGCCTTAATATATCTGTTTTTCCACTACTCCAACAAAAACTCAACACTCTCCAAGCTCCCAATAAAACTAAAAAAAAACTCCAAATGATATGTGTGAGGAAAATGAGGGGGTTGAGCTCCATTTAAAGGCTTCGAGTGGGTGTTTTTGAAGGAAAAAAAACCTTTACTTCCCTCCAAAAAAACCTAGGAAGATTCCAAAAAGGCGTTGTGTGGTTCCTCCGCAACCTTGTCAACGAACCAATTGATTTAGTACAAAACCAACCGATTAGGCTAAAAACCAATCGGTTCCATCCTAAATCGGTCCTTTTGATCTAGTCTATGTGGCTTTTACAGAATATGGCCCTTAAACCAAGTTTTCTGACCGGTTTCACCCAGTTTCCTAATGAACTGGCTAGTTTGACTGATTTCTAGTTCATGTAGGTTAATTTTTAAAACTATGCATCAAATAACATAACATTACAACATACATTTCTTTCCTACGTAGTTGAAGAGTCACAATTTTTTTATTATTATTATCTACTTACATTTTCTTATTACCTCTATGTATGTAACCATAAATAGAAGATTTAGAGTTTCACAAACAATGGGGTGCCTCAATTTGTGCTGACAGTGATTGACACAAAGTCCAGGGACACAAATTATTCCCTTCGGAGCTTCGAGGGACACAAATTGTCAGAGCTTAGAAACATGATTGATGAGTGTATTGTGCCACTAGGGAGACCTACTTCTAGTGCCTAAGATTGTTAATGGATCATGAATGTTAGGCCATATAATTGGCTATTATCTTATAACTTGTTGATTAAGAAAAATTTGCATATAAATTACAAAGTTAATCTATCATGGATGTTATAACAAAAAAAGACAACAAACCTAGGCTCATCACGTGTAATGAGATTTCCATATTAGCTCACTCCAGTATTGACAATGGATTAGTAGATAGCGAAAGATTTTGTGAGTTCGATTGGTGGAAACTGCAAAAGAGAAGAGATAATGGATGCTTTCACTTGCCCTCTCTTGGGGACATCCTTGCAGTGAGAATGAATTCTTATGTGATCGAGAAGTTTCCATGGGAGATTTTTGCATGGAGATGTTCATTGTGTTGTTGTAGTCGATTTTTTTTTTCTTGGTGTTGTTGTTTCTCGTGAAACCAAAGCAGTTACAAAATAGGTGCATATAGATTTTATAGTTTGGAGAGAGTTTCTAGTTTGATAGACGAATGAAATTATCATATGAAATCAGCTCTGTGGTGATTTATTTGTTAGTGCTGATAGGCTGGGATGGCCACATCTTGAGCTCTCTTTGTGGACACCTGAATCTTCAGTGACAAAAAGTCTCCTTATGATTGGTTTTCAAGAGTTCTCCGTATGTTACATCGATTAGGCCATATATCTTATTTAACATGCTCCTATGGTGCAAGTTTCTCAAAGATGATAGAGGGCAGCATGAGTGAAATTATTGATGTTTTTTCAAAAATTTCCTGGTTGTACATTGTGTGTTTGAATTTGGTCAATATTATGATGTAGTATTTATGTTTTTATGCCTTCTTTAGGTTGGTCTTGCAGTTTTTCTCCTCATAAGTGAGGTTTTAGGATTTGGATGATCTATTGGCCCACTTGTTATTTTTGGAGGGTTGAAATTTGAATTGAATGCTAGTGCTATGGGATGTTAGTGTCATTAACGAGAGATATTGATTTATGCCAATGACCTCTAGAATTGCGATTTTGATAGATGTTGTTTTTAATTCTCTTGAAATATGGCATTGGGAGATCGTATAGCGAATCCCTCGACAATTTGAAGGCATTTGTGAAGGGGATTGGTGGTGGTTGTATTTCAAGTGGAAATTTATCCCTATGTTGTCCATTTCCTTTGGACACACTTTTTCAAGGGCTCTTCCAAAGGTGGAGTGGGGGCTCTTCAAAATAGGGTAAAATCTCAGAAAGGGACGTTATCTTTGATTGAAAATATTTTTATGGAATTCATGGATTAGTATATTTCTCTTTAAAAAGAGAGAAGTGTATTGTTTGTCCTGTTTGAAAAATTTATTTTGTCCATGCCACTTTGCCATTTTGGTGGTATATGAGCTCTTTGGTGTGGTTTTCTTATTTGGTTCTAGTTCTCAAGTCCCTTTTTCTAGATGGTCCAATGGATATGGGATTGATAGACTCTATTTTGTGGGACTAAGCCCCAGGGTGGAGGATCGGATTAAGGTTACAGTACTAGAAAAGGAGAATGAAAAATTCTCCTTCAACAAGACTTTTTTGGTACAAGACACTGATAATGTGAATTAGCAAGTGTAGTGGAATTTAGGCCAGAGTGTTCGGCATGAAAGAAATGATAGGGTATTTTAGGAGAACCATAAATATTCTCGTATGAAAAAGGAAAAAAATGGATGAGAAGACACAAGGATTAGTCTCTGGGGCGGATAGGTATTAGCCGAAGGTGGATAGAGTGAAACAAAAATCCTTGGTGGGTAGGTGGATATTCGACGGGATGACTGGTGACCAAATCAAGGGATAGGTTGAGATCTCATGGTTTCTTGTATTGAACTATAGACTAAGGGTGAGAATGCTTCTAGATGGTTGGTTTTACTTCCTCTTTCTTAGTTGTTAAAATATCTAATTACTTCTGCATGGAGAGCTATATAAACTTGGAGAGTCAGTTAACTGAATCAAGTTGAGTCGAGTTGAGTTAAGTTGAGTTAAGTCATATTTTGGGTTAATTCAAAGTAGTGTTTGGATGCTTGTCAAGTTATTTTAGGTGATTCACTAGTTGGAAAAAGCTTAAATACCCCTCATTGGGTTCATTCTAATAATCATTTTTTATCTGATCAGTAAAAGTGCTGGAACTCGTGTTATTGTGTGTGAATTATTGGTGTTATTTTGTGTCTTTCCTCCTCTTCCTTTCCAACATATTGGTATCAGGGTCGAGGAAGGATCACAAAATTTGTGGTTGTTGCAGAGGAAGTAAGAGGAGGGCCAAGAGAAGAAGGATGGCCATTTTTTTCTTTTTAAACTGCATTGCAAAATTATCGCACTGTTAAGGAGTGACATGTGCACAAGTCGTGCAAAATTCGCACTTAGTTTTCACAAAACCTGCAAAAAATTCATGAAACTTCATTTTCGTCGTATTTCGGGTTATTTTCATGGGAAAATTGTCTCGGGGTGTGCAAGCCCCATAGCATATTGAAAAAAAAAACCAAGTCTGCGTCAAGTCAAAAATTTTAAAGTTTGAAGAAGTCAAGTTTGTTTTTTGGAACAATACGTGACATAACAAATTTTGGATCAATACATGTTTATTAAAGTTTTTTTCAAATGGAGGTTTGGATAAATTATGAAATATTTTTTTATATTAAATTATATATATATATATATATATATATATATATATATAAAATAATCAAGGGTTTTATTGAAAGGATTTTGAAAAGTTTTCTTTTTAAAAAGGAAATCTATTGAAAAGGGCTTATAAAGTTCTCTACCGAAAGAGGGTTTTATTATTTGAAGAGTATTTTTTGAAGAAAGATATATTCCTCAAATTTCCATCCCTAGTTTCCACCATTTACAAGGAACGATTATGGTGAATGGGCCATTAAGATGGAAAACACATTGAAGGCTCGTGATGTTTGGTATCATGTCCAGTTTGGGTTTTCAGATCCTCAAAATGAAGCAAAAGAATGAGCTCTCACTAATTGAGAGAAGGAACTATGGAAGAAAAAAAATGCAAAATCATTGCAAATTATCTAGTAAGAAGTGGATGGAGCAGTGTTCCAGAAACTTATGATGACATCTTCAGCAAAGAAAACATGGGAGACCTAAGTTTACAACAAGTTATAAAGGTATGACCAATCCCAATATCGTTAATTTATAGAATACTAGAATAGATTTTGAGATTTTGCAGATGAAGGAGACATAGGACATCAATTCTTTCATGAATCAGGTCATGAATATTGTAAATCAGTTAAGAAATTAGGGTGAAGATATTAAACATCAAAAAGTGGTTGAGAAGGCCCTGATATCTTTGTCTACGAAATTTGACGTTGTGGTAGCAACCATAAAAAAATCCAAGGATTTGGAAACACTAACAATTGATGAGTTAATGGTATCACTTTTATCCCATGAGGCAAGGATAGAAAAAAATAAGAATTCCACTTTTGAAATCTCTCTCAAAATCCAAGTTTATATTTAAAGAGTCAGAGGTCGAGGCAAAAGTAGAGAGATATCCAAGAAGACCATGAACATGAAATTTGAAGCAACAACCGAAGCTTCAATAATAATAAAATAATTGAAAAATCGATGGTGAGATGTTATTATTGCAATAAATTTTGTCGCTATACTTGTGATTGTCTGAAGAGGATAGTTGATCAAGGAAACCAAAGAACTAATTTCACTATAGGTAATACTAATTCGATGTTCCTAGCTTTCCATACCATGAATGAACCTTCTGATAATGAGTGGCTATTAGACAATGGTTGTAGTAACCTTATGACATGAAACAAGAATTTGGTTGAAAATTTGGATCAATCTGTGAAGACAGAGGTAAAGTTGGGGACTGACAAGACTATGGATGTAGATGGAAAAGGAGTGGTAAATATTATGACCAAGCAAGGGGGAGCCGGAGACAATATCAGAGGTATATTATGTCCCTAATCTCAAACTTAATTTAATAAATGTTGGTCAATTCACACAAAATGCATATAGAGTTATGTTTCAAGGAAAAGTGTGTGTTCAATATGACAAGCCACTAAGAAAGTAGTTGATAACAAAGGTGCAGATGTCAAGGAAAAAACTCTTTCTTATAATTACGAATTACAGATATTAGGTCAGTTCATTTACAGTTGCAATTTCTAATGATTATTTGTTATGACACTTTCGGTTTGGACACTTACACTTTTCTGGTTTAATATTGTTGCAACAAGAAAATATGGTCAGAGGATTGCCTCCCATCAAAGAATCTACTAGTACTTGAGAGGGTTCCATATTTGGAAAGTAACATTGTGAAAGTTCTCCAAACGGATTTGCATATAGAGTAAAGAAACATCTTGAGATAGTTCATACAGATTTGTGTGGACATTTGAGGACAGATTCAATTAGTGGAAGTTGTTACTTCCTCATTTTCATTGATGATTATAACAGAAAAACTTGGGTTTACTTCCTTAAGAAGAAGTTTGAAACTTTTGGAAAGTTCAAAGAATTCAAAGCCTTAGCAGAGGACCATGGTGATCATCATATCAAGGTATTGAGGTCAGATCGTGGTGGAGAATATGATTCGAAGAGATTCGATGATTACTACAAAAAATATTGAATCAACGGAAAATTTACAACAAAATGCACACTGCAAAAAAATGGTATAGCCGAGAGAGAAAATAGGATAATTGTGAACATGGCAAGAAGCATGCTAAAAGGAAGAAACTTATCTAATGAGTATTGGGAAAAAATAGTTGTTTCTGTTGTTTGTGTGATTCATAGATCACCTACAAAGAGTGTGATGAACATAGTACTAGAATAACCATGGTCTAGTATGTCTTCCATCTTATCTCATCTCAGAGTGTTTGGATGTGTAGCTTATGCACATGTGCCTAAGGAGCTAAGAGGTAAACTTGATGATACAACTGAAACATTCATATTTATTGGTTACAGTGAGTAGTCAAAATCTTACAAATTGTATAACACTTTCACTAAAGAGATGTTTTGTTCAAAGGAAAAGAGTGATGGAGTGGGACTGCAGAAAAAACAATTGAGGCATAAGAACCATTAATGGAAGAGGATGTAGTAGAGAAGGAGCACCAAGAATTACAATCGAAGACATCAAAAAGGACTATAATATTTTCTAAGAAGCATTGATATTCAAGCAGATCAACAGACCGTAATTCTCTTAGCAGCCAATCAGGTGATGAATCAATTAGTGGTAGGAGAAAGATGAGAATTATAAAAGATATTTATGATGATTTGGATGTTATTTCAAATTTTGCATTGTTTTCATTCCAACCTTCTTATTTTTAAGAAGCAATTAGAGATGAAAATCTGGTGCAAGCCATGGATAAAGAAATTGAAGCTATTGAAAATAATGATACATGGGATTTGCTTGATATTCCAAAGGATAAAATTGTCAATGGTGTAAAATGGTTGTACAAGAAAAATTTGAATGAGAAAGGTGAAATTTACATATTTAAAGAAAGGCTTGTAGAAATGGGATTCTCATAGCAACCGAGAATATATTTTGGAGAAACATTTTCTCCAGTAGCCAAATTGGATATTGTAAGAGCAGTTCTAGCCACAACATTTCAGAAAAGTTGAAAGTATATCATATGGATATGAAATTGAACTTCTTGAATGTGATCCTAAAATAATAAATCTATGTGAACTTCACCCTAGCTGGCTAGCGCAAGCTCTGCGTGATCCCCTCTAGTGAATGTATCACCCCTTCCTATGCCTCTTTCTGGTTCAACACTTTCACTCGGACAACTTCCTTCTTGAAATAATTTTTTTTTGTTGTTTTACTGATTCCTTCAACTCTACTTGATTTGTAATAGCTCTGATACCATGTGAAAATTTATGAATCTAAGTTACATAACTCTTACTACAAAAATATGATTTACATTACCTACTTGTTTTCATTAATTTAACAAGTTATTTTCTAAATAAATCAAGTAAATATTAATGTAAATACACTACAACCTACACAACTATACAAATCAATTACTGAAAAATAAATGAAACATTCAGATAAAGGGCACAATTATTTTTGGAAAATTGTCCCCAGAAAAACCTAATGCAGGAAAACGAGTGCAATAGGTCTAAGGGTTTCTATTATTATGCAGATTTCAAAATAAAATATAGGGTGCCAAATTTGGCTCACCCAAAAGAGAAAGTCCTTACCAGAAGTACCTCTATCCGGAGACAGATATTTCGACTGATCCAACAGCAAAATGAAGAATCCCCAAGGTGAATGTGCTGTCCCGAGTGTTGTGATAGATGCAACAAGATTTTCATTGAGCCTACATCACCTCCTCTAGTGACACATGTAACCTCCTCTAGTGGCCGTGTCACCCTGCTCGTGAGCCTTCCCGGCTATCAAATCGATCTACTAAATGGCTTCCCAATCTACCTCACAGAAACCCCAGCACAGATGCTCAAGTGACTGTGTCACCTCCTCTGGATCTACGTCACCCTTTTGCCTCTAAGTGAGTGATTTTGTCTCTACATCACCCTCTCAAGTCATGCATTGTCTCTCTTGCTGCTGATATGCCTATCTGCACTTGTATTCTCGGCCTTGGACTGAATTCTCGCTACCGAACTCCCCGTCATTGCACTAAATTACTCAGATCCGATCTTCATATGAGAACTGCTCCATCAGAAGAATTCAATCCCTAAATTTAGTTTGTGTGTGTGTTCTCAAGCTGACCCTCAATCTTTCCTCTATAATTTTCCTATTGATGAATCAACGGTCGTGATCAAATCCTTAATCAACAACTAAGATTAAATTAGACTTGATCCTCATCACTTATAGGCTTCTCACCCACATGTTTAAATTATTTCACTTTAATTATTTAAATTCCCTAAGTTTTAACTTAGGCTCCATTTAAAATAATTAGTTATTTGAATAATTTTTACTCTGTGTGGAATTTCTTCAAAATATGACGGTTCTTTGAGATCTCATGTGTTCTAGCACCTCCACAAAATTTCGGAGCTAGAGCACATCCGATGCTACCCAAAAAAATCAACATGCAATAGATATCAACAACAAAATATATAATCAATGAGGCCCTATATGGCCTCTAGATTTCAAAATAAAGGACTACAAGCTATGGGGCCACAAGCCTACTACAAGCCTACATATATAATATTAGTGATCAACAATATATCACTTCAAAAGTTGAAACTTCTCATCATGATTAAACTCAGTTGAGTCTCAACTCCAAAAATTTACAACTGCTTGAGTCATGAACTTCTCTATTGTTTCAGTGACTTGAGTCTCAAATTCTTGAAGGTATATTGCCATAATATATCCTATTACTTTATTTGTTTTTCAACATGGCTTTACATGACCTCCTATCCTAGCCAAGTGTTGCTTAAACTTGTTAATACCCACTCCATCAAGAGAATTTTGGCAATATTTCGAGATCATTTTTCCAACAATCATATCCTAATCATTCCATGCAGTATCCTTGGATTTTGGAGGCATGATTGATACTACTTGCCTTAATATATTTGTTTTTCCACTACTCCAACAAAAACTCAACACTCTCCAAGCTCCCAATAAAACTAAAAAAAAAATCCAAATGATATGTGTGAGGAAAATGAGGGGGTTGAGCTCCATTTAAAGGCTTCGAAAGGGTGTTTTTGAAGGAAAAAAAACCTTTAATTCCCTCCAAAAAAACCTAGGAAGATTCCAAAAAGGTGTTGTGCGGTTCCTCCGCAACCTTGTCAACGAACCAATTGATTTAGTACAAAACCGACCGATTAGGGTAAAAACAAATCGGTTCCATCCTAAATCGGTCCTTTTGATCTAGTCGATGTGGCTTTTGCAGAATATGGCCCTTAAACCAATTTTTCTGACCGGTTTCACCCAGTTTCCTAATGAACTGGCTAGTTTGACTGATTTCTGGTTCATGTAGGTTAATTTTTAAAACTATGCATCAAATAACATAACATTACAACATAAATTTCTTTCCTACGTAGTTGAAGAGTCACAATTTTTTTTTTTTTGATTATCTACTTACATTTTATTATTACCTCTATGTAACTATGTAACCATAAACAGAAGATTTAGAGTTTCACAAACAATGGGGTGCCTCAATTTTTGTTGACAGTGATTGACACAAAGTCTAGGGACACAAATTATTCCCTTCGGAGCTTCGAGGGACACAAATTGTCAGAGCTTAGAAACATGATTGATGAGTGTATTGTGCTACTATGGAGACCTGCTTCTAGTGCCTAATATTGTTAATGGATCATTTATGGTAGGCCATATAATTGGCTATTATCTTATAACTTGTTGATTAAGAAAAATTTTCATATAAATTACAAAGTTAATCTATCATGCATGTTATAACAAAAAAAAACAACAAACCTAGGCTCATCACGTGTAATGAGATTTCCATATTAGCTCACTCCAGTATTGACAATGGATTAGTAGATAGCGAAAGAGTTTGTGAGTTCGATTGGTGGAAACTGCAAAAGAGAAGAGATAATGGATGCTTTCACTTGCCCTCTCTTGGGGACATCCTTGCAATGAGAAGGAATTCTTATGTGATCGAGAAGTTTCCATGGGAGATTTTTGCATGGAGATGTTCATTGTGTTGTTGTAGTCGATGTTTTTTTTTCTTGGTGTTGTTGTTTCTCGTGAAACCAAAGAAGTTACAAAATAGGTGCATATAGCTTTTATAGTTTGGAGAGAGTTTCTAGTTTGATAGGCGAATGAAATTATCATATGAAATCAGCTCTGTGGTGATTTATTTGTTAGTGCTGATAGGCTAGGATGGCCACATATTGAGCTCTCTTTCTGGACACCTGAATCTTCAGTGACAAAAAGTCTCCTTATGATTTTTTTTCAAGAGTTCTCCGTATGTTACGTCGATTAGGCCATATATCTTATATTAACATGCTCCTATGGTGCAAGTTTCTCAAAGATGATAGAGGGAAGCATGAGTGAAATTATTGATATTTTTTCAAAAATTTCCTGGTTGTACATTGTGTGTTTGAATTTGGTCAATATTATGATGTAGTATTTATGTTGTTATGCCTTCTTTAGGTTGGTCTTGCAGTTTTTCTCCTCATAAGTGAGGTTTTAGGATTTGGATGATCTATTGGCCCACTTGTTATTTTTGGAGGGTTCAAATTTGAATTGAATGCTAGTGCTATGGGATGTTAGTGTCATTAACGAGAGATATTGATTTATGCCAATGACCTCTTGAATTGCGATTTTGATAGATGTTGTTTTTACTTCTCTTGAAATATGGAATTGGGAGATCGTATAGCGAATCCCTCGACAATTTGAAGGCATTTGTGAAGGGGATTGGTGGTGGTTGTATTTCAGGTGGAAATTTATCCCTATGTTGTCCATTTCCTTTGGACACACTTTTTCAAGGGCTCTTCCAAAGGTGGAGTGGGGGCTCTTCAAAATAGGGTAAAATCTCAGAAAGGGACATTATCTTTGATTGAAAATATTTTTATGGAATTCATGGATTAGTATATTTCTCTTTAAAAAGAGAGAAATGTATTGTCTGTCCTGTTTGAAAAATTGATTTTGTCCATGCCACTTTTCCATTTCAGTGGTATATGAGCTCTTTGGTGTGGTTTTCTAATTTGTTTCTAGTTCTCAGGTCCCTTTTTCTAGATGGTCCAATGGATATGGGATCGATAGACTCTATTTTGTGGGACTAACCCCCAGGGTGGAGGATCGGATTAAGGTTACAGTACTAGAAAAGGAGAATGCAAAATTCTCCTTCAAAAAGACTTTTTTGGTACAAGACACTAATAATGTGAATTAGCAAGTGTAGTGGAATTTAGGCCAGAGTGTTCAGCATGAAAGAAATGATAGGGTATTTTAGGAGAACCATAAATATTCTCGTATGAAAAAGGAAAAAAATGGATGAGAAGACACAAGGATTAGTCTCTTGGGCGGATAGGTATTAGTCGAAGGTGGATAGAGTGAAACAAAAATCCTTGGTGGGTAGGTGGATATTCGACGGGATGAATGGTGACCAAATCAAGGGATAGGTTGAGATATTAGGGTTTCCTGTATTGAACTATAGAATAAGGGTGAGAATGCTTCTAGATGGTTGGTTTTACTTCCTCTTTCTTAGTTGTTAAAATATCTAATTACTTCCACATGGAGAGCTATATAAACTTGGAGAGTCAGTTAACTGAATCAAGTTGAGTCGAGTTGAGTTAAGTTGAGTTAAGTCATATTTTGGGTAAATTCAAAGTAGTGTGTGCATGCTTGTCAAGTTATTTTAGGTGAGTCACTAGTTGGAAAAAGTTTAAATACCCCTCATTGGGTTCATTCTAATCATCATTTTTTATCTGATCAGTAGAAGTGCTGGAACTCGTGTTATTGTGTGTGAATTATTTGTGTTATTTTGTGTCTTTCCTCCTCTTCATTTCCAACATATTGGTATCAGGGTCGAGGAAGGATCACAACATTTGTGGTTGTTGCAGAGGAAGTAAGAGGAGGGCCAAGAGAAGAAGGATGGCCATTTTTTTCTTTTTAAACTGCATTGCAAAATTATCGCACTGTTAAGGAGTGACATGTGCACAAGTCGTGCAAAATTCGCACTTAGTTTTCACAAAACCTACAAAAAATTCATGAAAATTCATTTTCGTCGTATTTCGGGTTATTTTCATGGGAAAATTGTGTCGGGGTGTGCAAGCCCCATAGCGTATTGAAAAAAAAAACCAAGTCTACGTCAAGTCAAAAATTTTAAAGTTTTAAGAAGTCAAGTTGGTTTTTTGGAACAATACGTGACATAACAAATTTTGGATCAATACATGTTTATTAAAGTTTTTTTCAAATGGAGGTTTGGATAAATTATGAAATATTTTTTTATATTAAATTATATATATATATATTATAAAAAATAATCAAGGGTTTTATTGAAAGGATTTTGAAAATTTTTCTTTTTAAAAAGGAAATCTATTGAAAAGGGCTTATAAAGTTCTCTACCGAAAGAGGGTTTTATTATTTGAAGAGTATTTTTTGAAGAAAGATATCTTCCTCAAATTTCCATCCCTAGTTTCCACCATTTACAAGGAACGATTATGGTGAATGGGCCATTAAGATGGAAAACACATTGAAGGCTCGTGATGTTTGGTATCATGTCCAGTTTGGGTTTTCAGATCCTCAAAATGAAGCAAAAGAATGAGCTCTCACTAATTGAGAGAAGGAACTATGGAAGAAAAAAAATGCAAAATCATTGCAAATTATCTAGTAAGAAGTGGATCGAGTAGTGTTCCAGAAACTTATGATGACATCTTCAGCAAAGAAAACATGGGAGACCTAAGTTTACAACAAGTTATAAAGGTATGACCAATCCCAATATCGTTAATTTATAGAATACTAGAATAGATTTTGAGATTTTGCAGATGAAGGAGACATAGGACATCAATTCTTTCATGAATTGGGTCATGAATATTGTAAATCAGTTAAGAAATTAGGGTGAAGATATTAAACATCAAAAAGTGGTTGAGAAGGCCCTCATATCTTTGTCTACGAAATTTGACGTTGTGGTAGCAACCATAAAAAAATCCAAGGATTTGGAAACGCTAACAATTGATGAGTTAATGGTATCACTTTTATCCCATGAGGCAAGGATAGAAAAAAATAAGGATTCCACTTTTGAAATCTCTCTCAAAATCCAGGTTTCTATTTAAAGAGTCAGAGGTCGAGGCAAAAGTAGAGAGATATCCAAGAAGACCATGAACATGAAATTTGAAGCAACAACCGAAGCTTCAATAATAATAAAATAATTGAAAAATCGATGGTGAGATGTTATTATTGCAATAAATTTTGTCACTATACTTGTGATTGTCTGAAGAGGATAGTTGATCAAGGAAACCAAAGAACTAATTTCACTATAGGTAATACTAATTCGATGTTCCTAGCTTTCCATACCATGAATGAACCTTCTGATAATGAGTGGCTATTAGACAATGGTTGTAGTAACCTTATGACATGAAACAAGAATTTGGTTGAAAATTTGGATCAATCTGTGAAGAAAGAGGTAAAGTTGGGGACTGACAAGACTATGGATGTAGATGGAAAAGGAGTGGTAAATATTATGACCAAGCAAGGGGGAGCCGGAGACAATATCAGAGGTATATTATGTCCCTAATCTCAAACTTAATTTAATAAATGTTGGTCAACTCACAGAAAAGGCATATAGAGTTATGTTTCAAGGAAAAGAGTGTGTTCAATATGAAAAGCCACTAAGAAAGTAGTTGATAACAAAGGTGCAGATGTCAAGGAAAAAACTCTTTCTTATAATTACTAATTACAGATATTAGGTCAGTTCATTTACAGTTGCAATTTCTAATGATTCTTTGTTATGACACTTTCGGTTTGGACACTTACACTTTTCTGGTTTAATATTGTTGCAACAAGAAAATATGGTCAGAGGATTGCCTCCCATCAAAGAATATACTAGTACTTGAGAGGGTTCCATATTTGGAAAGTAACATCGTGAAAGTTCTCCAAAGGGATTTTCATATAGAGTAAAGAAACATCTTGAGATAGTTCATACAGACTTGTGTGGACATTTGAGGACAGATTCAATTAGTGGAAGTTGTTACTTCCTCATTTTCATTGATGATTATAACATAAAAACTTGGGTTTACTTCCTTAAGAAGAAGTTTGAAACTTTTGCAAAGTTCAAAGAATTCAAAGCCTTAGCAGAGGACCATGGTGATCATCATATCAAGGTATTGAGGTCAGATCGTGGTGGAGAATATGATTCGAAGAGATTCGATGATTACTACAACCAATATTGAATCAACGGAAAATTTACAACAAAATACACACTGCAAAAAAATGGTATAGCAGAGAGAAAAAATAGGATAATTGTGAACATGGCAAGAAGCATGCTAAAAGGAAGAAACTTATCTAATGAGTATTGGGAAAAAATAGTTGTTTCTGTTGTTTGTGTGATTCATAGATCGCCTACAAAGAGTGTGATGAACATAGTACTAGAAGAACCATGGTCTGGTATGTCTTCCATCTTATCTCATCTCAGAGTGTTTGGATGTGTAGCTTATGCACATGTGCCTAAGGAGATAAGAGGTAAACTTGATGATACAACTGAAAAATTCATATTTATTGGTTACAGTGAGTAGTCAAAAGCTTACAAATTGTATAACACTTTCACTAAAGAGATGTTGTGTTCAAAGGAAAAGAGTGATGGAGTGGGACTCTAGAAAACAAAATTGATGCATAAGAACCATTAATGGAAGAGGATGTAGTAGAGAAGGAGCACCAAGAATTACAATCGAAGACATCAACAAGGACTAAAATATTTTCTAAGAAGCATTGATATTCAAGCATATCAACAAACCGTAATTCTCCTAGTAGCCAATTAGGCGATGAATCAAATAGTGGTAGGAGAAAGATGAGAATTATAAAAGATATTTATGATGATTTGGATGTTATTTCAAATTTTTCATTGTTTTCATTCCAACCTTCTTATTTTTAAGAAGCAATTAGAGATGAAAATCTGGTGCAAGCCATGGATAAAGAAATTGAAGCTATTGAAAAGAATGATACATGGGATTTGCTTGATATTCCAAAGGATAAAATTGTCAATGGTGTAAAATGGTTGTACAAGAAAAAGTTGAATGAGAAAGGTGAAATTTACATATTTAAAGAAAGGCTTGTAGCAAAAGGATTCTCATAGCAACCGAGAATATATTTTGGAGAAACATTTTCTCCAGTAGCCAAATTGGATATTGTAAGAGCAGTTCTAGCCACAACATTTCAGAAAAGTTGAAAGTATATCATATGGATATGAAATTGAACTTCTTGAATGTGATCCTAAAATAATAAATCTATATGCAGTAGTCTCCAAGTTATGAAGTTGAAGTTAAAGGAGATAAAGTTTACAAGTTGAATAAAGTTATTTATGGAATCAAGCAAGCACCTAAAGCTTGGTATAGTAGAATCAACAACAAAATTATCAGCAATGGATTTTATAGAAGAAGCATTGAGGCTACCTTTTACATAAAGTTAAATGAGCATGGAAAAATTTTAATTGTTTCCTTATATGTTGATGACAACAGGTGATCTTGAGTTAGAGGAATTTAAAGTAACCATGATGAAACAATTTGAGATGATAGATATCAATCTTATGAAATATTTTCTTCGCATAGAAGTTGAGCAATCCGAGAAGGGAATATTTATTTTCCAACATAAATTTTCTAGACATTTGTTGAAAATATTGAGGATGGAAAATTCCAAATCTATGCCTACAACAATTGCAACCGGTACCAAGTTAAGTAAGGACAATGAAGGATCAGTTTTGAATCCAACTTTATTCAAAATATTTTTTGGAAACCCCATGTATCTCATAGCTTCAAGATCGAATATTTTTCAAGGAGTGAGTTTGATTTATGTATTTAAGGAGACTCCAAAAGACACACATTAGAGAGAAGGAAAATGAATTTTGACGTACATAGCATAAACTAGAGATTGTGCCATATAGTATCCAAGTATAAGAAAAAATGGATTTTTTTGGATATATAGATAATGATTTTATAGGTATTTTGGATGCTATGAAGAGAAATTTTGGTTATGTGTTCCATCTTGGTTCATGTGTGATAGCCTGGGCCTCTAAGAAGCAACCTATTGTGACACTTTCACCAGCACAAGTAGAATATGTATAGATGACATCAAAAACATTCCAAAAAATATGGTGAAGAAGAGTATTTTATGGACTCAAGAAGAAACAATAAGGATCAGCAAAATATATCTTGAAAAAAATTTAGTGATTGGAATATCCAAGAATAGTTTGTTTTATCAAAAGAGAAAGCATATTGATACTAGATATCATTTTACTAGAGACATTGTGATAAATGGAGAAGTTCACTTGAAGCCTTGTAAATCTAGTGATCAACTGGATGATAAATTCACTAATCCATTAGCAAAAGATTTTTTTGTGTTTAACAAAAGAAACTTGGTTTTTTTAATCCTAGCTGAAAAATATACCAGCAAACATGTTTTAGTTTTCATGACTCCTGTCTTTGTTTAGTAGTCATAATTAAGGGGAGTGTTAAAATAGCTAATTACTCCTGCATGGAGAGTTATCTAAAATTAGAGTGTCATTTAACTGATTCAAGTTGAGTCAAGTTGAGTCAAGTTGATTTAAGTCATATTTTGGGTAAAGTTGAATTTATTGTGTCTTTCCATGTCAAGTTATTTTAGGTGAGCTCGTAGTAAGAAAATATTACTCACATATGCCAAACTTTCTACAAAATTTTAACAAAAATCATGTCAAAATTTCCTCTACTTTCCGAGTGAATTTGTGGGCTGTAAAGTACTCTTAAACCAAAGGCCATTAAAGACTGAATGGAATATTCCAAATTCATTTTCTTCGGATATTAAAAAAACACACACTTTCCAATAAAAGTCATTGACATACAAACAAAATGCTGGTGACAAAACATGCAAAAAAATTTGAACCAAAATACGAGCGAAAAAACATTTGAAAGAGTTGAAGCAATGTAGTTGTGAATTGAGGGGTGTCGAGAGTTCATTCACTACAAGAAAAAAGGACATTGGTGAGGGTCATGGTTGTGACGGACCTTTAAGGTTTGTCATCAATGTCACATATGGTGACGGTCCTTAAAAAAGTGTTGTTGTAAGTGTATATAGTGATGGTCCTTTAAGGTCCGTCACCAAATCCTTTTTCAATGACACTTTTGGTGAGCGTCATTAAAGGCCCATCACTAATTCTCTCTTTGGTGACACTTCTAGTGACGAACTTTTAATGACCCTCACCGATGCTCTTTTTGTTACTTTCGGTGATGATCAAAAAATGTTCGTCATCATTGATCAGTCCAATGAGTTTTTGATGTCGTTATGTGCTTGTTAATATATTTTTTGTTAAAATATAATGATTTAATACCATTATTGTGGAGTCTTTTTTATAATATGTCCAAGGCCATAGTGGTTAGAGTCAGTAAATGTTTTAAGAAGTAATTTCCCTCAAGTAAGCACTAGTCGAATAGAATTTTACTATGAGTCAACACATGATTCATATATATTAAGTTTATTATATAGAAAATTACCTTTAGATAAATTCCCAGTGTGTGTAGGAAATATATTATTTAATACATAATCAAGCTCTATCAATTCTATTTATGAGAAAGACCTAACACTCCTCAACAATTCGGGCACACCTTAATTAAATTAATTCTTTGGCACACACTAACATTTCTTAGCACCTCGCATGTCTTGGAACATATTTGTACCTAGAACATATTTTCATGACAATGACGCCCAAGCCCATGGTGGCATGTGCTAGCACAACATAGAACTCTCCTAGCATGTGTTGGCATGCATGTAATCCCTAGTATGCCCTGGAACACCTTGGCTGAATGCATTAACATACATTAACACTTGGCACACAATGGCACTTGGCATGTATTGGAACCTATTATTAGTGTGGCTAGCATTCCCCTTTTGAGAAAGATAAATTCCCGAATTATTAACTCTCTTATTGGTTCTTCCTTTTTTTTCCTTGAAACTTCTTGACACGTATTGACATACCCTAGCACCCTACACATCCTTAGCACCTGCCATGTATTGGCATATCTTGGCACTATTTGGCACATATAATTATCAAAGCCTGGAACTCTCGAGCACAATTTGATACTTATTGACATGCCTTGATATTCCCTAGCGTGCCTTACCAATCCTTAACATACTTTTTCACTCCCTCCTTGGGATGAAAACTAGCACTCATTAAAACTATTCCCTATAAAACGTTCCTCATATTCATTAAATTACATGAATTTTTACCTAGTGCTCCCTTAATGTTTTTTCCTAGTACTCCTTAACACTCCTCAACATGCATTAGCACTCTCTAAAACACCTTACAACTCTTCAACATGCCCTTCCACTTCATAGCATGCATAACACTATGGGACACATATTAACACTTGGCACATGTTGGTGCTTGGAAATTCTTAGCTTGTATGGAATATGTTGCATGCCTTGGTATGATTTGGCATGGTTTAATATTAAATTTATTTGAGATCAACTATTGGAAAGTAGATGAGAAGCAACAAAGGAAGACTGGGCACTTAGAATGCACTAAGACTTTGCACTTGACACCTATTGGTGCCTAGTTTTGGTGTGCCTAGCATGCCCCTCTTGGAAAAGGTAAATTGATGACTTATTAACCCTCTTATGTGTTCATTTCCTTGTATTTTAACTTGTTTCTACCTTTTTTTTCCTTCATAGTCCCTAGCACGCATTGACACACCCTTGCACATCTTGGCATGCCTTATCACTTGGCACATCTTAGCATGTTTGACATGCATTTGCACTATATGACACATCTTAGCATTCCCTAGTACGCCTTAGCACTCATGTCCTCACAACTAGCCTTTACAAGTTTTTACGACTTGGAAACCCAATCAATTCCTTGGCTACTGCAGTTCATGTGACAATATTGGCTTGCTTCAACCACAAAAACTTGACCAATTGCACCTACTACAAGTATATTTTGCCTTGTTCACCTAAGAACTCCATATAACTCATCTTATGCCACTCATGTCCAAGCTCAACGTGTCCCAATTAACTTGTTACCAAGACAAGGATCACATGATCTAGCCATAGCCATAAATAAACTAAGAAACATAGCTTACATAGAAAATATTTCACATATATGTCCAGTTCATATAAACACTAGAACATTAACTAGGATTTTGCAAGAACCACAAGATGCACAAGGCACACAAGATATAAGCTGACACAAGTCAAGTGCCCAAAAACTTGTACACAACAATGTACAATATGAAATTATCTAGAATAGTTTAAAAAATGAGCATGTAGCCAAAGTGTGCCACATCTCATAGAAAAAAAAAGCTAAAGGAAAAACAATGGTGTGCCTAGCACAAAGTGATCTCCCTTTGTCTAAAACTGTTATGTCGAGTCCTATATAACAACCGTAGGCTTTCCTCCTGTAAATCCTATTTTGAACTTCTTCTAACAAACTTTTTCCTTAGCACACTTGCATTTGCTAACATCCCTGGCACATGCTCTTATTCGTTCCATTCCATGCATTTTGACCTAGTTGATATGCCCTGACACTCCCTAACACTCTTCAGCATGCATTGACATTGTCTGACATGTTTTATCATGCCTTTTCATTCCTATTGTGCATGACCTTACCCTCCCTAGCTATCATTCCCTCACAACTACCCTTACTTAACTTAAAACTTGGGAACCCAACCAAGCCCTCACTTGACTACAAGAGCTTGACCAAGTTACGGTTACTAAAACTAGACGATGTTGTTAAATTTTGTAGCTTGGGAGGTACTCCACAAGCCTAGTGAGATGGGTTTGTGTGATTTTGGTCACAAAATGCTTTGTGGGAAAAGAAGCCAAGCAAAGGGATTTTGGACCCAAGATGGGGTTTAAAATCTAAAAAAATTTGAAAAGTAAAATGAATATTTCCTAAGGTCTAAGTGGATAAAATCCGTAAGTTCTAGAGGGTTCCTAAGTGGTCTAGGAAAAACTATTTAAGGAGGCCTTAGGATGAAGGAAATAACATCAAGTGAGAAGGAGCTCATTTGATCAAGGGGGCGAAGAGAGATTTAGTCCTAAAGTAGGTTGAGTAAGAGGGCTGAGTAAGGGTTGCTAAAGGGAGGAAATGATCATCCTCCAAGAGCAAGATCATCATGTGAGGGTTCACAAGAATGTTGCATACCTTAGTGGTCGGCTTGATCTAGGAAGTAGGATGGCATATTGTTGTTTCTCTTATGGCATATCAAGCTTAAGAGAGGTTGCTCATGAGAATATGGGCATGTGATTTCAATGGTGTCTTTGTGTGAAGGCCACATCAAATTATGAAATGTTGAAATTTGCAACAAGAAACATTGAAATTGGAAACCAGAAAGGACAAAAAAAAATGCACCCATGCTGGTGATGAATTTTGATGCACCAAGAGTGAGTAATGTGGGGCTTCTAATTTATTTTCCCTTAAATAAATTGGACAATAAATGTAACTTCATCTCATAACAACTTCTATCAGTTAACTAAGTCATGATGACCGAGTTAGCTCAAGAAATTCAAGTTGAGGGTATAAGATGAGGCATGTAGAGGGATTAATGTAATATTTTTGGGGTCTAGTTACAGTTGATGTGTTAGTGGGGTGCATGTGTGAATTAGTTAACTCAATTAAATGATTTAAAATAAGTTTAAATAGTTCTAACTAAGTGATGATCTAGTGAGAGGTCAGCTAGTGAATTAAATTATATTTAATTCACAATGAGTGATAAATCAGATAACTAATGATTCACTATTAATAGTTGCATGCATATTAGTTCCGAGGAAGACCCAGTTGAGACAGAGGTTAAAGGGAACATAACTATTAGTTGTATTTATGAAAAATTTCCCATGTGAAATTATAAAGCCATTGGGATGCCACGACAGATTGCACGATCAAGGAGGATTGATTTTCCTAATTAATAGGGAGCTAATTCCCTAGGAATTTCATGAGAAAGGCATGTTGAAGGAAGGCTGAGAATTGGCTAAGTACTAGACCGAGTTTGCCTAGATAAGCGGGAGACAATTGGCAAAGTGCTGGAGAATCTCATGAGAGATTAAGCACTGTATTGTTTTGTGATTCCTTGACTTAATAAACAATAGAGATAGAGAATTTTTGAGCAGTTTCTTTCCCCAGATACAGCTTGTGTTGTGCGATTGATAATTTATTTCTCTTACTTATATGTGATTGTGCGATCATGTTTTGTTTTCAAAAATTGTAGGAAGGATTCTGTATCTTGTTTTAGTACATTACAAGATCAGATTGAATCTCGTTGGTTGGGCTTTCCACATGGTATCAGAGCAGGAATTTTTTGGGCGGCAAGTTTGTAGAGAATATCTGAAGATTTTGGCTTAAATTTAAAAAAAAAAAGCTTATTTGGATTCCTTGCATAAAACTACCCAAATAGAAAATCAATTCGAAGCTCAGATGAGGGAGATATTGTCGATTTAAAATCAACTCTTTTTTAGAAACTTTTGTAATGATGGGAAAATTACAATGTGTGTGAGTCAATAACCTATATGCACTTGAGGTACCATTTGCATGCAAATATTTGAGGAGCAAAGCAGGGGTTAGAGACTTGGTTGTTGAGAGGGAGTACAAATTACCTCTCAACATGCAGCCTTAGAAGTAGTCTCAGAAGGTTGTGGAGTAGCCACAATTAGATAAGTAGAGAGGAGACCGAGTGGAAGTGTCCCCTCAAGCAGAGACCTCCATGAGGGGGAAATTTCAAGCCAGATGAGCAGACGGAGCACATGCAGCCATACCTCGAGCTAAAAGGTGGGGTGATGTGTAGACATAATCCGAAGATAAGAAATTTGGGAAAGGTCCATTGATATGGTGTGTCTCATGGAATATTGAACTTAGTTACGAGGAGTCCATAGTACAACAGTAGTAGGAAGGATCATCTAGATTGATGCAGTCAAAATTTAGGAAGACATAAATTAGAGTGACAGATGTCAGATACTGGAGCGTATATCAGAGTTGGCAAAAATGCAAAGGGCATGAATGCAGAAGTCAGTAGCAGTGCAGAGAGTCCATTAGACTAGTGTAGTAGCTAGAAAAATTTAGAAGATTATGATTACAAATGCATTATATTGATTTAGTTTTTCAGAGGCTATTCAGTTTCAGGATTTGCGGGTGCAAACAACACTAGATAAGTGTTGCATGCAAAATTCCAAAGGTACTAGATCATGATAGATTGAATTACTTTCTTGTTGAGAGGGAGCTTTGAAATTTGCAACAAGAAATAGTGAAATTGGCAACCAAAAAGGAAAAAAATAAAATGCACCCACACTCGTGAGGAATTTTAATCTACCAGGAGTGAGGAATGTGAGGCGTCTAATTTATTTTTCCCTTAAATAAATTGGACAATAAATTGTAATTTCATCTCATAACAACTTGTGTCGGTTAACTAAGTCATGATGACTGAGTTAGCTCAAGAAATTTGAGTTGAAGTGATCGAGGTGGATATTGGTGGCCACCCACATATTCCACTTGGGCCCTCACCATTATCTCTTTCAGTTTTTCAGTTTCTTTAATTATAGCACAGTTTACAATTTTTGTCAGTTTTTCGAGTCTTGAACTTCTGAAGCCATTTTGAGGCCCAAAACGACATTTTTTAGGCATGAAAGGTTTGGTGATCTCATAAAAATTGTGTTAGTAGTTGTAGTCATCAGAGAGATATTTCTAACAGGGTATCATGCGCATCAAACATAGATCATAGGACCAAGTTACGACCCTGGGAAGTTGGTTGCCCAACTACCCCCAACAAGGCCCATAAAATCTTGGTTTTACATCTCCTCGGGTTAGGGTTTTATCTTATTTTTCAATAATAAAAAGGGCCTTGAGCCTTATTGTAACACAATTAAGAGGCATGTAGTTGCCACATCTCTTCTCAGAGATAAGATACCATCACCCGAGCTAGTTTGTTTTCCATTATGTCTGTAAGCATTTTTCAATATTTGATATTAATGAAATGAAGTGTTATTCCTACTACATCTCTGTCTTTATGTTTATTTCTGTATTTTATTGCGTTCCTGCATATGTTCATATCACGAGGGTCTAAGATAAGGCATGTAGAGGGATTTTAATATTTTGGGGGTCGAGTTGCATTTGATGCATTAGTGGAGTGTAGGTGTGAATTAGTTAACGCAATTAATTGAGTTAAAATCAGTTTAAATAGTTCTAGCTAAGGGATGAGCTAGTAAGAGGTCCACTGAATTAAATTATATTTAATTCAAAATGAGTGATCAATCCAATAACTAATAATTCACTATTAATAGTTGCATGCATGTCAGTTCCGAGGAAGACCTAGTTGAGACAGAGGTTAAAGGGAACATAACTATTAGTTTATATATTTATACAAAATTTCCCATGTGCAGTTATAAAGTCATTGGGATGCCATGATGGATTTCACAATCAAGGAAGACTAATTTTTAATAGGGAGATAATTCCCTAGGAATTGTGTGAGCAAGGCAGACTGAAGGAAGGTTGAGAATTGGCTAAGTACTAGACCGATTTTGCCTAGATCAGTAGGAGACAATTGGCAGAGTGCTGGAGAATCTCATGAGAGATTAAGCATTATATTGTTTCATGATTCCTTGACTTAATACACAATAGAGATAAAGGGGTTTTGAGCAGTTTCTTTCCCCAGATACATCTTGTGTTGTGCGATTGATAATTTCTTTCTCTTACTTATATGTGATTGTGCGATCATGTTATGTTTCCGCAAATTGTAGGAAGGATTCACTATCTTGTTTTAGTACATTACAATATGAGATTAAATATCGTTGGTTAGCTTTTCTACATGAAATAGAAGAGAGGGTTGATACGATCTTGTCTTGTAGGCTGCAAGGTCTGTGATAAAGACCAACATAAATGGAGGAGCGCTTGCACTGTAATTTAGAGCCAGAACAAAAGTAGACACAAGCGTAGAATTGACTGAGATAACCCTAGTTTTAGGGTCGACATTGAGATTTGAAGTTCATGTCAAGATTCAATCAAATAAATTCCCTGAATCCATGGATCCATATGAGCTAGGTCGAGTGCCTCATGGAGGCAAGAGTTGTGGTCTTTTCTATGGGTGGATAGGGTTTGTTCTACAACAATTAGAAGCACATAAGTATAATGCCCTAGTTAGGACAGTTTCTTAGCATGTTTAGTTCATAAGGTATGCCCTTAAGACTGTGAAAAAATTGCGTAGAAGAAGAGTGTTTGTGACCCTTAGAGCGAGGTTTATTTCTGAAATATAGACCGCATATCTGGAAGATGGTTTGCATATTCAATATGTGTGGAGATAACAGATCCAAAGGAGGGTGCAACTTGAGAAGAAGATTGAACATGCAGAAGAAATGTGCCATATGAAGAATGGATTGACATGTAGAGGAGTTGATTTTGGTGGACTATCCATAGAGTTTTAGACAGAGATCTGAAGCAACTTATATAAAATTAGTCAATGCATTATTAGTGGCTGATTTATGACCCTAGTTTAGTCATCTATAGATTGTTAGAAGGATAATAAGAGGAGTAGTTCAGATTTGTTCATAGATTGGACAACAAAGATCAAATTATCGATACACAAGAACAACGATTTTGAGAGGACTCAAACCATTGTTAGGTGGAAGATTTTAAGATCCCTAGATGAAGACAATATTGGGGGCCCTAGATCAGTAAAAATAATTAACTGTGGTTAGGCAGATTGATGGTAGTCCAAATACAGTTGGGCGGTTGTTAGGTGATTGTCAAGAAAGAGCCCTAAAGCTTGTACTTGTGAAGGACAACAAGATTGGTAGAAGGGAAGGTGTATAGGGCCTAAGGATGTGCAGGCTTTGAAGGACTAAAGTTGCAGTTAAGTGGGCCAACCAACTAGCCATAGTTCACTATATTGTAGAGGATTAATTCAGTGAGAAGAAGGGAAACCTCCATAGCCCTAGACTTCTCATCTTGGAGCTATAGTATGGAAAAAGTGAGCATACCAAAGAGTTTTTCACTAAAGGAGTTGTGAATAACTTTTTACCACTCAAACTAGTAGTGGAAGTAAAGAGGGTTCCTAATAGGGCAACTTTTAGGACAAGGGAAACGGTGGAGGCTTAGCCCATTGTCACCACAACTAAGGCTCCTTGCTCTTCACGGACTTTCACATATGGGAGGATTCTCGGTAGTTTAGGAATTCACTTGTATAGTATAGGTCAATGAATAGGTGGGAAGTGACCCTAGAAACCCTTCCCCTAAGATAGAATAAAGAGTGGGACTTGCTTGCCTTTTCAGCAAGGAACTTGATATTATAGGGAGAGAGGAGGTAGATTGAAGGGTTGAGGGAGAAGAATAAGACTTATGAAGGAAGTTCTAAATCCCTAAAATCCTTTTGGAACTTGGATTCCCAAATGGTCCTTAATGAAAGGCCTTTGACACCAAATGGGACCACACAGGGCCAAGCGGACCCAACCTAACTTCGGGGATGAAATTTAGCAGCCAATGATGTTCCTATCATGGAAAATGTGAGGGGAAAGGATTAGGAAATATTTTTTACTTCGATGGGTCAAATAGATCCTGCTAGGTTCTAGCCTTGGGAAAACCTACGCAAAACTTGATCCTAGAGCTAGGGCTTGAGGTATCTGGAGATTCCACCATCAGAATTGGTCCAAATTATAAGGAGAGTGAGGGGACCCACCAACGTAGTTTCCTCTAGGAAATCAAAGTTTTCCTATGGCTATATTCATGGGAAATTGATGCCCTAGGTGACCTAATGGGGCTAGAACTAAGGTAAAATGTAAAATTATGAAAAAAGGGGGGGAAATCATCACCCTTTTTGAGGGAATAGTGCCTAATTCACTTGGGTATAGGGACTTAGGGATGATAATGAACAAGAATTTGGTTTCTTGATTAAGGAGGCCCATAAAGTCAACTTCGTCCAATGTTAGAGGAAAAACAAGAGTGACCTTCAAGCATTTATACTTCATACAAATGGTACAATATCATTGAGATAAAATGATCTATAGTAAATTTAATTCATCTAACATTGGCCCATACATTAAATAAGCTAAATAGACACATAATTCCACATTTCCATCATGCAACAATTAGCCCTAGTTATAACGAAAATCAATAGTATGCAACAACAAGAAGAATAAAATTAAATTTTCACTCACAATGTTAGAGAGTATATCCAACTAGCTTCACATTTTAAAAAAAAAAGCTCCAAGATAAAATTAACCCAAATCCATACATCAAGATGCATCCATCATCCAAAATAGTCCTCCAAGGAAAAATGGGAAGTTCTCTAAATATAGAGAGATCCCAAGTCAAGTGATGATACAAATGAATGCAACTAACTCCTATTTATACATTTATTAGGAGTTGATAGAATTAGCTTATGGGCCTACATTAGCCCCTAAAAATAAAATAATATGCAAGTAACCCTAAATTTTGGTGACAATCCCACCAAACTTCTCATACATGGAATAATAAGGCTCATAAGAGGTCATTTGATGTCCTAGGGCTTTCTAGGAGGCATAATAGGGTTCATGAGTGCCATAATGATGCATGGGACCCATCAAAAGTGTTGGACAAGGAGATGGCCCCTTGTTCTCCAAACATTAAACCTGTGGTGCTCTCATTAAACCTGTGGACTGAAAGGGTTGTGTGTGGCCACCATCAGCAAGTAGGTCAAGTGTTGTCTTGTTCGGGACTGAATATGTTCAAGAGAAGATATGGAGAGGAACTTGAGATGGTAGATCAACAAATACCAAGGACAAGAATAATATTTCTCTTGCAAATAAGGCCAAGGGAAAGATGGGAAAAGGGAAGACCGAGTCTAGTCAGAAGGGAGAGAAAAAGAAGAAAGATATAAGTAAGATCATGTGCTTTCATTTCCATGAGTTTGGACACTGTGCTACTAAGTTTCCTAATTAGAATAAGAGGTCTAGTAAGAATCATGCGGTTGCATCAATTGAGGTAGATGGGTTTGCTTCTCAGTTTGAGAAATATTTATCATTTATAACTTGCATGGAAAGCTTTGTAGGGAGAAACACATGGTGTATTGATTATGGAGCCTCCTTCCACATGAATTGGAACAAGAGGTATTTCAGCGAGTTAGAGGAGAATAACATGGAGGTTCATATTGAGCTAGAAGATAATGGAAAGTACACGGCCATGGGGGTTGGTTCCGTCATCTTTGGGAGGGAATCTAGAATCTCTCTCCATCTTAGAGATGTTCTTTATGTTCCAAGACTGAAGAAGAACCTTGTTTCAGTAGCAACCCTTTAAGACAAGGGATATGAATTCATCTTAAACATAGGTAAGGCATACCTAAAGCACTTAACTTCTGGATTAGTGAAGCAGATAGGTGTGAGGGCGAGGAACATGTACAAGTTGCAGGTAGAGAGTTGCGTAGCCTTGAGCAACAAGACAGGTGGTGAGAAGAGTAGAGATGTTGGAGAAATTTGGCATAAGTTCATGGGATACTTGCATAATGAGGTGCTAAAGATTCTTCAACAAATAAACACGGGATTACCAGTGTCTAGTTTTGACTAGCATGATGTCTGCAAGGGGTACACACATGGAAAGTATGCCAAGACTAATTTTCAAGGTTGAGACAACAGATCCAAATAGATTTTGGAGCTAGTGCATTCAGATGTATGCAGGCCCTTCTTATGAGACATCGGTATTATGTTACTTTCATTGATGATTATTCTTGAAAAACTTGGATATTTTTTATGAAGAATAAAGATGAGGTCATAACCAAGTTCATGGAGTTTAAGGCCTTGGTAGAAAACTAGATAGAGAAGAATATCGAGGCAATGAGGAGTGACAATGGTGAATAATATTCCTATAATGCCTTCAAGGTTTTTTGTGTGAAGGAGAGAATTAGGAGAGAGCTTATAACACCTCATAACCCTAAGAATAATGGGTTGGATGAGAGGAAGAACCGTAGTATTGTTGGAGCGACCAAGGCCATGTTGCATGATTAGGTATTTCCTATGTTCTTCTGGGTAGAGGCATGCAACACTAGAATATTTCTACAAAATAAGAGTCCATAAAAGGTTCTTGTATGAGTTACACTAGATGAGGCTTTCACAGGAAAGAAGCCTGAAGTTTCAAACCTATGTATATTTGGCACACAATTTTATTGCCATGTGTCCAAAGATAGCAGGAAGAAGTTGGAGCCCACGACAAAAAATGGTATTTTTGTGGGATACAATGAGACAAGTCATGCATACAAGGTGTATTTGCTAGGACTCAAGAAGACTTTTCTGAGAAGAGATGTGATGTTTCAGGAGTCCAGAGCTCTAAGGGAGTCCTTAGAGTGAGAGTAGGTTGGATTACCTGAGATGGAGGAGCTACTCACTCCTAATCAGGAGCCTTAGCTAGGATCATAGGAGAAGAGACCACGAAAAGAGTAGAATCCTAACACTGGAAGGAAGAAAGCTAAGTGGGTCACGAAGTTGGTTCAGGAGGCTGAGGAGTAGAGGGAAGATCCTAGAACCATGTTCAAGTAGAGTGAGTAGCCACAAAGGTACATTGAATATATGTAATTGACGATAAGAGTGGTGTACATTGGGCCTTCTAGTTATAAGGAAGTAGCTTCTAAGCAAGTTTGGAAGGATTCCATAGTGGAGTAAAATTCATCCATCATGAAGAACACTATCTAAGAGATTGTGCCACGACCTAAGGTAAAATTAGTTGTAGGATCACACTGGTGTACAAGGTGAAGCATGGAGCAGATGGGAGTGTGGAGAAGTACAAGGCCATGTTTGCAGTTAAGGTCTTCTCACAGATTGAGGGCATAGATTACGAGGATACCTTTTCCCCAATAGCATTTTATTCATCCAACAGGACTATTCCAGCACTTGCAACATATATGGGGTGGAATATCCACAAGATGGATGTGGAGATATCATTCCTCAACGAAGTGGTTGAGGAGGAGCTTTATATGGAGAAACTAGAGGGATTTTAGTAGTTTGACAGAGACACACATGTGTGTAGGATGAAGAGAGCTGTTTATGGGCTCAAGCAGGCTCCAAGAGCATGATACACTCATATTGATAGCTACATTTGAGGATTAGGCTTCACTAAGAGTGAGGCATATGCCAACTTGTATCGCATCATGGTTGGAGGGCTTCCACTCATTCTAGTGCTCTATATTGACGACCTTATATTGACTGAAGTGGAAACCTTGATCCGATTGCAAGGAGAACCTTGCAAGGGAGTTTGAGATGAAGGATATGCGTCTTATGCATTATTTCCTTGCATTGGAGGTTTGGTAAGGTGATGGTGATATCTTCACGGGACAATGGAAGTACACTATAAAATATCCTCTAGATATTTCATATGCAGGATTGCAGACCCATGACCACACATAAAGTCACAAAATAGAGGAAGGTGGATGCTAGTAGAGCAGAGTGAGCAGAAGTTATAGTACAAAGACAACTCATTGTGTCATTGATGTACTTGGTCAATACATGCCTTGATATTTGTTTTGCAGCCAACCAAATGAGTCATTTCATAATGGAACCAACCAAAGTTCACTGGGTTGCTGTGAAAAATGTTTTGAGGTATCTTAGAGGCACAATAGATTACAGATTGCGGTATAAACATTTTGATGGAGAGATGCTTGAGGGCTTCACATATGTAAATTGGGTAGGATGCTCCATAAATATAAGAGTAATTTAGGTGGCATCTTTAGAAATTGGGACAATAGGTGTTTCCAGGGGCTTGTCTAGCGCTAGGAAATAAGAGACTACAACACAAAGAAATATGGATTGAGTCGAGTTATTACAGGGAGGTTTCGAGCTAAGTATTAGTAGAGAGAACAACCTTATACTCTATTGGAACACTTTTCCTTGTAAAGTATTCTATTTGTTTAATTTCTGCCAATAAAATCTACAACAAGTAGAGGGTTTTCCCAGTTATGTTCCCTATAAAATAATTGTGTTATTATGTGTGATTTTGTTTTTTTTCCGTTGCTTATCTATCATAGAGAAATCTTGTGTCTTGGTGTAACAAAATTACTTTCAGATTTGTTCATTCAAGCAGTTGTAGGATTTCAAGGAATTTTTACACCCCTTAACTTCTAGAACCCCTAAGCCTTTCTCCCAAAGCATAGGTGCTCCAACGCTAATCTTCTTGGTCATATTAAGTTTTTGTTCACTAACCGCTCCAAATAGTGACAAGGTCCTCAAATTTGATCCACATTTTATGGACAATCAAAATTCCCCCAAATATCCTCCATGTATTTTCTTTCAAAGGGTGATAAGGGTATTAGGGGCCCCATTATCACAACCCATAAGCCCTTAACCCATTGGATGGTTTTCAAGGCTTTCTTAATGTTGTTTTATGTATTGCATGGAATTATTTTTATGTGATATAGGTTGTATTGCATAAAACAAATCGTGTGATATTATATAGGCCATGAAATTTTGAAGGGACATGTGGTAAATCCTCATTGGAATATCATGAGTTGGGAAATCTTTGTCCTGTGACATGTGTCACATTGTCATATCATTGAAAACTTTCAGGAGGACATGTGGCATGCTTTAATTGGTTGTTGCGCCTCTTGTAAACTTTGAGGTTAACACATGTCACACATTGGTTGGTTGTTGCATGTCTATAGTCTTTGTAGATGTGATAAACATGAGGAAAGGGGGTTTCCAAAAAATAAAATAGTTTCATCATGCAATGAAGAAAGAGAGAAAGAAAAATAAAGGAAAAGATAAGCGATAGAGGAAGAAAAGAGCAAGGAAGAAGAGGTGGGGGACATAGAAAACACACGGAAAAGTATGATGCGTACAAAGAAAAGTTGTGTGATGTGCTATTGTATAGGATAAAATTTTCCTCTATGTGACGTATTACATAGATAAAGTATTACATAGATAAAATGTTCATGTGCATTGTGTCGCATGGTTTAAAAATCTTGGCACGATGAGAAGATTGGTGAGAATGTGATAGAATTGTGGAGTAGTAGCATTATAACCCAATAAGAAGTTAAGCAAAGATGAATGTATTAACAAGTGCAAACCCAAGGGTGAATCATACTAGTTGTGACATGGCATAATAAAGATGACTGGTGAGCTTGTTGCCACATCACCATTGTGATCGTTGACATGGTTGAGGAAAATAGAACTTGAAGAAATATTTGGAAGGTCATATCTTTCTACGAATGTCTCATAACTAAGCCATATTATAATGGCTGGAAAGTTCTTATTGAGACCCTATAATAGTACATATAGAGGAAAATAGATTAACTCACCTCCTTAATACCACTTAGGGGGGTTGTGTACATGATAAGAGAAGATGATTTTTCCTATAATATTAAGAAAGCAAAAAACCCAATAAGTGGTTAAGCAAAGATGAATGTCTCAACAAGTGTGAACACAAGCGTGAATTATTCTAGTTGTGACATGGCATAAAAAGGATGTTGGGTGAACTTGCTGCCACATCACTAGTATGATTGCTAGCGTGGTTGAAAACAAGAGAACTTGAAGAAATTTTTAGGTGGTCATATCTTTCTATGCATGACCCATAATTAAGCAAGAATACAATGGTTGGAAAGTTCTTGTTGAGAAGAACACATATACAAGCTCAAAAGAGACCATATAATAGTACTTAAAGAGGAAAAAATACATTAAATCATCTCCTTAATGCCACTTAGTGGGGTGGGTGATAAGAGAAGATGAATTTCCCTATCATATTTTAAGCAAAGACCAATTCTTGGATTTGGTTCTCAAGGGTCACATCAATTTCTTTGAAGAAATTATTCCTTCAAATTGGGATAGATATTGGAGTCCTTCCAAAATAATTAGATGTATAGACAACATAAGGACTAAAAATATACATGAAATCACTTTCACTTTTTCTATGATGAAATAATTTTTTCATTACTTTTGAAAGTTTCTGTTGAAAGAGTCCCAAGATGATTTGAGTAGACTTAAATAAATTTCTCACAATATTATTGTATTTATCAAAATGTAACATCTAACTTAAAACCTAAACTTTATTCATTAAAAATGATTTCATCTTCCTTAAGATAAAGGGTTTTTTGAGATCTTCAAAAATAAATATAAATTCAACTAAATTAAAAAAAAAAAAAATTAAAAAATTAAAAAAAAAAAAATCACTTCGCTCTTTTAAAATATTCCATGCTAAATCACACTTCAAGGGAGTGATTGCTAATTTGATTATTATCTTTCATCCCAATTGAAACATCCGAAAAAGTTTTGAATTTAAATATTGTATCCTTTATAGGAATGTATAACCCATTCCATTTGAAGTATTATCCACACTTCGAGGGAGTGATTGCTAATTTGATTATTATCTTTCATCCCAATTGAAACATCCGAAAAAGTTTTGAATTTAAATATTGTATCCTTTATATGAATGTATAACCCATTCCATTTGAAGTATTATCTATTAATGGTAGTTGAGTTTTGAATCCATTTTCCCACGTAAATTTTTCTAGATACCGACTTTTGAGTTTTGAATCCATTATCCCACGTAAACATTTCTATATACTGACTTTTTCTCAATAGAAGGAGATATTTTAATATTATGTATTATATATCTCCAGTTCCGCCAGCCGTGGAGAAATTTCACTCTTTAATGAAATTGATCTTCGATCTTGATGCTACGGATAGTTACAGTTACAGGTACCCCTATGATCCTCCCCCTGCTAGAAACCTCATCTGGTATCGCCAAGCTGGTGTTCAACCAATCTACTAAAACCTTTGCGATAGAAATGCACTAGTGGATATTTTAATATTATGTAATCTATTGTCAGCTCGTCCCATCCGTGGTATAGAATAGCGCGTCCGTCCCATCCGCGGTATAGAATAGCGCGTCTGTCCCATCCCCGGTTCCTTGCTGCCCACAGTTTTAAGCATTGAAAATAGTCAATTCAAACCACGGTTCAAGCCGGTTCAAGGGTTTGCACAAGGAAAGGCTAGTCGAAGGCTCGAAAGATGGAAGGCTGATCATCCTGAAGATGCTTGAAAACAATGGCTGGATCGATTTCTTCAAAGCTTCAGGTGGCCCAGAGATTATTTGAGAAGGTAAATATATTCATATATCTTGACTCTTTCCACAATTTTTGTAATTCCTTTTCTCATTTCTCAATCCAGATCGCATGCATTCATCAAATTTTCCACATAGATCTACTTAATTCCTCACATATTCTGATTGTTTATCTCAAACAAACCGTATGTGGAAAATGCCAGAATGTTAAATCAAATTTATGTTATTTAACAAAACCCAATGTGATCATGAAGATCATACTTCAAACCATTATGGAAAGGAAACCCATTATACTCAGGAGAACATGCTCATCTAGAAACCCTTTCTTTTTTCAAAGGGCGGGGACTATTTCTAACTGAGACTCACATGTTGGTATTTTGTCTTGTTGACCAGCATCGAACTCCCTTCCGAAATATCCTCGGTCCTATGTCCCTGCCCACAATGAATCCCCTCATCGGTGTCTCGAGTTCCCCCACTCGGGCCCTACCTGTCTCCATCCTAGTTGAGAATGGTTTATTATAATATTATTGCAGAGGTCATAAGAAAGTATTATGTAATTCGAAGGTTGAATGCACATTTGAAAGAAAACCTCTGGATGTTTGGCAATTTTCTGCCCTGCAGACTGTCACTTCATTACCTGTGATATCTTAAAGAAATTGTGAAATTATACATATTGACCATTGGAGCTCTCCTGGTAACATTACCCAATGAGATTTGAAATCAACCCTTTTGGATGTTCGGTGTTTTTCTGTTCTTCTAACCCTTGCTACATTAGGTTGGGTGAATTCTGTGAAAATTATTGATAAGATTTCAATTCCATTTCAGTAAATTGTGTAAATATACAGATTGACTAGCAAGGTTTGGAATCACTTGGAAATAAAGAAAATCCTCAATTCAATGAAATTGACATTGGCTTTGGCAAGCTGAATGGAATTTCTTCTTTGCAAGATCAATTAAATAAGAAGTCACAGGAGACCCCTAAACTTTCCAATAAATCACACATAAAAAAATATTCGTGGTGAAAAAAATTCACGGACCTGACATCTCCATGGCCTTAATAAATCCACTTCAAGTTCAATTTCCTTGCAGTCTGAGGAAACATAGGTGCTTGGGAGATCATTTCCTAAGGTTGCTATGCCATTGCAGCTTTTGGGAAATGATTTCCGGACAAAACTTTTAGCTTCCTCTGAGCTTACTAGTCATGGAAATAGTTTGAGAAACTCTAATAATGCTGGAAATGGAAATGTTACAGGTAAGACTCCTTTCTTTGCAGGTAAATATGCATAACAAAATGGGGTTTCAAATACCAAAATATTAGCATCTGTTGCTTCTAAGCATGCTCCACCCATTTCATATAATTCAAAGCTTTCACAGAGTGCTTGTCATTTAAATGGATTTCACTATTCTTTTCAAGTAGTTATCAACTCTGGCAATAACCTCAGCACCATCCATAAAATGAGATTGTTCGATTCATTAGATTTTTTGGTTAAGGAAGATCTTTGAAGTTTGTTATAAATATTAGTGTTCTTGCAAACCTAGCAGATTACAGATCTACTTAATGAACTCACAACTAGTTTATTAACATTAAATTAGACAGAAACAAAAATATAACCAAACTCACAAAAAAATGACAGATTCTGCCCCTTAAAAATAACCATAAGGCCTTCCTTTTTTGTAGCTCCCTGACCCCAAGGGTTTAATTGAAAAACACATAGTTCCTTTAAATATTTGTAGGTTGAGGCAACCATTTCAAGCCCTTAAACTTCAACATAATCCAATATTTGCAATTATTTATAGTAATAAGTCCAAAGAGGGAGAATACTTGATCGATTCCAACCTTGTAAATGAAAAAAATTGCCTCTTCATTGGTTGGACTATCCACCGCTAGTTGAAGAAGTATATGTGCCTTGAATCAAAGACGATATCTTAACACGATTTATTGACACTTGAACATAATTTCCATGGATCCCATGGAAAACATATGGAGAGACTCTTTGAATCTTAGGAAGCATTTTCTCATACTCTACTTAATCTATAGGTGGTATTGGTAGGGCTTCAAATTTTCCATTTACTTGGAAATATCACCCAGAAATTCAATCATTAAAGAATCAATCCTATGCTAAATCACACCTACCTTCTCATTTTTAAGATCTTCATGAGCTTTCACCTATGACGATTAAATTCAGTGCCCTTTAACACCTCGAATGGTGGAGGAATAGAAGGCATTGCAATAAGAGGTAAACTCCATTTCCCTTCACCTTTGTCAAGGCCTCTATAGACACCTGCAATCTATACCTCTCCTTCGACACAACATGAAAGTTTGTTTTTTCCACTTCCTTTACACAGGCTTTAGGGCATCCTCATAGGAAGAGCTCATTATTGAAATATTACGACAAAAAAATGGGGCACAACATCTACTTATAGGGTTTCGAGGGAGGGGTGTTGGAAAATAACCATCTTATCCCCCATAGCCCTTAAGACCTTCTCTGCACATAAAAGTGGCAGATTGATAACAAGACTCAAAGATGGATCTTAAAATTCAAGAACAAACCCAAATAGATAGAATCATACCATGGATTAAGCATGGGCATTGAGTTTTGGTAAAATCAAGGACCTCCTTTCAAGATCATGACCTTGTTTTTAGCATTCTAAAATAGAAGGCTTAAAACCAACATTAAAAAGGGGAGATTTGCACCTTAGAATTTGCAACGTTTTCTCAAGACCAATGTATCTAATGGACTAGCTTGGATATGTTAGGTCTTGGATTTCTAGAGTACCCAATTAATTCTTTTGAGGCCAACTCCCTAGCTCCAGCTAAAATTTATTCCTATTGAAGATGCAACTTGAAAAATCCTACTAATAGGATACATTTTTCCTTCCTTTTGATTGGCTTACAACAAACCTCAGTGCCTCTCCTTTCTTATCTTCCTCTTACATTCTCCAAAAAAAAAAAGCATTAATCTTATATCATAATAACTTTATATAGGTAAGCATTGCAATCAGGCTCCTCAACTCATGGGGTACCTTTACACCTAAACCCATGCAAGTGGACCTAAGTCCATGTTACAACCCATCACACTCTAAGATGGTTCTAATTGTCTCCTCAAAACCAAGGCATAACACACCTTACAATGAAAAATGGTTAAATCCATCTCAAAATTGTGGGTTTTTTCCTTCATGGAACACATTCTAGCCAATTCTCATCAAACAAAATGCACTAACAGCACTAACACATATCAAAATCCCAAGATACTCGTAATGCACCTTCAACTTTGGATTTCCCAAAATAGTAATATCCTATTCCAATATGGCCTATTTGTTAGATTTTTGTAATTTTCTCCTTACCATATCCTTTCACCCCACTGAATCCCTTACAAATATACTCCAATGGTCACCTTCCAAGTTCCAACAACTCCTTTTGCAACACGACAAAACCACCTATATATGTTGCAACAACCTTGCTAATTTCTTTAGTGGTTTGCACATATATTTCACATTTATTCTTCTTCTTTCAAAGTGATAGTGCCAAGGAGAGGCTATCAACTTCGATCAAGGAATGTTCACTTAGTAACATTAACAAGTTTCCTTTGTTCAGCTCGTCAAAAGTATTAATATTTCTTCATAACTTCTCATGGTGCTTAACTTGCTTGTCTACACCTCTAAGTGAGACTACAACATCCCAACCTCTCTAACTATTCCTCCTTTTCAACCCTTGTTAGAGTCTTCTTAGATGTGCACTCATGCCTCAAGAAGAACACTAGCATCCTAAATCTGCATGCTCATTCCATCTTTTAATGTCCTGTTGAAACCACATTGTCACACTTCTTAAAATGAAATGTTCACATCTTATTGAAAAGCACCTACTTTGCTTATGACAACCTAATCTACGTGAGTGACTTAGAGAGGACCCCATTTTCTCAAGATGAAAACATAGGGTCTTACAACATGGGAATTGTCATGTAACTCTTACTTAAGAGATAGTCTATACACATTCAGATGCACATGTGATTAACATAGATGGAGGCATGACGTGCAGTAAACAATGAGGAATGCCTTTGCCTGTGATGGTAACTTAATTCAAGATGCGGACCTTCATATACACCTTGATGTCCACATGCATGGTTGTGGAACACAAGTGTTTTCCCAACTAATTAGGACTTCCTCTTGATGCCTTGAACTTCATAATGATCTTTTGGCTTGACTAATGAACCACTCCATAAGACGATAAATTACTCATTACATAATAATATGATTTCTATCATATGTAAATACTAAAAATCTCGGTCCATTTTTAGGAATTTTAGTACTAGAGCAGTGGTTTACAAATTTGTGAGCCTTAAAAGGGAATGTTGAAACTTGAAACTACTTTATCCATACAAATTCCTGACCCTTATTCTTGACCTTGGTAATGGGATTAGCTATCATGGCAAAGTTGAAAATATGTTAAGGATACAACCCTTTTGGTCCCAGCCATAATCTTCTTCTAACCCAAGCCATTAATGAGGTGAAGCAACTTGTAATTGATACATTAATGGTATTGGAGCTAGGTTGTTTTTACTTCATTTTATAACTCCACAATATTTCCTGGCTGATTTATTTTATGTATTGTACAAAAGAGCTTCTACACCTTTGCAATATCTATCATCTGAATATTGAGATGGGAATTTTTCATACTCAATAGGTCACTCACAACACCCAGGTGATTGATCTTGGCTATAGCCACACAATATCATCTCACTGGCCTCATTCTCTTGAGTGATTAGATATCTTTCATTTTGTTAGCCACCTATAATATTTTTTGTTATACCCAAAGGTGGCTAAGTATGTTTTGAGCCTTCAAAGAACAAATTTCATCACTAAAAATTGTTGCCTTCTGAAGACTCCTTGAAAGGCCTTCTGCCTTTTGTCCAAAATCCTCATTGATGTTCCCATCTCATACTCTGAAATTTCTGCTGAAATACAAAGAAGAAACTGCTGCAAAGCCATCCCTTTTCCCTTTCTCCCACTCAAAATTAACCTTCTTTTCCTTTCCCTTTTTCCATATTTTTCCTCTATTATTCTTCTTTTCCTTTCTTCCTTTCATAAATCACCCTTCCCATGGTTAAAAACTCACTTTTTAACCCTTTCGGCACCCTCTATTTCCATTAAAAAAACCTTGTGAATATTTCATTTCCGCCCCTTTTTCCTTTGTAAACCCAAAAACCCACTTTCCGAAGTTTTAAGTTAAAAACTTAAAATCACGTGTTTAAATAAATGGGTTAATCAAAAAGACCGATTGCGCAATCGCGATCGAAGAATTTAAATGGGTTGATCAAAAATACCAGGCCCGAATGTTTCGATTACGGTTGGCCCTAGTTATATAGAGCCCGGGCCCATGACACTCCATACACCCAGTGGCCCCGCAATCGGGCGCCATCGTATCATGTATATATTCCGCCCATTTCACTCAGAACCTTGCTTTTTATTGAAATTTTTGGGTTTCTTATGAAGTACAAGGGTCCCGTCGGTGCAAGAGAACAAAGGATCTAGGCCGTCGATCTGATCTGCAGATCGAACGGTTATCGCCCAATCGAAATGTTCCAATTGGAATGTTTCGATCGGAATGTTTCAATCGCAATGTTTCCAATCGCATACTTTATATCTGTTCCCCTGATCGGCCATCCCCCAATTCACTCTCTGCCGTCGATATGATCTGCAGATCGACGGACAGCGCTTAATCGCCTTCTCCCCTCCCGATTGCGCAATCGCATCGGAGTTTTATTTTCAATCGCGTCCCCTTTTTCGCCACCTCCGATTGAGACCCTCTGATTAGATCTGGACCGTCCACGTGTCCAGATCGGACGGTCCAAAACTCCTCCTCCTTATTCATCTCCCCGCTCTCCTTTTCGCCTTTCTATGCAGATCTCCACCGTTGGTTGTTTTCATCCGACGGCTTCGCTCCTCCCCTGCCATCTGAAGCAGTTTTAACCTATTTCCGCAGGATTTCTTAACTATTTTTGTGTTTTGCAGGTGTTTTAATGGTTTTCCCTTGTATAATGAAAGAAATCTAAGGGTTTGAAAAGACGTTTCCTGCGCCTTCGAGCTGTTAAAAAGAACCATCCGTGGGGTTTCGCTCCATTGTTTTCTCAATGCTTCATGGGCATTGATGCCTTTAAAAAGCCCAGTGCGGCCTGCACATCGACAAGACACTGTTTTAATTCAAAAACAGTTAAAGAGTATCAGTTTGAAGACAGAACACAGCAGATGAAGATTGAAGACGGTTTTCATGGGGATTACGGCTAAGACCGTTATCATAAGCCTAATCCCCAACTCAAAACACAGTTTAAAGGAAAATCATAAATGTTTTGATGGCACAAAAGTTTTCCACCGCTTCAACTGAGGCGAATTGATTCCTCAGCTACTACAAAGAGCCACATGTTTCCTCAAACCTTTCAAACAGAGGCTGAAGTTATTGATTCAGGGAATATCTGCCTCCAACGCTACCAAGAAGTTAATTCTGCCAAAGGAGTGTAATAGAAAATAGCTGCAGAGTTGCTTCGGACAGAACATAGAGCCTCAAAGTCAAATAAAGCTCCCACCGAGATTTGATATTAATTGTAAAACATTAATACAGTGATCCACCTGTACACTTCTCCATCGAACCCCTCAAGAGACCGAGAAGTCATTTAATCTGTATTAATGGTTCACGAGATATTTTTGTTAGTTCTCACCTCCTCATCTACCTATAAGTACTTCTGCATAAGATGAGAAGTTTGGTCGCTGTTTGATCACAAGTTGTAATATCGAAACTCTCTTAAATAAATATACAAGTCTGTTGAAGTTGAAATTAATTGGAAGTCTTGGATGTCTTGATGATGCCGTTGCATGTCTGTTCCTGAGAAAGGCTCTATCATTTGATCTATGAGCTTGGTTGTTGGTGAAGTGCTCTGAACTGTTAAATGTTTTTTTCTTGTTTTCATTATGTTCCATAATTTCTTACTACAGTAGGCTGAAAGTTTTAGGCTAAGAAATGACTCCTGGAAGCACCTTAGACCTGTTCACCCTTCACTGTTTTATGTTTTCTTCTGTTGAAGTATTTTAGAGGCTTTAAAACTTCTCTTTAGTCTTCATGCTCGTTTATTTCCTTGATAGCTCAAATAGTTGGTTTCAGCATGTTATGGTTCTCCCTGCTTGTCTGCCATCACTTGAAAGCCGTTATTGAAGTTTCCCTTCGAAGTACCATTGTCTTAAGTTAACCAAAGAGGTCGGTTTTGATCTTACCCTTTGCCCCTGCTTAAACAGTTGTTTTGAAGGTCTTTATAGTTGCAAACACAGATGTTATTTAGGTGTTTCCTCTTCTATGAATGCAACTATCAGTGAATCTTTTATGTTTTCTAAATCCTTTAAAATAAGATCTTTGAGGAAATAGGGTGTTCCCCGAATCTTAGATTTCATTTTAGAAGTTGTCTTGAAATCATTATTTTCTTAAAGAATGTTTGTAGAATTTATGGTTAGCCCCGTCTATCAAATATCTCTTTATTGATAAGTCATGTTTCTCAAGTTCCCTTTGTTGAGAATTAAATTTCTTTTTCCAAATCATTAATGTCCATCTCATTCCAAAACAAAAGATCCTGTGGCCAAGTTAGATTTGCCCTTTGATATCCCATATCCCTTGAAGAGTTTGTCATGATCTTATTTTGACTCCATTGCCCAATGAACCGGATATTTCCTCTTTCTGTCTATCTTTCCTAGACCTTTCATATTCTGCTGTATCAACTCAACCCAACCAAACAAACATTTGCATGTAATAACTAGTCTAAAATCCATAACCAAAGCAAACAAGATAAACCTTTGCAAACAAATATTTGAGAGATCCCTCTCTGAGAACAGGAGGACTAGATCCTGGAACTCTAAAGATTGGTTCTGATGTTGCCTTGTCTTTTGATTGGCCAAACTGTCAAAACACGGGATACCAACATAATGGCGATCACGGTGGGACATGCTGAGAATTAGAGGTTTGCGAAACCTTTCCTTCAGTTTTAGGTCCAGTATAACATAAGTAACTTTCTTCAAGCACTTCCTAACATAATGGAAATCATGATAGGACTCTTTGAATCAGTGACAAACTAAGTAACCCTTAGGATTCCTTTAAATCCTTATCAAACCTTGAAGGAACTAGTTACCAAGCCATAAGAGCAACTCTGTTTGTTTGAACACCTTAGCTAAGTGCAAAATCAGACTTAGGACACTCTCTTAACCTATAAAAACAAAATAAACTCAGAAAAACCCAAAATATTTCAAGTTTGGCTTCATAATAAACGTGGTGGTGGACCATAAAACCTTTTACCTCCTTACGAGCTAAAAAGCTTCCACCTGGCGACTCCATAATCCTGAGCAGATCTTGAAGACTCTACTGGAAAGAACCCTTACCATTATACAGTTTCCTAATCCAGTTAGAGGATTGTAAGATCAAAATTTGTGTAAACAGATCAGTTAACCTCTCAAAGATTGTCATACTTGGTTGAACTTTTCTTGTCATTTGGGTCTCAAATTACGGCATAGTGGCTTCTAGGAAGATTTATACTAGAGCCCATCCTGACCCCGATCCACCTGAGATAGTTGATGACCCAGAAAGTATCCTTTGGAAGTCTCCTAAGGTTAAATTTTCAACTGTTTTTAGATCACCCTTGAGAGCTAATTCAGTTCCTGAAAATCTTTTAGCTCTACCACAATCACAACTTGACTTAGTAAACCCATTTAGAACTAGGTCATTTGATGATATAATTCAGATAGATCCTGAGTTTTCAATTTCATCCCCGGAAACAAGTGAATATCCTGATAGAGAATCAACACCTCCTGATCCACATTTTATTTTTAACCTAGGTGTCTCTCATCCAAAATCAGCTCAGCAATCTGCTGCTGTTCCATCCACTTCTGTACACCATTCATCCACTGTTCAAACCACTCCACTCCATCCAAATCCCCCTCTTGTAAATCCCCCCTTGTTAATCCACCCCCACCACATATCATGGCAGCATGGCACGCTCCCTTAGCCCTTAATATACCACTAGTTAATCTTCCACAGGACTATCAGTCCAAAATTCCATTATATGATAGTAATAATGCTACAACTGCATCACAACATGTGGATAAGATGAATGACTATTTTGATCGAAATGAAATCGATGATGATTCTATCAAACTCAGACTGTTTGCTCAGAGCTTAGGGGGAGAAGTAAGAAAATGGTTTAAAGGTTTAGCCCCCCGTAGTATAAATGACCTCCAAGGCTTCCATAAAACATTCTTAAACAAGTGGGAAGTGAGAAAAAATCCTCTCCAAGTCCTTGCTAATTATAACAATCTCCATAGGAACACTGGGGAAAGTGTACAAGCTTATTGTACCAGATTTAACAGCGTGTATAATGCACTTTCCCCTGAACTAAAACCTCCTGAGGGCTCAGCTTTAAACAAATTTCCTGAAGGGTTTGACCCAGACATGACATATTCACTCAGAGAAAGAGTTTTTGCAACTTTGGAAGATATGCAAAGAGGTTCCCTTTCTGTGGAAGTAAACTTAATAGAAAAGAGAGCAAGAATGAAAATTGAGAAAAGAGTATCTTTCAGAGAGGAATCCCCTCCCTCTACTTCAGGCTCAAAAATGGAGAGAATGTTGGAAGAAATGATGAAAGAGATGAGCATAATTAAGAAAGCACAAGCAAATCAAAGCCAGACTGCACTTCAAAACAATCAAAACAGAGATAGAAATCAGAATTATAGAAAAGATAACAATCAGGATAAGCAAAAAGAAAGTGACCAACAAATCAGACCTCCCTTTCAACAGAACTATGTAGATCAATATGAGGAAGACAGGGAGTTGGAAAGATTGGAAGAATCACATGTAAACTTGATTGGATCAGACAGTGGGGATGAGGTTTTCCTCACCGAGGAAGAACAAGGTTTCTTCTCAAATGATCAGAATACAAACACTTATGAAGATTCTGATGACTATAGATTGGGTTTTGAAAATGCAATCATGGAGGTGCACAAACAGTATGATCTTAGGAGCAAGGGAGGTGTAGATAATTCAAAAGATAAGAATACTAGCATTGCTATCAAGAAGAACATGGAAAACCAGTCCAAAAATACAGCATAAAAAACCAACATTTCGGCCAAGAAAATAGACTCAAATAAAGACAAGGGAATCCAGCCAAATGTTGAAAAAAGTACCCCTAGCACTTCAGCTAGTAGTCCCAATAAAACCATCCCAATTACCATTCCAAACCAGGTTCAGCAAAGTAAAATTGCTGAAAGGAATTTAATTGAAAAAACAGATGTAAATATCAGCAAATCAATTATTCCTTTCAGCCTTGAGGGGGGGATTGCCAAGATTAAGATTACCATCCCCCTAGCTGAACTAGTAACCCAAGATGTGTACAAAAACCAAGTTTTAAAAGCTTTAAACTTAGGAAGTGATACTGACACCTTAAACTTGACAGACGACAAACCTAAGCTGTTGTTTGGCCCAGAAGTTGAAGGAAAATATCAAGAAGGACCAGTCCCTCCCTTCTATGTCAGTTTGAGCATACACGATAAAATTCTACACAATGCCGTGTTAGATTCCGGAGCTTCACACAATCTAATGCCCAAAGTAGTAATGGAAAGCTTAGGCTTAGAAATCACTAAACCGTACAAATATTTGTATTCCTTTGACTCAAGTAGAGTCAAATGTTTGGGTTTAATCAAAGATTTATGTGTTAACTTAGCTCAGATCCCTGCCAAGAATCTAGTGATGGACATCGTGGTAGCTGACATTCCCCCTAAGTGTGGCATGCTTTTATCAAGATCATGGGGAGCCAAACTTCAGGGAAGCCTTCAAATGGACATGTCTTATGCCACCATCCCTGTTTTCAACCAAAATAGAAGACTATACAGGGAAACCCACATGAAGTATATGGTGAGTAACATGGACAAACCAAACAACACTCCAATCTATTCTATTCAATCAAGTTTAGATTCATTTATCTTGTATAACGAAGATGAAATCACTCAACCATGTAAAGAAAATATAAACCCACCAAATTTCACCTCGAATAAACTTCAAAACGTTGACGATCAACAGCGACAAGAAAATGAGAATGAGTCAAATATACTTTGGACAATAAATTTCGATGGATCCTATAATAAAACTAGTGCAGGGGCAGGTGTCTGGATTCAAAACACAAATCAGAGTTTTTCATACAAATTAGACTTCCCATGCACTAACAATATTGCTGAGTATGAAGCACTTCTCCTAGCCTTACAACTGCTTAACGAATTAGAAGCCCAAAAGATATCCATTTTAGGGGATTCTGAGCTTATCATCAAACAAATCAAAGGAGAATACTCAGCCAAGAATCCAAAGCTTAGGGAATATCGAAATGTTGCCCTTGACCTGTTAAAAACTTTCGAAAAATATGAACTCATTTTTATCCCTAGAGCACAGAATCATCTAGCAAATGAACTTGCCTTCACTGCCAGTAATTGCCAAGTACCTGAGATAAATGAACAACTCAGTATAAAGGTGAAACACAGACCTGATATGCCTGATAATGAAGATCAATGGAAAGTATTCGAATCTGACAAACACATAGGTGATTTCTTAAAATCAGAAAATGATTTCAGCATACCAACACCAGAAGCTAGCCATGAAGAAAACTGCTTGTATATTGAACAAATCCCAGAGGCTGAAATGACATATCCTGCTGATATAAATCATTGCGAAAATCCTTTTGAAGCAGAGGTAGTGAACAATGAAGACCGAGAAGACTTGGAAGTCTTACAATGCAAAAATGATAAAATTCCAAGAGGCCTCACACCTTTAGAACACCTGTTTGATCTCAACGATGTAGCCAAAGAACCCAGAATGGAGCCTGTGGAGACAAATGTAGAAGAACACAACATAGGCAGTCTTGCAGAACCCAAGATGATCAAGCTATCCAGCACTCTCCCAGCCCACATAAAATCAAAGTACATAAAGCTTTTTAAATAATTTAAGGATGTGTTTGCTTGGGAATACAAAGACTTGAAATCATATGATACTAGCATCATCCAGCATAAAATCCCCTTGAAGGAAAATCAAAAGATTTTTAAAAAAAAACTAAGGAGAATAAATCCCCTTTTATTACCTTCGGTTAAGGCAGAAATTGAGAAAATGTACAACGTTGGGATCATAGTACCCATTAGATTTTCGAAATGGGTATCAAACTTAGTTTCTGTTAGAAAGAAAACTGGGGAGATCAGGCTTTGTATTGACTTCAGAAATTTAAACAGAGCCTCTTTAAAAGACAACTACCCTTTACCTAAGATGGACCATATACTTCAAAGGGTAGTTGGATCAAGAAGAATATCCCTATTAGATGGGTTCTCGGGTTACAATCAGGTGTTAGTTTTCCCAAGTGATCAAATCAAAAATGCTTTTACCACACCTTGGGGAACTTTTATGTATGTCAAAATGCCTTTCGGATTAATGAACGCAGGGGCCACCTTCCAAAGGGCCATGGACATAGCCTTCTCTCAAGATATTGGCTATTTTATAATTATCTACCTTGATGACATAACTGTTTTCTCAAAAACTGATGAAGAACATTTGATTCACCTAAGGAAGGTTTTTGAGAAATGTAGGAAATTTGGCTTATCACTAAATCCAAAGAAGACCCTCTTTGGACTCCAAGAAGGGAAACTTCTTGGTCACATAATTTCAGAAGAGGGAATCAAAATAGACCCTACGAGGATAGATGGCATATTGCAAATCAGCCATCCTAGAAGCCTCAAAGAATTGCAATCTTTCATCGGAAAGATTAATTTTTTGAGAAGGTTTATTCCCAACCTTGCTGAGCTATTGAAAAACATCACAAACATGCTTAAGAATAATGTGGGTGTAAAATGGACTTTTCCAGCCAAACAATCATTCGAACTAGTCAAACAAGCTCTTACCCAAGCACCAGTACTGATTAGTCTTGATTTTACCAAAGACTTTTACATTTTTTCTTTTGCATCTTAACATACATTAGCTGCAGTTTTGCTTCAAAAGAATGATCTCGGACAAGAACAACCGATATCATTTTTTAGTAGGGCCCTAAGAGATGCTCCTCTCAATTATAACATTATGGAAAAACAAACCTTAGCATTAGTAAAAGCATTAAAGGACTTTAGGGTTTATATTTTACACTCTCACATAATTTCTTTTGTTCCCCATACTGTTGTCAAAGATATTCTAAGTCAAGACCCTGATGGTAAAAGGGGAAAATGGATTGCAACTATTCTTGAATATGACTTAGAAATTAGGCCCACCAAACTTGTTAAGGGACAAGGATTAGCAAAACTTATGGCCGAGTCCAACTTCCAAGCACTAGACATAAATATGGTGGATGTGTTGGAATAAATGGAAGAATCTGATGCCCCTTTTATTCAGGAAACTTTCCTAAATTCCCCTTGGTATGCTGATATTGTTTATGTGCTTTTATATTTGAATACTCCTCCTTCTCTGTCTAAAACTAAAGCTAGATTTTTGAAACAGAAAGCTTTGAGTTTTTGCATTTTAGACGGAGTGTTATATTGGAAAAACGCTGTTGGATTTTTTCTTAAATGTTTACTTCAAGATGATGCAGGGAAGATCATGCACGAAATACATGATGGTGAATGTGGAGGACACCTCTACTGGAAGGCCACAGCAAACAAAATTCTCAGATCAGGTTACTATTGGCCTACACTTTTCCCAGATACTCAGAAGCTCGTCATGTCTTGCCATAAGTGTCAAATCTTTGATGGCAAGAAAAAACTCCTTCCCTTACCCCTACATCCTATCAGAGTTGAGGCACCCTTTCAACAATGGGGGCTGGACTTCATTGGAGAAATTCATCCATATTCCTCAGCTCAACATAAGTGGATCCTCACAGCCACTGACTTCTTCACCAAATGGATAGAAGCTATACTTACCAGGAATGCTAATGACTCTGTCATTATCAAGTTTCTTGAAACCCACATCCTATCCAGATTTGGTTGTCCCAGAAAAATCATAACAGACAATGCTGCTGCTTTCAAATCCAAAAAGATGGTTGATTTCTATCACAAATACCATATAACCTTGGGCCACTCCACTGCTTACTACCCCCAAGGAAATGGATTAGCTGAATCCTCCAACAAGAGTCTCATCAATATCATTAAAAAACTGTTGGAAGAAAATCAAAAATCATGGCACAGTAAGTTGGTTCATGCCTTATGGGCTGATAGATTAACTACAAAGAAATCAATAAATATGTCCCCCTATCAGTTAGTTTATGGCATGGATGCAATTTTTCCTACCTCATTAGGAGTTCCAGTCATAAAACTCCTTCAAGAAGTACAAGTTGAGGAAAATGATATGCAGAGGAGGATCAACCAAACAATCCATTTGCAGCAGACTAGAGAAGAAGTTTATGAGAGGACACAGTTAGTCCAAGAAAATATGAAGAAGCAATTTGATAAGAGGACTAAGGCAAACAATTTCCAGGTTGGAAGTGTTGTTCTTAAGTGGGATTCACGGAGGGAAGAGAAGGGGAAACATGGCAAGTTTGAGAACTTGTGGAAAGGGTCATATATTATTCATGCTGGGAGGGGTCATAATACATTTTTCTTGAAAGAATTGAATGGAGAAGACTTATATGGAGGTCCTGTCAATGGCAGGATGCTCAAGCATTACTTCTGCCAAGAGTCTTAAGTTTCAAAGCATTTTTGTCTCCATTGTAAATATCATAGTCTAACCATTGCATTCAAAAGTTATAAAACTTCAAAAATACAAAAACAAAGAAAGAAAGAAAAGAGGGCAGAAATGAAGAACAAGAAAGGCACAGCCCCATGCCAAAAAAGAGAAATAAATCTGAAAGTGTGCAAGCTTAAATGCCACTCCTACAAAACACACTTCTAGTTAGTCAAACTGTTTAATCTTGACTAATTAGCTTTCAATTTTCTGCTGATAGGGTAGTGAATTTGATTTGCCAAACTGTTTAATCTTGGCTTATCAGTAGATATATTAGGACATAAATTCAAGGTTCAAACATGTTTAAAATCTGAACCAAAGTTTCCAAAGAGAGATGACTCAAAACTGTTTTATTTTTCTGAGTCATAAAGGAGAAAAACTGGTTCTAATTTTCCCAAAATCTGAATCAGATATCAAGAAAGAGACAGCTCAAAACAAAATTAAAAGCAGAGCTGTAAAGAAAAAGAAGGCCATAATGAGAAACTTTCAGATCTTAAGCCTTCCATTTTGATTTAATTTTCTGCAAATAATAATCTATGTGTAGCTTGTTCTTATGCCATAGATCATAGCAAGTCAAACAACTCAATCTTGACTTGACTATTTTTTAAATTTTTTGTTGTAGAATTTAGAGAATGAAAGTTTGTTGGACTGTTTAATCCCAACAGACAGTAGACTAGGTAGAGAAATATCTGAGCTCAACTGTTTAATCTGAGTTCAGGGAGAAATAAGGAGTAGAAGTAGATTAGAGTTCCTGCTTTCAAAAGAATAAAATGTTGTGAATAGAGTTTTCCAATCCAAGTGCACTCTGATGAAGAAAAAATGCTAGATCTGTAGGATTGGGTAGGTAGCAAGCTGGTTGATAAAGGTCCATTGTTTTCATGGCTGCCAAATATGTTTTTAGAAGAAGATCATTCAATCACAGAAGGACAGCCCAATGGATGAGGCAACTGATCAGCCTCCCAGAAATCAAGTCTGAATTCTTGATGCCTTCAAGAAGGCACCATCCCCAAGTGGAGCCACTGTTAGCTACCTATAATATTTTTTGTTATACCCAAAGGTGGCTAAGTATGTTTTGAGCCTTCAAAGAACAAATTTCATCACTAAAAATTGTTGGCTTCTGAAGACTCCTTGAAAGGCCTTCTGCCTTTTGTCCAAAATCCTCATTGCTGTTCCCATCTCATGCCTTTGTCCAAAATCCTCATCAGCTTTCCATTCATATCAAATTAATAAAATACAAAAAGAAATCACGTAAAGCCATCCCTTTTCCTTTTCTCCCACTCGAAATTAACCTTCTTTCCTTTCCTTTTTTTCCATATTTTTTCTCTATTAATTCATCTTTCCTTTCTTCCTTCGTAAATCACCTTCCCATGGTTAAAAACCCACTTTTAACCCTTTTCAGACCCTTGTTTCCATTAAAATGTAAAAAATCATAAAATACAAGGCTTTATGGACCAGTTTCTCCCTTGGGCTAAGCCCCAAACCACTTCCCCAATACGCCCTCATCATAAAAAACGCGCCAAACCCATGAAGCGCTGATCGAATCGAAAAGATTCAAGTGTGCATGTTTGTGAACCATTTCAAAACATCGATTACAATGCCCCTTTGTCCTAGACCGCAGACTATATTGTTATTTCATTCCACCCAAGGGTTCTAATTCCAAGCCAAAACTCTCTATCATATATATTCCGCCATTTCAGCTCAAAACCCCGGTTTTTATTGAAATTTATGGGTTTTTATGGGCGGCTAAGGGTCCCACGTGCAAGAAAACGTATTGAATTTGGACCGATCTAGACCCGATCGAATCCAAGCACGAATGTTCCAATCGAATGTTTCACCTGACCGAAATTTTCGATTCGCATCCCCTTTTTTTCCGCTTCGATTGAGATCTCCGATTGAATCGACTCATCCACGTGTCCAAATCGGATGGTCCAAACTACTCCGATTTGTTCATCTCCCCGCTCTCCTTTTCGCTTCCTCCGGACAAAATCGTGACGTAGTTTTATTTTTCAATCGCACCCCCTTTTTTCGCCACCTCCGATTGAGACCCTCCGATTAGATCTGGACCGTCCACGTGTCCAGATCGGACGGTCCAAAACTCCCCCTCCTTATTCATCTCCCTGCTCTCCTTTTCGCCTTTCTATGCAGATCTCCACCGTTGGTTGTTTTCATCCGACGGCTTCGCTCCTCCCCTGCCATCTGAAGCAGTTTTAACCTATTTCCGCAGGATTTCCTAACTATTTTTGTGTTTTTCAGGTGTTTTAATGGTTTTCCCTTGTATAATGAAAGAAAGCCGAGGGTTTGGAAAGACGTTTCCTGTGCCTTCGAGCTGTTAAAAAGAACCATCCGCGGGGTTTCGCTCCATTGTTTTGTCAATGCTTCATGGGCATTGATGCCTTTAAAAAGCCCAGTGCGGCCTGCACATCGACAAGACACTGTTTTAATTCAAAAACAGTTAAAGAGTATCAATTTGAAGACAGAACATAGCAGATGAAGATTGAAGACGGTTTTCATGGGGATTACGGCTAAGACCGTTATCATAAGCCTAATCCCCAACTCAAAACACAGTTTAAAGGAAAATCATAAATGTTTTGATGGCAGAAAAGTTTTCCACCGCTTCAACTGAGGCGAATTGATTCCTCAGCTACTACAAAGAGCCACCTGTTGCCTCAAACCTTTCAAAAAGAGGCCGAAGTTATTGATTCAGGGAATATCTGCCTCCAGCGCTACCAAGAAGTTAATTCTGCCAAAGGAGTGTAATATAAAATAGCTGCGGAGTTGCTTCGGACAGAACATAGAGCCTCAAAGTCAAATAAAGCTCCCACCGAGCTTTGATATTAATTGTAAAACATTAATACAGTGATCCACCTGTACACTTCTCCATCGAACCCCTCAAGAGACCGAGAAGTCATTTAATCTGTATTAATGGCTCATGAGATATTTTTGTTAGTTCTCACCTCATCATCTTCCTATAAGTACTTCTGCATAAGATGAGAAGGTTGGTTGCTGTTTTGATCACAAGTTGTAATATTGAAACTCTCTGAAATAAATATACAAGTCTGTTGAAGTTGAAAATTATTTGGAGTCTTGGATGTCTTGATGATGCCGTTGCATGTCTGTTCCTGAGAAGGCTCTATCATTGGATCCATGAGCTTGGCTGTTGGTGAAGTGCTCTGAACTGTTAAATGTTTTTTCCCTTGTTTTCATTATGTTCCATAATTTCTTACTACAATAGGCTGAAATTTTTAGGCTAAGAAATGACTCCTGGAAGCACCTTAGACCTGTTCACCTTTCACTGTTTTATGTTTTCTTCTGCTGAAGTATTTTAGAGGCTTTAAAACTTCTCTTTAGTCTTCATGCTCATTTATTTCCTTGATAGCTCAAATAGTTGGTTTCAACATGTTATGGTTCTCCCTGCTTGTCTGCCATCACTTGAAAGCCGTTATTGAAGTCTCCCTTCGAAGTACCATTGTCTTAAGTTAACCAAAGAGGTCGGTTTTGATCTTACCCTTTGCCCCTGCTTAAACAGTTGTTTTGAAGGTCTTTATAGTTGTAAACACAGATGTTATTTAGGTGTTTCCTCTTCTATGAATGCAACTATCAGTGAATCTTTTATGTTTTCTAAATCCTCTAAAATAAGATCTTTGAGGAAATGGGGTGTTCCCCGAATCTTAGATTTCATTTTAGAAGTTGTCTTGAAATCATTATTTTCTTAAAGAATGTTTGTAGAATTTATGGTTAGCCCTGTCTATCAAATATCTCTTTATTGATAAGTCATGTTTCTCAAGTTCCCTTTGTTGAGAATTAAATTTCTTTTTCCAAACCATTAATGTCCATCTCATTCCAAAACAAAGGATCCTGTGGCCAAGTTAGATTTTCCCTTTGATATCCCATATCCCTTGAAGATTTTGTCACGATCTTATTTTGACTCCATTGCCCAATGAACCGGATATTTCCTCTTTCTGTCTATCTTTCCTAGACCTTTCATATTCTGCTGTATCAACTCAACCCAACCAAACAAACATCTGCACGTAATAACTAGTCTAAAATCCATAACCAAAGCAAACAAGATAAACCTTTGAAAACAAATATTTGAGAGATCCCTCTCTGAGAAAAGGAGGACTAGATCCTGGAACTCTAAAGATTGGTTCTGATGTTTCCTTGTCTTTTGATTGGCCAAACTGTCAAAACACGGGATACCAACACATTTGAAGAAAATCACATCCAAACTATTGTGGGAATTAGGTGATATAATTTTTTGAAACTTGAGGTAAGTCACCTACCGCCACTATTACACCAAAAGCCTTGTATAAGACATTTATTTAAAACAAAATTATCGTTTTGTCTTAATTATTTATTTTATATTAAATTATTATTTTAAATTAAAAATTGGAGTTGACGTTCTGGATGCTCTTGGAGAAAACAAGCAGTCTTAATTTCTCAGTTGTTCACATTATGGGATTGACTACCCCTTTGCCCTTTATTTTTCATTGTTATTTCTTGGCTGTTGAGGGTTCTGGATGCTCTTGGAGAAAACAAACAGTCTTAATTTCTTGGTTGTTCACATGATGGGATTAACTACCCCTTTGCCCTTTATTTGTCATTGTTATTTCTTGGCTACAGAGGGTTTTGTTGCACCAGGCCAGGGTTTTGCTTCTGTGGAAAGGTGATTATGGTTTTCTCACAGTGAATGGACTCCATTCCTTCCTATGGTGGAACCCCAATCTGCACTGGTAAGAAGTTATATCATTTTATTCACAGTCTTCTCTATTTAAAAGAGGTTGGGAATATTTGAAGGTTTCAATATAGAAAAATTGATACATCAACCATATTAAGGAAATAAGGGAATGAGCTGCAGAATGAAAAACATATAGATTAAATAGAGGACAGTAAAATAGGCCAAATTCCACTAAGCAGCAAGAAGAAGAAGAAGAAATTAGCTTCATAAATCTCCAATCTTGAGTATTTTGTGAAAATGGTGGCCTTGGGTTATAGTTTAAAGGTGGCCGATATTATAAAATTTCCTTTAACCACTCTCTTTTTTCACGGATAGGTTCATATGACACAGGAAATTGAATAATATAAATTAATTAATTGTTTGGACCAAGGATCCACGGGGATAAAATCACCTATTGCTGGCTCTAGCTCCCTTCACACAGTCTAATTCCTAGAATTTCCTAGTCTATAAACTCTTACAACTGTCTCAATCTACCAACCCTCTCCCATCAGGTTGCACAACCCAAGGAATGGGATCCCTATCTTTGTCATGCAGTCCCTCAGGTTAACCCACTTCCCTCCAGTGCTCTAGCATTGACCGGCCAGGAAATCTAACTGCTAGGACTCCAGGGATTATCAACTGTAATTAATTTTATTCGATGACAACCATTTCCCTTTCACATTGTCATAATTTCCACGTAGTTTCATGAAAACTATTTCCATAATTCTATTTTAGCATTAATAACACAACCTAAGCATTGAGAGAAAATTCTCATAGAAGAATGGATGTCAAAATCTCTTTTGCATGCTCAAAAATCATGCATATGAGATACCATGCACTTTCATAAGAAGTACATGTCTCTCTCTTAACCACCAATTCCAAATTTCCAAGGTTAATAAGAATTAGGATAACCATAAAGCAAGGTTTAATAAGATTAAGGTTAAAGAACCGATGGGAGTAATAAAATGGTAAAATATAGAATAATTGGCTAGCCCCCTTTTGTTCCCTTCTCGTGGGATCATAGTCCCCCCATTGTTTTTCCTTTCTCTTTCTGTAGTCTGTGCTATGTTAGTATTATGATTCAATGTACCACTTTACATATTCAATTGCTCGAATTTTTAGCCATTTATCATGTAGGCATATACATTACTATTCTAGGTATCAAAAGTGGGGGTATTACATAGATAGCATTATCACTCAACTCCAATTGGATGTCTCCTTTTGCTCTTGAAACATGCTGGATATCTCACAGTTGAATTTCATGTTCTTTGATCCTCCACTGTATACATGCTGATCAACAATAAAGTGGTACTGGTTGAGAAACAAGAAATTGTAGAGAAGGATGTCTCTAGCTTGGATGCCAACTCGTCCACTTCAGCTTCAACACTCATCTCAAAGTTCTTTTGTAGCTACTTCCCTTTTTTGTATATTTTCTTGCATAATGTACCTTCTTACAAAATTTGAAACATGTCACATGGATCATAGCCTCCTCCTCAGAATGAGATGAACAAAACTCTTTTTCCTTGGCCTTCTTGGGTCCCCCTTTAGTCATCCTCCAAATGAGTGGAATATTTGGAGTCTCTTCCACTCTGACTGACAAATTATCCTCTTGGACAAAGTCATCCCGCAATGTTTCAAAAGTGGAAAACTTCACACATTCCCATTTTCCTTGCACAAATGTAAGTCAAGATACTGGGAATCCATTTACAGTTATCTGAACTAACTCATCTTCATAAACTTTGTTTCTTATGTTTGTAAGTTGATCTCTCAACTTGTTGATATTCATTGGATATCTTTCCATAGTATTACTATTGCTCATGTGGTTACTAATGAGCTTTTTCTTCAAAATCATCTTGTGGGATATGTTCAAATTTCACACTTTGATACAAAGTGACTGAGGCATGATACAAATTCTTCCCTCTCTTCTTTTATGTGATGTGAGGGATCAAGTGGTCCTTAAACGAATCAAGGACAATTTGCTTCTTTTTGGCCACCTTCTTATTTAGCTCAACCAAATGAACGGATGGGCATCTCACCGTCGAACCTTGTACAGGCCTAAGTGCCTATCTTGGGGGCGGATCATCTTCAGGCACAAAAATAAGGGCATTTCACACACTGAAAGCTTCTGATATATCTGTCTCACAGAAATCAGTCCCATTCATATGTGGATTTGCTGAGAGATTTCATATGTACAGCTCTGATACCATGTCAGTTTTCTACACCATGTTTCAGATCTTTACCCAAAGACTGAATTTTACAGCTCCTAAAACATCAAAATTTAGAATATAGATTGCACCTATCAAAACTTTAGATGAGTATATACTAAAATAACGTAAGGAAATATTTAGGAGTGCAAAGACTGCATTTCATGAGCCAATTTACAACAGAAGATAAATAATATCTACTTGACATAAAATCTGCAATTTGAAAATTATGACAGCAAGCTATACCAGCTAAATAGGGCCTGATATACATCAGAATGAATCTGCAATTTACCCAAAGAATGAATTTTATAGCTCCTAAAACATTAAAATTTAGAATATAGATTGCACCTATCAAAACTTTAGATGAGTATATACTAAAATAATGTAAGGAAATATTTAGGAGTGCAAAGAATGCATTTCATGAGCCAATTTACAACAGAAGATAAATAATGTCTACTTGACATAAAATCTGCAATTTGAAAATTATGACAGCAAGCCATACGAGCTAAATAGGGCCGCCGCCTGATATACATCATGCAACAATCGGAAATGTTCTGGATGGCAAGGACAGACTCCAACAACAATCACATGGTTTATGTATTACTCAGAAATAAAGTATTATAGCAGTTTTGCACCATGCTCAAGCTCTACATGTCTGAAAGATACAACACATACAACTCTATTGTCTGAAATATTAATGTGCCCTTTGGCCTTTTATAAGCCAAGAGGAGGGGGTTACAAATTGGCCATTAATGGGCTCAAGGAGTGCACCGTTCTTGGCTAATTAAATCCCTCAAGGAGTGTAACTCCCAAAGTAAATGCAGCCACCTTCTCAGCAATAAATGCTCCTTGGTAAGTGCAGCCCTACACAACAATTGTAACTTCCAAGCATAAATGTGCCACAGAGGGTTTTATGCCCCACAATATTACAAGAGAAGATGCTCTATGGTATGTGCCCTACTTCATGAATGCAAAATAACCCCTGCAAATCCAAAATCGAAGGGAGGGCGCATAAGTAAAATCAAACTCATGAGGACCAACCTTACAAGTGTGCCATGTCTCTCGAATTTCTGTTGTTGTTTTCCAACGTGGAAATGATCTCCTGCTAACTTAAATCAAAATATCAAAACATGCAAGTAGAAAGTGGATATGGGAATATTTTTTTTCTATAAAATAATTGCCAGTAATGCATGGTGACAGTTGAAACCTTTGTCACATTTCTCTTACAAAATGCATTCCACATACCTCCAATATATAGATTTAGATTACAACCGATAGGCAGGGTAAGCAAGGTATTTGGGAAAATAAAAAAAATTATAAGTTCCTAGAAGATAATTACATATGGATAAATAAGTTTGACTGCATGTGATTATATCATTATTGACATGTGGATAAATACATGTGATTATTCACATGTGCATAAATTCATGTGACTACATATATAGAACCATGTTATGTGTACCTAATGGACAAGTAAAAATTACGCACAATAGACACACATGTCTAAACATATGTCCTAACAATAGCCATCCCTCATCAAATTTTTAGCATGAAGACAATCCAACACCTTTTTTCTCTTGAGCTCTCTCCCAAGGTGTCAAATTCTGTTCCCTTGAAGATGGCTGAGTGAGTTATGCATTTAGATCAAGTTCGCCAGTGGAAAAGCCTTGGTTGCAGTAGGAAGTTAACAAGAGGGAAATCCTTTTAATTCCCACGATTGGTTTGTTTCTTTCATGACTCAGCATGAGCATTCAGTCTAGGATAATTTTCCCAATAGCTGTAACAAAGTTTCTCCAAAAAAATAAATTTGGCTGAACTCCATCAGATGAAAGCTTTTACCATGGAGTGGGAGGAAATGACAGCTCAACAAAGTACAATTTTTTAGTAGAAAACCATCTGTCTCTTGGAATTTATTGTTTATTCTATCAAAAGCTTGGATTCAGCCAAAAAAAATACGAAGACTTTAAAAGTAGAGTTCTCAGTAGTTTGGAAACATTGTTTGATGATATGTACAAGTGTCACCCTGAAGAAGAGCTTCTATGAAAACCTAAGGAGCTATACAAAAATTGCAAACTTCATCAACCACTGAAGCATCAAGACTCAAATGTTTTGACATCTGCTTGGATGAAATTGTGTATGGAACCAACTCTGTATTTGGATGTTCTGATGTCTTGTTAAGGAGATTTTTTGTAGTTTTGATTTTGGATATTAGAAATTATTGGAAAATATTTTGTATGCTCTGTAGGAAGTATTAGAAAACTCACATGCTCTGATCCCGGAGTGCTTCTAAATTTTTTTTCGATAGTAATTTGGGTTCTGTAGGGTCTATGCTACAACTTACAAGTAAATACCTCTGTTTGGTGAAACTATCCTGCTATTTGGTTGTACTTATATCTCTTCTTTAGAAGAGATCTTATATATAATATTTTTTTTTCTCTTATATATTCATCAACCTATATTTGTCTTTTATAGAATTTTATAGAAATCCAATATGCACTAAAATCATTGGTGTTGGTTATTTGTTCTGATTGTCCACATTAGATTGAGTTCTATGGAGACTTTGATGGATGGTTTCACAAAATCTTGGAGTTAGATTTCTATTTATCTGCTGCTTTTCTTGGCCATCTCTTACAAAGGTACTTTATAAATTCTAGAACCATGTTTAATTTTTCATATCCTCATTAGTACTCTATTGAATAGTTTAGACCATTGTTCTAACTAGTATTCATTTGCTTGTCCAAAAGGTTTCCTCTTCTGCCCCCAGGTGGGCCAGGTATGGGCTATTATATTTAAGTATATTGTAGTAAGAATGTTTGAGATGAATATTCTTTAACTTAATCATGATCACAATGAAACAAATCAACTTGATGGTAAGTCGAAAAAGGTTCCATATTTGAAGTGTCCAAGGAGAATTGCATGCTGATTTTTGCATATCTAGTGTATTAGTTAGATTTGGATTTATCTTCTGCTTTTCTTGGCCATCACACACTAAGGTGCTGTATAAATGCTATAACCATGTTTAATTTGTCATGTCCTTTTTCGTACTCTATAGAATAGACTATTGTTCGAACTACTATTCTATCACTTCTATCAAAAAGGGTTACTTTTCTATCCTAATGTGGGTTAGGTATGGACTCTTATATTTAAGTAAAATTTAATAAGAATGCTTGAGATGAATGTTCTTTAACTTAATGAACACACTGACATAAATTGACTTGATGATAAGTGGAAAATCTTTCCATATTTGATGTCCAAGGAGAATTGCTTCCAGATTTAAACATTTCTAGTGTATTAGTGAAGTAGTTTGTAGTATGTGATACCAAATCCCCATGCCCAACATAAGAAACATTCCTGGCATATACATTAATGAAATATTTCAATTGGGAAACCTTTGTAATGTTGATGTACATTTCATGAGTGTAAAATTGAGTGGGGCATTTTCAAGTTTGAGCCAGTGATTTTCCCCTCAAACCAAGCCTCAATAGAATTTTACCACTATTAAATAGCATTTTCAATGCTACATTCAAGTTAATAATGGCTTGACACACCTTCACAATTTCCTCCATGAAGATTGAAAACCTGGTCATGACCCCTTTTTCTCTAATGATGGAAGTCTGGTTAGGGAAAAACCCTCTTCAACTAAACCAAAATATGTCTGCAAAACAAATACACTACAAATTGTCACTGCTATACTCCATTTAATGATTTTGTCAAACAATTTGAAAACATTATAATAGTTTGTCTTTGTTGTTTATCTTCAACACATGCATGTCCGATGTTCCATATTGCTGAGAACAATTGCAGGTCCACTAACATTCACCACCACATCTAAAACCATAAATTTTGAAGGTTATGTAACTTGCAAGGGAACACCCCACTCAATCCCTACACATAATAAGGTCTACTCCCATTTTCCCTCGCCAGTCATTCTTTTAATCAAGGCTAAACATCTTCATAAAATTATAAATTGTCTCGAGATAAATGGGTTCTTTTATTGGTCAACATAACTATAAACTGCAGATCTTTAAAGATGATAAGGCATGTTATCTAATTACAATATGGGAAGTATTCTTCTGGTCCTATAATATGCTAGAGATTTAAAGATAGTAATATATTTACACAAGGGACATTCAAATATAGGTAGTGTAGAAATTGTGCCCCAAAAGTCATAGAAATAACTTCTCTTGTTGATTTTTTCTTTGACATGTATAATACTTTGCAGTTGGCTAACACTACCTATTCCATATTGGTGTAGGATACAAATCTTAATAGCACAAATATACATTTAGCAGTCTTGATTTATTCATTGGATCATATGCATATTTTACACAGAATAGTTAACTTAGTTCATATATATTACAATATTAAAGTTTTTCTAAGACTTCTTATAGAATTGAATAAATGTACTCTACTTGTATGTTTGGTACTTCCCAACACTTCATTTACACCTCCACCCGATTTTCATAACTTCCATAACCATTAGGTAGACACTTGCAACTTCGATGTTATTTTTCTTGTTTAGTAAATATTTGCCAAGACTTTACAAAGTTTATAATTTCTCAAAAGTTGTATAAATTAGAATTTATAAAGTTTCAAGGTTTAATTTTATAAAGTCTAGATCTTTAAAGGGTGCTAGCTCAATGGAAGAGCACCTACTTTACAAGCAGGAGGTTGGTGGTTCGATTCCATCGTGCCCTGATATTAATATGGAATCGCAACAAAGGCTCTTTTGACCATCACCAATGAACTTATGGTGACATTTTTTGACTCTCATGAATGATCTTATGGTGACATTTTTTGACCCTCACCAAATATGAAATGGTGAGGGTCAATGAACGTCACCATATATATGCACCAATAGTGACGGTCATGAAAGGTCCATCACAAAAAATCGTTGTTTTTCATATGAAATGGTGACGGTCACTATCCATCATTATAATCAATATTCGTGACGGACCTTGAATGTCACTACAACACATACTTTCGGCGACGCCACCTTTGGTGACGTTCATTTTTTTGGTGACGGAGGCTATTGTCTGTCACCATTGCTCATATGAAATGGTGATGGTCACTATCCGTCACTGTAAATCATTATTGGTGATGGACCTTGAATGTCACCAAAACACCTATACTTTTGGTGACGTTCAATTTTTGGTGACGAAGACTCTTTTGACCGTCACCAATGAGCTTATGGTGACATTTTTCGCCCCTCACCAATGTCCTTTTTTCTTGTAGTGATTATATTAGATATCAATTTTTGGGATTCAATTGCATTAAGTAAATCATTCATCTATGAACATTTCCATGAGAGGTAATCATAACTGACTAATTTCTCATTATTTTTTAATAGTCCACTTAGCACTCATTTCATTGGGTGATGATCACAGGGGTGAATAAGTTGGATTGAAAATAATGAAATGAATCACATAGTGTCAATCATCACTTTTGGGGCTTGCACCCGGTAACCAGGAATTCTCAGGACATCACCCATCCCAGATCACCTCTGTCTCAAGCGCTTAACTATGGATTTTTTCCCACAATCAAGCCCACTTAACTTGCTACCTCATTTAATAAGTGGGCTTGATTGTGGGGAAAACTCCACAGTTAAGCGTGCTTGAGCCAGAAGCGATCTGGGATGGGTGACCTCCCGGGAAGTCCTAGTTACCAGGTCCAAGCCCTGAAAGTGACGATTGATGGTATGTGATTCAATTCAGTAGTTTCAATCTCACTTCTTCACCTTTGTGAGCATCACCCGATGGAATGATTGCTAAGTGTGTTAGTGTCGGTATCTTCATCCCTCCGTTAGTGATAAAAATTCTCTTGTTGCATTTCATATTAGGTGTCTCGCTCGTCAGCTACATTCCATTAGCAGCATGGATCATCTGACGGTAGTGGATTTTTATACATTTTCCCTCATGTCCTTTACCTGCTGGCCTATTTCCTTTCATCAAGATCATCCGCACTTACTGTTTGTCTTTAAATTTGTAAGAGTCATTTTTTAGGTTTTCAGTCCAATCAGGTCTAGGGTTTCATCAATAAGGTCTTCAAAATGCCTAATAATGGTCAACAGACACATGAGGAGTTTGAATAAAGTTCCAGTACTAAAAAATTTCATCATCATATGCCTAGAAATGTATTTTTCTTCAAAACATTGTTTTGAAGAAAAATAGAGTATTGTATCTTTTTATGTATAAATTTAATGTAATTTCAAGTTCTCTTATTTGTAAATAATTTCAATGGCAACCCTGGTCACCTTGTCCAAATTCAGCAAATCCATCCCCTGCAAGGCAAACAAATTCAATCCATTCAGTTAATCGGAGGCAAAATGAAGCAAATTGCCTAAAACAGAGTTTAAAAAAAGTGTCAAAGGTAAACATTACAAAGTGGGTTTTTTGAAGTGGAAAATTAAAAGTCTTTGGTATATAAGTCATCTTCATGTTCATAGGGCTCATTTGCATTCCAAGAAGAGAGAATGAGCAAGAAAGGGCCATGTTGAAAAGAGGGAGCAAAATCACAACGTAATCGTGCAAGTTTGTGGGTGCAGCGCATTGGCTGAGAGGCGCGGTGCATAGAGCTAGCGCGACACATTGGGTCGGTCTCCGCAGTGGTAAAAACACATAGGCGCGACACACATAACCGGCATGGCACATTGGGTTGGTGGTGCGGCGTGTAGAGCTGCCAACTATTTTAAACCATGATTTCATTCAAACTCTGATTTGCTCAACTGCCTCCGGTCCAAAGTAAGTCAAACACTCCCTCCAATGCCATAAACGTGTGTCTTATGATTTTTATGAGGATTTATTTGAAAAATTTTCAAACCCTACTCCTTGCTCAAGACATCATAGCCTAAGGTTTGTGAATTGGTTTTTTTGTTCATCACTCTCTCATCTTTCATTCTTTCACTATTTTTCTAGTTTCATCAACCCTTTTCCCTATTCCCCATATCCCTAAATTCATCTACCCCTATCCCATATTCCCGTTATCCCAAATCTTGGCTACAAAATTCCCAAACCCCAATTGTTATCCCAAAAGCTTAGATATTGTCCCTAAAACCCTTCAATTCCCCAAATTCTAATTGGAAATATTCCCAACATTCTCCTTACCCTCTCCCTCCATTGTCCCTCACACATTTTCATAGATTTGGCAACAAAAACCAAAGACACCTAAATTCTTCATACTCGTCTAAGACCACACAAACTTTAGCAAACATGGAGACATATTCCTCTTATGACCGAGACAATGACTCTATAACTGAATTGCATGCACCAAGGAGACCTCACAAGAGTGGCAAACATGTAAGGGAAGAGCCTACTTCACTTGCTGAGCTGCATGCCTGCCCTCTTTCTATCACATGTTTTCAATAGTAGTCTTGTTATCAGATTTGTGAGATGGTTGCTAGAGTCCAGTACCATCATGAGTTGGCCAGATTGTTTGTGCTTCATTTATATAATGGCCAAGTCACTCGTGCAGGTGTGACATTCACCTTGACACCTGAGTCTATCTCTTTAGCAACCGATATTACAAATGTTGGAGAGAAATGGAATAAAAGGCAGTAAGTTGACAGGGAACACTATGAGCCATACATCAAGCCTAGGTTTTTGAGACAACTCAGTATATTTTTTCCTTTTCGGTACCTAAAAGATTCATACGCTCCTTTGATGAAGCTGATAATCAAATATTTCAGCTGTGAGGGTCGGTTTTCTCGTTTATATGCCTATCATATTAGATTGTTGATGCACTTTACCAAGGTGAGAATGATGAACCTCCCCTAATTCATGTGCCGAAATATTTAGAAGATGACCACTGTAGTGCAAAATAAAACTCTTGAGTAGCAATATAATAGTATCTATCATTTTGCACTCATCAAAATTGTGGTTATGCATCAACTTGGTTTGCAGGACATTTCATGGGAGGATTTCATTTCTCATGAAATCTTCACAACTCCTCATGTACCTCTAGAATATTTTTATGAGATAGGTGAACCTTCACATCTGCATGAGGGTCATGAGACACAAACTGCTAGTGTGCCAGTGTTTGTCACCTATCAGAAGGACACTAGAAGGTTATTTGCAGCATCCAAGCGAGTATTATCTCCACCCCTGGTGGAAGGGATCTCATTTCCTTCATTAGAAGTGCAGGTATAGGACAAAGGAAAGAGTCCAATACATGATTAGGGGCCTTCAAGAGGGAAGGAGATAGATTTCATACTCATTTAGGATGATGATTTGGGCTCACCAAGCTCAAAGCTGAGAGAGATCATTCAAGAGAAACGGGCAGAGATAAATACTTTGTCCATCAGCCTACAAAGAGCCAAGAGGATAATCAAATATCTTGAGCAAAGGAACAAGCAACTAGAGGATCAGCAAACCATCATGGAGCTGCATAACATACGAGAGAACCGACAAGCTGCTAAAAAGATCAAAACCAAGATGACATCACTTGAGCAATAAATTGAAGATGATCGTGAAACTTGGCTTGAAAGGGTAAATATGCATTTGAAGAAGCTGTTGGAGAAAGCCAATAAAGAAAAGAACATGTTGAGGCACATGTCCAATCATTATTGGGCGAGAAATCATGTTTGCAAAGCAAGGATGAAGATCTTGAAGGCTAAGTTGAAGAAGGCCTCAAAGCGTCAGAAAAGGCATGATAGACTTTAGATTTTGGCCGAGGCTTCCTTGGCCTAGCATAGCACATAATGGAGGACACTCAGCCCAAATTTAAAAAAATTTGGGACACTTTTTTGCCAATTTTGAATTTTTGGCCTAAAAACAAACTTTTTAGCTCTATGCGCCGCACCACTTGGCACGCGCTTTTGATGGGGGGCTCCTTTTGATGCAAACTTTACATTTTTGGATTTTTCATGGAAAAATATGCATGCCTATCTATGGCCAAGATATTTTGACAGGTTTTGAGCTTCTAGAATGGTCAAAAACACCCCAAAAATGACCTTCCTGCCCCTTTTTTGACACATAGGAAGTAGTGTTGGGAGAAATCAGTTTTGGAGGGGTAAATGGAAGCCAAATTCAGAAATTCCACTTGTGTTGGAAAGTAGACAGGCGGGAATTTCCAAAAATCCCACTTGGAGAAAATTTGACACCGAGAACGCCTCAAAAATCAGCTGCAAATTTGCGCAATGCATAGGGAAAAACTAGCGCGGTGCATTGGAGGTTTTTGCTCTTTTTGACCCAGAAACTCTGTTTTTCGCCTAGTTTTTGACATTTTGACTTTCTTACTTCAAAATGTCAAAATCATGATGTAATTTGATGTAATATGATGTATCTTGATGTAATTTTGTTAAATTTTCACTCATGGAAGTAAATTCATCCATCAAAAGGTGATTTGCAACTGAATGAATCAGTTTCCTAGTTTATAGAGGCAAGCTGTTCCACTGCCTACCTTCTAGTTCTCAGTTTAGATTTTGTTGGAACAGCTCCTAAACTTGTGAGCTTGAACCCTAGAAGCTGGGATGAGTTATTTTTTTCTATATCTTGTGTTTTTTCAGTCATTAGCATGGTTGGACTCTTGGGAATGCTTTGAGCATCATTGTACATTCATCTATGCATTTTTGGCAAAGGAATAGAGCAGGGTTTGTAGCACTCCATGGGATTCATGTGGAATTTTATTTTGATGATGTGTTTCTCTCTATAAATTTAAGTCTACTGGTGTTTGATGTATACCATTTTCTCGCTTACTTCTTCTTAAATTAATAAAACAAGGATAAAGGTAGAATTCATTAAAATTTGTAGTGTTCTACCTAGGTTTGTTTAATTTTCCATGTTTTCAGTTGTTTGGAGAGGATCCCTGAAGGTTTATTTCCCTCCTCAACTCCTCACCTTTCTCAACTCTCCATTTATTTCAAATTAGAAGTGTCAAATCAATTTCCTACCTTGCCCCATTCAGATCTCTGCAGAACTAAGCCTCATTCCCTAGACCCAAATTTTCCTTTCCTCTTGAGCCAAAAAAATATTCATTAAATTCAAATCAAGACTCTTTTGAATATATACCTAGCCTAAAATCAGTTTTCATTTAAGTCATCTCAAGCCTCATTGATCATTTTTTGTTGCGATTGACAAGGAGAGAGCCCTCTCTCGATCTGGTAGGTCTAGCTACCAGGTTAAGCATGGTTTGATGTTACCCTAGATTCTGCCTTTCTCAGCCTAAGGTAGATTTAGGCCATAACATAGTGGCGACCATACTGGGGAAGAGATTGTTTGTTTATTAGTGTTATTAGTTTTATAAACTACAGACGGGGCATGAAGTTAGCCAGGTAGCCTTCAAAACACTCTTTCTTTGCATTAGCGAAAGTAGATGAATGTTGCTTCAGTCAATCTCCAGTCTAGACTTATAAACGTAACATCTAACTTGCAAATTTCCCTAGTACATCAGAAAATTCTAGACTTTTGGGTGATCAGTTTAGAATCTGATAGGATGAACAAGTTGATTTTGTCTGATTGATTTTTGGGAATAATTCAACACACTGGCTTCCAGACGACACACCAGGGAAAATCCGGATCCTGATTCACCTCCCGTGTATGAAAATCCAAATCTTATTTCGAGAATCCTTCGTCGAGAAAGTCCTGTGATTCCTGTGTTCAAATCTCATTCATGTCCTGATGTTTTTTAGTATCTTGAAGATCTTGAGTTTGATAAAAAATTTGAGTTGTCATTGTTTGAGACTAAGTTCGAAAGTGCTATTGATTCTACTGTCCTAAATCTAGAGTTTGTTAAAGATCTTGAAATTGAAAAAGCCAATAGATCAATTGACAGTTATATCTTGAATCTTTAGAATTCCTTTGTGGCAACAAACATTCTCGAATTCATAGAGTCTACATCTGCAACTCTTGGGTCATCCGCAATTGCATCTAGTTCAGAAATCCCTACCGAGCCTCCTTTCATTCCCACCATTCCCATGCAGCCTTCTATCTCTGATCAAAAATCTGCAGTGGTATCACCTCCATCCACACCACACACAACTCATAAATCAACTGCTCTGACTCCTCCTATATCCCCAAGACCGGTTGTAAATCCACCTAGAGCAATGGCTGCTCGATTTTCACCCCTTGTGTTGCCTCAAAATTTGGATAACATGCCCACTGATTATCAAAGAAAAATTCCATTGTTTGATGGCACTCCTCAAATCGTTACAGCTCAGCAACATGTGGACAGGATGACAGATTTATTTGACCTTCATGAGATTGATGTGGAGAATGTGACCAGGAGACTGTTTGTACAAACTTTTGGAGTGAAGTAAGGAAGTGGTTTAGAGCTTTGCCAGCTGGTAGTATTAATACATTGGCTAATCTTCAGAGACAATTATTGGATCGATGGGAAGTGAATAAAAATAATCTTCAGATCCTTTCTGAATATGAGAATATCAAGCGGAACATTGGTGAGTCTGTTCAAGATTATTGTATTAGATTCAATTCTGATTACAATGCAATTCCTGCTGATATAAAGCCACCTATGGGGTTGGATTTGACTAATTTTCTAGATGGCTTCAATCCTAATATGGCCTATCAATTGAGAGAAAGAGATCCGGCCACTTTGGAAGACATGCAAAAAATTGCAGTCAGCGTTGAAGCAAATCTGCTTTCTAGGAGAGCTAGAACTAGAGCTGAAAAGAAGGTAATAGTAAAGGAAGAGGCATCCACTTCAGATCAAGTGCTCCCTAAGTTGGAACAAATGTTTGAGAGATTGATGACTGACAAGTCAAAAGCACAAGTCAGAAATCCTAATTTTCGTGGCCAGCAACAACCGCAATTTAGAATCAAGAAAAGAGAGCAACGAGTACAAGACCAAGCAGTACAACAGCAAGTGAAGACACCCTTACAGTAGAATTTTGTACATGGTCCAGAATCAGATGACGAGGAAAATGTAATCGGAGAAGAGAATCATTTCTTTACACCTGATGATATGCCAATTTTTATTACTGAAGATAAGGAGTATTCCGAGAACTCAGTTGTACAAAGGGACGAGAATTTCATCTTGGCGAATGAAACAATTCTTGAAGAAGAGTCTGATGAATATCAGAGGGGGTACATGAATGCTTTGACATCCCAACAATGACAATATTCACTCAGAAGTAGAGAGGTGCCCATTAATCCAATTCAAAAAAGAAAGGAAGTGACAACACCAAAGAATGATCCACTTGTTGTGCAGAAAAAGGGGAAAGAGACAGCTGATCCCACCACTAGCAAAAAATCATCAGAAAATGAAAGATCCAATCAGCCAAATATATCAAAGGAGAAAAATGAAAAGAAGGATGTCCCAGCTAAAGAGGTAGAGAAAACTTTAGTTTTTAACTTAGAAAGTGAAATTTCTAAGTTAAAAGTGTCCATTCCTTTGAATGAATTGATGAATAATAGCAGCTATAAGGGTCAGGTGTCTAAGATTTTGAGTTTAGATCCATTATCTGATATGGTAAACATGGATGATGATCAACCTGAGTTGATTTTTGGTCCAGCGTTGGATGGTCAGTCTCAAGATAGTGATGTACCTCCTTTTTACATCAGCCTTAGGTTGCACGACTATGTGTTACACAATGCTATGTTTGATTCCGAAGCCTCTCATAATCTCATGCCTAAGGAAATCATGGAGAAATTAGGATTGGATATCACCAGAAAGTATCATGACCTTTATTCTTTCGATTCTGGTAGAGTAAGATTCATTGCGCTTATCAAAGATTTGGTGGTCAGTTTGGATCAGATTTCCACTAAAAATGTTTTTATGGATGTGGTTGTGGCAGATATTCCTCCTAGCTTTGGCATGCTTCTTTCCCGATCTTGGGGAGCGAAACTTAAAGGGACATTGCAGCTTGATTTCTCCTATGCTACTATTCCCATGTTTGGTCAAATGAGGAAATTATACTGGGAGCAAAAGATGAAGTATATGATCACTAGGAAGGAGAAACCGATAAATCATCCAATCAACTATGTACATACTAATTTAGAATCATTTGTTTTATACTTAGATCGCTTTAACGATGTAGATAGCCAAGTAATTGAAATAGAAGACATTCCAGAAATCACTGAAAATTTCAGAGAGGTCTTGAAGAAAGAAAGACAAAGATGGGATAGTATCGCTGAGCAAGTAGCCCCCCGACAGCAGAAAAATATTGATGGACAGTAAGGAGAAGTAAAAGAGCAAACAAAATTTCAGCATTTGGAAGAGGAAGAAGCTGGTTTTTGGACCATGGATTTTGATGGGGCGGTAGGAAGAGATGGTGCTGGAATTGGCATTTGGATACGCAGCCCTGTTTTCTCCTCAAACAAAGTGCCAAGTAATGTGAGGGTATGTTCTTATAAATTGGCTTTTGTTTGTTCAAATAATGAGGCTGAATATGAAGCTTTAATTGTTGGTTTGAAAATTATTACAAAGCTAAATGCCAAAAGGATTGTAGTGTATGGTGACTCCGAGTTAGTTATCAAGCAAGTGAAAGGTGAATATCAAGCTAAGCATCCTCGAATGCAGGCCTACCGCAATGTGGTACTAGATATCTTGAGATTGTTTTTAGATTATACTTTGACACGTGTCCCTCGTATTCAAAATGGTATTGCAGATGCACTTGCAACAACAGCAAGTAATTTGAAAATTCCGATGAATTCAAACAACAAGTTTGAAATTCATGTGAGGCATCATCCAACTATCCCTGACAATCAAAGGTATTGGAAAGTGTTTCAAGATGATAAAGAAATTGATGAATTTTTTCAAAATGAAGGTAAATTCAAAGACACTTCTATTGATGGGGAGCATAATGATGGCGAGGCAGATGTAGAAGTCAATCAGATGAAAGTTTTGCAGCTCAAGGACAATGTCATTCCTAAAGTTCTAATACCTTTAGAGGAACTTTTTGACCAAGATGATGTAGCTCTAAAACCGAGTTTGCTACCAACCGAGAAAGGAGTTGAGGATGTGAACATTGGATCAGCAGAAAATCCTAAAATGGTGAAATTTTCCAAGGCATTGCCCCCATAGGTAAAATCAAAGTATATCAATTTATTATCTTCCTTTGCTGATGTATTCGCTTGGGACTATTCATATTTGAAGACATATGACACACATAATTCAGCATACCATCCCGATCAAGCCAAATCAAAAGCCCTTTCGACAGAAGTTGAGAAGAATAAATCCAAAGCTGCTGCCCTCAATAGAGAAGGAAGTGAATTGGTTGTACAAAGCTGGTATCATCGTCCCCATAATATTTTCAGATTGGATTTCTAATTTGGTGCCCGTGCGTAAGAAAATAGATGAGATTCGTTTATATATTGATTTTAGGAATCTGAATAAAGTATCTTTGAAAGAAAACTATCCATTTCCCAAAATGGATCACATACATCAGCGAGTAGTTGGAGCATCCCACATGTCGCTACTCGATGGTTATTCTGGTTATAACCAAATTCTGGTCCATCAGGATGATAGAGACAAAACAGCGTTCACCACTCCGTGGGGAACTTTTCATTATGCTAAAATGCTTTTTGGATTGAAGAATACTGGTGCGACCTTTCAACAAGCAATGGATATGGCATTTGCAAATGAAAAATATGTCTTTCTAGTTATTTATCTTGATGACTTGACATTTTTTTCTAATTCAAACAAAGAGCACCTTTATCATTTGAAGATTGTATTTCAGCGGTGTAGAAAATATGGTGTATCTCTCAATCCAAAGAAGAGTCTGTTTGCCATGGATGAAGGCAAGCTTCTTGGTCATATTATATCAAAGGATGGCATCCGCATTGATCCAGCTCTAGTAGAATCCATTCAGCAAATTAATCTTCCCCGAAACAAAAAGGAGATCCAATCATTCAATGGTAAGATGAATTTATTACGTTGCTTTGTACCCAATCTAGCAGAACATTTAAGAGAAATCACAAACATGCTCAAGAAAGATAGTGTAGTGAAGTGGACTGAGGAAGCAATAAAGTCTTTCAATTTGGTGAAATTGGCCCTTTCTTCAGCTTTGGTTTTGATCAGCCTGGACTATACTCAGGATTTTATTTTATTTTCATTTGCCTCAGATCATACTATGGCAGCAGTCTTGATGCAGAAAAGAGATCATCTTGAGAAACCAATTGCATTTTTCAGCAGAACCATAAGAGATGCAGCTTTAAAGTATAATATTATTGAAAAGAAAGCCCTTGCCTTAGTAAAATCATTGAAATATTTTTGAGTCTATATTCTGCATTCTCACATTCTTGCTTATGTTCCTAATGTTGTTGTTAAAGATGTCTTAGTGCAAACAGATCCAGAAGGGAGACGAGGCAAATGGATTGCAATGTTATTGGAATATGACATGGAGATCAGACCTACAAATCTCATCAAAGGACAGGGGTTGGCTAAGCTAATGGCTGAGTCAAATTTGCATGCCTTGGACATTAATATCATTGCTACTATGTCCGAGGAAAATGAAGAAAGTTCGCTAGCTCAGGTATCAGAAATCTTTGTTCTTTCTCCGTGGTATTCGGACATGATTTATGTGCTCCAAAATCTATCACCACCGCTAGGAATGGCTAAAAAAAAAGTAGGACACTGAAATTGAAAGCTGCTAAGTTTTGTATCATGAATAATGCGATGTATTGGAAAGATCCCGGTGGTGTCTTGCTCAATTGTTTAGTTGAAGAAGAGGCAAAGTAGGTTATGGAAGATTTTCATAAAGGAGATTGCGAAGGTCATCTTTTCTGGAAGATGACAGCCAACAAAATTTTGAGAGTAGGATATTATTGGACAACACTTTTTGCTGATGTGTACAAAACTGTTAAAAGTTTTCATGAATGTCATATTTTTCAAGGTAGGAGAAAATTGCAGCCTTTACCTCTCAAGCCCATTGAAGTAAGTGCTCCATTTCAGCAATGGGGTTCTGATTTCATTGGTGAGATCCATCCTACTTCTTAGCCATAGCATAAATGGATCCTTACAGCGATGGACTATTTTACCAAATGGATTGAGGCGATTCCCACTAGGCATGCCACAAATTTGGTAATCATCTCATTTCTTGAAAACAATATTTTGTCTTCTTTTGGCTGTCCAAACAAGCTGATCACTGATAATGCAGCAGTATTTAAATCTAAAAGAATAATTTACTTTTGTGATAAGTATCAAATCACTTTGGGGCACTCAACCACATATCATCCACAAGGCAATGGATTGGCCGAATCCTTAAATAAATCCTTGGTCAATATTATCAAAAAGCTGCTGGAAATGAACAAGAAAAGTTGGCACAAGAAACTGGTTAATGCACTTTGGGCAGACAGAGTGAGTCAAAATAAATCTATAGGCATGTCGCCTTTTGAGCTCGTGTATGGTGTTGACACCGTATTCCATACCTCTCTCGTATTTCCAATGGTTAAGCTTCTGCAGGAAGCTGGAAGCAAGGATGATCATTTGCAGTGAAGAATTAATCAAATGATCCATTTACAGCAGACTAGAGAGGAGGTTTTTCATAACACTTTCAAGCTGCAAGAGAGAATCAAGAAGATATAAGATCAAAAGGAAAAGGCAGACAAGTTTCAAATAGAAGAAGTGGTGCTAAAATGGGACGCGAGAAACGAAGATAAGGGTAAGAATAGAAAGTTTGATAATATTTGGAAACGACCTTTTAGAATTACTTCATATCGAGGCGAAAATGCTTTCCTTTTGAAATAAATGAATGGAGAAGATTGTCCAAGTGGGCCGGTCAATGGTCGGCTACTCAAACAGTACTATTTTTGAAATGTTTTCTGCTATCGTATATATCATTATACATACCAGTTTTTTTAACTTTCACTGCAATTGTGTGCTGTCATCATTCTTTCAGTTTTGGGCCCGAGGTGAAGGCTATAAAATTGACGGTTGATTTTAGTCTTGGTTTGGTTTGATTGAGTCAAGTCTTTCAGTCATTTTCAGTCTCAGAATTGAGTCAGTTTTCAGTTCTAAAAATGAGTCAAGAGTTTGGTTTTGGTTTGTCGAAGTTATTGACTCCATATCCCAATGGATGAAAGGCACTGCCTGATTTACCAGAGATCTATAGTTCTTGGCACCTCCAAGGAGCTACCATCCCCATTGGATCCAATGTTAGTGTTGATATCTTCATCCCTCCGTCAGTGATCAAAATTCTCTTGTTGCATTACATATTAGGTGTCTCTCTTGTCAGCTGCATTCCATTAGGAGCATGGATCATCTGACGGTAGTGGCTTTTTATACATTTTCCCTCATGTCCTTTACCTACTGGCCTATTTCCTTTCATCAAGATCATTTTCAGTCCCATCAGGTCTATGGTTTCATCAATAAGGTCTTCAAAATGCCAAATAATGGTCAGCAAGAACATGAGGAGTTTCAATAAAGTTCCATTACTAAAAAATTTCATCATCATATGCCTAGAAATGTATTTTTCTTCAAAACTCTATTTTGAAGAAAAATAGAGTATTTTATCTTTTTTATGTATAAATTTAATGTAATTTCAAGTTCTCTTATTTGTAAATAATTTCAATGGAAACCCTGGTCACCTTGTCCAACTTCAGCAAATCCATCCCCTACAAGGCAAACAAAAGCAAGTCATTCAGTTAATCAGAGGCAAAATGAAGGAAATTGCCTAAAACAAAGTTTAAAAAAAGTGTCAAAGGTAAACATTAAAAAGTCAGTTTCTTGAAGTGGAAAATTAAAATTATTTGGTATATAAGTCATATTCATGTTCAAAGGGCTCATTTGCACTCCAAGATGACAGAATGAGCAAGAAAGGGCGTGTTGAAAAGAGGGAGCAAAATCGCAGCGTAATTGTGCAAGTTTGTGGGCACAGCACATTGGCTGAGAGGCGCAGCGCATAGAGCTAGCGTGATGCATTGGGTCGGTCTCCACAGTGGTAAAAACACATGGGCATGATGCACATAACTGGCGAGGCACGTTGGGTTGGTGGTGTGACACGTAGAGCTGCAAACTCTTTTAAACCACGATTTCATTCAAACTCTCATTTGCTCAGCTGCCTCCGGTCCAAAGTAAGTCAAACACTCCCTCCAATGCCATAAATGTGTGTCTTATGATTTTTATGAGGATTTAATTGAAAAATTTTCAAACCCTACTCCTTGCTCAAGACATCATAGCCTAAGGTTTGTAAATTGGTTTTTGTGGTCATCACTCCCTTATCTTTCATTCTTTCACTATTTTTCTAGTTTCATCAACCATTTTCCCTATTCCCCATATCCCTAAATTCATCTACCCCTATCCCCTATTCCTGTTATCCCAAATCCTAGCTACAAAATTCCCAAACCCAAATTTTTATCCCAAAAGCTTAGAGACTGTCCCTAAAACCCTTCAATTCCCCAAATTCTAATTGGAAATATTCCCAACATTCCCCTTACCCTCTCCCTGCATAGTCCCTCACACATTTTCATACATCTGGTAGCAAAAACTAAAGACATCTAAATTCTTCATACTCGTCTAAGTCCACACAAAATTTGGCAAACATGGAGATAGACTCCTGTTATGACTGAGACAGTGACTCTACAACCGAATTGCAAGAACCAAGGATACCTCACAAGAGTGGAAAACATGTAAGGGAAGAGCCTACTTCACTTGCTGAGTTGCAGGCCTGCCCTCTAGCTATCACATGTTTTCAACAAAAGTCTTGTTATCATTTTTGTGAGATGGTTGCTAGAGTCCAGTACCATCATGAGTTGGCCAGATTCTTTGTGCTTCATTTACATAATGGCCAAGTCACTCTTGCAGGTGTGACATTCACCTTGACACCCGAGTCTATCTCTCTAGCAACCGGTATTCCAAATGTTGGAGAGAAATGGAATAAAAGGCAGCAAGTTGACAAGGAACATTATGAGCCATACATCAAGCCTAGTTTTTTGAGACAACTTAGCAGATTTTTTCCCTTTCGGTACCTGAAAGATTCATACGATCCTTTCATGAAGCTCATAATCAAATATTTCAGCTGTGAGGGTCGGTTTTCTCATTTATATGCCTATCATATTAGATTGCTGATGCACTTTACCAGGGTGAGAATGATGAACCTCCCCTACTTCATGTGCTGAAATATTGAGAATATGACCAGCCTAGTGCAAAAGAAAACTCCTGAGCAATAGTATAACAGTTTCTATCATTTTTCACTCATCAAAATTATGGTTATGCATCAACTTGGTTTACAGGACATTTCATGGGAGGATTTCATTTCTCATGAGATCTTCACAGCTCCTCAGGTACCTCCGGAAGCTTTTTACGAGACAGGTGAACCTTCACATCTGTAGGAGGGTCATGAGACACAAACTGCTAGTGTGAGGGTGTTTTTCACCTATCAGAGGGGCACTAGAAGGTTATTTGCAACAACCAAGCGAGTATTATCTCCACCCGGGGTGGAAGGGGTCTCGTTTCCTTCATCAGCAGTGCAGGTATAGGACAAAGGAAAGAGGCCAATACATGATGAGGGGCCTTCAGGAGGGCAGGAGATAGATTTCGTACTCATTTAGGATGATGATTTGGGCTCACCAAGCTCAAAGCTGAGAGAGATCATTCAGGAGCAACGTGCGGAGATAAATACTTTGTCCATTAGCCTAAAAAGAGCCAAGTCGATAATCAAATACCTTGAGAAAAGGAAAAAGCAACTAGAGGATCATAAAACCATCATGGAGCTACAAAACATACGAGAGAACCGGCAAGCCGCTAAAAAGAGCAAAACCAAGATGACATCACTTGAGCAAGAAATTGAAGCTGGTCACAGAAACTTGGCTTGAAAGGGTAAATATGGATTTGGAGAAGCTGTTGGAGAAATCCAATAAAGAAAATAACATGTTCAGGCACATGCCCAATCATTATTGGGCGAGAAATCATGTTTGCAAAGCAAGGATCAAGATCTTGAAGGCTAAGTTGAAGAAGGCCTCCATGCGTCGGAAAAGGCATGATAGACTTTATATTTTCACCAAGGCTTCCTTAGCCCAGCATAGCACATAATGGAGGACACTCAGCCCAAATTTCAAAATATTTGGGACACTTTTTTACAAATTTTGAATTTTTGGCCTAAAAACAGACTTTTCAGCTCTGTGCGTTGCGCCACTTGGCACGCGCTTTTGATGGGGGGCTCCTTTTGATGCAAACTTTATATTTTTTTATTTTTCATGGAGAAATATGCATGCCTATCTATGGCCAAGATATTTTGACAGGTTTTGGGTTTCCAGAAGGGTCAGAAACACCCCAAAAATGACCTTTCTGCCCCTTTTTTGACACACAGGAAGCAGTGTTGGGAGAACTCAGTTTTGGAGGGGTAAATTGAAGCCAAATTCAGAAATTCTACTTATGTTGGAAATTATACAGGAAAACCTTTCCAAAAATCCCACTTGGAGCAAATTTGGACACCAAGAAGGCCTCCAAAATTAGTTTCAAATTGGCCCGACGCATAGGGAAAACTGGCACGACGCATTGGAGGTTTTTGCTCATTTTTGACCTAGAAACTCTGTTTTTCGCCTAGTTTTTGACATTTTGAATTTCTTACTTCCAAATTTCAGAATCATGATGTAATTTGATTTAATTTGATGGATCTTGATGTAATTTTGTTAAATTTTCACTCATGGAATTAAATTCATCCATCAAAAGGTGATTTGCAACTGAATGAATCAGTTTCCTAGTTTATAGAGGCAAGTTGTTCCACTGCCTACTTTCTAGTTCTCAATTTAGATTTTGTTGGAATAGCTCCTAAACTTGTGAGCTCGACCCCTAGAGGCTAGGATGAGTTATTTTTTGTCTATATCTTGTGGTTTTTCAGTCATTAGCATGGTTGGACTCTTGGGAATGCTTTGTGCATCATTGTACATTCATCTCTGCATTTTTGGAAAAGGAATAGACCAGGGTTTGCAGCACTCCATGGGATTCATGTGGAATTTTGTTTTGATGATGTGTTTCTCTCTCTAAATTTAAGTCTACTGGTGTTTGATGTATACCATTTTCTCTCTTACTTCTTCTTAAATTAAGCAAACAAGGATAAAGGTAGGATTCATTAAAATTTGCAGTGCTCTACCTAGGTTTCTTTAATTTTCTATGTTTTTAGCTGTTTGTAGAGGATCCCCGAAGGTTTATTGCCCTCTTCAACTCCTCACCTTTCTCAACTCTCCATTTATTTCAATTTGGAAGTGTCAAATCAATTGCCTACCTTTCCCCATTCACATCTCTGTAGAACTGAGCCTCATTCCCCAGACCCAAATTTTCCTTTCCTCTTGAGCCAACAAAATATTCATTATATTCAAATAAATACTCTTTTGCATATATACCTAGCCTAAAATTAGTTTTTATTTAAGTTATCTCAAGCCTCATTGATCATTTTTTGCTGAGATTGACAAGGAGAGAGCCCTCTCCCGATCTGGTAGGGCTAGCTACCAGGTTAAGCGTGGTTTGATGTTACCCTAGATTATGCCTTTCTCAGCCTAAGCTAGATTTAAGCTATAACAAAGTGGACTATTCAAAAATCGTGAGAAATTAGTGAGTTACGATTACCTCTCATGGAAATGCTTCTAGATGAATGACATACTTAACGCAATTGAATCCCAAAAAATGATATCTAATATAATGCACTGCAAAAACCCCTCAATCCTTAGTTACAAAGAGTAACGGGAGCTCTACTTGAATGGTTCATGAGGAAAAATATTTTCTAAGGTTGGAAATGGGGTAGAAACTAAGTGGGCTTGATTTTGGGGAAAACTCCATAGTTAATCATGCTTGAGCCAGAGGCAATCTAGGATTGGTGACCTACCTAGAAGTCCTGGTTACTAGGTGCAAGGCCCAGGAGTGATGATTGACGCTATGTGATTCATTTAACTAGTTTCAATCCCACTTATTCACCCCTATGAGCATCACCCGATGAAATGAGTGCTAAGTGGACTATTCAAAAAACATGATAAATTAGTCAGTTACTATTACCTCTCATGGAAATTATCATAGATGAATGAATTACTTAACGCAGTTGAATCCCTAAAATGAGATCTAATACAATGTATTTGTGTTGTACCAAATTCAATTTGAACTCATCCAAACCCTTACCAATGGGTTAGGTTATGTCCAAGCTTATATTTTCAAATTTACTTTATTTTCAAATTTAAAATTTAAAATTTCAACTCTACTATACTATCACTATCGTGATATATAGAGATAGGCCTATATCAATATTAATAAAGTTAATATTATAAAATAATATTCAAACCAATATTTTTAATGCTCATAAAACCTAGTATATATAGAGCATAATATTAGAACCTTATATATGTAAATTAATTGGTCCACAAAGGCATAGTATCAAACTAAACGACACTTAAATTAATTACTACATATCTTTTCGCATATCCATAGTATGCTACAAATACATATGTGTGCTTCGTATGACGTTAATATATTATTTTTCTCAGAAAAAAAAGAGTGACAACAGAAGCTGATAACTGACTGTAGCATTCTCAAATCAAGTTTTAGTGGAATCTGTAATGCAATTCATGTTTACTATGTTAAAAAATAGGTATGCTCCGAAACTATGTCCAGAAAATACATCAATATGAGAAGCTCAAAAGAACAGGGGAATTTCTTTTTCCCTCAATACATAGTTTACATAGAATCCATATATTGAATAAATAAATGACAACGCATTTTGTTCACAAAATATAGAGCCACACATGGATAGATAAAACCAGAGAAATTTCTATTGCATTCTTCTACTTCAGCAGGTTTCTCTACCTAATACAACATATGGAAATATCCTACTTAATATAAAATGGCGGAGCTTGAAAATTGAATGCTAATTCAATGTTGCATGGATGGGTAAACACCAATCGTCCTTCTGTCGTGAATGGCCATTTATTCATTAAAAGAGTGCATAGAGCCTTTGTACAATGGACTTGAAATCCTTCAGGTTTCAGTCTTGAAACTTCATCGCATCTGTGCCCACATCACATATCTCATTTGGGCAATGTCAAAAAATAACTTGGGCACTATTGATTTGAGCTTGTAAAATGCGATGTGCACACGTGACAACTTTTATCATTTCACACGGTGAAATATTTAACCGTGGAAATTTAATCGGAAAACTTAAACATTTGTGATTGTGATGTGCGATGGCGATATCGCATCACAGTATCACGACGTTTGGCGAGGAGTGTAAAGGTAACGACATAAATGTGTGAAGCACGAAATGCAACACGCTAAACAGCGACAAGTGTGAAAAGACAAAAGGTATGGAATAAAAGAAATACAAAGTTTTGTTGCGGATTGGTAATGCGTTAAGGTTGCATGGGTCCCATCGATATCGCATCAATAGACTTTTATGATTCGGAAATTAGTTAAGCGGAAAAGGTAAGGGATTGCGAAGTGTGGATTGCAGGCAAGAGGTACAGTATATGATAAGAATAATTTAAACACAGAGTGATGGCAAGGTACTCTGCTTTCTGAACATTACGGAAGAATTGAGTGCAATAAGTAAGCTTTTAGATATGAGCTTTGTCCTTCTTTGCGAAAAAATTAAACTGTAAGTATGGCTATTGATATTTTATTCATGGCGGTGGTTGGGAGCTATTTCCAATTCTCCCCCTTAATCACAAATACCGCCATCGACCATTCCAAACATTATCTGAGATAAACAAAAAAATTATGTGGCAATGGATTTGTGAAGATGTCTACAAATTGGTCTTCTGACTTGCAATGTCGTAACACAATTTCACCATTTTTAAATAATTCTCTTATAAAATGATATTTAACATCTATGTGCTTTGTCCTCTTATGAAAAACACAGTTCTTTGATAGTGCAATTGTTGAACTGTTAATGCAGAAAATTGTGGTTGCTCTGTCTTGTTCATGACATAAATCCGACAACATCCTTCTCATCCAAACTGCTTGACATGTTTTTGCTATTGCGGCGACATACTTAGCTTCTGTTGTTTATAATGAAACTATTGGCTACTTATTGGAATCCCATGAAATGGCTCCCAAACCCAATTGAAAAACATATCCTGATGTGCTCTTTTAGTCATCAACACTTCCAGCCCTATCACTGTCAGTGTAACCAATCAACCCAAAATCATCAGTTGTAGAGTATAGAACACCATACTCCTTCATCCCATTGACATAATTTAACATTATTTTGGCTTCTTGACAATGTGTCTAGTTGGGTGTCCCCATAAACCTTGACACCAAACTTACTCCATACATTATATCAGACCTAGTTGCAGTCAAATACATTAGGCAGCCAACCATGCTTTTGTATAATTTCGGATTGAAATTGCTACTACAACCTTATTTTCTCAACTTCAACCCCATGACTGTTGGATTTGGTGTTGGATTTTTGTTCTGCAAATTGAACCTCTTTAAAATCTCTGCAACATAATTTTCTTGAGAGATAAAAAATCCATTTTATTTTTGCTTCACTCTTATGCCCAAAAAATATCTTAACAACCCCAAGTCAGTCATTTCAAACTCACTTTTCATGACTGCTTCGAAATCAACGATGAGAGAATCATCACTACTTGTAAAAATTAAAGCATCTACATACAAAACAACAATAGAAATATTAGTGTCATTTTCTCTCATGTAGAGAGTAGGTTCACCATCACATTTGTCGAACCCATTGTCCATTAGGTAAGCAACTATCATGTTGTACCATCCACACAGTGCTTTCTTCAGCCCATAAAGAGCTTTCTGCAACTTACACATCTTATGTTCTTGGCCTTCTAACTCATAGCCAGGAGGTTGTTCAACATACACCTCCTCTTTTAGCAGTCCATTCAAGAATGCAGAATTCACGTCCATTTGATGTTCTTTCGATTTTTGTTGTGCTGATATTGACAACACTGTACGCACTGTCTCCATCCTTGCAACTGGTGCACATTATTCCTCATAGTCTCTACCATTCTATTTCTTGTATCATTTGACAACTAGCCTTTGTGTAGTAGATCTGACAAGAAAATGTATAGAAATGGAAAATATGCCCAAGAAATAACACCGTTGAAGATAAAACTTCAGAACTTCATTAATTTCAAAACCCTAAGGTAGGGCAACACCATACATTCACTCCTTAAGGAAGGAGATCACTCCAGAAGCCATATTCTTGCCCATACAATAATCCTTCACATCTCTCAATGGAGAGTCTCTAGCCTCTATATAGGTTTCATACATGCAGTACCATGGGTAGTTACCACGGGTCTCTCAATACCATACATCCAATACAATGGGCTTATCACTTTATTCCCTAGCTACATGTGGTCCCTTACATATTGTGGGTTAGCCACTTTATTTATTAACTATGGCCCAATTATTTATCATTCTTATATTATTACATCATATTATTTTCTTGGGTACCTCCCTCTATACCCTACATTATCCCCCCTAGGTACACTACATTACACCCCCCTTAAACATGTTTCGTCCCCAAAACATAAGAAGAACACAAATAATAAGATATACTCAAAAGAGTATTCCACCAGTACCATTCACATGCATCCAGCCATCCCAAAGAAAGTTGAACACTTGATCTAGTCGATGTCTCGCTCGTTTGAGATGGAAGTGGGTTCTGGTGGTTCTTCTGTGTTGATGTGTTGTGGGTGAATCGTTGCACCTCTCTATGTGTCATCCAGGGGTTGTTGTCTTTGTTTCTAATTCGTTGCCACCATGCTAGTTGTTGTCTTGTTGGGTGATGTCGGCAGTGATATGTTGAAGCTTTAACTGATGGAACATATTTCATTAATTCCTCCATTATTGATGATGGAGTGGTGTCAGGTTCTTTTGTTGGTACTTGCTTTGATGTCTGTGTTTAGCTTTCTACCATCAAAGACTCATCATCTGATGTGTCTATGTCGTTAGAGATTTGTGCTTCTTCCTCCCTAGTCTCTGCATGGTTCCTAATTCAAATATCATGAAATTTAATTTTCTTCCTTTTATACCAGAGCTTCATGAATTTCTTTTGCACATTAAAATTGACTGTACCAACAGATTCTATCCAAGGCTGTCCCAAAACAACATCCACAACAGCCATATCTGAAGCATAAAAATCAAAATGCAACACATACTTATCCATATAAATCTTCAAATATTTATAAATTTGAACATCTTGATTATCAACCTATGTGTTTTCAATATGTTTTACTGGAACTTGCAATTTTTTAGCCAAATTAACATTGATACAATTATGCTTGCAACTAGGAATGATAGACAAAATGATGTTCTCTTTCTGAATACTTCCATTAACCTGTAATATGGAAATATTGGTAGAAAAGAAGTCTTTATGTCTCTTAGTGTTCTTTCCGGCATTAGACCACTCATCCAAAATGACTTTTTCAAGTTTTTTTCTCGGGAAGTTTCCTCACTACGCTGTCAAGTGAGGTCCACCATTTATTTGCCTCATCTTTCATATGAAGCCCTATGGAGCATATCCAAAAATTTTGGTATTGAGCCTTGAGATATTTTTAAAAATCTTCAATAGTAGGGCTATCATCTTTTCCTGTAAAATTCATCTTGTGAGAATCCATAAAATAAAGTAAGGGTTTTGAAGAAAATCACTTACTTTGACAAAAATTTAAACTTGACATTACTCGGTCAATATAACTTAGAATCCTTAATATAACACATTTTTGAAAATTGTATAGCCATTATGCATCTAACCATATGACTGAAATCCCGATCTAGGCACTCTGGAAACACAGATTTCTGCTGCAACTGTCCCGCCGTCACAAATTTTTTAAAAAATGGTTGATTTTAAATCAGTGATAACTCCCTCATCCGGACTTTGATTTGACCGATTTTTTTTTTTGAAATCGGGTGATTTTCCAAGGGGAGGTCAGATCTATAATTGATTGTCTAAAATTTTGCACAAGAATCAACAAAAAATGTCAAGAGAGCCACCGTACACAAATTGATGTCAGAAACATTTCTGCAACACAACTGAATTTAAATCAGCGATATCACCCTCATCCAGACTCCGATTCAACTGATTTTTTTTTTTTGAAATTGGGTATTTTTGTGTAATGAATCTAGATATGATATTTACTTCTGAAAATTTTGTGCCAAAAGTTTCAGATCTTCTCTACAAACTCGCTGCCCAAAAATTTCCTACAAAAAAATAAGAAAACAAATCTCCAAACTCTACCCAAGAAAGTGCTCTGATACCACTTGTAGTAGATCTAACAAGAAAATGTATAGAAATGGAAATTATGCCCAAGAAATAACATCGTTGAAGATAAAACTCCAAATCTTCATTAATATCAAAACCCTTAAGATAGGGAAACACCATACATTCACTCCTTAAGGAAGGAGATCACTCCACAAGCCATATGCTTGCCCATACAATAATCCTTCACATCACTCAATGGAGAGTATCTAGCCTCTATATAGGTTTCATACATGCAGTACCATGGGTAGTTACCATGGGTCTCTTAATACCATACATCCAATACAATGGGCTTATCACTTTATTCCCTAGCTACATGTGGTCCCTTACATAATGTGGGTTAACCACTTTATTTATTAACTATGGCCCAATTATTTATCATTATTATATTATTACATCATATTATTCCCTTGGGTACCTCCCTCTGTACCCTACATTATCTGCCATAGGTGTACTACACTTTCTTTGTGCCTTTCTATCTTGCCTTCAATATTGTTCTTATTCTTATAGACCCATTTCACTCCAATGACTTATTTTCCTTGCGAAAGATCCACCAATTCCCACGTGTTATTTCTTTCTATTTCTCCTATCTCTTCATTCATTTCTCCAACCCATTTCTCTTCTTTGAGTGCATCTCCAAAATGTATTGGGTCATATACATGACAAAATAATGGAAATAAAGAATTCAGACCACCACTATTATCAATGTCTTCTTGCTCATAAATTTCACTTAAAATTTTGAATTTTGGTCTTCTTATACTTGCTGAAGATGAGCTTGGTGTTGATCTTGAAGTAGATAGAGTTGTGGAGCTTAGTGGTGTGCTTGGAGAAGCACTTACTTGATTTCACAATGTTTTTCTATTACTTTCTTTTGGTGTGATCTATTGAGCTTCTGTTGGTGGAGGATGAACCACCGTTGAGGAATTAATTGTTGCAGTCAATTCCTCTTTATCTTCATGTGACATACATGACTTCACATTGATTGTCTTCTCCAAAATTTCATCCCATGTTTCTTCTTCTATGAACTGAACATATATTTTGATTATTACCTTCTTGGTTTATGGATTGTAGAGCTTGTATGCCTTGGATTCATCAATGTATCCAAGAAATATACATTTCTCCCCCTTGTTGTCCAATTTCTTCCTCAACTCATCCAGGACATGTGGATATGCCACACATCCGAATACTCTCATGTGAGTGAAAAATTTCTTTCTTCCACTCCATGCTTCAAGAATTCTATTCATGACACTTTTGGTTCGACATATATTAGTGATATATTTTTCACAAGAGACTGATTCAGCCTAATAATCATTTGGCAAATGCTTTTCCTTCAACATACTCCTTGCCATGTCCATGATGGTCCTATTATTTCTTTCAACAAAACCACTTTTTTGAGGTGTATACCTTGCTGTAAAGTACATGTGAATTCCATGCTCCCTGGAAAAATGTAGGAAGCCCTTTGAGATATATTCACCACCTCTATCGGTCCTCAACACTTTTATGTTGTGTCCACTTTTCTTCTCTACAACAGCTTTGTAGTGGCGATAGTGGTCAAATACTTCAGTTTTCTATTTTAGAAAAGAGACCCATGTCTTCCTTGTGTAGTCATCTACGAATGTCAAAATATAGTGGCTACCACCTAATGATGGTGTTTGCATTGGTCCACATACATCAGAGTGGAAAATATCCAAAGGTACTTTTTCCCTTACTGAATTTCCTGCTGGAAATGATTCTATGTGTTGTTTGCCCAAGATGCAGTCTTCACATAGGCTGTCTAGTTTTTCTATGAGTGGCAGTCCTTTCACCATGCATTTTCTATTCAACAAATTCAAACCTCTGAAGTTGATATGACCAAATATCAAATGCCATAATCAATTCTCATCTTTGAATTCTTCTTGGAATTTTTCTTGTGTGACAGCTTCTATAACACCTTCTTCCTTCAAGTCTGATCTCATCTTGAGAGGAATTATCCTGTTATTTGTCATATGGACTTTTACAATGAGATGTCTACTTGGAGGCTTATCCATGATTGTGCAAACATCATATTTAAAAAATACATTGCAGCCCTTTTGTATGAGTTGTCCAATGCTTAGGAGGTTATGTTTCAAGCCAGGGAGATAATACACATCTGGCATGAATTTCTTCTCTCCCTTGTTTATTAGTATGTCTACTCTTCCTTTTCCCATGAAAGATACCTTACTATCAATCCCAAATGTCACTTCAGATTTTACACTTTCATTTAGATTGGAAACCATTGCTATGTTTCCAGTCATGTGGTTGCTACAACCTGAATCTAAGAACCGTATATCTCCTTGTTTTTCTTTTGCTACATTACAAGATAAAAACATGCTACCATGGTTCTGATTTTCCTTTGTGAAATTTACACTAGGTTGCTACCCATGTTAGATTGATTCTTTCTACATTCATTTGCATAATGACCATACTTTTTACAATACTGACATTGAACTTGAGATTTATCATACTTCTAACCTTGTGCTTGATTTTGGATTAAGCCTTGACTTGGATTCTGATTTCTGCCCCTTCCACTTGTAGGGCTACTTCTTTCACCTCTGTGTGGGCTTCTTCCCCTTCCCCAGTAATTTGATCTTCCTCGACCTCTACCTTGACCAAAAGACACTTGTGTCTTGAATCCATGCTCCAATGAGGATTTTTTTTCTCTGCTCAATCTGTTCTCAGGAGACATCAACGATGCATGAAGCTCATCGACTGAAAAATGTGAGAGATCCTTTGTCTCTTCTACAGCCACAACTATGGCATCAAACCTTGATGGCAGACTTCTTAAAAATTTCTCAATTATTCTCGTTCTCTCGAGTGTATCACCATGAGACCTGATTTGGATAACCAACCCAATCACATGTGTAAAGAATGAGTCTATATTCTTAGACTCTTCCATGCATAATTTTTCAAAGTCCCTTCTCAGCATTTGTAATTTTATTGTCTTCACCTTTGCCATGCCTTGGTAGTTTGTCGGGAGGGTATCCCATTCCTCTTAGACTTCGTTTTTGTTGCAATCCTTGGGAAAATACATTCATGCATTGCTTGGAAAATATAAATTAGGGCTTTGGAGTCCTTCTTCTTACTGTCCCTCAACAGATCTCTTTTTGCGTGTGTCAAAGAATTGTATGCTGTGGCATCTCCTGGTTCTTGGAAACCATTCTCCACCAATTCCCAAATATCTTGTGAAGAGAATAGAGCCTTCATTGTAATAGACCAATAGTCATAGTTTTTGGCATTAAACTGTGGTATTTGATTATTTTTCAAGCTTTTTCTTGCTGCTTTCATTTTCACTATGTGAATAAAAACCATCTCACTGCTAGAGAATCTGCTTCTCAAAACAAACTTTCAGCACTTTAGCAAAGAACACTTTCTTTCACTAAGAGATTTAACCTGCTCTCATACCATGTTGAAAAATTAGGTATGATCTGATACTATGTCGAGAACATACATGAATATGAGAAGCTCAAAAGAATAGGAGAATTTAATTTTCCCTCAATACACAGTTTACACAGAATGCAGAAATTAAATAAAAAAAAATGACAACACAGTTTGTTCACAAAATACAAAGCCATACAGAGAGAGAGAAAACCAGAGAAATGTATATTGCATTCTTTTGCTTCAGCATGTTTCTCTACCTAATACAACATATTGAAATATCCTACTCAATACAAAATGGTGGAGCGTGAAAATTGAATGCTAATTCGATGCTTCACAGATGGATAACCACCAATCATCCTTATGTCGTGACAGGCCATTTCTTCATTAAAATAATGCACAGAGTCTTTGTATGACAGACTTGAAATCCTTCAAGTTTTGGTCTTGAAACTTCATCGCATTCGCGCCCACATCGCATATCCCATTTCGATGATGTCAAAAATTAACTTGGGCACTATCCATTTGAGCTTGTGAAAGGTGATGTGCGCACGTCGCAACTTTTACAATGTCGCACGACACAATATTTAACCATGACAAATTAAAAGAAAAACTTAAACATTTGCGATTGCGATGTGCAATGGCGATATCGCATCGCACTATCATGAGGATTGGCGAGGAGCGTAAAGGTAAGGACTTAAAATGTGCAAAGCACAAAATGCAACACGCTGAATAGAAGCAAGTGTGAAAAGGGGAAAGGTACGGAATAAAATGAATTCAAAGTTTTGTTTCAGATGTGTAATGCGTTAAGGTTGGATGGGTCCCATTGATATCACATCGGCGAAGTTTTATGATTCAACAATTCGTGAAGCAGAAAAGGTAAGGGATTGCAAAGTGCAGATTGAGGGCAAGAGGTAGGTATACGACAGGAAGGATTTAAATGCAGAGTGATGGCCGGGTACTCTACTTTCTGAACATTATAAAATAATTGTGTGCAGTAAATAAACTTGCAGATATGGGCTTTTTCCTTCTCTACAAAAACATTAAACTGTAAGTATGATTGTTGTCAGTTTATTCATGGCAGTGGTTGGGAGTTATTTACAACATACTACTCTATCGTATTCATATTTTTATGAAAGGTTAATCAAACAATAATGAAAATGTGCCACCTATTAGTAGTGAAAATATTAAAAGGAAAAAAAAATACAAAACCCTTAATCTAAAAACATTGCAACACCTGTCTATTTTGAGCTAAGTTGTTTTGCAAGAAAAAATCCTATGATTCATGTGAAGGAATACATTCTCAAGAGATAGTGTGTCAAACCAACGTAATATAATTCTGCAAGATAACATATGCTTGTAGTTGGTTCTTTATGTGAATGTAGCTGTGCTCCAAACATACAAAAAACTCTAGATTTTTTCCAAATAAGATGAATAAAGAATACCATCTTTGGAATCTTTGAATTTATTAGACAAGATAAAGAAAGAATCTAATATTGATTTTTTTGAAATTTTTATTTCAAAGTTAGTATCGTTTGTTTTGTATTTCGGTTTATATCCATATTCTCATAATTCAATATTTAATATGGAGATTTTGTGAGAGCACTTGAAAATATTAAATTTTCTTTTGAAATTTAATGTTCAAAGAAAATGGTAAAAGTATTAATCGTTCCAATTCAGATATTAATTGGCATAGGGCTTGGTTGGTTGAATCTATTACTATTACTATAGGATAGATTACTGTAACTAGGTTATTTATCGAGCTAATCCAGTAAATCTAAGCCAAAACCTAATCGACCATTTTCATTGTTCTTATCATCATGGAAATCAAAAATTTGTCTAATAAACCCAGAATATATATCCCTTAACTCCTTGAGCCCCTTACCCAACCATCTTGAGCAGTGGAGATGATAGAAAACAGGTGTTGCATCACTGTTGTAACACCATAACGTAGTGGCCAATCTTCATCACTGAATACTATAGACAGCACTGAATGCTATAGAAGAATAAGAATTTTAATGTTGGGATTATCATTTATCTATAATTTAGGGGTCTATCATTATGGTGGAATATAATGCTCATATCTTATTGTTTTAATAATTTTATTATTTTTAATATGTAATTATTGGAAATTTTGATAAATTATTTGAGTATTATTAAAAAAAATTAATTTGAGTTAATTAGAATTAATTGACCATAAAAATTTAGGCTTAAACGGTTAGATCCTTGAGGTAAGGCTCATTCTACAGCTATGTAATGCTATAAGTGTTCGATTTTTGTTCTTTTTAAAATAAAAATAAAATATTCTTTAAATAAAAATAAAATATTCTCTAAATAAAGAAGCACTTGAGAAGGTAGATCTTAATAAATGGATAGTTTTATTTGAAATTCTCACTTATTTTTTAGAGATATGAGAACTGTTAATAAATAAGGGAAAGTTGGTCGTGATCTCAACTGACCATGAAGAGGAAAGGATGAAGGATATTGATTTATTGTTTGGTGTCTAGTCGATATCCTTGGATGATGGGTTTAAGTACCTTCATTTTATTGTTAATCTAAAGAAATATGAAAACAAGGACTGGGTCTGGTTGGCACAAAAGTTAGATAAGAGGCCACACTTGTGGTGACATAAATGGTTATTACTCGTAGCACACCCACTTTTATCAGATCCGTTTTACAAATAATTTCCATTTATTGGATGAATATATTTGAATTTCCCAAGGGTATTGTAAACAAGATCAATTGCACCATTTGACATTTTATTTTGGCCGGTACTAGTTCCAATAGGAAAATAGACCTTGTCCAAATGAAGGGGTTGGAAATACAGGTTGATGAAAGAGGATGGGGCTCCAATGACAAAGAATTTTTTAATATGGCCTTCTTGGTCAAAAACAAATTGGAGGGAAGTGTGCAACGATGTATTGTGGCATCGAGTGATCAAAGTTAAATACCTTAAAAAATATGATCTACATGGATGGATAAGAGAGGGACCTCCTAATATTAAGAAGATTCACAATCATGGAGAAGCCTACTGCAAACAAAACATTAGTTCCATGGGAACTTGAAATGGGAGATCGACTAAGGATCTATTCCAGAAATCAGACTCGATGCTCTCTTTAGTGTGCAAGGTGAACATACTCTATATTTTATCCTTATTACCTTCAAAAATGATTTGGGTGTACATGTCTTCAAGCATATACAAAATAATCTCGAATCTACTTCGCATACAACTTTTTAAAAAGATGCAAGGGAACTACGATTGCAAGGTCTTTTAGTGGAATAATGGAAAGTCTATATATTACAATTGAAGCTTGCAGGGACATTATCGACTCTAAAGGAGGACACACTGACATGGATTAGTGGTTTTCATAGAGGGTAGGTTAAGGTATGCGATGCATTCTCAATCATTAAATAGGTTAATTACATCAAATCAATGCTACAATTAGTTCAAAATTTCATGGAGATGGAACACTCCCCCATAAAAGAAAATGTTTTCATATGGTTTGTGGCTCACAACAGAATTATGACATTGGATAAAATTCAAATAACTTAATTAAGAGATTGGATAATTTTCAGATAACTTAATTAAGATGGGTTTATAAGGCCTAGGAAGGTACAAATTATGTATGGCACACGTAGAAGATGTTAACCACCTTTTTCTGCAATGTCTTTTCTCGTTTTCAGTGTAGTTCATGGAGCTAAATTTGTTGAATATCAGAGGAGATGGGGATAGGTCAAACATTAGGGTATATCTATGGCAGTGGTTTGTGGAGTATAAGAATCGCAAGACATTACCCATTTTTTTTTCCTATGGGGTATATAGAGGGAAAGAAACATGTGTGTCTTTGAAGAGGTGAAATCAGATGTGAGGAGACAAGTATTAGGATTTCTGCTTACTATAAGGAATATGGAATCAATGTTGAATATGGAATCAATGTTGACAAGAAAACTCAAAACATTTGGTGCCCAAGGGATCTATGTGTTGTTTATTTAGTAGGATTTTTCAATGGGGCAACATAATTTGGGTCATGTGGAAGTAAGATGACCATACACATGGGGCTTGAGATGTTCTACCTCTTCCATTGGTTTAGTGGCAAATGAAAAAATACGAGGGTGAACTTCTTTAACTATGGGGAGTCTTATATTGATACAAATGGCTTTAACTAGATGATATCCTAGTGTGTGGAGACTCAAAGATACTAATAGAATGGGAAAACAAGAGATAAAAATTGGAGACTCCCGAGATTTCTAATTGGAAGAAAAATATTAGGGTATTGATCAATGATTTCAAAAGGATTTTTATATTAAGAAGATTAAAATGCACATTCAGGTATGATCAACTTCCAGATATTTGGAAAATAATATGATCAACTTCGAGATATTTGGAAAAAAAGTGCTTACAAAAGTCTAGTCAAATCATGTTATGATCAGACATGTTTTGTTTCAAAGTCAAATGGGATAAACAATGCCATTTCTGGAATATGCTCATATAGAAATACTTTATATTTTTCTTTTCCTGGCATTAGGTGTGAATTAGTAACATTTTGGTGAAAACGACAAACTAGAAATCACATTCGCAAAGGTAGTCATGGTTAAGCATTGAAAATTGGAAAAGGTATTTGTTGTAAAGGAAAAACTAGAAATCACATTCATAGAGGTAGTCACGGTTAAGCATTGGGAATTAGAAAAGGTTCTAAAGACATGAAAGTAATATTATGTGATTGTCTATGTAGATACATGTGGACAAAACATATGCATATATAATTACTTTTTAAAATGAAAATTATTTTTTCCCCCCCTAAAAAAAACAAATAACTAGAGGAATACTTACAACATTTTTCTTATTGAGACACATATGCTGTTCAATGTTTAAACCAGAGGAATTTCAGTTCCATGGAATGGAGTTTCGGAGTTTGTAATTATAGGGCAGGTACCACAAAACTAGTTTTTGTTGTAGAGAAAACCCATTTAAAAAAATATAACTATTAGACTACTTACAACATTTTGCTTATCGAGATACATGTGCTCTAAGCTCTTACAATAACTAGAATACTACTTACAACATTTTTCTTATTGAGACACATGTGCTCTTACAATAACGAGAAGACTCCTTACAACAATTTTCTTATTCAGACACGTGCTCTTCAACGTTTAAACGTGACAGATTCTGTAATTATAGGGGAGGTGCAACAAAACTAGTTTTCATTGAAGAGAAAACCCATAAACGACATGCCCACTTTATGTTTTAAAATATTCTTAGATTTTGAAATCATGATTTGTTTATACTTACATAACTTAACTTTAAAAATCATTTGGAATTTCAAACTTAACTGTCTGGAATTATTGAGAATTTCTGCGAATACGATATTATAAATGACTGTAGGAAAATAACTCTTGTCATCATTTGAATTTTCAAGCAATGAGAGATTCTGTTGGTTCAAGTCCGAATTCTATAACAACGACATTTATGTCTAACTTGTAAGGCCGTGTAGGATGCAAGGTCTGTGAGAGGTATCAAATATTACATTTAGATCACATAAGAGACTAATTCAGTTCGACGTGCATTTCTTTCCACGCCCATTTCTTTCCAAGAGTACACCATGTCTGACATGAATAATGTATGTTCTCTGAAGTCATAACTGAATCTCAGTTTACCTCACAAACTCAAAGACCTAAAAACAAAAATATATGGCACATGATCAAGTATTTTGACAATATGATAATTGTATCACCTAGATTCAACACGATACTTTCGTTCAATATCGAATTACCAGCAGACCACTCATTTATAGATTGCAAAATAAATGGGTAAATATATTATCTAGTTGCCGTGAACATAGGCAGGCATATATTTAAGCCTATTTACATGCAATAATTTGATTGGTTGATTGCAAAATAAATGGGTAAAGATATTATCTATTTATGTTAATATGGCAGGCATTTAGTTAAGCCTGTTTAAATGGAATAATTTGATTGATTGATTGTAGATTTTGGAATGTTGTAGAAATCACTGTATATTGAAATTTAATTCCAACAGCACAGTTTGTAGAAGAGGAAGAATTGAACGGCACGAAGACTAGAAGGACAGCAACATCAATAAATTCTGTTTGGCACGCAACCCAGCAATGAATTTCAGATTTGATTGAGCCTGCAAGCTTATTTTTGCTAATGGCCATAGGCCTGTTTTAGTGTGTGCAACTCTCTATCCTCGAAATTAAAACACTGCACCAACCAAAATTTAAAATTGTGCCATCCGTGCCATTAAACACCACCAACCGTAGAATGCAGAACCTCATCGCAACATCGCAATTTCGCAACATCGCATTATCTTTCCGCACCACCATAATTTTTGTTGTTTCATTTGTGATGCGATATTGTGATATCACATATCACATGCGCAGGGTATTAAGCCATCCATCGCATTGGATAAGCCACATAGAATGGAGCCGATCACACAAGTCAAATGAAGTTTAATTTCTTGTTTTGAAATCCATGATAAAACTTTAGGATTAAGAATTTTAAATATTTTTTTATGCTCTTTAAAACTTGTGGAGTTATATATATTATGTAAAGCTTTTATAATATATATATATATATATATATATATATATTATAAAAATTCCAATGTTTATAATATATATATAAAGGCAAAGTATTGAAATGAAAGAGTATGCCCAAAGCCAAAAAGAACATTTGCCGTGACTGTAATTTTGTTTTACTATGTAATTTGAAAAGAAAAAGAAAAACAAAATGTATTTTTTTATATAGGCCAGAAGGAATAAACACAAATATATGATAGAGAAAACCCAGAGATCAATTTTTTTTGAGTTCTGGACTGTGTGTTATTTGAAAAAGCTAGCAGAGGCAAAAGAACCGTGTGAAGCACTGTGTGTGTAGTTTTTGAGACAAAGAGGAAATTTGAGAGCACTACATGTGAAGCGGTTTCATTTTTTTTGTAATCCCTCACAAGAGCAAGAATATCAGTTTGTAATAGCTTTTTTTATTTTTAATGAAATAAAAGTTGTTTGTGTGCCATCTTTGTCCAACAAAATTTTAAATGAGTTCTTTGTGTTAAGAGGAGAGATTTCATTTTCCCTTCTATTCTATGCTCTTTGAAGTTTGTCAAAGAAGCTGAAGGAAGGAGTTTTGTTGCAACTTTTGACCAGCAGTGTGAAGGCTCATCAAGGACCAGGTATTTACAAAACAGAGTTTTTGTTTTGTGTTTAAAAAGTGCAGTCTAGAGAAGTATTTTTGAAGACAGAGTTTGTCTCTTGAGCAGAGAGATAGTTTGTTTAAAAACATAGTCAAGTTTAAAGCATCGTTAAGTCTACTAGCCATGGCAGGAGCCAGCACAAGAATGAGTATTAGAAATACTCAACTCCCATAGTTCAATGGAAAGAAATATGACTATTGGGGAATCACCATGAGAGTCATGTTTGCCTCTCAAGACTTATGGGAGTCTGTTGAAGATGGTTTTGAAGAACCAGCAGATGAAAATGGCTTTAATGCCTTAACACATGCATAGAAGGATTTGTTGAAGACAAATAGGAATAAGGACTCAAAATCCCTCTTCTATCTCTATCAAGCAGTGCAAGAGAGTGTGTTTCCAAGGATACCAATAGCTAAGAGGTCCAAGGATGCATGGGATACCCTCCAGACTGCCTGTCAAGGTATGGAGAAGGTGAAAACAGCAAAGCTACAATTACTGAGGAGATACTTTCAAACTCTCTGTATGAAAGAGTTTGATAACATAAACTCATTCTTCAGACATGTGATTAGGTTGGTTACCCAGATAAGGTCTCATGGAGAGACACTTGAAGAAAGAAGGATAGTGGAGAAATTATTGAGGAGCTTAACCTCAATGTTTGATGTGATAGTCACAACCATTGAAGAGACAAAGGATTTGTCAATGTTCACAGTTGATGAGCTTCGTGCATCACTGATGACACATGAACAAATATTGGATAGAACAGCAAACTCATCTTTGGAGCATGCCTTCAAGACCCAAATTTCATTTCGAAGAGGAAGAGGTCAAGGCAGAGGAAACTACAGAGAAAAAGGAAGAGGCAGAAGCCAAAACAGAAGATGAAGAAGTAGCCCAACAAATACTCATGGAAGGGGCAGCAATCAAAATCAGAACCAAGGCCAAGGCAGTAGCCATCAAGATGTAAAAAATAAAGCCCATGGACAAAGGTATGATAAATCCCAAGTCCAATGTCATTACTATAATAAGTATAGGCATTATGCCAATGAATGTAGAAAAAAACAGAGTGACATGGGTAATAGACCCAGTGTTAATTTTACCAAAGAAAATATTAGTCAAGAAATTATTATTTTTAGCATGTAATATGGCTAAAGAAAAGAATGAAGATATATGGTTTTTGGATTCAGGATGTAGCAACCATATGACTGGAAACATTTCCATATTTTCCATGTTAGATGAAAATGTAAAGTTTCAAGTAACATTAGGGACAGACAGTAAGGTCTCCATCATGGGAAAAGGTAGAGTGAATGTTTTGACAAGGAAAGAAGAAGGAAGATCGACATCATATGTTTATTATGTGCCTGGTATGAAGTGTAACCTCTTGAGCATTGGATAGCTCATTCAAAAGGGGTATAATTTTTTCTTTGAAGATGATGTATAAACCACCATGGATAAACCACCAAGCAAGCAATGCATTGCACAAGTGAAAATAACAAGGAACAAAGTTTTCCCTTTCAGGATGAGAGAATATTTGAAGGAATGAACTGAAATGGAAGCAGTAACAGAAGAGACATTCCAAAGAGAAGCAAAATTTAAAAACTGGTTATGGAATTTGAGATTTGGACATCTCAACATTGGAGGTCTGAATTTGTTACATAGGAAAGGAATGGTAAAAGGATTACCATTGATTGAGAAACCAGATAGCCTATGTGAAGGCTGCATCTTGGGCAAACAACACAGAGAAAAATTTCTATCAGGAAAGAGCATAAGGATAAACGCACCCTTAGAAATTGTCCATTCAAATTTGTGTGGACCAATGCAAACACCATCACTAGCAAGCAACCACTATATGCTGACTTTCATTGATGATTACACAAGAAACATTTGGGTTTATTTCTTGAAATATAAAAGTGAATTATTTGAGAAATTCTATCACTTTAAGGCTCTTGTAGAGAAACAAAGTGGGAAACATATTAAAATTTTAAGAACTGATAGATAAGGTGAGTATATCTCAAAAGAATTTCTACACTTTTGAAAATAAAATGGCATACACAAGCAATTTACAAAAAGGTATACACCGCAGCAAAATGGAGTTTCTCAAAGGAAAAATAGGACCATCATGGACATGGTAAGAAGTATGTTGAAGGAAAAACTTTTTCCAAATCAATATTTGGCTGAAGCTGTACATTTTGCATCATACATCTTGAATATATGCCCAACCAAAGAAGTAATGAACAGAGTTTCGGAAGAAGCATGGAGTGGCATAAAACAAGGTGTCACCCACATGAGAGTTTTTGGTTGTGTGGCTTATGCACACATTCCAGATCAGCTGAGGAAGAAGTTGGATAGTAAGGGGGAGAAGTGCATATTTATTGGATACAGTGAAGAATCCAAGGCATACATGTTGTATAACCCATCCACCAAGAAGTTTTTTATAAGCAGAGATGTGTAGTTCATTGAGGAAGAAGCTTGAGATGGAAGCATTGAGAAAACAATGAATGTGAAGAGTTGTTTGTCTCATGATGATAATGAGGAAGAGATGGCTAAAATATATCCCTCATTAGCAGCACCACCTCCACCAACACAAGGAAAACAAGGGACACCACAAGCAGTTATGAGAACACCTTGAGAAGTGATAATAGTGCTTCTTCAAGCACACCACAAGGAGCAGATTTGAGTGCTTCTACAAGCACAATTACACCAAGTGAAAGAGGTACCAGATTCAGAAATTTGAATGATATTTATGAGCAAGAGGCAGCAAATGAAGGTATGAACTCTTTATTTGCATTGTATTGTCATGTAGATAATCCTATTCATTTTTAAGAAGATATAAAGATATGAAATGGATAGATGTTATGGATGAAGAAATGAATTCCATAGACAAGAATAAGACATGGGACCTATTTGATCTCCCAAGAGGCAAAGAATTGATTGGAGTAAAATGGGTCTATAAGACCAAAAGAAATGTTGAAGGTAAGATTGAAAGGCACAAGGCTAGACTTGGTGTCAAAGGATACAAGCAGCAACATGGAAGAGATTATGAGGAAACATTTACACCGGTTGCAAGAATGGAAACAGTGAGAGCAGTGTTGTCCATAGTAGCACAACACAAGTGGATAGTTTACCAAATGGATGTGAAATCAGCATTCCTAAATGGAGTATTGATGGAAGAGGTTTATGTTGAACAACCTCTGGGTTATGAGAAAGAAGGCCAAGAGAAAAAAATTTGCAGATTGAAGAAAGCTCTCTATGGGCTGAAACACGCACCAAGAGCATGGTTCAGTAGGATAGATGCCTATCTACTAGAAAATGGGTTTGAAAAATGTGAAGGAGAACCCACACTATACATGAAGGAGAATGATGGTAAGATGTTGATTGTTGTTTTATATGTTGATGACGTGATCTTTACAAGTAATGATGCTTACCTCATTGATAATTTTAAATCAGTCATGAAGGATGAATTTGAGATGACTGATATGGGATTGCTGAAATACTTCTTAGGAATAAGTGGAGTAAAATGAAAATAAAATTTTTATCTCTCAAGTTAAATATGTAAATGAAGTTTTGGAAAGATTTCACATGCAGGATTGCAAAGCAGCAATTACTCCTATAGTGATGGGATTGAAATTGAGCAGAGAAGACAATAGTAAGGATTTTGATCCAAGTTTGTACAAGAGCATAGTTTGTAGCCTCATGTATTTGACTACAACTAGGCCGAATATTATGCATGTTTTGCGCTTAATTTCCAGATTTATGGAAAGGAAAAGGGAGGCACATTGGCAAGCAGCAAAAATAATTCTAAGGTATGTGAAAGGAACAAAAAGGTATGGTATTTTATACACCACCTCAGAAAATTTTGAATTGATTGGATATACTGACAGTGATTGGGCTGGAAGTATAGATGACCAGAAAAGTACCTCTGTTTATGTTTTTCATATGGGTTCAGGAGCCATTTCATGGGCTTCTAAGAAATAGCCAATTGTGGCTTTATCTATAGTAGAGGTAGAGTATGTGGCAGCTACAGCAGCAGCATGTCAATAATTTTGGATGAGAAGAATGTTGAGGAGTTTGTGTCATGAACAGGTAAAAGGCACAACAATTTATTGTGATAATAGCTCAGCTATAGCTTTGTCAAAGAATTCAGTGTTTCACAAGAGAATGAAACACATTGATGCCAAGTATCACTACATCGGGGAGCTATTGAACAATGGTGAAATTGTTCTACGCATTGCAGAATAGAGGAGAAGTTTATAGAGATTTTAACAAAACCATTGGAGCAGAAAACTTTTAATTATTTGAGAAAGTGTTTGGGTATGGAAGAAAACCCAGCAGTTGAAATTAAGGGGGAGTATTAAAATTTAATTCCAACTGCACACTTTGTATAAGAGGAAGAATTGAACAGTAGGAAGACCAGAAAGACAGCGGCATTAGTAAATTCTGTTTGGCATGCAACCCAACAATGAATTACAGATTTGATTGAGCCTGCAAGCTTATTTTTGTTAATGGACGTAGGTCTATTTTGGTATGCACAGCTCTCCATCCTTGAAATTAAAACACTACACCAACCAACATTTAATATTATTCCATCAGTGCCATTAAACACCACAAACCGCAGAATGTAGAACCTCATCGCAACATCGCAAATTCGCAACATCGCATTATCTTTCCGCACCACCATAACTTTTGTTGTTTCATCTGTGATGTGATATTGTGATATCGCATATCGCATGCGTAGGATATTAATCCATCCATCGCATTGGATAAGATGCATACAATGGAGCCAATCGCACAAGTCAAATGAAGTTTAATTTCTTGTTTTGAAATCCGCGATAAGACTTTAGGATTAAAAATTTTAAATATTTGTTTTTATGCTGTCGTGAGAGTTTTATTTTAAAACATATGGAGTTATATATATTATGTAAGGCTTTTATAATATATATATTATAAACATCCCAATGTTTATAATATATATATAAAGGAAAAGTATTGAAATGAAAGAGTATGCCGAAAGGCAAAAAGAACATTTTTTGTGACTGTAAATTTTTTTACTGTGTAAATTTAAAAAGAAAAAAAACACAGAGTGTATTTTTTTATATAGGCCACAAGGCATAAACACAAAAATATGACAGAGAAAAGCCAAAGAGGATTTTTTTTGAGTTATGGACTGTATGTTATTTGAAAAATCCAGCAGAGACAGAAGAACAGTGTGAAGCACTGTGTGTGTAGTTTTTTAGACAAAGAGGAAATTTGAGAACACTCCGTGTGAAGTAGTTTCATTTTTTTTTGTAATCCCTCAAAAGAGGAAGAATATAAGTTTGTAATAGTTTTTTTTTTTTAATAAAATAGAAGTTGTTTATGTGCCATCTCTGTCCAACAAAAATTTAAATGAGTTCTTTGTGTGAAGAGGAGAGATTTTGTTCTCCCTGTGTGTTTTGGAATACACAGAAATTCCAACACTGTAAACCTCTTTACATGCATGAATTTGTTTGGTTGACTACAAAATAAATGGGTAAAGGTATTACAATTTGAACTTAATTGGATTGATGGTAGAGTTTGAAATAGTGTAGAAATTTGACTGGGATAAGGTAAGTCAAACAAACATTCCAAAATTCGTTATTCACTAGATAGGCAATTAATAAAAATTACTTGAATGAATTGGAGTCTTTAAACCAAGGAACTCGAGTATTTTTGCACGTGGCACCGGGCTGTTTTGAGCTAAGTCATTTTGCAAAAAAACAAAAGCTCTCATTTATGTCAAACCAACATAAGGTAATTCCGCGAGGTACCATATCCTTGTTGCTAGTTACTTATGTGAGAGACAATATGTAGCTGTGTTCCAAACATATAAAAAACTCAACTCTTGCTTGGTTCAGAATAAGATGAATAAAGAATCTCATCTTTGGATTCTTTGAATTTAATAGAGAAGATACAGAACGAATCTATACATATAAATAGTGGAAAGAAATGTGTTACATATGTCTAAATAGTGGTCTATATGATAACTTTATATGAATTAATTAGAAGTAAAATATTTAAAACTTTTCAAAAATATTTCAACATCAAATTTAAATAAATTATTTGAAGAGATAAGTTATATATCAACTTCATATATAAATAAAAAAATATTAATTTTTTTTAATGTCATATAAAAAAAAATATTCAATGTGGGTTATGAATAAAATACTTTAATACATTATAATAATAATAATAATAATAAATTATTTTAATGTGCCACTGATAAAATGTCTTCACACATGTTATGTAAAATATTTTAATGTCAACTATGCTTTGTTTTTTTTTTCTTTTTTTCTTTTATAGCATTCAAAAATACAATTTAAACAATGAAAAATTAGACATCTTATTTTTCATTTGCATTTAAAGAAATTTCATCCTTCTCTTATTGTGTATTTCAGTTATTAAGATGGATATATATTAGTTTGTAATTATTTACATATTTGTAAATTTAGATGTTATAGAAAATTTATAATCATTTCTCCAAAAACGTTGATGTTGGGAATTGGGATTAAATTTATATTTCCAAAGCTCTATTCACTGTTTTCATTATCATTATAAAAATAATGATATCTAAAATAAATTAAACTAAGAAATTGACTTGTCAATAGTGACTTGAATCCTGCCAAAAAAAATTCAAGAAATTTTGCACTTGCAGTGTTTAAATGATGGTGGAATTGGATTCAACACCATCAAAAACCTCTAGGGAACTTAAATCTTGAAGTTTGAAAGCTACAACTTGGATTTTAAAAAATCTCAAGATTTTATCAAAATATTGCTTGAATTTCCATAAGACAAAAAAATTTACAATAAAAAATTAAACTACCTAACAACACTCTAACAAAATACTATAATTTTATAAATTGAAAAACCCTAAATTTATCTACACTGTAATCTTTATTTAGGATTTCTGGTACCGCTAGCTTCTATAACATGACAAAATATTTTACACTATAATCTTTATTTAGGATTTCTAGTAGCACTAGCTTCTATTACATGAAAAAATCATTCATTTGGTTTCATGAACATAAATAAGGCGCTGCACTTAAAAGTGATTCTTCACAAATACAGGTCCACCATGTTTGTATATCCGAAAACAAAATACATTCAAATCTCACATCATACTGAAACTAGATAACATAGTACTCCATCTTGTTGAATTTTAAATTCAATAGCAAACATCACAGATTAAGTAGAAGGACAAAAGGACGTTGCAGCAGGAGTTAAATTTTCTTTTCTGTTCTGTGCATTCAATCTTCGAGACTTTAAGTCACTGCAAATTTCAAGTTTTTTATGAAGGTCGTAGCTTGTGTTTTTTAATGGAGAATAGTGGTTCTTCACATCACACAATCCTTGTCTTAATAACCTCTCCATGTCGCCATTAAACTCTGCAACCTCCATGCCATACCTACGTTTAAAGCCTCCACCTAACACAGATCCTTACCGCCAGTTTTTTTTAAGTTTTTGAAATTTCCCACATCACAGAGGTCCCCACCACACGCCAACACGAAAAGCCAACCAACAATCACAAGGTTATCGCATAGCCTTAGAGCCCAGTCAACACAGGCCCAATTTGGACCCGATAAGCCCTTATCAAATCAGGTTAAATTGTTTTGAGTTTCGCCGTGGGGTCTACCAGCAACCAATCAAAATCCGATCGTGTAGTTTGAATGTCCAGCCAACAATGGCGCAAATGGAATGCGAGATTTTTATGAAGACGGGTTTAGTTTTTGTTTTTGAAATCCACGAAGGTTTATAACTTAGGTTGTCATTTCATATATTTTTGGTGATGCACGATAATGTATAAGGTTTTAAAAACCTTGGCTCATATGTTTTAAAAGGGCCATGATAGTTTATATGTTTAAACTTTAGATTATTATTTTTTTTTTTTTTTATTTTGAAATGCCGCGGCATATACTTTGATCTTAGGACATATATATATGAGCTGTAATATATATATATATATATATATATATATATATATATATTATAAACAGATAAATTTTATAATATATATATAAATTCAATTTGTTTTAATTTTTTTTTTGTTATGACATATAAAAAAAGAAAAAGCCCAAAGGCTTTGTTGCTGTGTTATTAACCCTGTGTATTAAAAACACAAATATACAATCTGAAGAAATATACAACAACACAGAGTAATGTGGACAATGTAATAGATTTTTTGAAAGAGACAGAAGGTAGAAACAAAGAAATAACACTCTGTGTGTGCATTTCAGTAGACAGTGAGCAGAAATGTAAGACAAATTTTTTGATGAACACTACATGTGGAGCAGTTTGAATTTTTTTTTTAATACCTCAGAAGAGGAAGAACTTCAGTTTGTAATAGAGTTTTATTTTAGTGAAATAAAAGTGTTATTTTGTGCCATCGCTGTCCAACAATTTTTTAAATGGATTTCTCTGTGTTGGAAAGAGGAATTTTATTTCCTCTGTATGTGTTTTGAATTATTTAGAAATTCCAACATGGTATTAGAGCTAGTCAAGACTCTTTGAAGTTTGTCGAAGAAGCTGAAGAAAGGAGTTGTTGAAGTAGTTCTCCAACAGTGTGAAGGCTCAGCAAAGTCCAGATATTTATCAAAATATAGTTTGAGTTTGTGTTAAAGAGTGCATTCCTCAGAGATTGAGTTTATCTTTCAAGCAGAGAAAAAATTTGATGAAGAACACAGTAAAGTTTTTTATTGCATTGTTTAGAAATCTAGACATGGCAGGAGCTAGCAAAAGCACGAGTATAGGAAATACTCAACTCCCATATTTTAATGGGAAGAACTATGACTATTGGGCAATCACAATGAGAGCCCTGTTTTCCTCTCAAGACTTATGGGAGCTAGTTGAAGATGGTCTAGAAGAACTAGTAGATGAAAATGTTTTTAATGCCTTAACACAGGAAAAGAAGGATTTTCTGAAGAGAAATAGGAAGAAGGACTCAAAATCCCTCTTCTATCTCTATCAAGTAGTGCATGAAAGTGTATTCCTAAGGATAACAGCAGCTAAGAGGTCTAAGGATGCATGGGGTACCCTCCAGACAGGCTACCAAGGTATGTTGAAAGTAAAGACTGCAAAGACTAAATTAATGAGAAGGGATTTTGAAGTTATTTGCATGAAAGACTCTGATACAATAGACTCATTTTTTACAGTATTGATTGGGTTGGTTGCCCAAATGAGATCTCATGGAGAGATAGTAGAAGAGAGAAGAATAGTGGAGAAAGTGTTCAGGAGCTTACCCTCAAGGTTTGATGTAATAGTCACAACCATTGAAGAGACAGAAGATCTCTCAAAGTTTATAGTTGATCAGGTTCATGCATCATTGATGACACATGAACAAAGATTGGGTAGAACAACAAACTCATATTTAGAGCATGTCTTCAAGACCCAAATTTCCTTTGGAAGAGGAAGAGGTTAGGATAGAGGAATCTACAGAGGAAAAGGAAGAGGAAGAAGCCAAAACAGAGGAGGAAGAAGCATCGCTGCAAATACTCATGGAAGGGGTAGCAATCAAAATCAGAACCAAGGCCAAGGTAGCAGTCAGTAAGGTGGAAAAAATCAATCACATGGATAAAGGTATTATAAATCCCAAGTCCAATTTCATTATTGTAAGAAGTACAAGCATTATGCCAATGAATTTAGGAAGAAATAGAGTGACATGGGTAATAGACCGAGTGCTAATTTTACAACAGAAAATATTAGTCAAGAGAATTTGTTTTTAGCATGTAATATGGCTAAAGAAAATATTGAAGATATATGGTTTCTAGATTCATAATGTATCAACCATACGACTGGAAAAATTTCCATGTTTTCCATGTTACATGAAAATGTAAAATCTCTAGTAACATTAGGGACAGACAGTAAGGTCTCTGTGATGGGAAAAGGAAGTGTAAGTGTTTTGACAAAGAAAGGAGAAGGAAGATCCATATCAGATGTATACTATGTGCCTATTATGAAGTGTAACCTTTTGAGCATTGGAAAGCTCATTGAAAAGGATTACAATGTTTTTTTTTTAATATGATTTATGTACCATCATGGATATACCACCAAGCAAGAAATGCATTGCACAAGTAAAGATGACAAGGAATGGAATGTTCCCTCTCAAGATGAGAGTAGACTTGAAGAAAGGAGCTGAAATGGAAGCAATGACACAAGAGACTTACCAAAGATAAGAAAAGGATGAAAATTGGTTATGGCATTTGAGATTTGGACATCTCAACTTTAGAGATCTGAATTTGTTGCATAGGAAAGGAATGGTAAAGGGATTACCATTGATTGAGAAACCAGACATCCTATGTGAAGGTTGCATCTTGGGAAAACAAGACAGCAAACACTTTCCATCAGGAAAGAGCATAAGGGCAAAGGCATTCTTAGAAATTGTCTATTCAGATTTGTGTGGACCAATGCAAACACCATCACTAGCAAGCAACCACTATATGTTGACTTTCATTGATGATTTCACAAGAAAAACTTGGGTTTATTTCTTGAAATATAAAAGTGAAGTGTTTGAGAAATTATGCCACTTTAAGCCTCTTGTAGAGAAACAAAGTGGGTAGCATATTAAATTTTTAAGGACTGATAAAGGAGGAGAATATATCTCAAAAGAATTTCTATGTTTTTGTAGAGAAAATGGCATACACAAGCAATTTACAACAAGGTATACACCACAGCAAAATGGATTTGATGAAAGGAAAAATAGAACTATCATGGATATGGTAAGAAGTATGTTGAAGGAAAAACATTTTCCAAATGAATATTGGGCTGAAGTTGTATATTGTGTAGCATACATCTTAAATATATTCCCAACCAAAGCCGTAATGAACAGAGTTCCGGAAGAAGCATGGAGTGGCATAAATCAAGGTGTCACCCACTTGAGAGTTTTTGGTTGTGTGGCTTATGCACACATTCAATATCATATAAGGAAAGAGTTGGAAAGTAAGGGGGAGAAGTGCATATTTATTGGATACAATGAAGAATGAAAGGCATACATATTGTATAACCCATCAACCAAGAAGTTTGTTATAAGCATAGATGTACAGTTCATTGAAGAAGAAGCTTGGGAATATGGAAGCATTGAGAAAATAGTGAATGTCAAAACTTGTTTTTCTCATGATGATAATGAGGAAGAGATGGTTAAAATACATCTCTCATTAGGAGCACCACCTCCACCAACACAAGGACAGCAAGGGACACCATAAGCAGGTATGAGAACACCCTTGAGAAGTGATGACAATGCTTCTCCAAGCACACCACAAGGAGTATATTTGAGTGCTTTTACAAGAAAAAGTACACCAAGTGAAAGGGGAACCAGATTCAGAATTCTGAATGAGATTTATGAGCAAGAGGAAAAAAATGAATGTATGAACTCTTTATTTGCATTATATTGTCGTGTAGATGATCCTATTCATTTTGAAGAAGCCATAAAGGGTAGAAAATGGATATATGTTATGGATGAAGAAATGAATGCCATAGAGAAAAATAAGACATGAGAATTAGTTGATCTCTCAAAAGGAAAAGAAGTCATTGGAGTGAAATGGGTCTACAAGAACAAAAGCAATGCTGAAGGTAAGATTGAAAGGCACAAGGCCAGACTTGTTGTCAAAGGCCACAAGCAGCAACATGGAAGAGATTATGAAGAAACATTTGCACCAGTTGCAAGAATGGAAACAATAAGAGTAGTGTTGTCCATAGCAGCACAACACAAGTGGAAAGTTTACCAAATGGATGTGAAATGAGCATTCCTAAATGGAGTATTGATGGAAGAGGTTTATGTTGAACAACCTCTGGGCTATAAGAAAACAAGCCAAGAGCACAAGGTATGCAGATTGAAGATAGCTCTATTGCAGAACAAGCATCAGCAGGCAGGTATATATACATGAAGAAGAAATGTGGTTGAACCACACTATACATGAAGGAGAAATATGGTAAGATGTTGATTGTTTTTTTGTATGTTGATGATGTGATCTTTATAGGTAATGATGCTTACCTCATTGAGAATTTTAAATCAGTCATGAAGGATGAATTTGAGATGACTGACATGGGATTCCTGAAATACTTTTTAGAAATAGAGGTAGAGAAAAATGAAAATAAATTTTTATCTCTCAAGCTAAATATTAAAATGAAGTTTTGGAAATATTTAATATGCAGGATTGCAAGGCAGCAATTACTCCTACAGTGATGGGATTGACGTTAAGCAAAGAGGACAATAGCAAGGATTTTGATCCAAGTTTGTACAAGAGCATAGTTGGTAGCCTCATGTATTTGAGTGCAACTAGGCCGGATATTATGCATGTTGTGAGTTTAATTTCCAGATTTATGGAAAGGCCAAAAGAGACACATTGGCAAGCAGCAAAAAGAATTCTGAGGTATGTGAAAGGGACAAAGAGGTATGGAATTTTATACACCACCTTAGAAAATTTTGAATTGATTGGATATAATGACAATGATTGGGCTGGAAGTATAGATGACAAGAAAAACACCTCTGGATATGTTTTTCATATGGGTTCAGGAGCCATTTCATTGGCTTCTAAGAAACAACCAATTGTGGCTTTATCAACAAAAAAAGCAGAGTATGTGGTAGCTACAACAACAACATGTCAAGCAGTTTGGATGAGAAGAATGTTGAGGTGTTTGTGTCATGAACATGTGAAAGACACAACAATTTATTGTGATAATAGCTTAGCAATAGCATTGTCAAAGAATTCAGTGTTTCACAAAAGAACGAAACACATTGATGCCAAGTATCACTACTCAGAGAGCTAGTGAAAAATGGAGAAATTTTTTTGCAACATTGTAGAACTGAAGAGCATTTTTCTGATATATTGACGAAACCATTGGGCCAGAAAATTTTTAATTATTTTAGGAAATATCTGGGTACGCAAGGAAATCAAGTAGTTGAATTTAAGGGGGAGTGTTGAATTTTAAATTCAACTGCAAACAATGTAGATTGAGCAGAAGGATGGAAGGAGGCTGAAGCAGGAGTTAATTTTTTATTTTTTTTTTCTGTTGTGTGCACTCAATCTCCGAAACTTTAAATCACTGCAAATTTCAAGTTTTTGATAAAGGCCGTGGCCTATTTTTTTTAATGGAGAACAGTGGTTCTTCACATCACGAAATCCTTGTCTTAATAACCTCTCCATGTCGCCATTAAACTCTGCAACCTCTGTGCCATACCTGCGTTTAAATCCTCCACCTAATACAGATCCTTACCGCCATTTTGTTTTAAATTTTTGAAATTTCCCATGCCACGGAGGTCCCCACCATGCGCCAACGCAACAAGCCAACCACCAATCACAAGGCTATCGCATAGCCTTGGAGCCCAGTCAACACAGGCCCAATTGGGACCCAATAAGCCCTTATCAAATCTGGTTAAATTCTTTTGAGTTCCACCGTGGGGTATACCAATGACCAATCAGAATGCAATCCCGTAATTTGAATTCCCAGTCAGCAATGGGGAAAATGAAATGTGAAATTTTTATAAAGACGAGTTTAATTTTTGTTTTTGAAATCCGCAAAGGTTTATAACTTAGGTTATCATTTCATATATTTTTGGTGATGCATGGCAATGTATAAGGTTTTAAAAACCTTGGCTCATATGTTTTAAAAGAGGCCATGATAGTTTATATGTTTAAACTTTAGATTAATTTTTTTTGTTTTAAATTTTAAAATGCCGCGGCATATACTTTGATCTTAGGACATATATGTATGAGCTCTAATATATATATATATATATATATATATATATATATATATATGATAAAGTTTAATATATCTATATATATATAGTGTCAATTTGTTTTTGTTTTTTTTTTATTATGACATATAAAAAAGAAAAATCCTGAAGGCTGTGTTGCTGTGTTGTTAACCATGTGTATTAAAAACACAGAAATAGAATCTGAAGAAATATACAACAACAGTGAGTAACGTTGACTATGTAATAGATTTTTTTGAAAGAGATAGAAGGCAGAAACAAAGAAATAGCACTGTGTGTTTATTTCTGTAGACAATGAGTAGAACTATATGATATAGTTTTTGAAGATTGAAGAAGTTTGAATTTTTTTTTTAATCCGTCAGAAGAGGAAGTACTTTAGTTTGTAACAGAGTTTTATTTTAGTGAAGTAGAAGTGTTATTTTGTGTGATCTCTGTCTAGCCTAGCCTTTAGTTTGTAACAAAGTTTTTTTTTAGTGAAATAGAAATGTTATTTTGCGGCATCTCTGTTCAGAAAATTTTCAAATTGATTTCTCTGTGTTGACTGTGTTTGAAATCGTTCAGAAATTCCAACACATCTCATAGCCTGTTTGGACAATACTGACAATATGGAAGCAGTTCTTGTTGCAGAACAGAACAATGAAAACATCGAACGAGGTTGGATATTTCTATAATCGAAAGCATGAAAAGCCATTCAAATTGGAGGACATACCAGGTAAATTCTCGTGAAGACCGTTAATCGACATAAACTGGCAAGCTTCTTTTATGCTCAGCATACAAGTGAAAGAATAGGGCTGCAGTCGCGGACGCAGATGCTGCTTTGCAAGATTGCAGTAACAGGTAATCATCCTTTGGTAGGAAGTAATGGGATATAGAAAAAATCGATGATGGTCAACAGAAAACCAAAGAGCCCATTTAGTAAATGGAAATAAAGTTGTAAATTGAAAGGACATCAGAATGAAAATAAACCCACAATAATTCCAATTGGCCAGACAAGTGGGCTAAAGACAAGACAAGCAGGGAAGAAAAATAATGCATAAATTTAATTGGAAAGAAAAGTTGAGAAATGAAGAAGATGATGATGATTGAGAAATAAATCTCAGCCATCTATTATTTTATTATTCAATTAAAAATATTGTTTCAACTTTAAATCTAAACCTTATGTCTATTTTTTCTCCATCGTAGAACTAAAAATAGGCAAACCCTGTTCTCAAAAAGATACATTTAATATTTGTATTTTTCATTTTATTTTTTCTTTCTTAAATTAATAGAGATTTCCTAGTTCTCATTTTCAACGGACTGGTTAGATTAGATTTAGTTTTCAAATTTTGAATTTACCATATTCTAAAATTGGATAACTACTATTTGGTTTTTTTTGGTGTTATTTTATATTTTCGGTATATTGGTGACTACAAAATTTATTATAATAAACTGTGGTAGGTTTGAACTTAGTTATCTATATAATAAAGAATAAGAAATGATTTATGGGCTATATTTTATTAGACAAATAGTTACTATAGATTTTATGAAATTATTTTTAAAATCTAAATTTTATATTATTATTGCTAATTTCTTTTTACGTTTTAAAATTTATTACTTATTGTGTCATGCTTACACACATGTAGTAGACAATATATACAAAAAAAAGAAAAAAATAACAACGAAATAAAACTCACAAACCACAATTGACAAAAGATATAAACTAGGAAACTTTTTTAGGAGAAAATTTCGCTTGAAAGTGAAAGTGCTCTATCATGTTTCTCTGAACATAAATTGATGCAAGTACAATCAAGTAAGATATGTGGCCCATTTCCTACTACAACTCATAAATCCTCTCTATTTTCTCTCTCTCTATCATCTCTTAGCTACTTTTCACATCTATGGAAGATAATTCCCTCAAATAAAATGAAACTTCTTTTCTTCCTAGTGCCAGATTTACACTACAACCCAATAGTTTACTAGTGGTTAAGTATAGCTATTTAAAATTTTCAGTAGATTTACAATATTGAATATTATAGAGCGTTCTTTATCATGATCACATGGCTACCACCTTTTTCGTGAATGATGGGGGCTGACATAACATCCTCTCAAATCATAGTAGTCAAATATGAAGGTCAACCTCTAGGTGGAATAAATTAGCATCCTCTGAGATCATAGTGGTCAAAATATGAAGTTCAACATCTAGGTGGAATCAATTTTGCATATAGACTTTGATAGAGGAAATTTTTGTGCCATTGAAAAGGTATCTATGTGTAGAATAGTGCTAAGGGGTGCACACTTAAGTAGAAAAATTTCACTTACCAATAAATGCAATTTGATGCCTCTAACTACTTATGGAAGGTTTCATACTACAATTCACGGAAATAGGTCTTGCTAGTAAAAATGTTCATGTGAGATTATTCTTCACCTTTTACAACTCTAGAATCCTCAAGATGGATGAAAAATAGTATAAAAATCCAATATGGATCACACCTCCCCATTTTTGGACGATTTTGGTCCTCAAAAGCTTTCATTGAATGAGGTGATGTGATTTTTCATCGGCCTTCACTCATGTGTACCATTTATCTTTTCTCGAAAGTTATCCTTTCAACCCAATTTTTCAAAGTTCATCATGCCCTTGTCTTTTTGTTTTTAAGCTCTTATGAAAAATTCTATCTTGTGTCAAATTTCCCTAAGCCTCTACTTCCAAAACCTCTATGGAAGGTAGGATTCCTTCCTCTTCTTAATATAGCAAGGAAGGATCATACAGTTTCATATTACCTACATTAATCAGTGTGTAATGTGCATTTATGGGGTATATTTAATCTATAGGAATAATCTCCAATCTTCTCCAATATCTCAAAGAAACTATATTATTTCTTACCAAGATCCTATAACCTCTCCTTATTTAATATTAACCATACTCTATTTCTCACCTTGAACGAGATGCCTATTCTATGTTGATCATGCCTCGCCTTGAATTGCCATGTTTTTTTCGTGTGACTTATGTGGTGTCTCTTGTGCTTATACATATATCTTCCTAATATTTTTGATAAAAAAGTTCCCTCTAGGCATGCCCTATAAGATTCTCCCTCACTCCTTTATGCCCATAAGAAATATCTAAAGTTGAATGTGGAAATTGTCAAAAAAAAGTTTCAAATTCGGACTTACCAGTATAAGTGTGGACTTATCTGTTATAATAATGTTGTATCGATACCAATTTTTCATACCAATTCCTTGGATTATTTTGATTTTAACCCCTCCAAAGTTGCACCAAAGTCCTGTTAACTACTTCTATATGTCCATATTTTTTTGGATGGAATGATATCGACCTCTTTATGTTTCTATCCATATCATCACATAAATTAGTCCAAAATGCATGGAGAAATATTGTGTCCCTTTCTGAAATAATGCTTCTAATTATCCCATAATTAAAACAAACCTGACCAATGAACAAGTTCACTTCTTATTTCCATTTGATGGTATTTTTACAGGGAATTAAAACACACATCTTATTGAAGTTGCGAACTACCATGAACAATTGATTATTTCCTTTCCTGTTCTTTGCTAAAACTCTTAAAAATTCATTGTAAATTCTTTCCCAAATTGGGTATAGGAAAGGGAGGACATAAAAATTGTTTTCTATGACTAGGATTGTTGGTACCATAAAGCATGCGTCCTCTTATTACGCTATCTACCTCTTCTTACATCTAGGTCTAGTACACATACCTATGAAATTTGGCCATTGTATTCCCTACACCAAAATTTTCGTGCAACATTCAAGGTCTGAGAATTTTTAATTTGATGTAGTCACTCACCTTTAATAAAAGTAGATAGCTTATCGATATTGTAGAGTGACCCATATTGGATATTGTATTCAATTAAGCTATCAACATCATCCATATGATTGGTTCTAAAAATAATGAAACACCTCCTTCATACTCTCAATACGCTTCTATGAGTGAATCATAGGTGAATGCTTCCATGTAGATAAGAGCTTCCAAAGTTCCCATCATTAATGTGGATATCCTTGAAAGCATGTTATCTAGGTTGCTTCTAATTCTCTTCTAATACTTGTAACTGAATGAAACTTTCTACTTGTAATCTTTAGTTTGGTGTAGCTTACTCTAGGTCAACAAGTACTGTAGTGGTTGCTAGTGATTTGGTATACAAAGTGGGTTCATGGCTGCTTTTGGAAAAACCACTTTTCATGAGAGAGGTGTCGGTGTGATTGTACCAAGTTCTTGGAGATTGTTTCAAACCATATAAAGATTTCTTTAATCTATATAATTTATTCTCCTATCCCAGCACTTCAAAACTTGGAGGCTTCTCTACATAAAATTCTTTGTGTAATATGCCATTTAGGAAGGAAGATTTTACATCAAGTTGATAGAATTTCCATTTTTGTTGAGTTGTTGTTGGAAAAATGGTTATGACAGTGTCTGGCCTTGCTACTGGAGCAAATGTTTCACCATCACTGACACGAAACTGTTGTGAGAATCCTTTGGCAACCGACCTTGCCTTATGTTTCTCAAATTTCACTTTTTCATTTATCTCGATCGTACACACCCATTTTATGCCAATTCTGGTTTTTTCTCTTTGCAGATCAACTAATTCACAAGTTTGGTTCTTCTTTATGGAAGAAATTTCTTGCTTCATTTCATAAACCCAATAATTTTCTTTAACTTCTTCTTCAAAATAGCTTGGTTAAGAAGAAAAAAATGCAAACATATTCTATTGATCAAATTCATGCTCAAGTTCATATATCTCTCTGATACTTCTTGTTTTTTGTCCCTCTTCTGAAGATAATTGATCACTAGTTGAATGATTGCATGATGACGTACCATTTTTAGAATGGTCCACCTGTTCTTGAACCTCCAACCTTGGTGACTGTGGTGGATAAAAATATTGATTTGAAGTTTCATCTACATGATCAAAGCAAGATTTATTTTCAAAAAGCTTGACATCTCTGCTTAAAATAAACTTTTTGGTAATAGGACTATAATGTACGTAGGCTTTTGACTCCTAAATATAGCCTACAAATATGAATTTTTCACTCCTATCATCAATTTTTTTTTTTAGTTTCTCAGGAACATGTCGAAAAAACTACCGATCCAAAAATTCAAAGTGTGATACATTTACCTTGTTACCATCCCATGCTTCTTGAGGTACTATATCTTGAAGACGAGGTTGTTGGTGATATGTTGAGTACATACAATGTTGTCGACACTAATTCGACCCAAGAGTTGTTTGACAACTTCTTCTCACAAAGCATACATCTCGCCATGTTCATGATCGACCGATTTTTTCTTTTTTCTACTCATTCGTTGTGGAGTGTATATTGTAGTGTTCTGCATTATGATTCCTTTTTTTCAACAAAATGTTTTGAATTCATTGGAGATGTATTCTCCTCCTCCATTTGATTTCGAGTAATTTCAAAGAGTTTTCCACTCTTCTTTTTATGCTTCTGCTTTGAACTCTTTAAATCTAGAGAAGGTATATGATTTATTTTTTAAAAATTACACCCATATCTTCTCGCTAAATTCATCAATAAATGTCAAAATGTACAAACTACCACCAATGGATTGTGTGTACTGATTGGGCCACATATATATATATATATATATGGACAACTGCTAAAGGCTCTTTCACCCTCAAGGATGATGTGGGAAAGCTATCTCTTTTATGCTTGGATAGGACACAAATTTCACAATTACATTCTTTTTTCACTCATGGTAGGGAGACCAATGAATATAGAGATATTTTTTAGGAGACTTAGACTCTTGATTGGGATGTGGCCATACCTAGAATGCCATATATGAGTCTCATATATTCTTGATATATTGTGGAATAAATATTGTCTAGTATTTTGGCTTCTAAGAGTCAATGGAAACATCCTATTCTTGGTCTTTTCAACTTTTGCTATCAATATTTTGTGGGGAATTTTGTCATATATATAGCATGTGTTATTTTGAAATAATACATCATAGCCATGTTTCATTAGTTTTCCTACACTAATGAGATTATGTTTATGTCTGAGGGAGCATATTAAACATTAGGGATGTATTTGTTCTAATTACGTTTAATAAGAATAGGGACAAAACGTTTTCCTTCAGCTTTCATACTTGTACGATATTTGATGTTATGGAAACATCGAAAGAGAAGAAAGAAGTTTCTTGTTATTTTGTCATGTGATTGCTCCATCCACCTTTCTAGCAACCAAAGGTCATCTTTGTGTCTATCTTCCGAAAAGATGGCGTGAAAGAAACATTGTCTCGAGATGATTCTCCTTCATTGTTGGAGAGATGGATAATGCCTCTTTCTTGATATGATTTTTTTATTTCTACAAGTCTTGTTCGTAATGGCCAAAATTCTTGTAGTAATAAAATTGGACACTCGATTTGTTCCATGATTTGCCTCTCCGGGTTCGGTTTTGTGGAGGTCTCCTTTGCTCCGTTGCATGATGATGATCTGATCTGTCATTGTCCGACCTTTGCCTCGCTTCCTTCCACCTCTATATCCTCTTGCCTCTCCCCCCATCCAAATGAGAGTTATGCTTTGAAAGCTTGTTCGTGGATTCTTATGTCATGTCGAGTCGTGTTTCGTGTTCTAGAAGTGATCAGTTAAGCTATTCTACTAAGAAAGTTGTAAAATATTTTTGATTCCAAAAATGGTTGTTACAATCATGTCATATTTCTTGGGTAGGCTTTCGAAGGAATTTTTTCAATAATTTTTTGATACTGCTTTGGTTTTGTCAATGAGTTTGATGCGATTGACTATTCCCATGAATCTAGTCATGAAACTAATCCACATTCTTAGTGTGAGTCATCTTTAGGGTTTCAAAACTGTGCTCTCAATGATTGAAATTTAATTGTCTTCACTATATCATTTCCTTGATATACGGCTTGCAAAAATATCCCAAGCTTCTTTTATTGTTGACGCACCAAATTATCTTGTCAAAGCTAGAGTCATCGATTGTGTTTTGTATCCAACATTTGGCTCTGTGCTCCTTCTTTACGAGTTCAATAGCTGCATTCCTTTGATTATTGGTCATAGTTGCCCATGCTTCTGTGGGTCAACTCTAAACATGTGATCTCAATTGTATCCCAACCATCATGAGCTTGTAGAAATTTTTTCACTCTTAAATTCGAGAACCCATAATTTTTTGTCAAACAGAGTTTTTGGGTCTATGGCAAAAAAGCTAGAAGAAGCCATTATTTCTTCAAATGCTAATATGCACCTTTTTAAAATCTCCTTTAAATACTTTAATTTTTTTTAAAATCTCCTTTTAAATACTTTCAAAAAATATCTTAAGAATTGCATCCCTTTTCTTTTCTTTAACCTTTACCAATTTAAAAGGTTTTTTGTAAAAAAAACTTTAATAATATTTATGAGTTTTCTTACCTTTTAAAAAACATTAATATAAAGCTTTTAAAAATCCTTTGTAGAATACAAATCCTTTGTAGAAAATGAAAGGTAGGTATGAAGTGATACCTTCATGCATGCGTCGTATCACCTACGTATTAATTTTCTTTGGTAAATGACATTAACGCGAATGCTTGAGCTCCCGACCTCCATGAGTCAACCGAAGTAATGCGCTTATTTTTTTTTGACTTGAGTGTTAGTAACACGGAGAATCCAATAACATAGTGCGTTAGTACAACAATTATTTTTTTTTAACTTTTTTTAATGAGATCAAGTACTTTCTTTAATTAGTTTTTCCTTTGCCTCGGTTGGCTTCTTCGTCGTTTTTTTCTTGGATTTTTTCACTTCAATAATATTCAAATACTTCTCTCGTGCTCATGTTGTTGCTCAGAAGTATTATACAACGTCGCTTCCATCTATGTTGCTCTCAAGGACTCTTAAACAGGCTTCGCTCGCGATACCATGACAAAGAATGAAAGCGAAAAAGTAGAGCAAAGATTGTTCTTCTCAATATTCAAAGATAGTTAAATAGATTACATTGTAAACATCAATAATAAATTACTAGAGTAAAAACTCGACTAAAAAGCTGAACTATGTCTACAACACTAGCCGAAAAGAGAAATTAAATGTAATGACGCGTAATCGACGATGGGAGATTAGTATCTCAACACACCTAGCTATTTTGAGCTAAGTCGTTTTGAAAAAAAAATGCTCCGATTTATGTGAAGGAATACATTCTCAAGCAATAACGTGTCAAACCAATGTAAGCTAATTTCGCAAGAAACCATATCCTTGTCGTTTGGTTCCTTATGTGAATGTAGCTATGTTCCAAACATACAAAAGACTCTAGCTTTGTTTTGAATAAGATGAATAAATAATCTCTATCTTTTTGAATCCCTTGAATTTATTAGACAAGATAAAGAAAAGAATCTTAAGGTTGGGCTTTTCAAAATTTGTATTTCAAGGTTAGTATTGTTTGTTGTGTTTTTCGGTTTATATCCATCACTCATTATTCAATATTTAGTATGGAAATTTTGTGAGAAGCAGTTGCAAAATATTGAAATTTTTCTTTTTGAAATTTAAAGTTCAAAGAAAATGGTAAAAGTATTAATGGTTGAAAATGAGATATTACTTGGCATATGGCTTGATCGGTTGAATCTATTACTATTACTATTAGATATATTAATGTAACTAGGTTATTTATTGACCCAATCCACTAAATCTAATCCAAAACCTAATCGACGATTTTAATTTTTCTTATCATCACGGAAAATCAAAATTCTATCGAATATACACAAGATTATATATCCCGGAACTTCACGAGCCCCATACCCAACCATCTTGAGCGAGTGGAGATGATATAAAACGGGCGATGCATCACCGTATGTAACACCATTATGTAGTGAGCTAATCTTTATCATCTGAATATTATAGACAACACTGAATACTATAGAAGAAGAAGAATGTTAATGTTAGGATGATAATTTATACGTAATTTTGGGGTCTATCATTATGGTGGAATATAATGCTCATATCTTATTGTTTTAATAATTTACTATTTTTAATATGTAATTATTGGAAAAAATTGATACATTATTTGAGCATTATTAGAAAATTTTCATTAGGGTGATCAAAAAATAAATTTGAGTTAATTAGAATTAATTGACCATAAAAAAATTAGGCTTAGGCTTAAATGGTTAGATCCTTGAGCTAAAAGGCTCATCCTACAGTATGTGTAACGCTATATTTTCTCATTTTATGTTCCTCTTAAAATAAAAATAAAATATTCTCTAAATAGAGAAGCACTTGAGAAAGTAGATCGTAGTAAATGGATGGTGTTATTCAAAATTCTCATTGATTTTTGGGAGATATGAGGACCTGCTAATAAATAATGGAAAGTTGGTATTGATCTCAACAGAGCCATGAAGAGGAAAGGATGAAGGATATTTCATCCTTGTTTGGTGTCTAGTCGATATCCTTTTATGATGGGTTTAAGTACCTTTGTTTTTCTTTTGAATATGAAGAAATATGAAAACAAGGGAAATGGGATCTAGTTGACACAAAAGTTATAAAAGAGGCCACACTTGTGGTCACATAAATGGTTATTACTTAACAACACACTCACTTTGATAAAATTTGTTTACAAAGAATTTTCATTTATTGGATGAATATATTTGAATTTACAAAGGGTATACGTAAACAAAATCAATTGCACCATTTCACATTTTCTATTGGCCGGTACTAGTTACGATAGGAAAATCCACCTTTTCCAAGTGGAGGTCTTGGAAAGACAAGTTGATGAAAGAAGATGGGGCTTCAATGACAAAGAATGTTTTAATATGGCCTTATTGCTCAAAAACAATTTGGAGGGAAGAGTGCAACGATGTGTTGTGGCATCAGATGATCAAAGTTAAATACGAAAAAGTATGATCTACATGGATGGATAAGAGAGGGACATCCTAATCCTAAGAAGATTCACAATCATGGAGAAGCCTATTGCAAACCAAACATTGGTTCCTTGGGAACTTGAAATGGGAGATCAACTAAGGATTTATTCTAGAAATGAGACTCGGATGCTCTCTTTAGTGTGGAAGGTAAACATACTCTATATTTTATCCTTATTACATTCACAAATGATTTGGGTGTACATGTCCTCAAGGATATACAAAATAATCTTGAATCTACTCGACAAACAACTTTTTGAAAAGATGCAAGGGAGTCAGTCTGCAAGGTATTTTAGCGAAAGAATGGAAAGTCTATATATTAAAATTGAAGCTTGCGGGGATATTATGGACTCTAAAGGAGGACACACTGACATGGGTTGGTGGTTTTCATAAAGGGTAGGTTAAGGTATGTGATGCATTCTCAATCATTAAATAGGTTAATACATGATATCAATGCTACAATTGGTTCAACATTTCATGGATATGGAACACTCCCCATAAAGTCAAATGTTTTCATATGGTCGGTGGTTCACAACTGAATTATGACATTGGAATACTTTGAGATAACTTAATTAAGAGGGGTTTATAAGGCCCTTGAATGCATGGATTATGTATGGCACACATAGAAGATGTTAACCACCTTTTCCCCTGCAATATATTTTCTCAATTTCAGTGTAGTTCATGGTCGCTCAATATGTTGAACATCATAGGAGATTGGGATAGGTCAAACATTAGGGTATATCATATGGCGGGGGTTTTTGGAGTATAAGAATCACAAGAAATTACCCATTTTTTTTTCCCTATGGGGCATATAGAGGGGAAACAAACGTGTGCACCTTTGAGGAGGTGAAACGAGATGTGAGGAGGACAAGTATTAGAATTTTGGCTTACTATAAGGAATATGGAATCAATGTGTACAAGAAACCTCCAAACATTTGGTTCCCAAGGGATCTCTAGGTCGTTTATCTAGTAGGCTTTTTCAATGGGGCGACATAATTTGGGTCATGTGGAAGTAGGATGGCCATACACAAGGGGTGCTCTACCTCTTCCATTGGTTTAGTGGCAAAGGAACAAATACAAGGGCGGAAATTATTTCACTATGGGGAGTCTTATATTGATCCAAATGCTTCAACTAGAGGATATTTTAGTGTGTGGAGACTAAAACATAGTGAGAGAATGGGGAAACAAGAGATATAAACTGGAGACTCCTAAGCTTTCTAATTGGAAGAAAAGGATTAGGGTGTTGATCAATGATCTCAAAAGAATTTTTGTATCACAAAGGTTACAATGTAGATTCGGGAGGATGATCGACTTTTAGATATTTGGAAAAAGGGTGCTTATAGATGGGTACTGATCAAATCATGTTATGATAAGACATTTTGTTTCAAATTCAAATGAAATAAGAAGTGCCATTTCTGAAATATTCTCGATATAAAAATACTATATATATATAAAATCATTAATTGTGAAGTAATAACATTTTGTGAAAAGGACAAACTAGAAATCACATTCATAGAGGTAGTCACGAAGTCAATTCGATTAATATATATATATATATATATATATATATATATATATATATATTAGAGCATTAATTGTGAAGTAATAACATTTTGGTGAACGAGACAAACTACAATCACATTCATAGAGGTAGTCACGGTTAAGCATTGAGGTTGTAAGGACATGAAAGTAAGATTATGTGATTTTCTAGGTAGATACAAGTGGACAAAACATATGCATATATACTTACTTTTTAAAATGAACAATATTTTTTTTCCCTTCAAAAGAAAACCAATAACAAGAAGACTACTTGCAGCATTTTGATTATTGGGACGCATATAGTGTTCAACGTTTAAACGAGAGAAATTTTAGTTTGATATAATGGAGTGTCGGTCGTAATTATAAGGGAAGCGCCACAAAATTACTCTTTAGTGCAAAGAAAACCCATGTATTACTCGTAGACAACTTACAATATTTTGCTTATCGAGACACGTGCTCTTACAATAACTAGAATACTACTTACAACATTTTGCTTATTTAGACACATTTGCTCTTACAAATACTACTTGTACATTTTTTTCTTGAGGCACATGTGCTCTTACAACATTTTGCTTGAGACACATGTGCTCTTACAACATTTTTCTTATTGAGACACATGTGCTCTTACAATAACTAGAAGACTCCTTACAACATTATTCTTATTGAGACACGTCCTCTTCAACGTTTAAACCAGAGAAATTTTAGTCTATGGAATGGAGTGTCGGAGTCCGTAATTATAAGGGAGGTGCCACAAAACTAGTTTTCATTGAACAGAAAACCCATAAACGACACGCCCACTTTATTTTTTTAAATATTCTTAGATTTTTGAACTCGTGATTTGTTTATACTTCCATAACTAACTTTAAAAAATCATTTGTAATTTCGAACTGGACTGTCTACGGAATTATTGAGAATTTCTACGAATACGATAATATAAATGATTGTAGGCAAATAACTCCGGTCAGCATTTGAATTTCAAGCAATGAGATATTGCTGTGGGTTCAAGTCCAAATTTTATAACAACGACATTTCTGTCTAACATTTTTTTTCTCGAGAAGAAAAAAACACGATTATATTATGATATAAACAATACATTGTCACATATACATCTCATCCGATATGCTCGACGCGGAAATACCATCATAATTTGGCCAATATAATGTTGTTTTTTCATAGCATGAACAAACCTCAGTAGTAGACCAACACATATAGGGGAAAATAAATCACCCAATTACATTGTAATCCATTCTACCTAATGGAGTTGTGAAAAACTGCAGAAGATGTAGAAAACAAACAACGGCAAAAAACTCTAACGACGATATGAAAAATCGGATTGATAAGAAAGGCGAGTATTGTCAAAAATATGGTTAGCCACGGAACAGAGTATTGTATCCGTGGATGATTACCAAATTAGAGCCTCGCCTTTGTGGAAGAATTCGAGGTTAATTCGAAATGTTGCAGATCGTCATTAGGTCATCTAGCGAAGCTGCTCGTCAAGGTTTATGACGAGGGCTCCCTTATAATGGAAATAGTTGCATTCTCCCCGAGCATCAGGGTGAGCCGAGTCTCGTTGTGTATTAATTGACTAAGCTCTCATGAAAGTTAAAACTAGTTGTATGAATCATTATAAAAAACATAAATTTTGTACGGAACGGATGTTAGACGAGCTCGCTTGATGCCGAATATATACGAAATTAAGATAATCGGAGCTTGCTTTCTCCTTGTACAAAGTCATGTTGTTGAAAAAACTACTCATTATACCAACATGGTTGTTGTGCGAGCTCGCTTGTATTTGATAGTCACGAATAGTATTGTCTCGCTTCGGATAGTGCCCTTTCAAGAGTAGCCGAATCAGCCCACCATGTGATCGGTATTTTCCTTGCAAGCCATGTATGCCATAATAAAGGACTCGCGAACAATAGTCCGAAAAAGCCATATCCCTAAATAGACTCGACCACCATCATCGATCAATTATTCTTGACCTACTAAAGATGAATGTTATATGACCGCTATAACTATAGCAAAATACTACTAGTCAAAAAGGGGAGAGATGTTGCAAGCACGATACGTACGGTAAGTACGTACGGAATTGGAGCGATCAGAATTCCAAACCACCCTCCGTCCGCGCAAGGAAACATACATCATCCCAAAATCTACATTAAGACCCTTCTTAGAGAGGCCATCGGCCCTTGTATTATTCTCTCTGTAAATGTGTGTAATAGGTGGGCAATACAACATCCGCCACAGTCGGAGGGTTCTCCCTCGTCTCCCGGCCCATTAATCTAGGATTATTCATCGTAAAATTCACGTGATCCATTCGATGCCAACTTAGAATCGCCATATATATTAACATGCAGAGTTGGAGGTCGGCCATCGACCATCGAGCACACGGGGCCATAATTTCAACTTTGTTGTTGGATCTCGACCCACCATTCAAGAAGATGACGATTCTGTCTCTGCGGGATGTTTTTTATCCATACTCCGCACCCGCGGTACCATCCTTAGAAGCCCCATCGAGAGAATATGGCTAGAATCGCAATCTCATGTGGCTCGTTCCTATGTGATCCATCAACAATCGGTACATGCAAGGTATAGGCCGAGCTCTCAATCCATACCATGATCTTGGCGAATATTTCATGAATACGGAAGGGTCACGTCGCTCGAAGATCAATAAGTTTCGGCCTTTCCATACTTCCCCACGGATGAGGAAGAAAGGAAGAGATCGAAATTTTCCATTTAGTTTGTCCCATTCCATTATGGTTGATATGAAATCGTTGGCCTCCCGCAGCGGATTCATAAAAAATCGGCAGAAAAAGATCTCGCAGCCCCTTAATCACTCGGGCATTTGAAGAATAAATGATTAACGTCTTCACCTTCCTTTTTACGGATTGCACATCGATTTGGGCCATGTATCCTGCGTTTGATGATATTGTTCAGGGTAAGATCTTATCACGCCACACCAGACCCATCCGAAGATTGTATTCTTTGTAGGAATCCCACGCCTACGAGAATGGATTGAATGAACAACAATTTTGAGACTCGGTGATGCAAAAAATGAGGCCCCTATATATATCCTTTACGATGAGTGAATTGTTCTTTATGGGACCATTCCATCGGATTTGATCACTTCGTTGAGAGAGACATAGGCTCGAGCCTCTTAGAGAGTCCGAATTCATTCCCATTCATCCGCATCATCCCCGTTTAAACCCGATTAAACGAGAAGATTTAAAAATTGGGGCATCATATGACCAATACGAGTATATTCGAGAGAAAAGCATCCTATGTGATAGTCGGTGAATAAGGTGAGGGAGAGGTATACTTGTGATGGACTGAGACATGATGCTCTTGAAAAGCGAAATTCCCTTGTCCATTACAGAAATGCAAAGCCAGGCGGATTATAACATGACCCATCACTTTTTTGAAGTTGTTCCATATTCTTGAGATGTTTCGTGGGAATCGGATATCCCGACACATAAGTCATTGGGAGAAAGTCGTCCTTAATATATTTGCACCGTATAATAGCACGGATACTATTCCAACCGATTTCATGCCAAAAAGGATTTCATAAGTAGAGCGATATTGAATATGCGTATATTTAAGATGACCCATCCACCGTTCTTTTGGGTTGCATATAATATCGATTTTGCGAGGTGAAATTTGTTCGACCATTTTTGTGCCACACGAAATCTAGCCATATTATTCTTGATCAAAGCAACTACCCCTGGATGAGGATAATACGGGTGGCTCCAATAAATCATCACTTTGTGATAAGGCAAGGCCTCTACAAGTATGAGGCGGCCTCCTAATGACAACCATTTGTATGTCCAATTACCAATTCGAGCTACCAAAGCACTCTACTCATCCACATCAATATTTAATCCTATATCCACAAGGTTTGATATGAAAGCCAAATATTTGAGCCCATGCGCGTCATTTGCCGAGTGTGAACTCCCCATAAAATTTGCAATGAAATTGATCTCCATCATGTCACACGACTCGAATAATAGGAAGGATTTGCCTTTGTTCGACCGCAAGTCCTGTAGCTGACTTGGAATCTAATTAGAATCAAATGAATATAGAACCAGGTGATTCCGTTTGATATATCCAAAAAAGTAATATATCATCTACAAAAAGTGAATGTGTCGTGGACGAGGGAATCGGAAAAATGAAAGCCCTTTATGTATCCATTTTGTTCAACCCATTTTAAAGCCCCTACTAAATCCATCCAAGATGAGAATAAATATAAGCGGGAGAAAGTGCACATCCCTATCGTAGGCCTCGCTTTGCCTCGAAAAAAACAAGTTGGCAGGCCATTTATCAATACGCGAAAAACGTACTGATGTTATGCAAGACATTACCCATCTAATGATATTTATTGGCGCCCAATCTTCGGCAATACAACCCGAATATAGGACCAATTTAATGAGTCATAGGCCTTATGAATATCCACCTTCATAATCGGTGCCTCCTTTTCCCCACATGCGATGAGTGCATCACCTCACGAGCTATGGCAGATGGCATCATGGATCGAGCAACCTTGGAGAAATCCATATTGTTCCATACATATATGTCTTGATAGAGTGTCCTTAATACGGTTGGCAATGATCTTCGATGTAACCTTATATAGAAAAATTGCATAGCGTAAATCGGACGAAAGTACGAAAAGGTTTGTGGATCCGCGACCTTTGGGATCAATGCTATAAAGGTGGAGTTAAGGTTAGTTGGCATGATTCCCTTTGCGCGAATCATCTCCACAATTTCCGTCAATTCATCCCCAAATAGATGAAAGAAAAAGGTGAAAAATTCCGAGGGCCATCCATCTAGCCCCTGGGACACTTATCCCAAACGAAAGGATTTAAGGACAGTTTATACTTCATTCCTTGTGATCACTTTGTTCTAGTCACGCAATGCATCGGCACCAAACATTGTGGGAATGTGATCCAATAACCCGATTCACAGTTTTTCAACACATATGGTATGGTCTTTTTGATAAAAGCGAGAGAAGTGTGCAACGACCTCTTCTTTTATCTCGGCGATCGTCTCTGGCATAGGCCGCCGTCACGCTCGTTTAATGCGCCATATCGTATCTTGCATCTCCTTTCATTTGCAAACTGCGGGAAGAACTTGGTATTGAGATCACCCTCCAATACCCAATTAACTCTACTCTTCGAGTTTCAAGTTGTCTCCTCTATGCACGGAGCACGTCGCGAATCCCCAAGCGATGCTTGAGGTATGATAAGCCATCTCATCGGAGGCCATGTTGGTGAACTCCATATAAATCAACTCAATCACCTCACGATGTCTTACGGCTCTGACTTGAGAGCAGATGTATTTCCCATTTCTTTGTGGCCGACTTCGTCTTTGGAGTTTATTATGAAATCGAGTCTAGCCAACAAGATCCTCCATCCCCGCATCATCTTTCCACAAACGGTCCCGCGATTAATGTACTTTGTGTCTTTAAGCCAAACCACTGTTGAATTTGAACAGCATACCCTTATTCCAATCATTCGAATTCCGGGCCAATGATATTGGCATGTGATCCGATATATCCGAAACCATAATCCCCGACTAGGAGGCCCCCATGATTCAATAAGTTTGTCCTTCACAATAGCCATCGTCGAGTATTTTGCCAATATATTGTGCCCCTGCATCGTTTGTTTTTCCATGTAGGAATCGCAGGGCATGATTCAGTGTCTCTCATATGATGAGATGCAAATAAATCTAGAGAGGAAACTTGACAAGGGATCCATATACGCATTATCCCCCCAAATCTCATCTTGTTTGCATGGTAAAGTTTAAGTCCCCCCATCGGTATCAAATTTTGCAACCTCAAGATACCATAATTTTCCATCCGGTTCCAAAATTTATGCTGTCATTATAGGCCACATATATGTTAGCAATATTGACTTCGCGCCATACCCCTCGGTGTGACCGGGATAATAGAATCACCGCTAAAAATCGTACGCTTTGAAATTTTTCCATAACGGGGTTCCGGATAACTATAAGACCACCGAGTGTCAGTTTGAGTCAGTAGCCACCGTACACATCCGGATTTATAACCCAAAAAAGTATCGATAGCCTTTTCCAGTTTGCAACATAGTGTTTCTTGAGCCAAAAAAAATGTTGATTCTGTTGTCATCAAGTAGATTCCTTAGGCAATTTGATTTTTGGGGCATCACCCACACCCTTATGTTCATTGATAATATGTGAGTCATGGAGAATGCATGTGGGTAACTTGCTCTAAGCGCCCGTGTGTTCCCACTCTCCGTCCCTGAGCCAATATAGGGATTTCGGTATAATTTTCTTCCCCATACGAGAGTGCGGTGATATGGATTTATACTTGACTGCGGCTAATTTGGACACCTCTCTCGACTTTTTCCTACTTGTGGTGCCAGCGCGACTGGGTATGGGGATCTCGTGAAACGCGTGGCCCTTATTGGTCTCGTCAAAAAAGCTGCTAGAGCGGCCAGATCTATATTGGGATTTTGCATTAAGGATTCTAAGTCGCTACGAAAATGAGAGTTCCTCGGGCGAATCGAGGGTATGAGATTTGGGTTTATATGATCGCATAGTTGGTATCATATGTGGGGATGCCACTCGTCAGCGAGTTGGGAGTCCTGAAGATTCACCCTCATGGAGGGAAATGGGTTGATAGCTTGAGGACCCATCTCTATATTGAGGACATACGAGGTATATGATGAGATGCGGGAAGTTGTTCGATGGACAAGGCAGTGTTTTGAGCGCCGGAGTAGGTGATAAGTGGGATACTTGTGCCTTTATCTTGTAGGATTGGAGGCTCGGTATGATCATTAGCGAGAGAGATGTTTTATTCGGGTGGGAGGACTCTATGACTAGCGAAAAAGACGAACCAATTGTATCATTTGTCCTATCCGTTGTGCTCACGTTATGCATATTCTCATACCTTGTTTCTCTTCGTCGACAAAAAGCATCATCGAGCATTGGAAAAGTCGAAAATGATTACCCGAAAATACCACCACGGCATCGTGCGGTGGGAGATGTTCTTATCTTTTTCCATGCATCAGCTCGGCGGTCGTCCACGGCATCCCTTTCGGGCACCGAGCGGAAATGTTCCTTCGGTGTCCAGCTCTATGACATATCGGACATCGGAAGGAGATACCCCATCAACGCGGCCACTCGTGCCTTCCGTTCCCCCATAACGGATCGAGCGTCACGGTAAAAGCCTCCCGCATGAGTCGACCTCCGTGAGCGGCCATGCAGCAGTTTTGTCGGATGAGCCCGTATCCCAGGGGTCAATATATTTCATATTCCCAATAGTATCCCCAATCGCTGCGAGGGACTTTGAGAGTCCCGAATAGAGTGGGAGAGACCCAAAATTTTTACTCCGGAGTGACCTTGTTCCGTGGCGCCTCCATCACAGGATTAAAACGAGAACCACGGAATCAATTGCATATAGTTGCGCCTCCTAACCCACGTTCGACTAGTTATCTTGTACACATCGTTTTCGGTCTATAAAATGAACATAGAACCATCCATTAATGAGTTTACTGCGACCTTGGGGTGGTATCCAATAATGGACTTCCGACTTTCGATTGATCCAGTCGACGTATCAAATTCATAGGTATCCATATACATCCATCACCCAATCACAACCCGTTTCTGTCAAGCTTGTCACTCTCTCGGATAGATCATCATAATACAGGAATACCTCCTAATCTCCATCTTGTGCTTTTAGTAGTTCTTTTTTTGTATTCTAGCCCTGACAGAACGCCGAGCGCGCTCTGTGCTTCTACGACGTTGGGTTTGATTTTATTTCAGGACAACTTTCAATAGGTTGCACGATGATCATATCATCTATATCCAACGTATCCAACCGATCACCAACCACATTGATGAGGTTTGAATTGGGCATTGCGTTGTCATTCGGAATTGAATGGGGAAACACGTAGGAACCGCCAGAGTGTTCATGATCTAGAAAAGATGTACGGGATGTACCTCGGAGATGTGAATAGCCACCGTCGTAATGTCTAGAATTAATAGATTGTTAGGACAAAGTCCAATCCCAAGGGAGAGTGATTAGGAGCTAGTATCCTCAATACGGGTTACCTTCCATCGGACCATCCAATCAACCACGTATGATATCCAATTTTATATCATAACAATGGTATGCAAATCTTTCATCATTAAAGCAAGCCCCTCAAATGCAATACGCTAAGATAGGAGAGTATATGACCAACCCAAACCGTCCCTCGTAGGATTTGATAGAGGGCTTTCCTTTCCGTAAAAACCCTTACTTAGGCAATCCCAATATGAATAGAGAATCCGCCGGGATCGGATGAAGCAACAATCTACCTCAATCATCCATAAATAGCAGGCAGATAGTCCTTCTTCCCCCCTACGTTGCATATATTATATGTATACATCAAATAATCACATACTATGCATGCCGGATTGGAATGGTACCCGCAGTTAAAAACAACATATTGAAGTGATGACTAATGAATCCCGACTCTTCCCCGAAGAAAATTTGAAATAACCGAAAAAAATTTGACCGATATAATTTTTTGAGGGCAAGCATTCATTGGAAAAAACCGGGTTCCAATCATCGGCTTTAGGAATGGGCACGCAATAAACGACATATGCATCCGGGTATTTCCCACCACCTTTTGCATAAGTGAAATCCAATACCTACATGGCCGATAATGGTGAATGATTCCTTCCATAGCCTCCAAAAGGAGCGCCAAGAAAGCATCCAGGTGGGGTGACTCAATGTCCGAAGGAGCGGGGATGGTCTATGGTTGATGAAGGGTGATAACAACAGAGTTCCCCCAAGGATATGCATCAATGAACCAAATATATGAGCATCCCCATTCACATGTTCAAGTACACGGCAAGACCATATCAATCTTAGCGATATGCGACAAAGACAGAAAAATCACAAATCTAGTAATAGTATCCACACCATCCAACAAGCAAAGCCTCCCTATCGCTCATATTTTCTTTCCCCTCGCAGAGAAGCCACGAAAATCACATCGAGTATGCTAACGTAAAATAACGATTGCCCAGCGATGTAGCAATAGCCACCAAATGCAACAACAAATTGCCCACACATTGGGTTCCCGACAATAGCTACATCGAAAAAGCAGCAGCTCACATGATTCAGACAATAGCCACCAAAAGCAACCAGCAAATTATCCCCATTGGGTTCCGAGCTAATAATGACCTTTGAGAAAAGAGTCACGCTTCTAAAGAAAGCAAGGCTCGTGATTCAGCAATATGCCACCAAAAGAAAAAACAAATTTCCCTCATTGGGTTCCATTTCATATGTTTTGAGAAATTGAGTCCCAACTTCTCGCGGCCTAATAGCACTGCTGACTCTCATGATTAGCGACACAACCACTCAAAAGCAACAACCATATTTTCCATGTTGGAGTTCCGGATCGCCTTATACATTAGGAACTTACACTCATTTAGTTGTTCTCCCTCTTGAATTGTGAGTTTCACATAAGCGAGGCCAATATCGCTCATCTTTCCTCCTTCAAAGCCTTCGAGTCTCAATCTCTCCACTCGCGAAAATCCCTCCATTCCCCTAGTCCGGCCTTTGGATTCCAAAAGTGTCTCCTTTGATTCCCAAAAAGATTCCACTACATGTAAGGCCGTGTAGCATGTAAGGTCTGTGAGAGGTATCAAATGCATTTAGATCACGTAAGCGACTAGTTCATTTCACGCCCATTTCTTTCCGCGCCCATTTCTTTCCAAGAGTACACCATCTCAGACATGAATTGTGTATGTTCTGTGAAGTCGTAACTAAATCTCACTTTACCTCACAAACTCTAAGACCTAAAAATTAAAATATATAGGACACGATCAAGTATTTTGAAAATATGATAACTGTATCAGCTAGACAAGGAAATTCCAGCACGTTACTTTCGTTCAAGATCGAATTACTTTGCGAACCACTCATTTATAGATTGCAAAATAAATGGGTAAAGATAATATCTAGCTGACGTGCATATAGGCAGACATATATTTAAGCCTCTTTACATGCAAGAATTTGATTGATTCATTGCAAAATAAATGGGTAAATATATTACCTAGTTACGTTAATAGGGAAGGCATTTAGTTAAGCCTGTTTACACTGCAATAATTAGATTGATTGATTGTAGATTTTGGAATGTTATAGAAATTAGTTGGCGTGAATAGGACAGGCATATAGTTGAAACTTGAAACCTGTCTGCATGTAACAATTTGAACTTAATTGGATTGATTGTAGATTTTGAAATAGTGTAGAAATTTGATTGGGATAACTCAAGTCAAACAAATATTCCAAAAACATGCTTACACGTGACTACGATGTCTGGCCAAATACTGCAGTATAGGTTCAAATTAGATTGATTGTAGATTTTGAGAAGAAATTGAAGATCTGAAAATGAGCTGAGCGGAGAGTTGCTCTTCTCAAGATTACGAATAGATTAAATAGATTACATTGGAAACATCCATAACAATAAATAAGCACGGAGATAAAACTCGACTAAAGCGCGGCGACTTTGAAACTAAACTTGGACACTGGCACGCGACGGACTCGACACCTAGAAAGTGGTTTGAGATTATGTTCTTTTAACACTCCCCTTTAATATCAACCACAAAAAAATTAATTAAGATACTGCTGGTCTATGTCTCGCCGGGGTTTACAATTAAAAACAAATGACTCCTAATTAAGCTTAGTTTTCTTCTTCTCTTTTTCCATATTCAGTAGCCTCTAAATTGTTTCAGGACTTTTCGCTTTGTTGTATTTTTCAAAAGACTCGGCTTTCTTGGTTTCTTGACGAAAGGGTCTGCTCCATCGTTCCGTGACTGTCTAGGCTTAATGTCCTCGGGACTTCTTCAAAAAACGACTTGAATGTGGGTCACGCGCACACTGTTGCTTCTTCCGTTATGCGTTGATCATCATCAATCTCGGTGCAACATAGGATTGAGAATAAAATATTATCTCTTCAAAACTCCAGTAGCGACAGTACCCTCTGACCATACATCCATCGTGCGTGTCGTCTTCAACATTCATATCCGTAGCTGTGCAGACCCTCAACTAGACCTTTGCGTGATTTTGCAAGCCATGTTTCAATAAACTTTAACTCTTCGCATAATCAATCCTGTGTACCCGCACACTGTGAAATCAAATGTTAGAATAAAATCATTTTGACGAACATTTGCTCGCGACTGCACTACTCTTCAAAGGAGGCTTTCTTCTCGTTTGTGTTTTTCTTTTGCTTCTATGCAACGTGTCTATCTCTATTTCTCGCGTTTCCCTGCGCGAACGTCTTTCTTTGCTTCTCGTCTCTCTTCATATTTCTCTGTTTCTTATCACCTTTCGCTCGCAATGAGAGCTTTCTACCGTCTGCGCTTCCTTTGCCGCATCTTCCTTTGTTCTCGTCTCTATCTCCGTCTTTGTCCTACTACTTGCTTTATTTCAGCATTTATCTTTTTCACTCGTCTCTTCTTCACTAACCTACTGCTAGTCGCAAATGTGTTGTCTTCCACTAGCGCACGAGTGGGGTTTGTCTCACTGCAAATAGCATCATGTAAATATCTTATGTGCATCATCTCGCAACCAATCACTCGTTCAGCCAAAATTTCATTATCCGAGTAAACTTCATCATCAATCTCTATTACTAGAATCTTTAGATCTTCCTCGAGCAGAAGCTACTGTTGCCGGATTCTCTTCATCGCTTCAGATGGCCACCGCGCATCGGGGTTCACGAGCATCTTCATGCACGTTTCTCCGCTTCATCCTACGCTTTCTTGTGCAAACATCCAGCCCACTTGTGGCTGCGTTATTGTGCGTTGGGTTTCAAAGCAAACTACTTTCATTTCGCCAGCAGAGTCTCATCGTCAGCATCCACCTTCATCTTCAAAGCTCCCCTTTGCTTCGATTCTCAGCAACTTACCAAAAGCATCGCTCAAGGGTGTCCCATGCCTCCATGGCCGTCTTGGCATCTAAAATCAAGGGGAGGATACTTTCATCAGTCGAATTCTTTTGTGCATCTTAATGGCATAAGCCTTCTTTTTGCCTTTTGATTTTCCAGATCTAGAAAGATCTCGAACATAATCTACTTTTTCTTTAGCCTCTTGGCTTTTCCCATGTCCTCGCGATGTGCGACTTCCTGACAGACGTTTCGCTTTACATATTCATCGATACCTTACTTCTTCAAAAAAATTTGTCAGCTCTTGGATAGGTCCTTTTAAAAATTGACGTCGCTCTTGAATGAGTCTTATGAAACTTCACTTCTCCAAAATTTTGCCGTCTTGAATGAGTCTTATGCAGACTTTCAATTTCTCGCTTCATTTAAAAAAATATCTTCCTAAAAAAATTCTGTAAACTCCTCACTTTCGTCTCACATCACGACTTTAAGTTTTTAAAACTCCACATTTACACATGCTCTTAGGGATCCTTTTTCTTTCGTTTAAAAGATCCTTAAAAAACCCTTTTCACATTTTTAAGTATAGAAAAAAACCTAGCCATTCACTTTAACACTTCGAATAAAACATTTTAAAACTCATCACATGCACTTTATAAAATCCTTTTGAAAAATATGAAAGGTTTCACTCTTGTCGAAAATGACTTGGCCTCTAAATCGATGCTTTCAAAAGAAGAGCTTTCTTTTTGCAGCATCGAATCACACGATAAAACATCCAATACGTTGACATCGTATGCTAATTAATGTTACTTTGAATAGCTAACGCTTTCGACGTCTTTTTGAAAAACGATTTTGAAAAGCCTTAATACGAACATCGCTTTGACCTTTTTTCTTTTGCCGGCGTGTCGGCGTTGCGGTGAAACGAGCCGCGCGGATATGCTGTGTATTCTCGCGCTGTCGACCACACGATCACGCCAATTCACTCCGTCTCTTTTCTCTTTTGATGTTTTGTGACTCGTTGTCGACATCTCCTACTCTGAGACGCATGCAAACTTGGCTCCCGATACTCATGACACGTAGATTGAAGATCCGAAAATGAGCCCGGAGCGAAGAGGAGGTTTCTCTTCTCAAGATTACGAATAGATTAAATAGATTACATTGGAAATAACCGGAGATAAACCTCGAGCTAAACCGGCGACTTAAAACTAAACTTGGACACTTGGTACCGACGTATCCGACACCTAGAAAGTGGTTGACATGCGTTCTCTACCGAGATTTCCAGAAATGGTGTAGAAATTTCATTGGGATAACCCAAGTCAAACAAATATTCCAAAATCTGTTACACGTGACACAGTATCGGGCCAAATACATTGTATAGCACATGAATTAGCGGCCATAAGTGAGTTACAAATTACAACACGCGCAACAAATTTGAGCGTGATTTGATTGATTGTAGATTTTGGAATAGTGTAGAAATTTCATTGTTGTATAATGTAAGTCAAACAAATAGTTGACTTAGTTCAGTATCATCACATTATTTAGCTTCCCACAAAACCATCCCATTTTTAAAAATATTTCAAAAACTACCCTTCACACTGAGATGGGCTATCCATGAAAATTACTTCAAACATTGGAGTCTTTAACCCAGGAACTCATGAATTCTTCCACGTGGCACAGCATCTGGCCAAATACAGTGTAAAGCACATGGATTACCGGCTACAATTACAGCTTACAAGTTACAACTAAGAACACCGGCAGATTTCGGAATCAGAGAAATCAGAATAGGTTGCCAGAGAGTCTATTGACCGAAACTGAAAATCATTGAGAGGGGAAAATCATGAAATATGATTATCTTCCGGCTCTCGAGATTTTTTTTGGTGGATTTTTTTATTTAATTTACTCATAATAAACAAGAATTTGTTCAAATTATAAATTAATGTTATAAATTAATCTTATAAGTTAAGTTTGAATTTGAACTCTCTACACTTTAAATGGGTTTTAAAGATTTTTAGGTGCGAAATTAAAATTATATGTTAAGTTTGAATTTGAACTCTCCACACTTTCAACTCGCTAGAGCTTTTTTAGGATGCTCGAATCCATAGATTCAAACAGTAAGTATTTTTAGAAACAACAAATTTCAATAAAAACTTCAAATATAATTTTTAGACAACGAAATGCCTTGGGGTGGAAGGAACTCGTAGGACAAATGCCTGTGGAAAATACAGAGAGCATCTGAAAATACAACGGATAAAGTTACGTATAAATCAAAAGGCAAAGGCATTGTTTATGGATATCACAAATTTAGTAGGAAAGTTATTTTTCTTTTGTTGATATTTGATAAATTATTTTATTAAATTTGATGATAAGAATGTTTGAATTGTTTTTTAAAATAATAGAAATAGACTTAACATTATTAAAGACTTATAACACTCAAAATCTAAAAATTTTTACAATTACAACTCACAATTCTCAAAATTTCTACTAAAATTTTTGAAATCATATTTAAATTTTTACTACTTTCCTAACGAATTTGTAACCTCGGTAACCTAGTCTTAAATCAAGGGCCACTAAAGACTCAATGAAATCTTCCAAATACACGTTCTTTGGATATTCGAACAGCCCACGCTTTCAATAAAAGTGATTGACATAAAAACAAAAATATCAAAGGCCACTAAATACTCAATGAAATGTTCCAAATACACGTTCTTCGGATATTCGAACAACTCCAGTTTTTTTCGATAAAAGTGATCAACATACAAACAAAATGTCGGCCCCAAAACATGCGAAAGAGTTGAACCAAAATGCGGGCGACAAGACATGCGAAAGAGAGTTGAATCAAGGTATTTGTGTTGTACGGAATTAAATCTGAACTCGTCCAAGCCCTTCCCAACGGCTTAGGTTACGTCACGTCAAACTTATATTTTCAAATTTACTTTATTTTCAAATTTTTAGTTTTAGAATTTGTAATCTACTATACTAGCACAATCTTGATATAGGGACAGGCCTATATTAATAAAGCTAATATTTTAAATTAATATTAAAACCAATATTTTAAATTAATATTAAAACCAATAAACTCTAATATATATAAAGCATAATATTAAAAAGCTTTATATATTTGTCACATAACATTATTTAAATCTATTGGTCTACAAAGGCAGATAATCAAACTAACCTCACTTAAATTAATTACTCTACAAATCATAACGTTATTTAAATCAATTGTTTTTCAAATGTAGAATATCAAACTAAATCTCACTTAAATTAATTACTCTACAAATCATGGAAAAAATACAACTTTATTTAAAACATTGATTTACAAAACGTGATTATCATAACTAAATCTCACTTAAAAATTAATTACTCTACAAATCATGGAAAAATATATATTTCCGCATTCCATAGTATGCTACAAATTTGTTACAAAAAAAACCTTACATGTGTTCTTAGTATGACGTTAATATATTAGAGTTCAACGAGAAAACAAGGGAAGCTCAGCAGAGCACTAAGTCCTTGCCTTGAGTAGGGGCTAAGTTTTGTTCGATGTCGAGTGTAGCATTCTCACTAGATCTTGTATCACACGAATGTTGCAAGCACTGTAGATATGGTTGTGGAAGTTAACGCGTGGATCTCCTATGATAGCACACCCGACAAAAACTATAGATGCGAGTAATAGTGGGTGACATCCAATAGAGTATGGTACCATATGTTCTATTAGACTATGCTCGAAGACAACCATTTAAACTCCATGACTCGGAGATTTTCTATCAGCTCATGCTTGTAGTTTGATTATTTTCATGCTATTAAGAATTTCGGATGTTATTCGAGTCTTTCATCCTATCCGGTCATGAAACCTACTAGATAAGACAACATGTCTCCCTGCAAGGGAAATAATCAGACTAAATTGTAGTTTGTATTTCATCGGAATGTTATGAGAATCACAAGGACAAATTATTACTTGAAAACGTGCCCATGCAATAATCCAAGCAAGGTTGGTGTTTTTTTTCGTTTGCATTATGACTACACTTTGCATGAAAGAGGTGTTTTATGCGAGTGACGATGATAGGGCAACTTAGTTTCTTCATTTACTTTGGACAATGCGAGGGATCTTGATATAATCATGCACTATGAGTAGCAAGTGTTAGTGTTGGCCTCAAGAACCCGACTAACCAAAGGTATGGATGTGTGTTTTTTTGGTATGGAAAAAAAGGAGTATGTAATAGAATTTTAGTCTTAATCTTTACAATTAATTTTCGTCCTAATTTTTTTCAATGAGGATTTCGGTTGGGAAAACATTTTAGAAAGAATTAATATGTTAGTGCTAGGTTTTCTGCATTTGGAAATGTTGCATACTATATATCAACATTGAAAATCATTTTTAGAAAAGTATCAAATTGTTAGTGGTAGTTTTTGTGCATTAGTAGCTTTCTACATTTGGGAGTGTTGCACAACATATATCAACATGGAAAATATAGTTTTAGACAATTGGCACTCTAAGGAGAGGTTTCACAACTGATAGAAAAGTTATGCAATGGCACTTTCTCATAATAAAAAAGAATAGAAGGTGGTGGTGAGCCCAACGAACCAAGTGAGTTAAAATTGTTAAGGCTTCAATGTGTAACCTCGTAGTTGGCATGAGAGGTATCTTGATAGCAAGAGAGGTGACTACAAACAATTTTCTAGGGCTAATAAAATTTGCGAAATCCGAGTAATAGAAAAAGGGTTGAGTCTCGCCTCTCAACTTTTCATTTTAATTTGAGCTAAAAAAGGGTATTCACAACTTTGCAAAATCCGAGTAATAGAAAAAGAGGTTGAGTGTCGCCTCTCAAATTTTCATTTTAATTTGAGCTAAAAGGGTATTCACAACTCCTTTGGCATATTTCATAAAGAAAATACTCATCTATGAGAATCAAGAACTTTATTGGAATATTTATGTCAATTGCATAATTTAGGAATAACTCGAAATTTGACTATTAAGAGAGGGGTCAAATCTTTTGATACTCATTCCTAAATTATGGCATAATCATAAGTTCAGGTGATCTTTACTTGCATCTAGTTTCTTAAATATCATGAATAATACCAACTCTCAAATACTTTGAATAAATTGTTTTTCAATCGTACAAAGAGAGAGAAGATAATAAAATCGAGAAATCTGAGCACTTGGTAGTTTACGACACAAAAAAAATTCTAATTTCAAGGAGAAAGATTAAAGAGAAGCGAGAGCACACCATGAATGGTGCATGTCCTACTTTACTCAGTGGAGTAACTTTGATCTTGTAATGCAAATCCGAAGTTTGCAAGATCGATAATGGACGATAAAAAAAAGAAACACTATTTATAGCTGGTCTCTTATCATACATGTAAGAATATCTTGAACGATCACCACGAGAAATGATAAGGACTATGAGAAAAATCACTGGCAAAACAAAGATTGATTGTGGTGGTAAATAAATTATACGAGGAAAGCAATGAAATAATGTGATTGCACTTCCTTGTAAAGAACAATGGTTGAGGAAAGTAATTTCTAGGAAGGAAACCAGAAGATATAGACCCATTAAAGAGTTCCTGCATTAGCTAAAAGTTAGATCACGAGCTGAAATTTAAGAGACAGGATGTTTAAACAATACCTAGGTAATCTCAAAAGCCATAAGAAGAGTCACTTTTGATTTGAAATTAGACAGAGTTTCTTCCACAAAATATAAAAAGAAAAAAGAGAATTGTTTTCAAATCTTCAATGACTCGTTTATCATATATTTTTTAGTTACGAGTTTCACAAATACGCATGCAAGTGATTTATATTGGAGATTACTTGATGGATGTAGTTTAATTTACTATTTCACAAGAGGTTTGTGGAGTATGGATTATTTCGATTAGACAGAAAAAACATACCTTTCATAATGGACCGAGGCCATGTACGGTACTCTAATTTCCTCTAGAATCGAAGATATTTTGTAGAAAAGTTGAAAAAGTTATTAAGTAAACAAAGGGTTATGGCGGATTCAAATTTAGAAGGTAGAAGGAAGGAAGTGCAACTAAGTAGATTTTATATTCATAGGAAGAAAAAAAGGAGTGTTGGATTGTTATTATTCACACACATGTACAAACCACACCGAAAGAAGGAAGGGAAGGGAGAGAAAAGCTTAACAAGAAAGCATAATTGTTAAAAACTCACACGAAGAGACGAGGGAATGAAACCAATTGAAAACACAATGAGTATTGCAAAGCCCTTGTCAAAACCAATTGAAAACACAATGAGTATTGCAAGCCCTTCTCACCATTAAAGAGATTTTATATAAAACTAAAGAATTTTTTTAGACCCCGTCGAGGAATAACTGCATCTAAAGATACGGACTAAATTCCTCGCAAACTATCGACCATATGTTAGAGGGAGAGCCCACTACCTCCACACGTGATACATTTATTTAGCAAAACTCATATATACCAACCAGACATTATCATTGTACTCGAGAGATATGTTCTAAGTGTGGATATTTGAATAGCTTCCTACCCACATATGAAAAAAACTATTGGAATATTAATTCCAACTGCCTGCGAGAGCAGGATGGACGAGAAGAATTAAACGTTGATGGCGGGTTTGAAGGACGACGGCATAAATTTTGGATGGGATCGAAAAGGACGGCAAAGGCGGTGGAAATATCCAAATTTTGATCTTCACGCAACCAAGTTTTATCCGCACTCATCTACTGCATTAAAACTCCACCAACCAGATTTATTACTCGAATTAAATTAAACGTGCAACCAACGGCTCCATTACGGGGGGCAGCGGCAAGCATGAGCACCAAGAGGAGCGATGACCTGCACGAATGAGTGATGTCATCTCCTCTCTGGACCCACAAAGAGTTTTCGATGAGGTGTTAGAAAATTAAATATTACGAGCAATGCAACACTAAAATATCGGAAAATACAAGCACACAAAACACATAAAACCAAAGGGGACACGGATATTGTGGTTCACCCAGGTTTTCGGCTACGTCGCGAATGGGACCGGTCCTGCTTTCATTATCTAGCAAAAATGAAGAGACAAAACCTACGACGGATCCCGCCGTAATATCATTTTTGTTTTCTCTCACGGTCTCCCTCTGCTTTCTCACCCAGAGAATACACATACAATACACGGCGCAATACAATACCCCTCCCATAAAAACGAGGGGTTACCTTCTGGGAAAAAACCTAATATAAACATAGCTTCTACGTCGCAATCATTTGCCTATGAATGGCCGGACATTGGATTGCATGCCATTATTCTTTTACAAGGCAATTTTACGTCGTTTTTAGCTTTGGGGACACGCCCGAGCCCTCGCGAGGCTCCGAAAAAGCGCTGCTCGCACGGACCCCCCACGATAGCCGATTAATACGAGGCACACCCCTTTTAACGTACGGGGGTCCAATGTTGTGATACAAAGTAAACGAGATAATTGAAAGCTCCACACTAACAATCTCCCCACTTGGAGGCTGATTGTAGTAACTCCACTTTGCTTCATTTCTTTCGGAAAATGACTCTCTTTGGACCTAGCTATTCCTCATCTTCATCTTCATCCTTGAAGAACCAAGTTTACCGAGCACATTCTCGGCTTCCCACTCAGTCAAAACTTTGTTAGCATATCCATAGGATTCTGGCTAGTGTGTATCTTTTCCAGACTTCAACTCTCCATCTTCCAATACGACGTATGGAAATGGTACTTGAGATGTGTGTGTTTGGTCTCTGGAATGAAATAACGAGTTCTTTGCAAGATAAATATCACTTTGGCTATCACTGTATAGCGTGCCCATATCATGCTTCTTGCAATTCGTCGTAAACCGTTGTAAACTCAGATCTGTTTCTTTACTAGCCTCCTGTAGCAGGCAACATACTCTCGTACATTTCGATAATGTTGAAAGTGCAACAACACTTTGGATTTTTGAAACCCAGTCGCGGTTGTTCCTACTCGACGCAAATACATATCACCGCAGCGCTCCATACCTTTTATCTCTCACCTTACACATATCCGCATCAACATATCCACTAGCAGAGCAATGTTTGAACCATCAGCAACCATAATGCTTTGCTTTTGTGCTACCTCTCAAATATCCTGAGAATCCACTCTTGCCATCCAATGTTCTTTTCATGGAGTTTGTTCATGTACCTCGCTATTTAACTCCGCTGCATGTGCAATATCAGGCCTCGTGGAGACCATTGCATACATTGCTTCCAACCCGCTCAGCTGCATACGATCCTTGACAGTATAATCCATGTCTTTCTTGGGTCTCGCACATCTCATACTAAGTTTGGAAATGGCTAGACAAAAAGGTGTAGCCAGCCGGGTTTTGCGTAATGCACATTAAATCTTTCCAACACCTCTCTCTATGCATCATTCCAGACGAGTGTTAATTTGCGATTTTTCCTGCCTCTAGTTATCCTCATACTCGTGAGTTTATTTTGCATTCTGAATTCCTTCATAGTCATTGCAAATGCCATTTGCCAATCTCTTTTGACGCATTTATCTCGCCTGTCAGACGCTAACAACAGGCTCTGTCATCTGCATTACAATAACAACTAGTATATATACTGCCAACAAATTTTGCCTTTTTAAGACAAACACAATGATCATGTGACATCTCAGTATAACCTCGCTTTCAAAGCATAAACTTGTCAAAGTCTAGATACCAATTCACTGCATGGGAGCCCGTCTTTAAGCCATACGAAGCTCTTCTTTAACTCGCACACCAATTTTTCATTTCCCTTTTACCTCATATCCTTCGGCTAAGCTGCATGTATGTATCTTCTTCCTCCAAATCTCCATGGAGAACGTTGTCTTTACATCTCAATTGTTCAAGATGTAAACCTTCCGCACTGCTGCAAGACTTAAGATAGTTACGAGTTGAATTCATCTTAACAACGGGGAGAAAATATTTCATCAAAAATCACTGCCTTTCTTCTCAGGCCAAACTTCACCACAAGTCTAGCTTTGTAACTCTCCGTTTTCCTCCATGTTCTTCCTTCACCTTTGTAAACCCATTGTTTTGCAGTGCGGTTTTGTCACAGTGCACTCGACTCAAGTCCCAAGTCCGTTATGCATTAAGGAGTCCATCTCTTCTCTTTCCATGGCTAGCTCCCACTTTCTTCCTCGCTTTTCAACCTCGCATCGCTTCTCTCATAACATTCAGTTCACACCGAACACAAAGAATCGAAATAAATATACGATGGAGGAGTATCGTTCGAGGGGGTCTGCTTATCACTAGTAGATCTTTTCTAACACCACTTTCAGTGTTTGGGTGCTTGTTGCTGTGGTGGTGGCTGTTGCTACCGTGGTTGTTGATTATTATTATTTTCGGGCACCTTTATTTTTTTCGACTTTATCTCATCAGAAGCGACTGTATTCCTTTCTTTCTTTTGCCTGCTTTCTTTTCCATGCATACGCATTCTTACTACTGACACCTTTTCATTGAATATTACATACTCATGCTCTCAAAGATTTTGTGATTTTCTACAATCATATAAGCGATATCCAAAATCATTAACACCATATCCAATAAAGGTACATTTCTTTGATTTTGCCTCAAGCACAGGCTATATTTTCTTTACTAATATGGACAAAGGCTCTACAACGCGAAAAGGCTTTAGAGTGGTTTACCTTTTTACCTGTCCATGCTACCTCACAGAATGCCACCATCTGCGGGACTTTGAAGGCCCCTCCTGTTTATTAAATAAACAGAAGAAAACTCATCAACATCCTCCCAAAATTGTAAAGGCAATCCCGCATGCAATCTCATGCACCTTGGTACACATCCATGATTATTTGTTCATGCTCATCCTTTACGACACACCATTTTCTTGTGGTGTTCTTGGAAGCCGACTCGTATCTTCTCTACGAATTCCATGCTACGGAAACGGTACCTATCAAACTCTCTGCTGCAATATTTCACCTACCATTCGTCGTCCGGAGATTAGCCTTCAACTTCTGCTGCCTCGATCTCAACCAAAGCTTTCCCATTTTCTTGAAAGTATCAAATACATCAGATTTATTTTGAATACAATAAATCCAAGTTTTTCTAGTTGCATCATCGATAAATGTAACATAATAGCGAGAGCCACCAGAGAGATGATACTCCGACGCGGTCCCCATACATATCGTATGCACAAGCTCCAATTTTTCACTCTTCTTTTCTTTTCCAACTCCGAGAAATGTGACTTTCTACGTTTTCCATAAATGCAATTGCTCGCGGACCTCCAAATCAAACATTCTTCGAGCACCGCAACAGATTTCTTGAGTGAAGAATCTTCATCCCTCTCACTCCTGTGATCCGAGCCTATGATGCCATAATCTGCCTGCATCCGCTCCTTTGGAAGTTAAAGCAATGCGGAGGTTAGAAATACCATTGCATAAACCCCAATGTACCAACCTTTTCACCTTTTGCTATTACCGAGGCTCCTTTGGTGACCTTCCAAAGTTTTATCCAGTGAAAGTTGTCACACAAACTCACCGCCTAAACTGCACCATGTAGAAAATCAAATTTTTGCAGATCCGGAACACATGCCTTACCTCCTCTAATAGCCATTGGTTTCCATTCGTTGTTTTACAAGAGCCTTACCCATTCGACAATTTTCACAAGAGTGCTTTTATCATCACCCAAAGCGAACTTGTCCAAAATCTCCTTGAACATGAGTCATGAAAATATTTCTTATCGTGTGTGGCATGGAATGAAAGCGAATCTACAACCCAAGAGATCAAGAGTAACATTTTCTGAAAGAAAGAGTCTGAAAAGCATCTTGTAACACATCACACTCGGTCCACATTTGCTTCATGATTTGTTTTTTCTATTGTGCATCTCCTTCTTTTCCCCTTTCGAGATCTACGGTCTTTTTCTTTAGGTGTCCTTTCTTTCCGCATTTCCAGCACACCATCCTCGATCTCCGGGACTTGGATCCGCCTTTCACTAGCAATTCTCGCGATTCATCCCAGAGCTCCTGTCCTCTTTCCATTTCTTCTTCCCCTGAGACTCGCACTCAAAGCAATACCCGATGTCTCACCAAGAGATTTTCTATCGCATTTTCCTCATGCTAAGATAGCACCGCCATATATCATCAAACGTTTCAGAAATACTAGGATCCTAGAAGCATCAGTAGTTTACTAACTGCTGCCATTACTACATCCATTCCAACCTCGCAGCAAATGAGCACTGAGAATACCGTAGCTCTAACTTCATCATCAAAGTTGCTCCCTACAGAAACTCCTTGACCGCCATTGCGCAACCGTATTAAAATCCATTTAAATGGTCCGCAACAGATCCACTTCCGACATATTCATATTAAATAGTGCGTTTCATAAGAAATAGCTGTCGATTTGAGGCCGAGGGTTTTTCACTGTAGTCCTTCGCCAATGTCTGCATCACACCCTTTGTTGTTGCTTTCCTTCAGAAATATCAGAGGCGGCCGATGCCGCAAGAGCACAACGCCTTTGCCATTTTTCCGAGTGCCTTTCTATCGAGAATGTTCCATTCCGCTGTTCGTCATGGCCGCCGGCTTCTTTGCTTTTTTCCTCGCTCGGTAGTAGGTACAGTATCATTCTGATGGCTGCATAATCTTCCATCTGCATCTTCCACAGCGTGAAGTTTCTACGTAGTTAAAATTTCTCGACCCTAAACTCCACCATCTTCTACCATCGTCCTCCTCGAAACCAAACCTTCTTTCCTGCGAGTTTATCGACCAAATATGCCTTTGGCTTTTGATACTGTACTTGTTAGAAAATTAAATATTCCAGAGCAATGCAACACATAAAATATGCGGAAAATACAAAGCACACAAAACACATAAAACAGACATCACGGATATACGGCGGTTCACCCGCCTGGGCTACGCCTGAACAACCGGTACCACGTCCTTTCTATTATCCAAAGCCGATGAAGGAGACAAAACCTACAACGCATCCGAAAACGCAATATCCTGTACGTTCCTCTCACAAGCTCTCCCTCTCTGCATTTGTCACCCGAGAATACACACACACAATACAGAAAGCCGCAATACGATACCCTCATAAAAATGAGTTGCACATCTAGGGCACCCTAATATAAACATAACTTCTACTCGTCGCATCATTTTGGCATATGAACGGCCCGCATTGACTAGAAATTACTATACTTTTACAAGGAAATTCTTACTTATGTTTCTAGCGCGCGCGCGCGAAAACTCGCCCTCGGACACAGCGAGCCGATTAATTACGGGCGGCGTTGTCGCCCTTTTAAGGTACGTCCACGGTTTCGTGGATACAAAGCAAACAAGATAATCAAGCTCCACACCCAAACAAAAGGGAAACCCACGTGAAGGTCTTTCAAGCAACCCCCGAATGCATAAATGGAATAAGGTTTCAAACCTTAGCATAAAAGTTTTAATTTTTTTTATTATTTACTATCACCGACTCTTTTACCTATGGTACATTTGTTTCTTTAACTTTGGTTAAATATATATTTTGATATATGTTATAAATATGGAATATTTATAATATATATATTGTAATGTTTTATATATATGTCGTGAGTGTATTGTAAAGAAGAGATTGTGTATTTGTTTTAAGAGAGCCCGAAAGCGTAGAAAAAGACAGAGAGACAGAGAAGTTTTGTTGAAGCGTTGTGTCTCATGAGCAGTGGAGTTTTGTGTCTGTGAATCCAAAACGCAGGAGTTCGACTAATTTCATTTTGTAACAGTCATTTTATTTTAATGAAATAGAATTTACATTTCATCTCCCTCATGTCCGCAATTTAATCTCTATGTTGTGGAAGAGGAATTTTTATTTTTCCTCCGTGTGTTCGGAATTGTTCGGAAATTCCAACATGGTATCAGAGCTAGTCTAGGCACTCAATGAACGAAGCAGAGATCGCTCTTCACTTGCGAAGCTTTGTAAGAAGTTTTGTTGAAGCGGATTTCTCCCGGCGAGAGAAATGCTTTGTTTTGTTTACACAATCAAAAGAGTTTGATTGTTCGTTTTGTTTTACACAGTCAAGGAAAGCGTCGTGTTTGCACGAGTTACAATGGCAACAACGAGGGCACCGGTCTCGACGAATCGCCAACTTCCACATTTTTAACGGGAAGAACCATGATTGATTGAGCAATCACGATGAGAGCCCTATTTGCTTCACATGACATATGGGAGCTAGTTGAGAATGGTTACTCTAGAACTAGCAGGATGCAGACGGTGCTTTGATTCTTTGATGACGAGAGAAAGAGATTTGTTAAGAGATAATAGGAAGAAGGACTCCAAAAGCCCTCTTTCTATCTTTTTCAATCGATGCACGAGAGTAATTTTCCCAAGGATTGTAGCGGCAACAAAGTCTAAGGAGGCGTGGGATATTCTCAAAACAACCTGGTCAAGGCATGGAGAAGGTGAAGACAACAAAGTTACAAATGCCTTTGAGGAGAGATTTTGAAACTCTCTCATATGAAAGAGTCTCGAAACTATAGACTCATTATTCACTCATGTTATTGGGTTGGTTACCTAGATAAGGTCTCATGGAGAGACACTTGAAGAAAGAAGAATTGTGGAGAAAATCTTGAGAATTCTACCCTCAAGGTTTGATGCCATAGTAGTGGCAATAGAAGAGACAAAGGATCTCTCACTATTTATAGTGGATGAATTTAGTGCATCCCCGATGTCTCATGAACACGAGATCGGACGAGAGGAACATATTCCTCATTGAAACAAGCTTTCAAGACTCAAATGTCTTTCGAGTGAGGCGAGAGGTCAAGAGAGCAGACAACAGAGGAAGAGGCGAGAACCTAAAACAGAGAGGAAGAAACAACCTCTGCAGAGTTCAAGTGGAAGGGGAAACAATCAGAAAACCAGAATGAAGGCTCAAGCCAACATCAAGCTTATGGACAAAGGTATGATAAATCCCAAGTCCATATGTCATTATTTGCAAGAAATATGGGCACTATGCCAATGAATGTAGGAAAAAAGAAAAATGACATGAATAATAGGGAGAATGCTAATTTTACAAAAGAAGAAAAAGAACCGAGAAGAATGCATTGTTAACATGTAATGTAGCACTAAAGATAGACAAGATGATGTATGGTTCTTAGATTTAGGGTTATAGTAACCACATGATTCGGAAGCATAGCAAATGTTTGCCAATACGGGATGAAAATGTGAAGTCGCGAGGTAACAACGAAGCTGATAGTAAGATCTCTGTCAAGGAAAAAGGGCGAGAGTAAGTATCCCCGGAAAGAAATGGAGAACAGAGTTTGTGCCAGTATGTACATTATGTACATCGGCTTGAAATGTAATCTTTTTAAAGCATTGGACATGTCATAAACAAGGGCTACAATGTATTCTTTAAAGATGATGTGTGCACAATCATGGACATACCTCCAAGCAAGAAAGTCATTACAGAGGTGCGGATGACAAGCAATGGGATGTTTCCTCTCAATCTCGTGGCAAAACTTGAAGGAAAGAAGAAATGTAGCAACTGTAATGCAAGAGGTCTTTCAAGAGGAAGTGAAAGATGAAAAATGGTTATGGCACTTGAGATTTGGACACTCTCAATTTCCCTGAGGCTCCGAAATTTTTGAACGGAAAGGGAATGAGTAAAAAGGTTACCATTGATTGAGAAACCGCAGACAGACCTTTGTGGAGGCTGCATCTTGGGAAAACAACACAGAGAAAGCTTTCTAGCATGGAAGAGTATAAGGGAAAAAGACACCCTTAGAAATTGTCCATTCCGATTTGTGTGGACCAATGCAAATGCCATCTTTAGCTGGCGAAAAAATATGTTTTTGACATTCATAGATGATTACACTAGAAAGACATGGGTGTATTTCTTGAAACGTATGAGTGAAGTGTTTGAGAAGTGCCACTTCAAAACTCTTGTTGAGAAGCTGAGTGGGCACTACATCAAAGTGCTAGGAGTCGGCAGGAGAGGTGGAGAATACATCTCCAAAGAGTTCCTACGGTTTTTGTAGGGAGAATGGCATGACATAACCAAGTCTACCACTAAGGTACACACCTCAACAAAACGGTGTTGCGGAAAGGAAGGATAGGACCATCATGGACATGGTCGAAGTATGTTGAAGGAAAAAACATTTGCCAAATGAGTATTGGGTCGAAGTCGTCAATTGTGTAGCATATATCTTCAATGAGATGTCCAACCAAAGGCATCTATGAACAAAGTTCTAGAAGAAGCGTGGAGTAGCATGCAAAGCATTTTTGTCACCCACATGAGGAGTTTTCGGTTGTGTGGCTTATGCACACATTCCGGATCAACTAAGGAAGAAATTGGACAGTAAGGGGAGAAGTGTATCTTTTTTGGATACACCGCATGAGTCCAAGGCATAGAAACTCTATAATCCATCCACCAAGAAAGTAATAATAAGCAAGAGATGTGCGATATTGAAGAAGAAGCTTGGGATGGAAGCTTAGAGAAAACAAGTAATGTGAAGACATGTGTGTCTCACGAAGAAGAAGAGGAAGGACAACGACAAATAATCCCTCCTTGGTGGCTCCTCCTCCACCACCATAAGCACAAGAAACCACACACACAAGATGGAAATAGAACAACCTTGATGAAATCAGGACGAGCTTCTTCAAGCACACCATAGGGAGGCTGAAACTCCATCGAGTTCAAGTGGAACTCCAAGTACAACAAGAAGACCCGAGATTCGGGAAATCTGAGTGAGATTTATGAACAAGGAGAGGTAAATGATAATGTCGCGTCCGAACTCTTTATCTTCTTTTGTATTGTCACGTTGATGACCCAATTCATTTTTGAAGAAGGCTGTAAAAGAAGAAAAACTGATTGAAGCGATGAACGAAGAGATTGGTGTGCAATAGAAAAGAGCAGCACATGGGAGTTAGTGGACTCCTTAAAGGTAAAGAAGTCATTGGAGTAAAATGGGTCTATAAGACCAAGAGCAAATGCTAGAAGGAAAGATTGGAAAGGCACGAGGCCGGACTTGTTGTCAATGCTGCTGCACAACAACAAGGAAAGATATTATGAAGAAACCTTGCACTCGCTTGCAAGAATGGAAACAGTGAGAAGCAGTGTTGTCCATAGTAGCACACACAGAAATGGAAGGTTTATCAAATGGATGTGAAATCTGCATTCCCGAATGGAGTGTTGAAAGAAGAGGTATATGTTGAACAACCTCCCGTGACTATGATATTGAAGGCCAAAAGCACAAAGTATGCAAGTTGAAGAAAGATACTCGTATGGGCTAAAGCAAGCACCGAGAGCATGGTACAAGCAGGGATAGATGCTTACCCCATTTAGAAAAATGGATTTGAGAAATGCGATGAAGAACCCACACTCTACATAAAAGGAAAATGTATGGTAAGATTCTTATTGTTGTTTTATATGTAGATGATTTAATCTTTACTGGCAATGAAGTTTCTCTTATTGGCCGATTTGAAAGAAGTCATGAAGAGTGAATTTGAAATGGCTGATTTGGGTTTTTTGGAGATATTTTCTGGGATAGAAAGTAGAGAAAAATGAAAATGGGATTTTTATTTCCACAGAAAAATATGTTGAAGAAAGTGTTGAAAAGATTCAACATGCGGAACATCAAGGTACTTGTAACTCCAACTCGTCATGGGGTTAAAATTGAGGAAAGAAGACAACATACAAGGATTTTGATCCAAGTTTGTATAAGAGCATACGCTGACGGCTCATGTATTTGACCGCAACTAGGCCGCATATTATGTATGTTGTATGTTTAATTTCCGGATTCATGTGAAACACCAAGAGACTCATTGATGGGCAGCAAGAGGGATTCTATGGTGTGCTGAATGGAACGAAGGGGTATGGTATTTTTCTACTCCTCATACTGAAAAATTTTAAATTACCGGTTTCACACTAAACGAGTGATTGGGTTGGAAGTGTAGATGACGTGAAGAGCACATCCGGATATGTGTTTCATTTGGGATCGAGGGCCGTTTCCATGGGCTCCCAAGAACCAGCCAATAATTGCTTTATCAACGAGCGAGAGCAAAATATGTGGCGACAACAGCACGAGCAAAGTATGCCAAGCAGTATGGATGAGAAGAATGCTTAGATATTTATGTCATGAACAGGACAAAGGAACAACAATTTACTGTGATAATAGCTCAGCAATAGCTTTATCAATTAATTCTATCTTCCATAAGAGAAAAAAGCATATTCATGCAAAATTTCATTTTATACATGAACTGGTTAATAATGGTGAGATTGTTTTACAACACTGCTGGACAGAGGAACAATTTGCTGATATACTGACAAAGCCACTAACGCAGAAATTTTTTAACTATTTTAGAAAATCCCTGGGTATGCAAGAAAACCCAGCTGTTGAAATTAAGAGGGAGTGTTGGAATATTAATTCCAACTTCCCGTAGAGAGCAGATGGATAGAAGAATTAAACGTTGATGGGATTTTGAAGGACAACAGCATAAATTTTTGATGGGATTGAAAGGATAGCAAAGGCGGTGGAAATATCCAGTTCTGATCTTCACACAACCAAGTTTTATCTGCACTCATCTACTGCATTAAAACTCCACCAACCACATTTATTCTGAATTAAATGAAACGTGCAACCAGCAGCTCCATTCTGGGGGGCCAGCAAGCTTGAGCACCAAGAGGAGCGATGACCCGCCGGAATGAGTGACGTCATCTCCTCTCTGGACCCACCAAAAGAGTTCCAGGAGGATAAGGGAATTCATGTGAAGGTCTTTCAAGCAGCCCCCAGAATGCATAAATGGAATAAGGTTTCAAACCTTAGCATACAAGTTTTAATGTTTTTATTATTTACTGTTACCGACTTTTACTGCGGTACATTTGTTTTAACTTTGGTTAAATATATATTTTGATATATATTATAAATATGGAATATTTATAATATATATATTGTAATGTCTTATATATATGTTGTGAGTGCATTGTAAAGAAGAGACTGTGTATTTGTTTTAAGAGAGCTCGAAGGCCAGAGAAAAAGACAAAGAGACAAAGAAGTTTTTTGTTTAAGCGTTGTGTCTATAGTAGCTGGAGTTTTATTCTGTGAATCCAGAATGCAGGAGTTCTAAGGAATTTCATTTTGTAACAGTCAGTTTATTTTAATGAAATAGAATTTACATTTCATCTCTCTGTGTCTGCAATTTAATATCTGTGTTGTGGAAGAGGAATTTTTATTTTTCCTCTGTGTGTTCGGAATTGTTCATAAATTCCAACAAAAACTAACTACTCTGGTTTGAATGAAGGATACAACTTGTCACAATGATCTCGAGATATAGGTGCAATAGCAGAACTGAATAGTAAGGTGTGTGGCCTTCATGTCGGATCCACATGGCAGATGAAGTTTTTCGTTATTTACAATGTGTACTTTTGTCATTTACAATCTCTGCATGGCTTACAGGTGCTTGCCTGCCTGCTTGCTTGGCTCCCTGTTCCCTCCGAGAGGCGAGAGAATAAAGATAAGAGAATAGTGGTTTAATACTCCCTAAGAATTTCTGTGCCTCAGGTATGGGTTTACTCCACTGTCTTCTCTATAATCCAGTGCTTAAAATTAACGAGTATGATTCTTCCAGAAGTGACAGATTCAGAACGGTATTTTCGTCAATGTTAGGATTATACATCACAACCATGTTGTTGCTGCTAGACAGTCAATACAAAAACCAGTCTTGCCCGTAAATCAACTGGTGGAACTTGCGATGAAGCAATTTTTTTTCTTCCCGCTGGCGATCCCAATTTAGGACCTTCTGCTTTTCTGCGAAAAATCCCAAACGTTTGCCAGTAATAGAATGACCTGCAGAAAGCTAAGGATATAGGAACGAAGGCTCTTAAAAATAATGTTTCTTGGCTGACCAGATTGCAAGACTTCCTGGCTCTCTACACCTTAAACTGTCGTTCCTGCATCTTTCACAACTACTAGTGCCACTTCAACAGAACCTTTCTGCCTTTCTGCTTGATCTTGTAGCATAGAAAATAATGATTGTGACATCCATGTCAGTTGCTGCAACGATTGTTCGATTCAATTAAGATCTTTGTGCTGGGCGGGCTAGAGAGATATTTCACTCACTTCTTGCCATAGCGGCCTCCCTTCAAGTTCCCAATCTGGTTGATCCCAGTTCCATCCACCGAGGAAAGAAATTTTGAAGAAAAGGTATAATATGGAAACTATTGCAGCCAAAAAGAAATATTCTACTTCAATTGAATTATTTAGACATGCTTGGTGACATATGAGCATATTTATTGAGCCATGCAGCACCATAGGGTCTCCGCCAAAAATTAACAAAAGAGTGGATAGAAGCCTTCTGCATTATAAAAAATAAGGGAGGTGATGTTGGTCTCGAAGTAGGCGTGTCATGCTCATGTAAACGGGTGTTTGGGGAATAGAGCTTGTGAGTCCAGAATAACCACAACTGCTAGGAAACATCCATTCCGTCATCAGCAGGCGAGCATAAAGACCGAGTAAGATCTATTTGTAACTAGACTATGTACTACATAGGTACAGTAAAGTAGAGATTCTAATTCGAGTGTATTAGCAAACCTTTTATTTGACAAGTGAAACCCCTTTTTATTTTGAATTGCTTATGCATGTGCACCTGTAGCTTTCTTGGCTTGCATTGTGGCTTTGGCAAGCTCTACTGAACCTTCTACAAGCTCCGCTGAACCAGCCTTGAAGTTGGTGGTCTTCAAAGATGATCTTCAAAGGCGTCGTCTTCAAAGACATAGCATAGTCACCGCCTTCTTCAAGGTCCGCTGAACTGGTGGTCGCCTTCTGCATTGTGGCTCTGGCTACATCCTCCACCTTCTACAATGTCTGCTGAATTGGTCGCCGCCTTTTGCATTGTGCCTACATATGGTTCATCGCCTTCTGCATTGTCCCTACATCCTTTGCCTTCTGCATTGTGCCTACATCCTCGTCAAGAAGAAAAAGATACATAATCTAAAGTCTTAAAGACGAAGGTGTTTGTGTCAAACTTCGAACATGTGCCGAACATGTGTTTAAATATGTATTCGCAGGCAATGATTATTTTCATTATTTTGCTTATTTGCTTATTTGCTTGAAGGTCTGTTAATTTTTTGAAACATGAAATGTCTGCCAAACTGCCAAACTAATGTTAACCTTAATTAATCGATACAGACGCTATGTAGATCAATTGAGGTTTATCATAAGTTTCCTTACATATTTCCTCGATATGAGGCCAATAAGATGGTAAACTATTTTATTGGATGACAAAGAATATTCCTACGAATATAAACCAAAAACTTTGGCTATTTGCAGATAGTTGTAATAATAACCTGTTAAAAGTAATGCTACGTTGTCATTTTCGATTACTATATTCTTGTCAACACAACAGGGACTAATAAAAGAGTGACAACAGAAGCCGAAAACAAACTTTCGAATGCTTAGAGCAGCTTCTAATGGTATCTGTAATGCAATACACGTTTACTACTCTCAAGACTTATTATTTTTATTAAGGGTTACTAAAAAAATAGTGCAAATATACGACCTAATATTAGTGAAAATAATATTAAAAGAAAAAAAACACAAAATCCTTAATCCAAAAACATTGCAACACCAAGATGTTTTGAACTAAGTCATTTTTCAAAAAAAAAGCTCTGATTTATGTGAAGGAATACATGCGCAAGTGATAACATGCCAAACCAATGTAAGGTAATTCTGCAAGATACCATATCCTTGTTGCTAGTTACTTATGTGATAGACAGTATGTAGCTGCGTTCCTAACATATAAAAAACTCTAGCTTTGTTGAGAATAAGATGAATAAAGAATTCCATCTTTGGATTCCTTGAATTTATTAGAGAAGATAAAGAAAGAATCTTAAATTTGGGTTATTTGAAATTTTTATTTTAAAGGTAGTATCGTTCGATGTGTTTTTTCAGTTTATATCCATCTTTACATAATGTTGAAAGATAATGGAGAATCTTTAATTAGTGAGAGTTGGTTTACGACAGCTTAGGATAGGAATTAGTATCTATTTCTTAGCGTATGGTTCTAACTTCCTACATCTATGTATGTTATATAATGGTTCAGTTGTATTGAGAATGTAGAGCATTCTGAAGAGCCAGACTCTCCTAGTTCATACTCTCTTTCGTAGAGTTGACCAGTGAGTTTTTATTTATTAATTCAAGCATAAAATTTTATCATGGTATCAGAGCTCGAGGGTTGAATCATAGCAGAAGTGTTGTGATTCCTGCAAGTATCCAGGTGGCAAAGGAGAAGCCCTTGATGACTGAGTGAATTTTGTTTTTTCAGATAATTGATCTGATCAGCGGGAGTTATTGAGGAACAGTCGCGGCGATCGTCGTGGTTTCTGCAGTAACAGTCGCACCGATATCGCAGATTTGAGAAGAACAGATGCACCCATAAAGGTAAGCCTTACTGGGTTTTATTTAAGATGCGATTGGCCTTGTTATATGTTAAGAAGAACAAAAGCACCCATAAAAGTAAGCCTTGTTATATGTTATTGAGAATTTTTTGGTGAATCTTTTTTATTTAATTTATTGAAAATAAACAAAAATTCATTCAAATTATAAATTAAGAATTGGTTCAAATTAAAAATTAAAAATTATAACTATAAGTTAAGTTTGACTTTGAACTCTCCACACTTTAAATGGGCTAGAGATTTTTTCGGTGCGAAATTGAAATTATAAGTTAAGTTTGAATTTAAACTCTCCGCACTTTAAATGAGCTAGATCCTTTTTTTAGGTTCTGAATCCATACATTCAAGGAGAGGGATTTTAAAAACAACAAATTTCAATAAAAACTTCAAATATAATGTTTAGACAACGAGATGCCTTGGGGTGGAAGGAACTCATAGGACAATGCGTGTGAAAAATACAGTAGCATCTGGGCCATACAACGGATAATGTTACGTATAAATCAAAGGCGTTGTTTTATGGATATTGCAAATTTACTAGGAAACTTATCTTTAAGTTGAAAGTGTGTAATTTCTTTTATTTTTTTATTTTTTTATAATAGTGTTTAAATGAATTGTTTTTAATAGTGGAAATAGATTCAGCACTATTAAAAATTTACAACACTTAAAATCTGGAAATTTTACAACTATAATAACACTTAAAATTTGGAAATTTAAAAATTCTAATTCACATTTCTCAAAATTTCTAATAAAAATTTTAAAATCATGTCCAAATCTTTACTACTTTTCTAGCTAATTTGTATTCCGAGTTAAGTAGTCTTAAATAAAGGGCATAACACTTGAAATCTGGAAATTTTACAACTATAATAACACTTAAAATTTAATACAGTGATGTGTGGTTTGATGGTTAGTTTTCATGGGTGAAACCCAAGAGACCGTGGTTCAAATCTCATTGAGTATATTGCTTGCTATGATCCTCGCTCAAGGAGTAGACTCCCCTTTCATACTCTTGCTAAATTGGTATATTTAGCTTGGAGGCGGCTGGAAAAAAAAATAACACTTAAAATTTGGAAATTTTACAACTATAATTCACATTTCTCAAGCGAATTTGTAGCCTCGGTTACCAAGTCCTAAATCAAGGGTCCTTAAGACTGAATGAAATCTTCCAAATACACGTTATTCGGATATTCGAACAGCCCACGCTTTCCAATAAAAGTGATTGACATGAAAACAAAATATCAAAGGCCACTAAAGACAGAATGAAATCTTCCTTCGGATATTCGAACAGACCACGCTTTCCAATAAAAGTAAAAAAGTGATCGAGCATAAAAACAAAATACCGGCCACGAAAGAGTTGAACCAAAATGCCGGGTACAAAACATGCGAAAGAGTTGAATCAATGTATTTGTGTTGTACGGAAATAAATTTGAACTCTTCCAAGCCTTCCCAACGGTTTCAAATTTACTTTATTTTCAAATTTTAGGTCTAGAATTTCAAATGTACTATACTAGCACAATCTTGATACTTGCACTCATAAACTCTAATATATATAAAGCATAATATTAGAAACCTTATATATTTGTCACATAAACTTATTTAAATCAATTAGTCTACAAAGGCAGATTATCAAGCTAAACACCACTTAAATTAATTACTTTACAAATCATGGAGAAACATATCGTTCGGCATATCCATAGTATGCTGCAAGTTTATTACGAAAGAACTTTAATATCTGTTCTTAGTATGACGTTAATATATTAGAGTTCAACAGAAATAAAGAGTGACAGCAGAAGCCGGCAACTCACTGTCGAATGCTCAGAGCAGCCCTTAATGGTATCTGTAATGCAATTCACGTTTACTACTGTCAAGACATATTATTTTTATGAACGTTAATCAAACAATAGTGCAAATATACGACCTATTAGTGGGATTCTTTAAATTTGTTAGATAAGATAAAGAAGGAATCTTAAAATTGGGTCTTTTGAAATTTTTATTTCAAAACTAGTATCGTTTGGTGTGTTTTTCGATTTATGTCCATCTTCTCATGATTGAATATTTAGTATGAAAATTTCGTGCGAGCAGTTGCAAATATTAAACATTCAAATATAAAGTTCAAAGAAAATGGTAAAAGTATTGGTTGTTCCAATTCAGATATTAATTGGAATACAGTTTGGTCTACTATTGGATAGAGTAATGAACCTAGGTTATTTATCGACCTAATCCAGTAAATCTAAGCCAAAACCTAATCGACCATTTTAATTTTTCTTATCATCATGGAAAATCAAAATTCTGTCGAATAAACGCAGACTATATATCCCAGAATTTCCTGAGCTCCTTACCCAACCATCTTGAGCAGTGGAGATGATAGAAAACGGGCGATGCGTCACTGTTCTAACGCCAGAACGTTGTGGCCAATCTTCAGCACTGAGTACTATAGAAGAAGAAGAATGTTAATGTTGGGATGACCATTTATCTGTAAATTTGGGGTTTATCCTAAAGGTTGAATATAATGTTCAAATCTTATTGGTTTAATAATTTTATTGTTATTAATATGTAATTATTAGAAAATTTGACAAATTAAGAATTTCATTGGAGTGACCACAAAATAAAGTTGAGTTAATTAGAAAAATTACTCTCAAATCGTTAGATTCATTTGATGGTTGAGCCTAGAGGCTCATTTTAAAGTTATGTAATTCTATGAGTGTTCAGTAGGTGTTCCTTTTAAAATAAAAATAAAACATTACTAATTAAAGATAAAGTAATATAGATGGTAATAGAAAACAAAAATAAATATGTTATACATGTTTAAATAATTCTCTATATGATAATTTTATATAAAATAATTAGAAGTAAAAAAATGTGAGTAAATGTTTAAAACTTTTCAAAATATTTCAACATCAAATTTAAACTAATTATTTGAAGCTATAAGTTGTATATCAACTTCATATATATATAGAGAAAAAAATATTAATTTTTTTTTAATATTATATATATAAAAATATTCAAAGTGAGTTATGAATAAAATACTTTAATACATTATAATAATAACAAAAAATTTATTTTTAATGTGCTACTGATAAAATGTCTTCACACATGTTATGTAAAATATTTTAATTTCTACTATGTTTTTTTTTAATTTTATATATTGTATATAGCATTCAAAAATACAATTTAAACAATGAAAAATTAGACACCTTATTTTGCATTTTCATATAAAGAAATTTGATCCTTCTCATTTCATGTTACATCAATGATTAAGATGGATATATATTAGTTTGTAATTGTTTACATATTTGTAAATCTAGATGTTATAGAAGATTTATAATTATTTCTGTAAAATTTAATGTTTGGAATTGTGATTAAATTTATATTTCCAAAGCTCTATTCACTGTTTTCGTCATCATTATAAAAATAATGAGATCTGAAATAAATTAAATTTAGGAATTGCCAGGGAAAAAAAACTTCAAAAAATCTTACATTTACAGTGGTTAAATGATGCTTTAGATGGTGGAATTGGATCCAGCACCATCAAAAACCTCCAAGACAACCAAATCTTGAAGTTTGACATATACAACTTAGACAATCATAGGGAATTTCATCATAGGAAATTTAATCATAAGAAACCGGCCCACATCAGATACTCTATCCTACAGGGTTTTTTGACCGGGCGTCACAAAATTCTAAGTGTGGATGCAGAGCATGGTTGATGCTCTCGCCTACCTGTCATTATAAAATTCATTGGGCGGGAGGCAATGGTGGTACAAATATGAGGGTGGAATCAATAGCTCTTTGGGGACTATTATGGTTCACTCACCACCTCTACATTGATTCGATTTGTGTTTTTGGGGATTCAAAGGTATTAATTGATCATCTTAACAAAGGCACCATTTTGAATCCTGATCAGTTGCAACGATGGATAAACAGGATAAAAGAAATGCGTTCAAAGTTCTCCACTATTACTTTTACCCACATCTACAAAGACAAAAGCTCCGAGGGTGACCGGCTACCAAAGCTAGGGCTATCCGACTGATATGGGGGGGGTGAATTATGTTCTGCCACATGCAAATGGAGAAAGTGAAAGCAGCAGAGTTATTTTTTTCTAACATTTTTTTCATTTCTGCAGGTTAAGGAGCAGAGAATGGCTCTTTTTCCCTCTCTCGGCATATGTTCGCAGGACACAGTACACTGCATCTGGAGCCCACTTGTTTTTTTTGTAACTGAAGTTGTCATCGACGTTATCAGAGATTTATAGGGCTTCATTTTTTTGTGGTGAACGCGGATTCTTTGTTTTCCAATGTTCGGATAGAAGGCCGTATGGTATTAGAAGAACTTGCGCTGGCGAAAGGCTTCTGGCAATAGAGCTGATAGCATAACAGACTGTTTTTTTTGTTTTTGGTTTTCACCTTTCTCACTTTTTTGGTATCTTAGCATAACTCGACAGAAAAAATATTTGTTGTATGAGGAAAATATAAAGGTTAATGTCATCCGTAGAAAACAGAACTCTGGAAAAAAATGATGTATCTGTGAAAAGAATGTTATAAAGTATGAAAACCGTTTTACTGTGTTGGTACAAAATATAAATCAGCTGTTTTTTCTTCTGACAAAAAAATGCTCGTGAAGACCGTTAATCGACCTAAACTGGCAGGCTTCGTTTTTGGGCAGTATACAAGTGAAAGAAGAAGCCTGCAGTCGCAGACGGGGACGCTGCTTTGAAAGGTTGCAGTAGCAGTGTAATCATCCTTTGGTAGGAAGTAATGGTGATATAGAAAAAATCGATGATGGTCCACTGCAAACCAAAGAGTCCCATTTACTAAATGGAAATAAAGTTGGAAATTGAAAGGACATAAGAATGAAATTAAACCTACAACAATTGCAATTGGCAAGACAAGTGGACTAAAGACAAGAGAAGCAGCGAAGACAAGTAATGCATAAATTTAATTGGAAAGAAAGGTTGAGAAATGAACAAGATGATGATGGTTGAGAACTAAATCTCAGCTATCTATTCTTTTATTATTCAATTAAGAATATTGGTTTAACTTTAAATCTAAACCTTATATCTAATTTTTCTCCATCGTAGAATTAAAAATCGGCAAACCCTGTTATCAAATAGATACACTTCGTATTTGTATTTGTCATTTTATTTTTTATTATTAAATTAATAGAGATTTATTAGTTCTCATTTTCAACGGACTGGTTACCATATTCTAAAATTGGATACCTACTATTTGTTTTTTTTTTTTTTTCTTTTATAATTTTATATTTTAGGTAGATTGGTGAGTATAAAATTTATTATAATAAACAGAGGTAGTTTTGAAATTAGTTATCTATATAATAAAGAATAAGAAGAAATGATTTATGGGCCATAGTTAGTATACATTTCATGAAATTATTTTTAAAATTTAAAGTTTATATTATTATTGTTAATTTTTCTTTACTTTTTAAAATTTTTTATTTATTGTGTTAAGTTTTTGCATATGTAGGAGACAATATATATATAAAATAGATAACAATGAAATAAAACTCATAAACCACAATTCACACAAGACAAAATTTAGGAAATTTTTTTAGGAGAAAACCTTGTTTGAAAGTGAGAGTGACAAATACAATCAAGTAAGATAGGTGGCCAGTGGGCTACTACAACTCATAAACCCTCTCTGCATGCTCTCTCTCTATCGACTCTTAGCTACTTTTCTCATTTACGGAAGAAAATTCCATCAAATACAATGGAACTTATTTTCTTCCTAACGCCACAGTTACACCACAACCCAATAGTTTACTAGTGGTTAAGTATGGCTATTTAAATTCTTCAGTAAATTTACAATATTGAATCTTATAGAGTCTTCTTCAACATGATCACATGGATACCACCTTTTCCATGAACGATGGGAGCTCACATAACATCCTCTCAAATTATAGTAGTCAAATATGAAGGTCAACTTCTAGGTGGAATAACTTAGTATCCTATCAGATCATAGTGGTCAAAATATGAAGTTCAACATCTAGGTGGAATAAATTTTGCATATAGACTTCCATAGAGGTGATTTTTGTGCCATTGAAAAGGTAACTATGTGTAGAATAGTGCTAAGGGGTGCACACTTAAGCAGAAAAATTTCACTCACCAAAAAATGTCATTTGATGCCTCTAACTACTTATGGAAGGTTTCATACTACAATTCACTGAAATAGGTCTTGCTACTAAAAATGTTCATGTGAGATGATTCTTCACCTTTTACCACTTTGAAATCCTCAATATGGATGAAAAATAATATAACAATCCAATATGGATCACACCTCCCCATTTTTGGAGGATTTTGTTCCTCAAAAGCTTTTATTGAATGAGGTGAGGTAATTTTTCATCCACCTTCACTCGTGTGTACCATTTATCTTTTCCCGGAAGCTATCATTTCAACCCAATTTTTCAAATTTCATCATGCCATTGTCTTTTTGTTTTGAAGCTCTTATGCAAAATTATATCTTGTGCCAAATCTCCCTAAGCCTCTACTTCGAAATCCTCTACGGAAGGTAGGATTCCTTCCTCTTCTTAATATAGCAAGGAAGGATCATATAGTTTCATATTACCTGCATTCATCAGTGTGTAAATGTGCATTTATGGGGTATATTTAATCTATAGGAATAATATCCAACCTTCTCCAATATCTCAAAGGGACTGTATTATTTCTTACCAAGATCCTATAACCTCTCCTTATTCAATATTAACCATACTACATTTCTCACCTTGAACGATATGCCTATTCTATGTTGATCACGCCCTACCCTAAGTTTCCATGTATTTTTGCTGTAACTTATGTGGTGTCTCTTGTGCTTATAGATGTATCATCCTAATCATTTTGATAAAAAAAATTCCCTTGAGGCATGCCCTATAAGATCTTCCCTCACTCATTTATGCCCATAAGCAATATCCAAAGATGAATGTGGAAATTGTCAAAAACAAGTTTCAAATTGAGAGTTACGAGTATAAGTGTGGACTTATTTGTTATAAGAATGTTCTATCGATATGATTTGTTAATTCCAAGTCCTTGGATTCTTTTGATTGTAACCCCTCCAAAGTTGCACCAAAGTCCTATTGACTACTTGTATATGTCCATATTTCTGTGGATGGAATGATATCGACCTCTTTATCTTTATGTCCATATCATCCCATAACTTAGTCCAAAATGCATGTTGAAATATTGTGTCCCTTTTTGAAATAATGCTCCTAATTATCCCATAATTCAAAGAAACCTGACCAATGAACAAGTGCACTTCTTATTTCCATTTGATGGTATTTCTACAGGGCATTAAAACACACATCTTATTGAAGTTGTGAACTACCATGAACAATTGGTTATTTCCTTTCCCGTTCTTTGCTAAACCTCTAAAAAATTCATTGGAAATTATTTTCCAAATTGGGTATAGGAAAGGGATGACATAAAAATTGTTTACTATGACTAGGATTTTTGGTACAAGAAAGCATGCATTCTCTTATTATCCTATCAACCTCTTCTTACATCTAGGTCTAGCACACATACGTATGAAATTTGGCCATTGTATTCCCCACGCCAAAGTTTCGTGCAACATTGAAGGTGTGAGACTTTTTAATTTGATGTAGTCACTCACCTTTAATAAAAATACATAGGTTATCCATATTGTAGAGTAACCCATATTGGATATTGTAGTCAACTATGTTATCACCATCATGCATATGATTGGCTCTGAAAATACTGAAACACCTCCTTGAAGTCTTCATCCTCTTAATACGCTTCTATGTGTGAATCATAGGTGAATGCTTCCATGCACATAAGAGCTTCCAAAGTTCCTGTCATTAATCTAGATAGCCTTGAAAGCATGTTATCCAACTTTTTTGTGATTATCTTCTTATACTTGTAACTGAATGAAACATTCCACTTGTAATGTTTAGTTTTGTGTAGCTTACTCTAGGTCAACAAGTACTGTAGTGGCCACTAGTGATTTGGTATACAAAGTGGGTTCATGGTTGCTTCTTGAAAAAACACTTTTGATGAGATAGGTTTCCGTGTGATTGTACCAAGCTCTTGGAGATTGTTTCAAACCATATAAAGCTTTCTTCAATCTATATACTTTATGCTCCTATCCTGGCACTTCAAAACTAGGAGGTTGCTCAACATAAACTTCTTCCTGTAATATACCATTTAGGAAGGAAAATTTTACATCAACTTGATAGAAATTCCATTTGTGTTAGGTTGTTGTGGACAAAATGTTTATGACAGTGTCTGACCTTGCTACTGGAGCAAATTTTTCACCATAGCCGACACGAAACTGTTGTGAGAATCCTTTGGCAACGAAGCTTGCCTTATGTTTCTCAATTTTCCCTTTTTCATTTAGCTCAGTCTTATATGCCCATTTTATGCGAATTTTGGTTTTGTCTCTTGGTAGATCAACTAATTCCCAAGTCTGGTTCTTCTCTATGGAAGCAATTTCTTGGTTCATTACATCAACACAATTTTTTCTTTAACTTCTTCTTCAAAATGGGTTGGTTGAGTTGAAAGAAATGCACACATATTTTTTTGGTCAAATTCATGCTTGTGTTCATATATCTCTCTGATACATGTTGTTTTTTGTCCATCTTCTAAGGATGTTTGATCACTGGTTGAATCACTGCTTGATGATGTACCTGCAATCTTGGTGACTATGGTGGATAAAAAGATTTATTTAAAGTTTCATCTACATGATCAAAGAAATATTTATTTTCAAAAAATTTGACATATCTACTTAAAATAAACTTTTTGGTAATAGGACTGTAAACTCTGTAGGCTTTTAACTCCTAACTATAGCCTACAAATATGCATTTTTCACTCCTATCATCAAGTTTTTTTATTGGTTTCTTAGGGAAATGTGAAAAAAATACCGATCCAAAAATTCTAAAGTGTGATACATTTACCTTGTAACCATACCATGCTTCTTGAGGTACTGTATCTTGAAGAGAGGTTGCTGGGTTGAGTACATACAATGTTGTCGACACTGATTTGACCCAATAATTATTTGACAACTTCTTCTCACGAAGCATACATCTCGCCATGTTCATGATCAACTAATTTTTTCTTTCTGCTACTCATTCTATTGTGGAGTGTATCTTGTAGTGTTCTGCATTATGATTCCTTTTTGTAGACAAAATGCTTTGAATTCATTGGAGTTGTACTCTCCTCCTAAGTTTGATCTGAGTACTTTCAATATTTTTCCACTCTGCTTTTCTGCTCCTGCTTTGAACTCTTTAAATATAAAGAAGGTATCTAATTTTTTTTTTTTAAAGTACACCCATATCTTCCTGCTAAAGTCATCAATAAATGTCAAAAAGTAGAAACTACCACCAATGGATTGTGTCTGAATTGGGCCACATATATTGTTGAAGAGATGGATAATGCCTCTTTGTTGATATGATTGTTTATTTCTATAGTCTTGTTCGTAATGGCCAAACTTCTCGTAGCAATAACATTGGACACTCAATTTGTTCCATGTTCTGGGTTCTGTTTTGTGGAGGTATCCACTGCTCTATTGCATGATCATGATCTGATCTGCTATTTATTCGGCCTCCGCCTCACTTCCTGCAACCTCTATATCCTCTGCCTCTCCATCTGCCAAATGAGAGTTGTGCTTTGAAAGCTTGTTCTGTGGAGTCTTTTGTCAACTCGAGTCTTGTTTCGTGCACCATAAGTGATCCAGTTAACTGTTCTACTGAGAAAGTTGTAAAATATTATCATTCCAAAATCGTTGTTACAATCATGTCATATTTATTGGGTAGGCTTCGAAGGAATTTTTGAATATTTTTCTAATCTGTAATGGTTTTGTCAATGAGTTTGATCTGATTGACTATTCCCATGACTCTAGTCATGAACTGATCCACATTCTTGGTGTCAGTCATCTTTAGTGTTTCAAACTGTGCTCTCAATGATTGAAATTTAACTATCTTTACTATATCATTTCCTTGATACACAACTTGCAAAAATATCCCAAGCTTCTTTTACTGTTGACACACAAGTTACATTGTCAAAGATAGAGTCATCGACTGAGTTTTGTATCCAACATTTGGCTCTTTTCTCCTTCTTTCTAAGTTCAATAGCTGCATTCCTCTGATTATTTGACATAGCTTCCCATGCTTCGTGGGTTGAATCTACATAGGCGATCTCAAGTGTATCCCAACACTCATGAGCTTGTAGAAAAGTTTTCATTCTTAAATTCCAAAACTCATAATTTTTGTCAAACTGATTTGGGGTCTATGGAAAAAAGCTAGAATAAACCATTATTTCTTTGAATGCTAATATCCACCTTTTTTAAATCTCCTTTAAATTTTATTTTTATTTTTTTAAATATCTTTCAAAAACTTGGAAAATCTCTTAAGAATTGCATCCCTTTTCTTTTCTTTAACCTTTACCAATTTAAGGGTTAAAAAAAAAAACTTTAATAATAAAAACATTTTTTTTGAGCTTTCTTACCTTTTAAAAACCTTAATATAAAGCTTTTAAAAATCCTTTGTAGAATATGAATCCTTTATAGAAAATTAAAGGTAGGTATGAAGTGATACCTTCATGCATGTGTCGTATCACCTACGTATTATTTTTCTTTGGTAAATGGCATTAATGCGGGTGCTTGAGCTCCTCACCCATGTGATTCAACCGAAGTAATGCGCCTCTTTGTTTTTTATTTCTGTGTTAGTAATGCAGAGAATCCAATAACATAGTGCGTTAGTACAACACGTTTTTTTTTTAACTTTTTTTTAATCAGATCAAGTACATTCTTTAATCCATTTTTCCTTTGCCTCTGCTGGCTTCTTCGTCCTTTTTTTTTGGATTTTTTCACTTCAATAATATTCAAATATTTGGCTCACACTCATGTTGTTGCTCAGAAGTCTTATACAACATCACTTTTATCTTTGTTGCTCTCAAGGAGTCTTAAGCAGACTTCGCTATGATACCATGACAAAGAATGAAAGTGAAAAATTGGAGCAGAAATTGCTCTTCTCAATATTCAAAGATAGTTAAATAAATTGCATTGTAAACATCAATAATAAATGACTCGAATAAAAATATACTAAAACTAAATTGCGTCTACAACACTAATTAAATGTAATGACTGATAGTGAAATTAGTATCTCAACACACCTGGCTGTTTTGAGCTAAGTCGTTTTGCAAAAAAAATGCTCTGATTTATGTGAAGGAATACATTCTCAACCAATAGCATGTTAAACCAATGTAAGCTACTTCTGCAAGAAACCATATCCTTGTCGTTAGTTCTTTATATGAATATATCTATGTTCCAAACATACAAAAAAATCTAGCTTTGTTCTAAATAAGATGAATAAAGAATCTCATCTTTGGAATATTTTAATTTATTAGACAAGATAAAGAAAGAGTCTTAAGGTTTGGCTTTTTCAAAAAATTTATTTCAAAGTTAGTATCGTTCGTTATGTTTTTCGATCTATATCCATCTTCTCATTATTCAATATTTAGTATGGAAATTTGATGAGAGCGGTTGGAAATATTAAATTTTCTTTTGAAATTAAAAGTTCAAAGAAAATGGTAAAAGTATTAATTGTTGGAGTTAAAGCTTACATTCTATATTTTAGAAGTTGGTTTGTGATGGTTGAGAAATTATCTCAACCTCTCTCTCTAAATTAGGAATAAGTTGGGTCTCAGAAACTCTATTTAATAGAGTAATATGAATGTAATCTGTGTGTGTGAGTGTGTTTACACATACACCATGTGTGTATAATATATGAGTGTGTTTAGTAATTGAGTGATTTTAGTTATTTCTATCATGGTATCAGAGCACAGGATCAGAGGCCTGTGTATTATGAGTCTATGTCCTTGGAGAATAAAAGTCCAAATTGGTTTCCTATGTTGAATTCTGATGGTTTGCAAAATGAGAGGAATTGACAGAAATGCGGATTGAAGCATAGCAAGTATTTTCTACTCCAACCCTGTTTCGTGTTCTTTTCAGAGACATATGTTCAGTAATAACATATTTCTATGGAATACTAACCTCCTCAATGGAGAACGGATGCAGAGAAATAAGTCAGGGATATGTTTAAATATCGTATAGCCATTAAGGACCAGGGCTCCTGCGGAAGTTCATCTCATGAAGACAAAAGGCCAAGTTTGCTCCTCTGGTTGCTAGCGCTGACATTACTAGTTTTTATTAGTGCAAGCATTGAATTCCATTAAAACATTTGTTGTAACTTATTTGGCTCCCTTGCAACTCTTGCAGTAATATGCGTCAACATTCAACCCTGCGAACCTCGATTCTCTGTTTCTGTTTTTCTTTAATCGCCTCTACTTTTTTCGCATATGATTCTGGATTTTGGCTCAGTTTTGGAGTAAATCCAGCGTATTGAAAAATTAGTAAAAAAGTTAAACTTTATATTAGTTTTATGGTGGGATTGAGAAATTCAGGGCCGATTAAATTTTGTATTATTTAACACCATACAAATCAAATGAAAGTAGAACACTTAAAGAGATATATGTCTCTTATCCATGGTCGGAAGGAGACTCTCAGTGGAGCTTAACGGGAAACTGAAAAATCACTATGCCACATATTACATCCACCAAGATTCAACATTCCAACGGCCGCATTCATCTGTCGTCTAATGAGCATCGTACTGAAGGTGCCCCACTGAGATGTCATAAACACCTGCATCGCTGTCAACGGTGTAGGAACCTGCGCTTTCATTATCATACTTCGTGTTTCTGAGATGCGGATAAATGGGCTTGGAAGAGTGTGCATGCATCATTTTTTCTCTCATATTAAAATATATTTGTGGTTTAGCAGTATTATAAATTATTTGTAAATTAAGTGAGGATGAATTTTTCAAAATAGACAAAAAGGTTATGATGTAATAGTTGAATCTAGATACATTTCGTATTTAGACGGCTCTTCTATATAACTAGAGAATATAGCGGTTTACACCCATCTATCTCGGTAGATGGGAGCTCGTCCATAAAATGACTAGCAGTTCAACTATGTGTCTGAAGCTAGTACTTAAAATATCGAGTGACAGTAAGGCTCAACATGGATGGTTGTCCAGATAGTATGGTGGTTGCGGAACTAGGGAAGGATCCCTCATCCGTTGAAGACATAGAGTGGTCTTCTAATGAGGTTATGCGACAAATTGGGATGTTGTCTAGTAATTAACTTCAGGAGGTCCTTGATTTGGAAGTTGAGGAAGTGAACTCAGGAATCCAACTTGCCAACTACACCTTTACGAGGGTTATGAGGCAACTTGATGGAGCATCTACTGATAAGCTAAATAATGATTGATTATTTTGTTATTTATGAGTGATTTCAATAAATTCATGTAATGTAATCATTAAGGGGGGATGTTGGAGTTAATGCTTACATTCTATATTTGAGAAGTTGGTTTGTGATGGTTGAGAAATTCTCTCAACCTCTCTCTCTCTAAATGAGGAATAAGTTGGATCTCAAAAACTCTATTTAATAGAGTAATCTGAATGTAATCTGTGTGTGTGAGTGTGTTTACACATACACCATTTATGTATAATATATGAGTGTGTTTAGTAATTTAGTGATTTTAGTTATCTCTATCATTAATGGTTCCAATTGAGATATTACTTGGCATATGGCTTGGTCGGTTGAATCTATTACTATTACTATTGGATAGATTAATGTAACTAGGTTATTTATTGACCTAATCCACTAAATCTAATCCAAAACCTAATCGACGATTTTAATTTTTCTTATCATCATGGAAATCAAAATTATGTCAAATATAGACAGACTATATATCCCAGAACTTCCTGAGCCCCTTACCCAACCATCTTGAGCAGTGGAGATGATAGAAAACGGGCGTTACATCACTGTTGTAATCCCATAACGTAGTGGCTAATAATTTTCAATGAATACTATAGAAGAAGAAGAATGTTAATGTTGGGATGATCATTTATCCGTAATTTTTGGGTCTATCATTATGGTGGAATATAATGCTCATAGCTTATTGTTTTAATAATTTACTATTTTTAATATGTGATTATTGGAAAATTTGATAAATTATTTGAGCATTATTAGAAAATTTTCATTAGAATGATCAAAAATAAATTTGAGTTAATTAGAATTAATTGACCATAAAAAATTAGGCTTAGGCTTAAATGGTTAGATCCTTGAGCTAAAAGGCTCATCCTACAGTTGTGTAATGCTATCAATGCTCAGTTTGTGTTTCTTTTAAAATAAAAATAAAATATTCTCTAAATAAAGAAGCACTTGATAAGGTAGATCTTAGTAAATGGATGGTCTTATTCAAAATTCTCAGTGATTTTTGGAATATGTGATTTTTGGAAGATATGAGGACTGTTAATAAATAAGGGAAAGCTAGTCCCGATTTCAACTGACCATGAAGAGGAAAGGATGAAGGATAGTGCATCCTTGTTCGTTGTCTAGTTGATATCCTTGGATGATGGGTTTAAGTACCTTCGTTTTCTTTTGAATATGAAGAAATATGAAAACGAGGACAACGTGTAGTTGACACAAAAGTTAGAGAAGAGGCCACACTTGTGGTCACATAAATGGTTATTACTCGAAAGCAGACTCACTTTGATCAAATCCGTTTTACAAAGAATTTTCATTTATTGGATGAATATATTTGAATTTCCAAAGGGTATTGTAAACAAGATCAATTGCACCATTTCACATTTTCTGTTGGCCGGTACTAGTTTCGATAGGAAAATCGACCTTGTCCAAATGGAGGTTGTTGAAAGATAGGCTGATGAAAGTGGATGGGGCTTCAATGAGTAACAATGTTTTAATATGTCCTTATTTCTAAAAACAACTAGAGGGAAGTGTGCAACGATGTATCGTGGCATCGGATAATTAAAGTTAAATACCTTAAGAACTATGATCTACATGGATGGATAAGAGAGGGACTTCCTAATCCTAATAAGATTCAGAATCATAGACAAGCCTACTGCAAACCAAATATTGGTTCCTTGGGAACTTGAAATGGGGGATAGAGTAAGGATTTATTCGAGAAATCAGACTCGGTGCTCTCTTTAATGTGGAAGGTAAGCATAGTCTATATTTTTTCCTTATTACCTTCACAAAATATTTGGGTGTACATGTCCTGAAGGATATACAAAATAATCTCGAATCTACTTCACATCTAAATTTTTGAAAAGATGCAAGGGAACTAGGACTGCAAGGTATTTTAGCAGAAGAATGGAAAGTCTATATATTACAATTGAAGCTTGAAGGGATATTATGGACTCTAAAGGAGGACACACTGACATGGATTGGTGGTTTTCATAAAGGGTAGGTTAAGGTATACAATGCATTCTTAATCATTAAATAGGGCAATACATCAGATCAATGCTACAATTGGTTCATAGAACAATCCCCATAAATTCAAATGTTTTCATATGGTTGGTGGTTCACAACAGAATTATGACATTGGATAACTTTGAGCTAACTTAATTAAGATGGGTTTATAATGCCCTCCAACGTATGGATTATGTATGGAACACCTAGAAAATGTTAACGTATGGATTTTGGTGTAGTTCACAGTGCTCAATTTTTTGAATATTAGAGAAGATTGGGATAGGTCAAACATTAGGGTATATCTATGGCAGTGGTTTTTAGAGTATAAGAATCACAAGACATTGCCCATTTTTTTCCCCATGGGGCATATAGGGGGAAAAAAACGTGTGCATATTTGAGGAGGTGAAATGAGATGTGAGGAGGACAAGAAACCTCCAAGCATTTGGTGCCAAAGGGATCTCTAGGTTTTTTTATCTAGTAGGCTTTTTCAATGGGGCGACATAATTTGGGTCATGTGGAAGTAAGATGGCCACACACAAGGGGTGTTCTACCTCTTCCATTGGTTTAGTGGCAAAGGAAAAAATACAAGGGAAGAACTTATTTCACTATGGGGAGTCTTATATTGATCCAAATGGCTTGAACTAGAGGATATTCTAATCTGTGGAGTCTAAAAGATAGTGATAGAATGGGAAAACCAAAGATATAAATTGGATACTCCTGAGATTTCTAATTGGAAGAAGAGGATTATGGTGTTCATCAATGATTTGAAAAGGATTTTTATATCATGAAGGTTACAATATAGATTCAGAAATGATCAACTTCTAGATATTTGGAAAAGAGAATGATCAACTTCCACGTATTTGGAAAAGAGTGCTTAGAGAAATCTTGTCAAATCATGTTATGACAAAACATGTTTTGTTTCAAATTCAAATAAGATAAATAATACCATTTCTGAAATATACTCATATAGAAATACTTTATATTTTATTTTATCTTATTTCGACATTTGTGAAGTAGTAACATTTTAGTAAAAAAGACAAACAAGAAATTACACGAAAGTAAAATTATGTGATTTTCTATGTAAATACAAGTGGACAAAACATATGCATATATAATTGTTTTTTAAAATGAAAATAAATTTTTCTCCTTTTAAAAGAAAACCGATAACCAATAACTAGAAGACTACTTGCAACTTTTTGCTTATTGGGACACATATGTTGTTCCACGTTTAAACCAGAGAAATTTTAGTTTGATGGAATGGAGTGTCGGAGTCCGTAATTATATGGGAGGTGCCACAAAACTACTTTTCAGTGCGGAGAAAACCCATTTTAAAAAAAATAACTAGTAGACAACTTACAATATTTTTCTTATCCAGACACGTGCTCTTACAATAACTAGAATACTACTTACAACATTTTGCTTATTGAGACACATGTGCTCTTACAAATACTACTTACAACGTTTTTCTTCTTGAGACACATGTGCTGTTACAATAACTAAAAGACTCCTTACAACACTATGCTTATTTAGACACGAGCTCTTCAACGTGTAAACCAGAGAAATTTTAGTGTATGGAATGGGGTGTCGAAGTCCGTAATTATAGGGGAGCTGCCACAAAACTATTTTTCATTGAAGAGAAAACCCATAAACGACACGTCCACCCTTTTTTTTTTAAATGTTCTTAGATTTTGAACTCGTGATTTGTTTATACTTACATAACTAACTTTAAAAATCGTTTGGATTTTCGAACTCGACTGTCTAGAATTATTGATAATTTCTACGAATAAGATAATATAAATAATGGTAGGCAAATAACTCTGGTCAGCATTTCAATTTTCAAGCAATGAGAGATTCCGTGGGTTCAAGTGCGAATTTTATAACGACGACATTTCCGTCTCACATGTAAGGCTGTGTAGTATGTACGGTCTGTGAGAGGTATCAAATATTACATTTAGATCACGTGAGCGACTAGTTCATTTCGATGCCTATTTCTTTCCGTGCTCATTTCTTTCCAAGGGTACACCATCTCAGACATGAATTATGTATGTTGTGTGAAGTTGTAACTAAATCTCACTTTACCTCACAAACTCAAAGACTTAAAATTAAAATATATAGGACATGATCAAGTATTTTTAACATATGATAACTGTATCGGCTAGACTAAGAAATGCCAGCTTGTTTCTTTCGTTCGAGATCTAATTACCTGCGAACCACTCAGTTATAGATTGCAGAATAAATGGGTAAAGATATTATCTAGTTGACGTGAATGTAGGCAGGCATATAGTTAAGCCTCTTTACACGCAAGAATTTGATTGGTTGATTGCAAATAAATGGGTAAATATATTACCTAGTTACGTTAATAGGGAAGGCATTTAGTTAAGCCGGTTTACATGCAATAATTTGATTGATTGATTGTAGATTTTGGAATGTTATAAATATTAGTTGGCGTGAATAGGACAGGCATATAGTTGAAACTTCAAACCTGTCTACATGTAACAATTTAAACTTAATTAGATTGGTTGGAAATTAATTCCAACTGCCCAGATAACTCAGCAGACGGCATAATTAGTTGAGAAGGGAATGAAGAGACATCAGAACGGCAGAGTTAAGGCAGATGTGAAGTTAAACATCTGCGATTTGAATGCAGAAGCGGTGGAAGAACTCCATCCTATCTGCAGCAACAACCACATTAAAAACCCACTAAACATATTTAATACAGCAGAGTTGAGGCGGCAAGGTTAGAAAAGCCAAGCAGCTGGAGGAGTGGAGACGCCTGGAACGCTGATGTCACATGCAGCTGGTCCCACCACTTCACCAAGCCAAAGGATTTCCAAGGAGTATGAGAGCTCACGTGAAATTCTTTCGTGAAGCCCCCAGAATATATAAATGAAAAGAAAAAAAAAGGGAAATAATGTTTTAAACATTATGTTATAGTTTTTTTATTTAAATTGTTTTATTCACGGCAATGTTGTTTTAACTTTTTACATAAGTTAATGTTTTATTACAGCAGTAATATTTAAGTTTTTACTTTTGGTTATATTATATATTATAAATATATGATATTTATAATATATATTATTGTAATGTTTCATATAAATGCATATGCCCTGAGCATTGAAAGTAGAATGCTGTGCATAGTGAGTTTGTTGTGTAATGTTTAATTATTGCGTGAAGGTTGAAAATAGTAAAACAGAGAGACAAAGTGTTTTGTGATTTGCACAACAGTGTGAAATATTTGTATACACAGCAATGTATATTTTATAGAGACATAGTGTTGTTTTGTGAATGACAGAGTGATAGTTTTGCATTGTGTTTGCAGCAGCTAAACTATTTTTTGTAAGCCCTTTAATTGAGGAAGAATTTGTAACAATTTTTTTTTTAAGAAATTGAAGTTTGTTTTAAGTGTGGAAACTCTGTCACTGTGAATGTAATTTTAATATTTTCTCTGTGTTGAAGAGGGGATTTTTATTCTCTATTTGTTGTTCTGGAATTTTAAATATTCCAACAAGATTGATTGTAGATTTTGAAATAGTGTAGAAATTTGATTGGGATAACTCAAGTCAAAAAAATATTCCAAAATCTGTACGTGACACAGTATCTGGTCAAATACACTGTATATGTTCAAATTGGATTGATTGTAGATTTTGAAATAGTGTATAAATTTGATTGGGATAACCCAAGTCAAACAAATATTCCAAAATCTATTACACGTGACACAGTATCGGGCCAAATACACTGTATAGCAGATGAATTAGCGGCCATAGTGAGTTGCAAATTACAACACCCGCAACAAATTTGAGCATGATTTGATTGATTGTATATTTTGGAATAGTGTAGAAATTTAATTGTTATAAGGTAAATCAAACAAATAGTTGAATTAGTTCAGTATCATCACATTATTTAGCTTCCCACAAAACCATCACATTTTTAAAATATTCCAAAAACTACCATTCACACTGAGATGGGCTTTCCATGAAAATTACTTCAACATTGGAGTCTTTAACCCATGAACTCATGAATTCTTCCACGTGGCACAGCATCTGGCCAAATACAGTGTAAAGCACATGGATTACCGACCACAGTTACAGCTTACAAGTTACAACTAAGAACACCGGAAAATTTCGGAATCAGAGAAATTAGAATAGGTTGCCAGAGAGTCTATTGACCAAAACGAAAATCATTGAGAGGGGAAAATCATGAAATATGATTATCTTCCGACTCTTGAGATTTTTTGGTGGATTTGGTGGATTTTTTTATTTAATTTACTCAGAATAAAGAAGAATTTGTTCAAATTATAAATTAATGTTATAAATTAATCTTATAACTTAAGTTTGAATTTGAACTCTCTACACTTTAAATGGGTTTTAAAGATTTTTAGTTGAGAAATTAAAATTATAAGTTAAGTTTGAATTTGATCTCTCCACACTTTAAATTCGCTAGAGCTTTTAGGTGTTGAATCCATAGATTCAAACAGAGGTGTTGTAGGAAAGTTATTTTTCTTTTTGTTAATATGCGGAATTTTTTTTTTTTAACTTGATGAAAAGAATGTTTGAGTTATTTTTTAAATAGTAGAAATAAATTCAACAATATTAAAAACTTATAACACTCAAAATCTATAACTTTTACAGTTACAACTCACATTTCTCAAAATGTTTACTAAAAATTTTGAAATCATATTTAAATTTTTACTAATTTCATAACGAATTTGTAACCTCGGTAACCTAGTCTTAAATCAAGGGCCCCTAAAGACTCAATGAAATCTTCCAAATACACGTTCTTCGCATATTCGAATAGCCCACGCTTTCCAATAAAAGTGATTGTCATAAAACCAAAAGGAGTAGTCTAACTGGGCGGAGGAATTGCCCGGTTTCCATCACCGGCCGGAATTTTTTCCGGTTCCTTCCCGCTCCATTTTGGGATCGCAAATCCTCTGCCGTCTGACACCGGTTCTCTGCAGTCAGAATAAAACTCTGACCGAATCAGGAAACTTCCAGCAATCGAAAGATGTCAGCAATGTTTCCAATTCGACGCGCCCTCATCGCTCCTCCATTCCTCCCCTAGCTCATTGCACGCCTGTTCCTATTTGAAACAAAACTGTACCTGTTCGATTCACCTTCCTGCACAGCTTTGCACAACTCTGTTTCGAATCAAAGTAGTGCTAACTGTATTTTTCCTGCAAACTGTAACAAGGTACTGTTAATTCTAATGATTTTGTTGCGAACTGTAACAATTGTTGATGGTGTATTATAATGAAGATAACACAGTATATCCCTCAGTATTGTACCATCTGCAACTCGTATACAAGTGGCTTGTTGAAAATAGTAGGTTCCACGATAGAGTTTGAATTCAACCTGCGTTGGGAGAGTAGGGAGAGTAATAAAGCCGGCGCTCTGATAGTAGGAGTTGTGCGCAATAATTAGTATTGTTGAGTTATTCCAGTCCTATTGAAAACCCTTTTTTCTTCTATTTACACTAACAGCCTGGTTCGCACACCAGATTGCTCTGATTAAGGCTACCCTAGTAAGACTTTTTCAAAAGTATCTTCCTTCATATGACAAATTTTCAAACTTTTTTTCATTGAGATTGCTTTCATAGTATTTACTCAGGTCTACTTCTTATAAATGTGAGCAAACACAAGATATTGTATTTCACGGCAAGAAAATGTCCAATGTGAGTGTGCTAGAGAAAAAAAAAATTATTCCTGCCTTAAAATCCTTACAGATACTATAAGATAAAGATTTCTATAATTTATTCCTGAAAGAGTACTCAAGAAAATGTCCAATGTGCCTGTGCTAGAGAAAAAAAATTATTCCTTCCTTAAAATCCTTACAGATAATTTTATGAAAAGATACTATAATTTATTCCTAATAGAGTTGCTAAGCATATACTGCATGAAATAAAAATAATTTTATTCAAGACCTATCTTAATTTATGGGCTTGTGAAACTGACCCTCACACATACTGATACTTGTTTCACTGTTTAAAAACATTTTGTTAGTTTGATTTTGTCAAGTAATAAATATTTGATACCAGCACACTGCATCCATAGGTTTCTCAGATATTTTCTAACGCAATCTCTTTTGCTTGTATCCCATAGAAAGGTGGAAGCAAAAAAGGTTTGTCCCTAAAGATGACCAACAAAGTCTTACTCGCACCAGCAGTGGTGACTATGGGCCAGTTTTGTAAACAAAAACAAAGAAGGTATTTGTTAGTGGCCTGGCCTCAACTATTACAGAGAAAGACTTCAGAGAATATTTTGAGGAGTTTGGAACAATTGTTGATGGGGTGGTGATTTATGACCCAAATACACAGAGACCTCGTGGGTTTTGTTTCATCACCTATGACTCAGAATATGCAATGGATAATGTTATGCAAAACACTTTTCATGAGCTGAAAGGCAAGGTTGTGGAGGTGAAGAAAGCAATCCCGAAGGAGCTCTCAATCAGCCTTCCTCGAAGCACTGCAGCTGGGCTGAGTATGGCTGCAGGTAGAGGAGGCAAGTCCAGCTCTGGGTTTCGTCAAGTATGCAGTTGCAACCCTACAGGAAATTCTTGTGCTAGAATGGATATTATTAGTGGTCATTCTCCAGGAGAGACTAGAGGTGGTGGCTTTGGCATTTGTGCAGAATATTGGCCTGGTATGGTTGGAGGCTATAGTTGCAATGGGTTTGGAAATATTTCTCTGTATGGAGACCTCTTTAGCTATGCTGGGAATGGGAATTTTAGTAACCCTATTGCTGGTAGAAACATGTGGAGCAATGGAGGTATTGGTTGTGGAAACACACAGACTTTCACGTGTTATGGAGCTCAAGGGGGTTCAAACATGTATTGCTTTGGTGGAGCTCAAACTTGGGGTTCATCTCCCACTGCTACTAGACAAGCAATTCGCAATTTCTCTGGTCACTGCAGTGGGAGCTATGGATTCGGAATTGCAGAGGGTAGTTATGGTTCAGTTGGATGTGGTGACACAAGGCAAAGCACTTGGGTTGCACCATATAGCTCATCTATTTGGAGATATGCAAGAGAAGGCAGTGAAACAAGTGACAGTCTTGGCAATAGAGATTTGAAATCGAAATCAAGTGCACCCAAATCAAGAGGATATCTACCAATAGGTTATGGAATTGGCAGCACAATTACAGATCTTGTGAATTATAATCGATCTCATGAGATTGCAGGCAGGGAAACAAATACAGGTAAGGCTATCAAACAATTTTTTAGAGTTTTTTTAACACATGAATTATATTCGTATGATTTGCAACACCTTATTCCTCTTTCTTACTCCTATTAGACTAGCAGTCCATTGTTTTCTGTGCAGAAAGTGAGTAGCTCACCTCGTATGATGAGCACTTTAATCTAGGACATAGAAATAGAGATTTAAGCTAGTATTTTTTGTAAATATTTAAATGGATTTCTTATGTTTAAGACTAGTGTATTTATATATTTTATTTATGTATCAAAGAAATAAATTTAATTACAAACCAAGTGCTAGTAGCAAATTTCAATTCACTTTTGTGAATTCTATGTGGCAGAAGGACACCACTCACCCTGAATTAACAACCTGGTTTTCCATGTTTGATACAGTTAACAAATTTGCTATCATTTTTAGTGATTCCTGCTCCTTTTTGCAGTTTGAAGATCTGTCACCTTGCAATACCATATCATAGTAAATTGTTTCATTTTTGCAGTTTGTCTTCCTTGGTTATCTAACAGTCTTCATATTAAACCTTTCTCAATTTAACTCAGATTTGAAGCCATGGTTATGCTGTCAGAGTTCATGCGAATTAGTGCATAGTGATATATGTATATGCACATTGTATGTATTGGATATGGTTTCTCAATATGCTTTGATGTTTATTTATTTTACAGGAGTTGCAGTATAGGTTTATGCAGTTAAGCAGAGATTCCTGCTTTGTATCAGTTATTGAAGTATTGGAAAATCCACTAGTCTGCAGATTGGATACAAATTATGATAAAATATTCATTCCTCTTTCTATCTCATGGATATAATCACAATTTCAGTTGGAATGGTATTTTGGATATAAAAATATGGTTATGTTCATTTTAAAATTCAAATTTACTTGACTCAATTTAAGGTTCAATTTCAGATTGTAGGCAAGTTTAGCATCATATATTTGGTAGAAAAAAGGCAACCTTGGTCAGTGTTATTAAACACAAATAGTACATGTGCCACTGGACAAAATCTATTAGAATTGAATTATAGATTAGTTCTTGAATTTAATTCAATATCATTATCCCACCCTCTCTAATCAATTATTAATAAGATCACTAATTGGTTGTGCTGATTTCAAACTTGGCATTTATTTCAATTAGATAATTGCATCTCTAGAACCATTAGAGTTACTTATTGAGAGATTTATTTTAAGCATCTTGAGCATTCTAGTAGTTTAGAGATTTGATAATATGCATGATAAATAATAATTTCAACTTTGGTATTTCTATGAAATAGATAATTGCATGTAGGAAATCATAATTTCAACCTTGGAATTTGTTAGAATTACGTAATGGAATCTATAGAACCACCAAAGTACATTTACATTAAGTGTTACATCACACATATACATCAATAGGTTTAATCTCATATGTACAACTTAAATCTGTGAGGCCATCCCTATCCCTATCCCTATTCCTATCCCCATCCCACCCTTAGATTCTACATCCTCCAAAATCAAAAGAGAGCATATAAGCTATGAATGCTCTTTTACTTATTTGTTTCTTATATTTTATTATAAATTATGATACATGTACATCAAGTGTTACATTGTACATATACATCAAGAGGTTTAATCTCATATGTGCACCTTAATATGTGAGGCCATCCCATCCATATCCTCATCCCCATCCTCCACCACATTGTATATGTATATATATATATATATATATATATATATATATATATATATATATATCGAGAGGTTTAATCTCATATGTGCACCTTAATATGTGAGCCCATCTCACCCCTATCTGCATCCCCATCCTTCACCACCATGTGCACTCTTGTGGCTGACGGTGAGGATTGAAAGTATGTGATGCACAATTCTTCCTAGCAATGAATTATTATGTAAATTTTTACCCTAAAAATCACCCATGTATGAAAATCTTTCTCCATCAACCTCTTGCTTACATAGTATATGAAAATATTTCTTCATCAACTTCTTCCCTACAATAGTGAGCCAACTTGAATGTCCAAACTAATAAATCTTTTTCATTTGCAAGGCCTTTTTAAGTCACAATTGCTTTCCATGGTCATTAATTTCAAATCTTGTTTCATCCTTATCTTAAAAATTTTAAGACTACTCTAACAAAAATATTTTTCACTCTAGGATTGAAAATAGTAAAAATAAACATATTTGTGAAGTATCATAATGAATCTATGCATATAGAAAATTTCAATAAACCCCCCAACTCTAATAAAGATCAATTTCACACTAGTTAATAATCAATGGAATCCCAACTAGGCATTATATGTTATTCCCCTACTATGCACTAAAGTATGAATATGCCACAATTTACCAATGCATGGTTACATGGTTTGTTTATTAATATGCCTACGATGTCCTATCATTTTTATCATTGAATTCAATATGTTACCAATGACTAATGCTCATGCTTGACATAAGATCTTATAACTTATGCTGGCTTATGATATTGAAATTAATGTGGGATGTAGATGTAGCAATAGGCTTACCATCAATCCTTTATTATGCCATCTAGCACTAATGTGATGGAATATGTTCTTAGCTTGCTTGATTGCTCATGTTGGATTTTACAAGTTTGTTTTGAAAATGTATGAATATGCTAATGAATTTTTCTTGGCTTGTATGCTCTAGCATTAGTGGTCTTGGTCTATCACACCCACACCAATGTGAAACATGGTTAGGAAGCTATTGTAATACCTTATTTAAACCCCTTTTTTGTAATTGTAATTATGAAGTATGATGTAATGCATTTTTTTTGGCTATATTACCAAAATTTGAAGAAGAGATAAGCCTACACAAATCTCAATGTCCGAGAGGAAGTTGTAAGGGGGGATTGGGAAATTCCTTGTCTTACCCTGAATTAAATGATCAATTTCCTTTATATTTAGCAATTATATTGGTTGTTGAACTACTAACTACTAGTAGTTATCCCATCTAGAGACTTTGGAATTGATCAAACAATCTAGGTATTGGATCCCAAATTCTCATGCAAAGTAGTGGTTGGAGAAAATGAGAGAGAATGTTGTTGCAGAGTGTGTGGTTGTAGTTGGTAATAGAGAGAGACAAAGAAGTGCATGAATTAAAGAAAAACTCATGGAAAAGAGAAACTGAGACACATGAGGGTTGGGTTTTGAGACTGTGACTCTGAATAGAAGGTGGCAAAAAATTCTAAGACACAACAATCTGTGGAACTACAGTTTAGCTGGTTTGGGTCAAGGAAGTTAGTATCGAAGTCTTTAATATGAGTTAAAGGGCTAGGAAATTGTTGAGTATTTGTTTGATTCAAGCATGAAAAGCACTAAGAAAGTGGAAGTACTGAGGAATTATGGGATCAAAAAAGGACTCCCTTTGTGTTGCGCAAGCATATTGTGGCAACCCTGTGAATTATAATAGACCTGGTCTCAATAAGTTGAAAGGGAGTATAATTATTTCTGTTTATTAGGAGAGTTGTCTTAATGAATACACCCTACAATGAACCCTATTTGTTTCCATTAATAAGATATGAATATATATAAAATAATGTTGTGACATTTAGTTTCAACTTCCAAGGTTTAATGTTTGTTCCTATTCTAAGGTTTCATATTTTCATACTTACATATTTACAAAATATTTATCAATCACCAAATCCCTATAGATTCGGTCTCTAACATCAATATTAGTGTAATATTACTACCTTAAATAAGAAATGAGCAGAAGTTGGAAAATGGTATAATTAGATGAACAAATAGTTGACACTTAAAGTATGTTTTCCAAAGTTTGGTTAACCCAAGCTTTAGAATGCTAAATATAAAATTCGGATACATAAAGTTCCTAATTAGATCCAAAATACAATTTCCATTAAGAATCCACACAATATATTTTTAATTCTATAAGCCAAACAGACTGCATTCCTATTTTAATATTAATGAATGTGAAAAATGGCTACTCAAACAACAAATTAATTGAAAAAAATATCTCAATTTTTTTTTTAATTTGTAATTGATTTAAAACATAAAATAAAACTAATAAACAAAAATTTCAATATTTTAAGTTATAATATTATTAAAATTAAATAAAAATTATAGTTGATTTAGAACATAAAAGAATGGTGAATCAAAATTCATTTTTTTAAATGATATAATTTTCATAATAAAAAAAATATATATTATGAAATTAGAAGTCCCTTCTTTATAAGTGTCATGCTAAATTTTAATAAGAAACACAAAGTTGAAATTGTGATTCTCTTTCTTGTTTAGCTCATCATACAAAGGTTTAAATTTATTTCAAATAAAAATAAAAATGAAAATAAAAATAAAAAATTACTTATCAAATTTAAAGTGAAATTTATTTATTATTTTCTCAATTGAAAAGTGAGACAACTTTATTTTACTTACCATTAAAGTGCATGGTATCAGATATTCGTTTTACATTAAATTGCATGGTATCGGATATTTTTTTTTTACATTTCAATTGTTTTACTTACCATTAAAGCGCAGATGTAGATGTCAAATATGACATAGGATCACCATCCACTGCAACAGACATCATTGATCAACATCCAGATAGGTCCCCAGTATGTGAATGGGTTTTTGTTATCATTTGTCTTGGCTCTATCATGGCATGTTTCTTTCACTAAAGAAACTGCTAATGTATTATTTTTCCCCAAATTGTAACTAGTACGATTTTTTATAAGGGTGACAAATATATGGACAAATATAATATATTCGATGTATATGGACAAATGTATTTGGAGAAAATTAACTGGTTCATGGTCTTGTGTCTGCTATTAAAACATTATGGCGTTGTCTAATTGAGTTTTATGTTTTTTATTTTTGGCTAAAATCTTGCGAAATATTATTATTTAATTTGTATCATCATCTGCTACTGCTTACATTTGTGTTGGAAACAAATGTTGTAAATGTATAATTGTGTAACCGCAAGAGTTAAAGAATATCCACGTGATCATGACAGACATGTACACTTGTTTCTATATGAGTGACATGTCATCTATCAGTTTGGGCTAAGCTTGTTGGTTTTTATATATTTATCAAAATAAAACTAGAGTAGCATAATCTAAACTTGTTGGTTTTTTATATTTATAGCAAAAATATACACCCTACTCAATTTTTGTGCATAGAACATTAATAGCACCCACATTAATGACTAAAGAGTCATGATATGTGTTTCGGACAAACATGAACATGCATAGTTAAAAGATGCATAAGCAAATCGCAAATCAATGAGTGATCATGTTAAGATTCGAATTTTGCTTTCATATATTTTACTTGTTTTAAAAAAAAATTGAGAACAATTGCTTTCATATCCATCCGAATCATATAACGTGAAATTTTTCATAAATAGACAACAGAGATCAAATAAAGCTCATGCCGATTATCCTTCATGTCAATCTCCCTAAAATTTAACTATATAGATAAAATATGAAGTTCCAATATAATATTCCCGGCTTCATATAAGTTGGTACAAATTTCCAATCTCTCCACATTTTTATGACAATATTGAGTTTGTGTAATAAAGTCCACGATCACATGCACACTTGTTTTGAGCACACTTTTGAGTCCCTGGTTTTGAGTTGCTTTCGTCATGAGTGCCCATAATACTACTTTTGAGAATTGCGGGAACCATACAGTTCTCCATCACACGAGGATGCCGCAAATAGTAACAAAAGTAAAGAAATACGCACTCAACAAATTAGCACAAGAAAAATACTAAGATTCACATTATATAAATAATATGTCATATGTTATTGTTTATTTTTATTTCTAGCTCATAATTGGGTCTAGTGCACATGGAATTGTAAGGAATATTAATAATAGTTTTAAACAAATCAAATAAATGAAATAATCTGTCAGTTACTATGCAATTAATTGACCCATCACTTCGAAAAAGTACATGCATACACTTTACGGAAAGTACTTACATATTATTTTTGCATAATTCATTGATTCCCACTAGAAGTTGAAGCACTTCAATGGATGATCGGTCATGGTAGAAGATGACGCTTCTCACTTGTTCTATAGTTACCTGGCAATGTGTCATATGTTAGTGCAGTAAATTTCTAGAGCGAGAAAAGGTATATGTGCGCACAGTAGAGTGAGTATCAAAAAATGTACCTGGCATGGCAAGTAAGGGTGAATGGTCTTGCATCTCCTTTAGGTCTTGGGTTATCGCCATGGTTGTGGATTGTTGCATTTATATAAAAATAAACATACCACATGTTAAAGAATGATGATGACTAAATACTTAAATCTAAAACCATGAGTCTATTCAACACATGAAACTAACTTGGAACCATAGACATGGCATTATTTGATGAGGAAATCCTCGCTTGTTGAGGTATCGAAACTCAAATGGTTCATATTAAGTGGATCAACATTTAAATCAATTTCCAAACCATTGTTCTTTCTCCTGCTTTTCTTTTCTTTGTAGGGCTAAGAAAACTCTTCTTCCTCTCAAAGATGAATCAAGAGAACCCGACCCAGGTGTGAAAGTCAAAATCCATAATATACAGGGTGTGGCTTCATCCAACAATTTTAAAAGCATGCAGTCCAAGCTGGTTTGTCTTCGCCAAAGTAGTAGGAGGGTTATCTAAGAAATGAGATGTAAAATGCTAAACATCTCCTCCCGCTTGCCAAATAAAGTGTCTTGGCATACGCATCATCAATATTTGTATTACATAAAGTAGCATCGACATACGTCATGGTTTTGGGGCTCTATGATCTCGGGTGAGTCCTTTGAATATGTTATCCTGCATGTTGATGAAGCAATGGATTTGAATTATCCCAGTGGAAATACAACCAATTAACCTTTATGGAATGCTTATAAAGGTTTCCCGCGAATTGACCACTTGAAATTCACTGCATTTATAAAATCCATGCGATACTAGGTGACAAGGTATTTTTTACCTCGATTGATACGGCTTCGACCCGGTAAGCACGGGTTATGCTCTCATGAGGACAACAATCGATGTCTGGAATTTTTCTTGCTGCGTTCCATTGATGATTCCATTGTTTTTCTCTCTTGTAGTTGTTTAGAAATCCTTCTTCTTTTAAGATTTCCTTGAATCGACCAACAAGGTTCAACGGTTGTTAATAGCATATGCAACAACCAATCCATCCTTTGGGCACATTTTTTCCTTCTACTCCCAGGAAAAAATTTTGTTTTTTAAGTAACAATGGTATGACTCAACAACATTATTGGTCTCTGATTTGCATGAGGAAAATCCCAACAACCTTTCACCCATATCCTAATTGCAAATAGAACCATATTAGTCTCAATACATCACCTTTATAGAAAAAAAATGCATATGATATGAGAAAAATTTGTTTACTTACGAATCTTATCTCCGGCAACCCGAGTTCTTGTGGAAATAGTGCAGAACTTCTCTTCATCTGCAAATTTTATATAAAAATTTGACTTATTACATCTTCCACCTCATTGCTCGAGTGTGTTTCATGATGTAACTAACTCACTGAACATCTAATTGGATTTTATGGAACTAGTGGCCAACCAATTGACATTTTTTAACCAAGCCCTTCGTACATGCCAAAAACATAAGATCTCATCACACCCTGTGATCCTCTTGTATATTCAATGCATCTTGGTATGCTATTTTTAGGAAAAATTCAAGTTTAGTTATAATCATGACAATGTTGAAGTTACCTCAAGGCAGTGATTTCAGCCAATGAATCATCAACCATGAAAGCATTGACTTTCCAATCAGGACAAGTTTCGAAACACTTGTGCATGACCTGCTCCAACCATAGTGCAATATCATTTGATGTGTTTCGTGATGCCACGACCCATGCAACTGGCACCCCACTTTGTTGTTCATCAAATGAAACAAGTGTATACAACTGATACTGTCATATTGAACATTATATAAAGTCAAATACAAGTTTTTAATCATATTGAATTTCTACAACTTAAATAATTATATTCAATCAATCATTGGCAGTTGACTTACCCCATATTTATTTGTATTAAATGTTGAATCCATGGCTAATAAGCTATTGTGTGATATCTTAACCATTGTCTCCAACATCCACTTTGTTTGAATCCCTATTATAAAAGGAACCTCCACACCATTGGGCTTTTGGTAAAAGAAAAAATCTTCCCAATGCTTTTGATACCAAAGGTTTACACTCATTTGATCCTTTTGGTGAAGTTGATAATTTCCCTTCGCCAACCTATTATATATATTTACAATATCTTTTCTGCATAAGAAGAAATCCCTATCTCGAGTTGCCGCATCCATGTCATCATTCCTCTTAATATGAGTTCTATAAACCATATCAATAGGCACTCCCAAAAAGAAACAACTCTCTACATATGAAACAATGTCCCTCGAAAGCTTTGGCTTATGCAAGGTCCTAGTATCACCTGAAGTGTCATGTTTACCATGACAAGGCCAACCTTTCCCGTCTTCATTTTCATACATATTGAAAGTTAATATTTCTCTATCAGGAATTTCATGCATAACCTTGACAATAAAATGGCTCTAGCAATTCCTTTTTTGCACAAAGGAGGTCCTTCGTTTAGTTGGAGGATTTCCTCTTTTGTCCTGTGGGCCAAATGAACAATGATAACTACGCCAAAATTTTCAAGTGTTAGTACATACAAAGAAAGATAAATTTGGATTCAAAAGATCTAAACAATGCATTTTTGAAATACTCACATTTCATATCGCAATGCAGCAGTACCTCTTTGTTTTGGTTCTTTGTTTGTTTTCCGTATGAACTTACATGGAGAAATGGGATTCTCTTCCTCTCCTTTGATAAAATTAGAAACTCATTTTAATATGATTAAGGCAACTCGATCAATACTATTGTTCTTCCGACCTATTTCCGTCCAAACCAAGTCTTTACTAGAAAATATTATTTGGTCTTTGAGGTCTTTCACCTCAAGATCCATGATATACTCCCATTTTCTTCACTTTCCCATTTTGAACTGATCTGGTCAAAAAATATGCAAGGAAATCAGAGATATAGCCTATATAGAAACATGTTAGCAGCAAATCTATCGGCTCTAAATAAAAATTGAAGCTACAGGTACAAGAACTTCAGCAAGCCCTGAACACTAATGAACAACTCAAGCAAGCACAAGAGGATTTTTATCAGCATTTAAATGAGTGAACAAACATGAGAATTAATAGGTAAATGGTACATTAAACACTATTCATTTGAAAAAGAACCCATGCTAAACTGCAAAAAGAACAATAGGTAAAAACCATTTAACTTTGAAAAACAATGCAAGATCATCATATTACAATATAAATGGATCTCAAATTACAAGAAGTAGATTAAAATAGGAAATTCAATATAATTGATTACTCAATATTAAATAGGACATCATATTTCTTACAAAATGATAATTGAAAGGGATCTTAAAATGCAAGAAGTTTATCTTTGAAGTAACTAAATGTCTCGTGTTTGTAGCCTATGGGGCAAGAACTTATCGCATAGTGAGTGATAATTGAATATTAGCCCTTGGGAATTTCATTCTACAATGAATCCAATATTGCAGTTGAATGCAGTAAGATTGTAAATGAATAGATGATTTGAAATCCTTAGATGAAGTTTTGATTGTAGCCAGATGAAGAGAGGGTCTACAGTCTAACTTGAGTTCCACTTAGGCAGGTAAGGCCTTGGTCCCAAGAGCTGCTCATGCAAGGTCTTGTCTCAGTGTCCAGTATTGAATTCTGCTAATTATTGCTTTAGCCATGGAAACTTATGTGCCAACTGCCTATCAGAATGGGACTACATCTCCTGATTGGCTTAACTAAGGAGACAATGCTTGGAAAATGGTATCAGCCATGTTTGTGGGTATGTAGAGCATGTCGGGCCTAGTCATCCTATATGGCAGCATAGTAAAAAAGAAGTGGGCTGTAAATTCTACTTTTATGGCACTCTATGCATTTTCTGTTGTTATGATCTGTTGGGTTACATGGGCATATAAAATGGCATTTGGGCATAAATTGCTTCCTTTCTGGGGCAAGACAGGTCCAGCACTAGGCCAAAAGTACCACATTGAAGCTGCCCACCTTCTTGCATCACAACACAACTATCATAATGGCACCCTGGTGACCGCTATTATTACACCTTTATTTCCTATGGCTACCATGGTGTATTTCAAGTTTTCTTTTGCAGCAATAACATTGATTTTATTGGCTGGTTCAGTGCTGGGAAGGGCTCACCTTCTCATATACGGTGGGAGCCTTCAGCTTATGGGGAGGAGGTTTCCTTTTCTAATGGGTTGTGATTGACTATTCAAGAGGTTATTTCATCCACGCCTCTTCAGGAATTTCAGGTTTCACTACAGCTTATTGGGTATGTTTAATTTCATATTAATTGAAATCACTCATTCAACATATGATATAAATTGCTAGTTCAATGTTTGTATAAATGTGGTTACTTCCCTGTGAGCAGTGTGTGATTCAAATCCCTAGGTTAAGCACATTAATCTATGTCAATGTTAATGGGTTTACAAAGTATGCCATCCATGATATGGGGAGCATTTCTAGGTTCCAAAGGAAAATTTTGGGGAGCATTTCTAGTTTCTAACTCCCATGTTTTCCCTGAAAAATATGTTGCATTTTTCTTTGACTAACAAGTTTTCCTTGAGAAAAATATGATGTATTTTTCTTCTTATGAAATTGGCTTACAGTATATATATTGAATAAAGTGGCTTACATTATATATATTTCTTCTTCTTTCAGGTTGGACCTCAGTTAATAAAGGACCGTGAAATATTTCCTCCCAATAATGTACTGTTAATGCTTGCTAGAGCAGGGATTTTATGGATTGGGTGGTCTGGATTTAATGGAGGGGATCCTTATGCTACCAACATTGATTCATTAATTCAATATTAAATACCAAAATTTGTCGAGCCACCAGTCTCCCGGTATGGACTTGGTTGCATGTCATATTTTTCGGAAAACCCTCTTTCATTGGAGCTATCCAGGGAATGATAACATGACTTGTTTGCATTACTCCTGCTGCAAGTATTGTTTTCATGCTCTTTATCTTTTTTAATCAATACCAATAATTCATTCACTGTGAAAATAAAATCAACTGCCGAAAGAGTTCACAATTAAATTGTAGGAAGGAGTTTATGAAAACTTGAAGGAATTTAACGAGCAATACTAGATGACTGATGTGTGGCTTTGTCCTCTGTGAAAAACAATTAAGATGAAAGAGGAAGAGACTTGGACCTAATTTAAAACAGTGGAACTAAAATTCCTAGTTCAAAACAAAGAGCAATCTGATCATCCTTGGTATTAGAGGACATTTCTTCATTTTTGGTATCAAAACCTAAACTTTGATCCCAAAAAATGTCCATTTTCACCTTCATTCAATATTGCTTTATATTGATGCATTTGCAGTTACCCAAGAACATGTCTCGATGTCCATTGTCTATGTTCCTTGTGCTTCAGGTGTTGTGCAAGGATGGGCAGAAATTGCAATGGGTTTTCTGTCTAGAATCATCCTGTGGTTCACAATGATGGTTTTGCATAAGAGATCAACCTTATTACAGAAGGTTGATGACACTCTCGGTGTATTCCATATTCATGTTGTTGCAGGAGTATTGGGTGGCACACTAACTGGTTTGTTCGCAAAGCCTGCTCTACTTTCACTCTTCTTACGAGTCACAATTCGAAGGGATCCTTCTATGGAGGTCCAAGTGGGGTGCAGTTCCTTAAGCAGTTGGCTGGAGCACATTTTATAATAGGTTGGAATGTTGTAGCTACAAGCATAATCTTGTTGGTGATAAGCTTGGTGATCCCATTAAGGATGACAGATGAGCAAATTCTGGTTGGAGATGATGCAGTTCATGGTGAGGAAGGTTATGCTCTGTGGGGAGATGGCGAGAAATATGATAACACAAGGAATGGATGGTATGATGATACAACTCATGGAGATGGCATATAACACAAGGCATTGGCTAAAAAGGTTGGCTGATAGTTTGATAAGTTGATTTTCTATTTTCAATTTTTGGTAAGTCTCTTGCACTCTCATCTCCACCTATATGAAAACTTGTGCCCTTGTTATTTATTTTTTAGTATAGTTTCATTGTCAATTGTTGAACATGTGGACTAATTATCAAGATAAATTGAAGAGGTTTAGCTTGATGTTTTACTTCACGTTGCTTCCATTTGGATGTTGTGACATGCACATGTCACTGTGGAAGGATTAAACGAATATTGACATTTACTTTATGGGATAAATACAATTGGAGGCTAAATACATTTTTGTAACATGAGAAGTCACCACACTCACATTTTATTTAGAGAGGATTTGTGATATTATTTTATGAACTAAAGGACCCACGTTGATAATTTTTCATAACACAAAATGGTTCAACTCGCAGGGCCAATAAGACTTGATTCATAAATACCATTAAAAGGTCATATCACTAGTGGAGGATGAATCTAGGTAAGAACTTGGCCTTGCATTACATAGGGCAGGGATGAATCTCACTTGGTGTAAAAGATGTTAAAACTTAAAATTATATTTTTGTTTTTTTCACATGACTTATTTACCAATCTTCCCCTAATTCAGTTTGTTGATATACTTCATATTTTCAACACCATGATTAATCAATTCCATCGTATAATTACTATTGTTATAACTCTGTATCTGATCATTGAAACCCAGTAACACTCCTGATGATATTCCATGAAACATTTCAAAAATGCCAAAGTTAAGAGCAGGTGGAACTGACTGTGAAAATGAGTCGCTAGTTCTTGTGATGGGAACACCTTGTGTTGATTCTAGATATCCTAGATAAGGCAATATATAGGTCTCTATTTTCCAATGACAAGCTTGCACATGATGCATTGTAATATGATCCTAGAATCTCAATAAATAAAAAATCATGTAAAAAAATCATTGTTGTGATACAAAGTGGGAGATTCAAACAAACTGTTCAAAGCAGCATGAATGAGAGTTATTTTTCATTCACATTAATAAATCAAGAAAGATGACACAATTTTTTTAATCTATTTAAGAAATCAAGAAATGAAAATTTAGTTTAAAAGTCTTTATAGAGTTCCTATACCAAGATAGTTAACATAGAGGAATGGCAATTCTAACTTCACTCTAAAATATTTTAGTGTGAAACTCAAAAATTAATAAATAACAATCTATTTTAAAACAAAAAGTTGACTTTGGTTATCCTTATTTTTCATGGGAAGGATAGGGGTGGAAAGTTTGGAAAATGAAACAAAATTAAAGGGTCCTAAAAGGCCTCATAGAAAATTCTTAATTAATAAATAAAAAACTATTTTAAAACAAAAAATTGACTTTGGTTATCCTTATTTTTCATGGGAAGGATAGGGCTGGAAAGTTTGGAAAATGAAACAAAATTAAAGGGTCCTAAAAGGCCTCATAGAAAATTATTTGAATCTCTGATAGTGTACTTATTATCAAAGAACAATTTGACTTCTTCTAGTGTAGGTAGTAAAAGTATTTGGATGTTGTGAAAGGCACATGGCACTATGGAAATATTGAACAAATTTTTACATCCACATTTTTCCCTAAAAATAACTCAGTACAAGGCTATTAGGAAAGGAAAAAAGGGAGGGCATGATAAAGCCAGACCACTAATTCACCTTCTATCCACAGGCTCTGTGTTAGAATTACGTTTTAAGGGAGGGCATGATAAAGCCAGACCACTAATTCACCTTCTGTCCACAGGGTCTGTGTTAGAATTACGTTTTCCTCTTGTCTGCATTAAATCTCGATACATGACCTTGGATTTTATATCACAAAGGATGGGAAGCCAAAATTCATGTGTTTGGAGTTTGAACTGGTGACCACTAATTCACCTTGCACTATCCTTTACGTTTCAGATTATTATAGATAAGTGCAACTTAGTGGTCACTCTTGGTGGTCAATATCAATATCAATTACAACTTAGTGGTCACTATCTATAAGTTTATTATATTGTAATATAATAATATCACTCTTTCTTTCAGATAAGCACAACTTTGTGATCAAACATGGTGGTGCCAATGTGAGTTTCCTAGATCTGCTTAGTACCTTCACTGTTCTTATGCCATCATTAATCATGAATTACACCATAGAAATAAGTTATATATTTCTTCATAGTAGATGGGGGTTATATATATAAATGGTCAGGCATAGTGTCTCACTGGGTTTCCCATGGTAGTTTTTGCTTGTGAATCTTGCTAACGATAATAGGCAGATCGGGTGAGTTGCATTCCTAGGTGATTTTTGACAATCTTGAAGCCACAGAAGGGCAGCAGCTAAGCCAATTGGTTTTATATGCAAAATAGTGTGCCATCCCAGGCTAATTTTCTTCTATGTATGATAGTGTGCACAGATTTTATTTCAAGATGTTCTAATTGTCAATTTGGGTTTTTTCCAATAGGTACCAATAGTGGAACTTGTGGGGAAGATAGTGGGTCTGTATTTCTCAGCCGAATGGTGTGGTCCATGTAGAAATTTCACTCCACACCTTGCGGAGATTTATAACAAGATTTTTAAGAAAGGGGAGGCCTTTCAGAATGTGTTTCTCTCGTGTGATCACTTGGTGAGAGAATTTAACATGTATTTGGCAGAAATACCATGGCTAGATTTCCCATATGGAGACAAGACTGGAAGGAAATTATCTTGCTACTTTCGAGTGAAGGGTATCCCAGCCTTGGTTATTTTAGGTCCAAATGGGAAAATAGTACAGACTAATGCGATGCCATATATACGACAATATGGAGGAAGAGCTTACCCATTTATGAAAGAGTGGTTGGACGAGCTTGAAGCCGAGGATAAAGAAAAATGAGAAGTACAAACTCTGGAGTCACTCTTGGTTTTAGATGAGCGTAACTTTGTGATCAAACATGGAGGTGCCAAGGTGAGTTACTAAGATCTGCTTACTACTTTCACTGTTCTTATGCCATCATTAATAATGAATCCCACCATAGAAATAATTTATATTCCTTGATAACAGATGGGGTTATATATATGAATGGTCAGGCAAGTGTGTCTTATTGGTTCCCTCATGTTAGTTTCGGGTAGTGAATCATGCTAACGATGACAAGCAGACCCAGATGGAGACAAACAATAAAACAATGCTTCTTGAACGCTACTTGGGAGGTGCAGTTTATAATTAACTATTTGAATCTGGTCAAAAAAATGCTCTGCTTTTAGGGAACTAGATTCTAGATCTACATCCAAGTTCGCAGTTTTGCTCTAGTGTGTTAATTGTTGGAAATTAATTCCAACTGCTGAAGTCAATCAGCGGTAAGTGCAGAGGTGACTGAACTGCAGCACATTGAAGCCTTATCAAAGGCGGTTGCCGTTGTTTTAATGCAAATTGCAAAAGGATTAGAAAGCTGCATAGGAGAAGTACAGAGCAGATATGTTTTGATCCCTTTGATATTGAATCTAAGGCGGTAGCTGATTTCATAATGAGCAGAATTAAATGTTCAGACTCAAAGTCTCACCAGCAGCACATAGCTTTGATTATAGGGTTAATCAAGCTTTAAAGCCTTACCAATTTAATCGACGGAGTAAATTACTTAGGCGGTAATCGCAACTCTTACTCACAGTGTCTTGTTGATGTGGTGAGTTCTGCAAGCAGGACGGTTCACATATATATTTCACAGTTGAAATATTTTAAAAAGTTCAAGTGTCTTGTTGATGTTGGAGGTCCTATGCGTTCATCGCAATCAGAGGTATCACATACATATACCACAGCCTTTTGTTAAGGCTCGATGCGATTACACACATCGCAATCGAAACTTATATAACAATCGCCCTCCACCAAAGCTGAGGTCCACGGGTGGTCCCACAGACCACGCGGAATTGTATTACACAGTCACAAGTTTGAATTGAGAGTGTTTTGATTATGCCCCCAATTGCATTAACCAAAGGGCGGACCCGACCATACTATGAAGCGGAGTTAATTTGGTCCATCACATCTGTTTTCCAATCGCAATCGGAATTTTGGTTTGAAACATATGTATTGATATGAGCCCGAACCCGATGATCTTATAAAATGGATTTGATAAGAGCTTATCGCGTCCGCTCCTCAATCGGCATCAGAGTTTTTCGAATGGACGTTTGTTATATGTTAAGTCCGGACCCTATTTATTCATAGGGCGGATTTAAACAATGCCCATCGCATCTGGTTTGCAATCGCAATTGCAGTTTTAGTTTGGTCGTTTTATTATGTTTGAAACACGGACCTGATACAATCATAAAAAATGTTTTAATTATAAAATGGGCCCGGCAGTCGGTTTAAAGTAGTTTTGTTTTATGTTATAATATATGTGTAGCATATATAATAAAAAAGCCCCGAGAGGCAAATGTAATTGTAATTGTTTGTATGCACAGCAGTGCGAATTAAAATACACAACATCGTATTTTTTCAGAGAGACAGAGTGTTTTTTTTTTTAGAGACAATGAAGGTTTTGTGAATTGCGTTTGCAACAGTCAACATCTTAGTAAATCCCTATGTGTGAGGAAGAATTTGTAACAGTTTATTTTAAAGGAATAGAAGTTCATTTTTTGAGTTGAAAACTCTGTCTCCTGTGAGTTAAATTTTTATTTCTCTGTGTTAAGAGGAGAGTATTACTCTCTCCACTATTTGTTCTGGAATATTCTGAAACTCCAACATGGTATCAGAGCTAGTCCAGGCTCTTTGAAGGTTAAAGAAGCTGAAGGAAAGGAGTTCTTTGTTGCAGCAGCTTCTCCAGTAGTGTGAAGACTTAGGCAAAAGAATCCAAAGGTATTTCTCTATACAGTTTATTGTGTTACTGTTGCAGAACAGTCAGTTATTTTATATACACAGTCAAGTGTTTTTGAATCATATTTAAGAGTGCAGAATGGCTGGAGCCAGCACTGGTATGGGTATGGGAAATATCCACCTCCCACTATTTAATGGGAAAAATTATGACTAATGGTCAATAACTATGAGAGCATTATTTGTCTCCCAAGACTTATGGGAATTTGTAGAAGATGGTTTTGATGAACCAGCTGATGAGCAGGATTTTAATGCCTTAACTCAAGAAGAGAAGGATATATTGAAGAGCAATAGAAAGAAGGACTCTAAAGCCCTCTAATATTCGTATCAAGCAGTAAATGAGAGTTTGTTTCCAAGGATAGTAGTAGCTAAGAGATCCAAGGATGCATTGGGAAACTCTCAAGACAGCCTATCAAGGTATGGAAAAAGTGAAGACAACAAAACTTCAGTTGCTGAGGAGAGAATTTGAGACTCTTTGTATGAAAGAGTCAGATACTATTGACTCATTCTTCACTCATCTGATTGGAATGGTCACTCAAATAAGATCTCATAGAGAGACTCTTCAAGACAAGAGGATTGTGGAAAAAATCTTGAGAAGTTTACCCTCAATATTCGATGTGATTGTCACCACCATAGAGGAGACTATGGATCTCACAAAGTTTTAAGTGGATGAACTTCATGCATCACTAATGACCCATGAACAGAGATTGGGTAGGAGTGAAAAATCATCTCTTCAGCATGCCTTTAAGACCCAGATGTCTTCCGGAAGAGGAAGAGGGCAAGGCAGAGGAAACAAGAGAGGAAGAGGCAGAAGCCAAAACAGAGGTGGAAGGAACAACCCTTCATGTTCACATGGAGGGTGCAACAGTCAAAGTCACAGCCACGGCCAAGGCAGCAGCCATCAGAGTGGTCAGAAGAATGCTCAAGGACAAAGGTATGATAAGTCCAATGTCCAATGTCAATATTGTAAGAAATATGGACATTATGCTAATGAATGTAGAAAGAAGCAGAATGATATGGGAAGTAGAAATAGTGCAAATTTCACTATAGAGAATATCAGCCAAAATAATTTGTTCTTAGCTTGTAATATGGCTGAAGAAAAGAATGAGGATTCATGGTTTCTAGACTCCAGTTGTACTAACCATATGACAGGAAACATAGCAATGTTTTCTATGTTAGATGAGAGTGTGAAGTCAGAAGTCACACTAGGAACTGATAGCAAAGTTTCTGTTATGGGAAAAGGTATTGTAAATGTTTTAACAATGAAAGGTGCAAAGAAATCCATAGCAGATGTTTATTATGTTCCAGGAATGAAGTGTAACCTCTTAAGTATTGGACAGCTTGTCCATAAGGGGTATAATTTTTTCTTTGAGGATGATGTTTGTACCATCATGGATAAACCACCCAATAAACAATGTATTGTTGAAGTGAAGATGACGAGCAACAGGATGTTCCCTCTCAGAATGAGAACAGATTTGAAGAATGGTGAAGAGAAAGCAGTAGTGGCACAAGAGACTTTCCAAAGCAAACAAAAAGATGATAATTGGTTGTGGCACTTGAGATTTGGACATCTCAACTTTGGAGGTCTTAATCTGTTGAACAAAAAAGGAATGGTAAGAGGTCTACCATTGATAGAGAAACTTGACATCCTTTGTGAAGGTTGTATCTTGGGGAAACAACACAGAGAAAGTTTTCCTTCTGGGAAAATCATTAGGGCAAAAGCACCCTTAGAAATTGTCCACTTAGATTTATGTGGACCGATGCAAACTCCATCACTTGCAAGCAGCCACTACATTATAACATTCATAGATGATTTTACAAGAAAAACTTGGGTTTACTTTCTGAAGAACAAAAGTGAAGTGTTTGAAAAATTTCGCAATTTCAAAGCACTTGTTGAGAAACAGAGTGGGCTACACATCAAAGTCCTAAGGACTGATAGAGGAGGTGAGTATATCTCTAAAGATTTTCTATGTTTTTGTAGAGAAAATGGTATTCATAAGCAGTTTACAACTAGATATACTCTGCAGCAAAATGGAGTAGCCGAAAGAAAGAATAGAACCATAATGGACATGGCAAGGAGTATGTTAAAGGCAAAGAATTTGCCTAATGATTATTGGCCTGAAGCTATACATTGTGCAGCATACATTTTGAATAGGTGCCCTACAAAAGTAGTTATCCTGAAGAGGCATGGAGTGGCACAAAGCAAGGTGTCACACACATGAAGGTTTTTGGATGTGTGGCTTATGCACACATATCAGATCAGCTAAGGAAGAAGTTGGACAGCAAGGGGGAGAAATGTATTTTCATTGGATATATTGAGGAATCCAAGGCTTATAGGTTGTACAACCCATCCACCAAGAATTTTAATGTGATCAGAGATGTTCAGTTCATAGAAGAGGAAGCTTGGGATGGAAGCATAGAGAAAACTGTGAATGTTAAACACTGTTTATCTCATGATGAAAATAATAATGAGTTAGCTAAAATACATCCCCAAACAACAGCACCAACACAAGAGCAGCAATTCACACCCTTGAGGAGTAATGAAAGTGCTTCTCCAAGCACACCACAAGGAGGAAATTCAAGTGCTTCTTCAAGCATTTGTACACCTAATGAAAGAGGTAAGAAATTCAGAAGTTTGAAAGATATTTATGAAAAAGATATAGCAAATGAAGGTATCATTTCTTTGTTTGCTTTATATTGTCATGTTGATGATCCTGTTCATTTCAAAGAAGCCATCAAGGATAATAAATGGATAGAAGCTATGGATGAGGAGTTAAATGCCATAGAAAGAAACAAGACATGGGATTTGGTTGAACTCCCAAAAGGTAAAGATGTCATTGGAGTTAAATGGGTCTATAAGACCAAGAGTAATGCTGAAGGAAAAATAGAGAGACACAAGGCAAGAATTGTTGTCAAAGGTTATAAGCAGAAGCATAGAATATATTATGAGGAAACTTTCGCACCGGTTGCTAGAAAGGAAACCGTGAGAGAAGTGCTATCCATAGCAGCACAAAACAAGTGGAAATTTTACCAAATGGACGTGAAGTCAACATTCCTAAATGGAGTGTTAATGGAAGAGGTTTACATTGAACAACCTCTCGGCTATGAAAATAAAGGCCAAGAGCACAAAGTTTCTAAGTTGAAGAAAGCTCTTTATGGGTTGAAGCAAGCGCCAAGAGCGTGGTACAGTAGGAGAGATTCATATCTACAAGAAAATGGATTTGAAAAGTGTGAGGGAGAACCCACCCTCTACATCAAAGAAAAAGATGGAAAAATATTGATTGTAGTTTTGTATGTTGATGATGTTATTTTTAGAGGTAATGATGATTACCTTATTGAAAATTTTAAAACAGTCATGAAAGAAGAATTTGAAATGACTGACATGGGTTTGTTGAGATACTTCTTAGGAATAGAAGTAGAGCAAGATGAAAATGGGAATTTTATCTCACAGGAAAAGTATGTTAATGAGGTGCTTGAAAGATTTTACATGCAATAAAGCAAAGCAACAATCACTCCCACAGTGATGGGATTAAAACTCAGCAGAGAGGATAGCAGCAAGGATTTTGATCCTAGCTTATACAAAAGCATAGTTGGCAGCCTTATGTAGTTGACTGCAACTAGGCCGGACATAATGCATGCTATTAGTTTGATTTCCAGATTCATGGAAAAGCCAAAGGATGCACATTGGCAGGCAGCAAAAAGAATTCTGAGGTATGTTAAAGTTACAAAAAGGTTTGGTATTTTATATACTGCTTCAAAATGTTTAGATTTAGTTGGATACACTGAATTTGATTGGGCTAGAAGTGTAGATGATCGGAAGAGAACTTTCGATTATGTTTTTCACATGGATTCAGGAGCCATTTCATGGGCTTCTAAGAAACAACCCATTGTAGCGTTGTCTACAGTAGAAGCGGAATATGTGTCAGCTACAGCAGCAGCATGTCAAGCAATTTGGATGAGGAGGATGTTAAGGAGTTTGTGCCAAGAGTAGACAAAAGGAATAGTGATTTTTTGTGACAATAGCTCAGCTATTGCATTGTCTAAAAATTCAGTTTTTCATAAAAGGACAAAGCACATTGACACCAAGTTTCACTTCATATGTGAATTGTTTAACAATGGAGAGATAGTTTTGCAACATTGCAGAACAGAGGATCAATTTGCATATATCCTCACAAAGCCACTTGCGTAGAAAAGCTTTGAACATTTCAGGAAATGCCTGGGCATGCAAAAAAACCCAGCAGTTGAAATTAAGGGGGAGAGTTGGAAATGAATTCCAACTGCAGAAGACAATCAGCAGTAAGTGCAGAAGTGACTGAAATGTGACACATTGAAGCATTATCAAAGGCGGTTGCCGTTGTTTTAATGCAAATTGAAAAAGGATTGGAAAACCTCACAGGAGCAGTACAGAGCAGATATGTTTTGATCCCTTTGATATTGAATCTAAGGTCGTAGTCGATTTCATAATGAGAAGAATTAAATGTTCAGACTCAAAGTCTCGCCAGCAGCGCAGAGCTTTTATTACAGGGTGAATCAGGCTTTAAAGCCTTACCAATTTAATCGGCGGAGTAAATGACTTAGGTGGTAATTGCAAGTCTTACTCACAGTGTCTTGTTGATGTGGTGAGTTCCGCAAGCGGAACGGTTCACATATATATTTCACAGTTAAAATATTTTAAAAAGTTCAAGTGTCTTGTTGATGTTGGAGGTCTGATGCGTTCATCGCAATCAGAAGTATCACATACATATACCATAGCCTTTTGTTAGGGCCCGATGTGATTACACACATCGCAATCAAAACTTATATAACAATCGCCCTCCACCAAAGCCGAGGTCCACGGGTGGTCCCACAGACCACGTGACATTGTATTACACAGTTGCAAGTTTGAATCGGGAGCATTTTGATTATGCTCCCGATTTCATTAACCAAAGGGCGGACCCGACCATACTATGAAGCGGAGTTAATTTGGTCCATCGCGTCTTTTTTCCAATCGCAATCGGAATTTTGGTTTGAACCATATGTATTGATATGAGCTCGGACCCGATGATCTTATAAAATTGATTTGATAAGAGCTTATCGCATCTTCTCCTCAATCGACATCGGAGTTTTTTGAATGGTTGTTTTTTATATGTTAAGTCTGGACCCGATTTATTCATAGGGAAGATTTAAATAATGGACATCGCATCTGGTTTTCAATCGCAATCACAGTTTTAGTTTGGTCGTTTTATTATGTTTAAAACACGGACCCGATACAATCATAAAAAAAGTTTTAATTATAAAATGGGCCCGACAGTCGGTTTAAAGTAGTTTTGTTTTATGTTATAATATATGTGCGGCATATATAATAAAAAATCCCCGAGAGGCAAATGTAATTGTAATTGTTTGTATGCACAACAGTGCGAATTAAAATACACAGCAGCGTATTTTTTCAGAGAGACAGAGTGTTTTTTGTTTGAGAGACAGTGAAGGTTTTGTGAACTGTGTTTGCAGCAGTCAACATCTTAGTAAATCCCTCTGTGTGAGGAAGAATTTGTAACAGTTTATTTTAAAGGAATAGAAGTTTGTTTTCTGAGTTGAAAAATATGTCTCCTGTGAGTGAAATTTTAATTTCTCTGTGTTAAGAGGAGAGTATTACTCTCTCCACTGTTTGTTCTGGAATTTTCTGAAACTCCAACATTAATCTCCATAAAATACTTCTTATGTTTAAAATATCAAGGTAAACATGCATAATCATGAATACAATATATAAGCAATCACACAACATGAACTATACTAAGAAATATTCTGGGAAAACCTCAATCCTTTGGAGAAGTCCAGAATTTCCCCAAGCTATTAAGGTAATTTAATGTTTCGCAGATTCTAATTTTGATCTTGAGGTTATGAAGCTTGGGGCTAAAACTAAACTCTGTCCTTATTGGGAACCTAAATTCTCTATAGCTTGGAGTTTCATACCGTGTGTTGAAAGCATTTCATAGGTTGGTGTTTAACTCGGAGGCATGGTATGGAGGTTTCAACATATGTTGAGATTAAAGAACATCTGCATAGCAGGGGGTTTGTGACAGCAGGCATACTTTGTCCATTATTTTGATGGGCATATCAATGTTTTCTTTATCCCTTCTGAAGCAAAGTATGAGGTTGAAGACATTGTATCAAATCCATTTGATTGTATATCACAGTATAATATTCTTTTAATTTTAAATAAAGGTGCTCCTTATGGATTCATTCCATTAAATGGGTTTGTTCAAAAACATGGTATGTGAGATCTACAGCCTTTAAAGAGGAATACGTGATTTATATTCGCATTTTAAAATATGTTTAAGATTGTCTTCTCTGTCGAATAACTAGTTTTAGGATTTCAGATCAATTTTTCTAAAATTTTGTCATTAATGATATGATAGAGAAATGTTTAGACTCTTTGAGTGAGATTTTAGATAATCTAGCATACGATGTAGAATATTGGTGTGACATGGGAAGACCTGATCGTAGAGCTTAGCCCTAACAAGGAGATGCTTACATTGGTTGGAGATGATAAAGAATCAAGAATTTAAACTTTTTCTGTCATAACATTTAAATGAAGGATACCTTTAACTTAACAAAATCAGTGTATCTGAGATTTAAATTGCATAATGCATTTAATAAGAATGATTTATTTTTGCATGTCAAATACAATCAGTAATCTATTTTCTGTCAAATGACTGGGTTGAGAATTTCAGATTAGTTTTCCTAAAATTTTATCATCAATGGGATTTCATATGGTCTAGCGTATGGCACAGAATATCGGTGTGACTTGAGAAACTACAGGAAAATCGTACAAATTAGGAAGAAAAGATTTAACTGAATGATAAGTAAAAAATTGTTTCAGCAGATTAAAAACTTACAGATTCGGAATGGAGCTGTGAAATCGAAACGAGCTAATTCGGAATGGAGCTGTGCGAGAAGGTGAATGTGACGGAGTACTCTAACTTGTAGAAATTTGTTGAATAAAGAAGATTTATCCACCGAGATTATCCTGATCACATATCAATTCGAATTCATATGCAACACATAATCTCTTCCACTCAGATCATCACACATGCGGAAATAAAACAAGTGGTATGCGATCAAAATATCATCAAAACATCACACACATTACATAGTATGTATGGGGAAAGCTTATGGCTGAAAACCCCGCAGCTATTGTGTATATTATAGTGGAGAAAACATGTAACAAACTCAGTACAATGCTCCTCACAAGTACTCAGTACTATCTCATGAAGTTACACACAAACTAGCTTGGTTTTGAACAGGTCACTGGTTCAAAACTCATCCACTAATTGCCTGCTTCTATTGCGCAATCAAGGCAGGTCTAATGAGATATCCAAGGTTTGAATCTCCTTGGCTTGAAAGCGCAATCATCATGGGAAATTCCTCCAAGTGTGGTGCAAATCTCATGCACAACTGATGTCACAACTGATAGCTATCTCAACCCTTTCATCTACCTCTTTCATTGGTCTCCACTGAACTGTCCATGCACTGTAGTGAAATGATGTGTTCTTGAGTTGAATATGAGTTAATAATTAGTGAATTAAATAATATTTAATTCACTCCACTCATTACTAGTTGATTAGCTAGTTAAACTAATCTCAACCAGTTCAACTAAGTTAAATCGAACACAACTCCACCAACTGTCTCATCAACTCCACCAAACTTCTGCCACTGAAGTCCTAACTGAAGTCAACCATGCATGAGCTCACCAAACCCCTAGGAATAGCGTAATTCCTCTGTCAGATGCATGAGCCACTTTCAAGGCTCGAACTGAAGTGCTCCAAGAGAGTAAACTGAAGTTTATAGTCCAAATATTATTAAGGGTAAATAATATTTGACTTCCCTATTTTTAGGATAGGCAGTCTAAAAATAGACTTCGACCTATCGACCTATAGGTCACAAAAATAGAGTCCCATCTATTTTTACCAACATGACCAATACTCCAAGAATAACATATTGCAACCCCTGGACCATGCTCCATATGTCTAAAAATAGACATAGTCTAAAAATAGACTTTGCGCCAGAATTTTCCTGCGGGACCACTTAGTGAAGGTGACTTCATTTCACTAAGCTCCATCATCTTGCTGCATTTTCAACACTCCCTCTCAGCAAGATATGGATTATCTGCAACCCCTATCCTGCCTCTGTGGAATTCGAACTTGCTCCTGGTGAGCGCCTTCGTCAAGATGTCAGCATCCTGATCCTCCGTGGGAATATATGAAAGCATCATGATTCTCCGTTGAACACAATCTCTGATATGATGGTACCTGATGTCAATGTGTTTGGATCTATCATGAAATGCTGGATTAGCCGAGAGTTTAATGCAACTCTGTTTATCACAGTAAATCATTGTAGGCTCCAAATGCAACCCGAACAATCCAACGAGGATCTTCCTCGTCCAAATAGCCTCGCATGCAGCCAAGCTAGCTGCCATGTACTCGGCCTCTGCTGAACTGAGTGCCACGGATCTCTATTTCCTGCTGTACCAGGAAACTTCTGTCGACCCAATGCTGAAAACTCCTCCAGATGTGCTCTTCCGGTCCGTTGGGCTCCCTGCCCAATCTGCATCAGTGAAGCCGGAAAGCTTCTCTCCATCCTCCTGTCTGTACCATAGACCATATCCCGATGTGCCACTAATATAACGCAATACATGCTTGCCTGCCTTCCAGAAGAGCTTGGTAGGCTTAACCATAGCTTGCGAAAGTTGGTTAACAGCATAGCATATATCGGGTCATGTATTTACCAGATACATAAGCGACCCCACCAACTGTCGATAGACAGTGGTATCCACTACCTCTGCTGAAGTAGCATCCTCCTTCCTCCAACCACCAGGAAGAGGAGTGTCAACAGGCTTGTAGCCATGCATGTTGACCCTCTCCAGAATCTCCCAGGCATACTTGCCCTGAGAAACAAACAGTCCTCCACTGCGCTGCCAAATCTCCAATCCTAGGAAATAATGAAGGAGGCCCAAGTCCTTCATCTCGAACTCTCTAGCAAGGTCCTCCTTGCATGAAAGTATCAACAGCTCATCACCCGTCAAAATCAGATCATCTACATACAGTACAATGATTAGAAGCTTCCCCTCCACCACAATCTGGTACAGGTTAGGGTCTGCATCACTCTTGGAAAATCCAAGCCCGGTGAAATAACTGTCAATCCGTGTGTACCAAGCACGAGGTGCTTTCTTCAGCCCGTACAATGCTCTCTTGAGTCGACACACATGCGACTCACTGCTGAAGATCTCGAAACCTTCAGGCTACTCTATGTACACCTCCTCCTCAATGACTCCATTGAGGAACGCAGTCTTCACATCCATCTGATAGATGTGCCATCCCATCTGTGCTGAGAGAGCAAGGTTCGTCCATATGGAAGAGTACCTTGCGACAGGTGCAAAGTTCTCCTCATAATCGATCCCCTCGATCTATGAGAAGCCACGGGCGACAAATCTCGCCTTGTACTTCTCCACACTCCCCTCAGCCACCTGCTTCACTTTGTAGATCCATCGCAAACCCACCACTGATTTCCCTTCCGGTCTTGGGATAATATCCCATGCACTATTTCTGACGATCGAATCATATTCTTCGATCATGGCATCTACCCATGCGGGTTCCTCCACAGCTTCCTCAAAAGAGGATGGCTCCGTCACGACACATTGACTCACAAGAGCCATGTATCCAGTGTACCGATTTGGTGATTTCCTCTGTCTGCGCTGTGTTGTAGGTGATCCTACAACCTTCTCTGCATCTCGAGCCAGTCGCTCAGCTTCTGTAGTACGCTTGCGCCCTCTGATGGTTGGCGCTGCATGGGTGGTTTCTTCCACCTCCTGAACTTCCTCTTGTGGCTGATCCACATCCAGAAGCTCCTCCTTAGGAACTAACATCTCCTCATCTGCATGCAAGTGTAGCTCCCTCTCAAGCGAACACTGCATGGCTTTCTCCTCCTGAAATTTTATATCCCGTCGCACAACAGTCTTGCGACTGTCTGGCACATACACCCGATAGTTGTGAGGTGTATCGGTGTACCCCACAAATATTCCAACTTCAGCAGTTGGATCCAGCTTCCTTCTCGCATCCTTCGTCACATGCATGTAGACAGGAGATCCGAAAATCCGCAAATGGGAAATATCAGGCCTCTTGCCAGAATAAGCCTCCTCTGGTGCACTCATGCCAAGAACCTTGTGAGGACAACGGTTCTGCACATACACTGCTGTATTGCATGCCTCAGCCCACAAGTGAAGGGGTAGGCCCTGATCATGCAACATCGCCCGTGCAACACCCACGATCGTTCTGTTCTTCCACTCAGCCACCCCGTTCTGCTGTGGGCTATGGGGTGCGATGAGCTCTCTCCAAATCCCTTATGCGCTGCAAAAGTCTTTGAATTCAGCCGAGATGAATTCACCACCATTGTCGCTCCTAAGAGCCTTCACATGCTTCCCCGATTCCTTCTCTACCAGCGCCTTGAATTCACAGAACTTAGAAAATGTCTCGCTCTTCTTCTGCATGAAGAATATCCAGCACTTCCGAGAGAAATCATCAACAAAGATCACTTAGTACTTGTGCTATGTTGTCGAAGCAACTGAGAAAGGACCACACACGTCTGTGTGAACTCTCTCAAGGATCGTCGTGGCGCGACTATCCTTCTCGTGAAAGGTGGCTTTCACATACTTCCCCAAGGTACACCCCTTGCACTGATCTGACTGCGCAAGGGTGCCCTTAGGAAGCCTAGTAGAAATCTGCTGCAGAATCTTCAAAGCTCCGTGGTGAAGGTGGCCCAATCTCCTGTGCCACAGTTCGCCCTCATCATCCCGGCTCACCACTTCTCCCGCCTTGCATGCCATAGCTGCGCAGCCATCTACCTACAACTGATAAAGGTTCTTGGTCCGAACCCCTATCTTCCGGGTCTCTCCGGTAGTCTTGCTGCGCAGGAAGGCTTTTCCTTCGCTGAAGACCACATCATACCCCTTATCCTCCAACATCGCCACAGAGATCAAGTTCTTCTTCAATCCAGGTACATGCATGACATCCTTCAATACAAAGGGTTTACCAAACTCCCTCTGAAAGGATATGGTACCGATACCAGTCGCACTGTATCTACCATCATCGCCCATCTCGATGTGCACACCCAAATCTTTGTCCTCCAGATCTGAGAACAAATCCCGATCTCCCATCATATGAAATGACACACCGCTGTCCAAGAACCACATTGATCCCATCACACTTGAAACCAAGCATGCGATCAGTGAAAATTCAAGCTCGAACTGTGAAGCCAAAGCCTCTCCATCTGCAGATCTTCCCGCTTGCTTGTTTTTCTTCTTCTTTGGACAATTGGTAGCATAATGTCCATGATCATGGTAGTGAAAACACTTCACTTTCGCCATATCCTGCTTCTTGCCCTTTGCACCGGAATGAGAAGGTTTCTTACCCTTCCCCTTCTTTGCTTTGGCAACCAAAGCGCAATTTTCTTCATCGGCTCCCTTTGATGAAGATCCATCTCGAGTAGTCCTCCTTATCTCCTCCTGCATGAGATCCGCCCAAAGGCGCTCCCATCCCGGCAGCTTCTCCCGACCATTGACACTATCTTGATATGAGTGCCAAGCCTTCGGAAGACCAAGGAGAGCCAGGTCGACCATGTCCTCTTCTTCGACAGTCACCCCCACACTTCCCAGCTCATCTCTGCATTGAGTGAACTTCGTGAGGTATTTGGTGATACTGTCGCCTTTCTCCATCTTGATGTTCCTGAGCTTATCTTTGAGCGCCAACTTCCTTTGGTCGCTCTTACTCTAGAATAGATCCGTCAAAGCTTTCCACATTAAATATGGAGAAGCCTTTCCATGCAGGCTGGATACAATATGATCCTTGACGCCCTCCAACAGGATCCTTCGACATTTCTCCATCTTCTTTTGCCATGCTTCGACTTCAGCAGGATCAGTGGGATTTTGGACATCCGTATCCACGAACTCCTTAATACCATTATCTTCTAATACTGCCTCCATGCGATCCTTCCATGCAACATAATTCAAACTTCCTTCAAGATCATATTCGAGTCGCAAACCATTGAAAGACATTTTCAACTCTAGCACCAAGAAAACGAAACTGCTGCAAAATTCGAATTCCACTTCAAAGCTCAACCACTCTAGATCTGTGAGAACAAATTATTTCTAGCATAGAGATTGACTGCAAGGGGCATTTACTGGATATATCACCTTTCAAAGAAAAGGATGGATCCAGAGGCTACCTGGCCCGCATGCAGACTCTATCTACCGAAATAAGTTTGTAATCACTGTGATGATCAAATCTCTGCTCCGATAATTAATCTAGCTCTGATACCATGTAGAAATTTGCTGAATAATGATATTTATCCACCGAGATTATCCTGATCACATATCAATTCGAATTCATATGCAACACATAATCTCTTCCACTCAGATCATCACACATGCGGAAATAAAACAAACGGTATGCGATCAAAAGATCATCAAAACATCACACACATTACACAGTATGTATGGGGAAAGCTTATAGCTGAAAACCCCGCAGCTATTGTGTATATTATAATGGAGAAAAAATGTAACAAACTCAGTAAAATACTCCTCACAAGTACTCAGTACTATCTCATGAAGTTACACACAAACTAGCTTGGTTTTGAACAAGTCACAGGTTCAAAACACATCCACTAATTGCCTGCCTCTATTGCGCAATCAAGGCTGGTCTAATGAGAGATCCAAGGTTAAAATATCCTTGGCTTGACAGCGCAATCATCATGGGAAATTCCTCCAAGTGTGGTGCAAATATCATGCACAACTGATGTCACAACTGATAGCTATCTCAACCCTTTCATTTACCTCTTTCACTGGTCTCCACTGAACTGTCCATGCACTGTAGTGAACTGATGTGTTCTTGAGTTGAATACTGAGTTAATAATTAGTGAATTAAATAATATTTAATTCACTCCACTCATTACTAGTTGATTATCTAGTTAAACTAATCTCAACCAGTTCAACTAAGTTAAACCGAACACAACTCCACCAATTGTCTCATCAACTCCACCAAAATTCTGCTACTGAAGTCCTAACTGAAGTCAAACATGCATGAGCTCACAAAACCCCTAGGAATAGCGTAATTCCTCTGTCAGATGCATGAGCCACTTCCAAGGCTCGAACTGAAGTGCTCCAAGAGAGTAAACTGAAGTTTAGAGTCCAAATATTATTAAGGGTAAATAATATTTTACTTCCCTATTTTTAGGATAGGCAGTCTAAAAATAGACTTCGACCTAAATGTCTAAAAATAGAGGTCCATCTATTTTTACCAACATGACCAATACTCCAAGAATAACATACTGCAACCCCTGGACCATGCTCCATATGTCTAAAAATAGGCATAGTCTAAAAATAGACTTTGCGCCAAAAATCGCCTGCGGGCCCACTTAGTGAAGGCGACTTCATTTCACTAAGTTCCATCATCTTGCTGCATTTTCAACATAACTGGGTGGAGGAATTTCCTGGTTTTCGTTACCAGCCAGAAATTTTTCCGGTTCCTTCCTTCTTCGTTTTGGGATCACAAATCCTCCGCCGTCTGACACCGGTTCTCTGCTGTCAGAATAAAAATCTGACTGAATCAGGAAACTGCCAGAAATCGAATGCTTCCAGCAATGTTTCCAATTTAACGCACCCTCATCACTCCTCCATTCCTCCTCTAGCTCATTGCACGCCTGTTCCTGTTTGAAACAAAACTGCACGTGTTCGATTCACCTTCTTGCGCAGCTTTTCACAGCTCCGTTTCGAATCAAAGTACTGCTAATTGTATTTTAGCTGCAAACTGTAACAAGGTACTGTTAATTCTAATGATTTTGCTGTGAAATGTAACAATTGTTGATGGTGTATTATAACGAATATAACACAGTATATCCCTCAGTATTGTACCCTCCACAACTCGTATACAAGTGGCTTGTTGAAAATAGTAGGTTCCACGATAGAGTTTGAATTCAATCTGCGTTGGGAGAGTAATAAAGACGACGCTCTGATATTAGGAGTTGTGCGCAATAATTAGTATTGTTTAGGTTTTCCACTAACAGCCTGGTTCGCACACCAGATTGCTCTGATTAAGGCTACCTAGTAATACTTTTTCAAAAGTATCTTCCTTCATATTGTTGAAATTTCTAAGAATTCCAGAACAAACAGTGGAGAGAGTAATAATCTCCTCTTAACATAGAGAAATTAAAATTTCACTCACAGGAGACAGAGTTTTCAACACAGAAAATGAACTTCTATTCCTTTAAAATAAAATGTTACAAATTCTTCCTCACACAGAGGGATTTACAAAGATGTTGACTGTTGCAAACGCAGTTCACAAAACCTTTACTGTCTCTCAAAAAAAACACTCTCTCTGAAAAATACGCTGCTGTGTATTTTATTTTGCACTGCTGTGCATACAAACAATTACAATTTTTTTTCATAACAGGCTCTTGGGCCTTTACATTATATATGCGCCATGCATATTAAATAAAATTAAAACATAAATCATATATGCATCGGGTCCGGTCTTAACTTATAATGCGCGACCCTTTTTAAAACTCCGATCTCTGATTGATAACCAGATGCGATGACTGATTTAATTCCGCTGTATAGCACCCATCGGGTCCAGCCTTCAAATAACACAAAACATCAATCGTCCGAATTTCGATTGCGATTGACGATCGGATGCGATGGATCAATTAACTCCGCCATAAAAATGGATCGGGTCCGCCCTTTGGTTAATGCAAGCGGGCCTTGTACAAAATAGGTTCCGATTGCGATTGGAAAGCATACATGATTACTATATTAAGTCCGTCGCATAACTCCATCGGGTCCGCCACTTCAAAGTGTAATCGAGGGCATAAACAAAAAGGTTGTGATTTTGATGTTACGACCGGGCCCAAAACAAAAGAGTCTTGATTCACACTTTGCGATTGTATTGTAATGTGCCGCGGGGTCTGTGGGACCAGCTGGCCTCGGCTTTGGTGGAGGGAGATTATAATAATAAGAAACAGTTGCGATTGCGTTCATCGTATCGCAATGTTTCAACACTGCAAATACATTGCGGTAGTATCATTTGGAACTGCCAATTGTGATGATCGCATCGGTCCATTGCCACATCAACAAGACACTGAAAGTAAAAACTTGCGATTACCACCTCATTCATTTACTCCGCCGATTATATTGGTAAGGCTTTAAAGCCTGATTCAACCTGTAATCAAAGCTCTATGCTGCTGGCGAGACTTTGAGTCTGAACATTAAACTCTTCTCTTAAGAAATCGGCTACCGCCTTTGATTAAATATCAAAGGGGTCTAATCTTACCTGCTCTGTACTGCAACTGTGTGGGCTTTCCAATACTTTTTCAATTACATTAAGATAGCGGCAACCGCCTTTGCTAAGGCTTCAATGTACCACAATTCTCTCACTTCTGTAATTACTACTGATTGACTTCAGCAATTGGAATTAATTTCCAACCCTCCCCCTTAATTTCACCTAATGGGTTATCTGACATACCCAAGCATTTCTTGAAATGTTCAAAGCTTTTTTGTGCTAGTGGCTTTGTGAGGATATCTGCAAATTGATCCTCTGTTCTGCAATGTTGCAAAACTCTCTCACCATTGTTAACCAATTCACGTATGAAGTGAAACTTGGTGTCAATGTGTTTCGTTCTCTTATGAAAAAGTGAATTTTTAGACAATGCAATAGCTGAGCTATTGCCACAATAAATCATTGTCCCTTTTACCTGTTCTTGGCATAAACTTCTCAACAATTTTCTCATCCAAAATGTTTGACACACTGCTACTGAAACTGCCACATATTCCGCTTCTGCTGTAGACAGCGCTACAATGGGTTGTTTCTTAGAAGCCCATGAAAGGGCTCCTGAACCCATCTGAAAAACATAACCGGAAGTGCTCTTCCGATCATCTACACTTCCAGCCCAATCACTGTCAGTGTATCCAACTAAATCTAAACATTTTGAAGCAGTATATAAAATACCAAACCTTTTTGTACCTTTAACATACCTCAGAATTCTTTTTGCTTGCTGCCAATGTGCATCCTTTGGCTTTTCCATGAATCTGGAAATAAAACTAAGAGCATTCATTATGTCCGACCTAGTTGCAGTCAAATACATAAAGTTGCCAACTATGCTTTTGTATAAGCTAGGATCAAAATCCTTGTTGTTGTCCTCTCTGCTGAATTTTAATCCCATCACTATGGGAGTGATTGCTGCTTTGCTTTCTTGCATGTTCAATCTTTCAAGCACCTCATTAACAGAATTTTCCTGTGAGATAAAAATCCCATTTTCATCTTGCTCTACTTCTATTCCGAAGAAGTATCTCAACAAACCCATGTCAGTCATTTCAAATTCTTCTTTCATGACTGTTTTAAAATTTTTTATAAGGTAATCATCATTACCTGTGAAAATAACATCATCAACATACAAAACTACAATCAATATTTTTCCATCCTTTTCTTTGCTGTAGAGAGTGGGTTCTCCCTCACACTTTTCAAAACCATTTTCTAGTAGATAGGAATCTATCCTACTGTACCACACTCTTGGCACTTGCTTCAGCCCATAAAGATATTTCTTCAACTTACACACTTTGTGCTCTTGGCCTTTCTTTTCATAGCCGAGAGGTTGTTCAATGTAAACCTCTTCCATTAACACTCCATTTAGAAATGCTGGCTTTACGTCCATTTGGTAAAATTTCCACTTGTTTTGTACTACTATGGACGACACTGCTCTCACGGTTTCCATTCTAGCAACCGGTGCGAAAGTTTCCTCATAATCTATCCCATGCTTATGCTTATAACCTTTGACAACAAGTCTTGCCTTGTGTCTCTCTATTTTTCCTTCAACATTACTCTTGGTCTTGTAGACCCATTTAACTCCTATGACTTCTTTACCTTTTGGGAGTTCAACCAAATCCCAAGTCTTGTTTCTTTTTATGGCATTTATCTCCTCATCCATAGCTTCTATCCATTTCTTATCCTTGATAGCTTCTTCGAAATGAACAAGATCATCAACATGAAAATATAAAGCAAACAAATAATTGATACCTTCATTTGTTATATATTTTTCATAAATATCTTTCAAACTTCTGAATTTCTTACCTCTTTCATTAGGTGTACAAATTCTTGAAGAAGCACTTGAATTTCCTCCTTGTGGTGTGCTTGGAGAAGCACTTTCATTTCTCCTCAAGGGTGTGCATTGCTGCTCTGGTGTTGGTGGTGCTGTTTGGGGATGTATTTCAGCTAACTCATCATTATTTTCATCATGAGATAAACAATGTTTAACATTCACTGTTTTCTCTATGCTTCCATCCCAAGCTTCCTCTTCAATAAATTGAACATCTCTGCTCATAGTAAACTTCTTGGTGGATTGTTTATACAACCTATAAGCCTTGGATTCCTCACTGTATCCAATGAAAATACATTTCTCCCCCTTGTTGTCCAACTTCTTCCTTAGCTGATCTGGAATGTGTGCATAAGCCACACATCCAAAAACCTTGATGTGTGTGACACCTTGCTTTGTGCCACTTGATGCCTCTTCCGGCACTTTATTCATAATTGCTTTTGTAGGGCACCTATTCAAAATGTATGCTGCACAATGTACAACTTTAGCCCAATAATCATTAGGCAAATGCTTTGCCTTTAACATACTCCTTGCCATGTCCATTATGGTTCTGTTCTTCCTTTCGGCTACCCCATTTCTTTTTTTCCACAGAAAAAATCGGTAACCTTTTATTTATAAAAATGAAAAGTTACACATAGCATATGCATTGAAGCATTTTCAGAAGTTGCCCATTGGGCTCATGTGCATTGGCACACAATGCGGCGTAGCGGGGATACCATGCATTCAGAAAGAATGAAAGAAAAAGAAAAAGGAAGGGAGGGAGGGACAGAAAAACTGGTTCCAGGGAGTGAGTAGAAGACTCACACCTCATGTTTTTCTCCCCTTCTTCTTTTCGACCTTGCGCCACTCTTCTTGGGTGGGCTCAATCGTTGCTAGGACTAACTGTGTTTCTGCTTTCTATGGACCTATATCTTTGTCTGAGTCTGAAGTATCTGAGGGGTGATGCCGTTTGATCCCTCCCATACTCAAATCCTCGCTTGCCTTCTCTGCCTGATTTGAATGGAGTTGTGAAACCTTGTTAGCTAATATGATTTCCTTTTGGGTATTTTTTCCTTGAGTAGGCTCAGTATTCTCTGTGGGAGTAAATTCCTCCTCTGCTTTTGATTCATCGTCCTCTAAGTCAGGGGGGGGGGGGGTATTTCCACCCTTTTCTCTGCTTCCCTTTCTGCTTCTTTTTACTGTTTTCTTTCTTGGCTTCTGGGCATGTACTTTGCAAGTGTCCTGTCAGCCTATAGATTCTGCATCTGAACACAGTGTTTTCGTAGTCTAGTCCTTGCAGCCAGTTTTGTTGCTTGTATACCAGCCTTATACTTTCCGGTAGTCCTTTACTTAGATCAACTTCCACACAAATGCATGCAAAGGTGTAGATCCTCTCGTCAATCCTCTCCAGATCTGTTTTGATATATTTCCCTATGCTGTTCCAAATTCCTTCCAAAACTCGCTCACTCCAAAAGTGAAGAGGAAGGTTATATAGGCGGACCCAGACCGACATTCTGAAGACAGTCATTTTGTTTGGGTCAAAATCTGGAAACCATGGGGTCATAAAAAGACCCGTTGTTCCCCAAAACCAGGGCCCTGCACTGATGATTGTATCTCTGGCTTCCGTGGATGCGAACTTAACAATGAAAAACCCCTTGGAGCATAGATGTATATCACATTCCATGGTCCAACTAGTGTAGATCCAGTGAAATAGATCCATTGGCTTTGGCCAAAAACTGTTAAATCGACAGATTAGGGCCTGAGTTTCATATGACTTAACGTATTCTTCTAGTCCTATAGAATCAATGTTGAGGGCTGGGGTTTGCCCAAGCTGATCTACTATGTATGGCCTAGGTGTATGTCCACCTTGATCTGGAGGGGACCCTGGATCTCTGTTTCCCTATAATATGTTTTTGTAAGAGAGGCCTCCCTTGGGTTGTTGCTGAGATGTTGTATTTTTCTCCTTGTCTCCTCCTGTGGTGCTTGGATGTCCCTGGGGCAGAGCACCTCCTCTCATCCTAAGGTTTAAAGCAATGGTTGTTTCTGGGCTTATATTGTAGTTTTTCAGGGTTCTGCTATCCTGAAGGGACCATCTACCGCTGACCAAATGTTGGATCTGAACAGGGTATCCCATCAATGCCCAGATTTGCTGTTTCAACTGCATAATGGTGCTTTCTGCATGTACCCATACTAGACTGGTTTTCCCCACAGGGGGTTTTATAAAAATATGAAAACAAGTTAATGTTACCTGTTGCCTGGGTTCTGGCTGTTCTAGTTGCTCATGTCCTTGCGCTGCCTCCAGATGCGAGAAAGGGGGCTGCCCCCGTGGTATACATAGATAAGACCTCTTCCTTGCCTCATTCCAGATCTGGAGAAGCCAAGCTCGATCTATGGCTGTGTGCAGTGAGACTGTCTTCCGCCAGGGATCCTTCAAATGCTTCTTTCTTGCATGAAAATCTCCAATTCCTGCCTGGATCCGATTTTCTTTTGCAGAGATGTTTGTTTCAGTCGCTGACTCTTCCTGTAGCCGGTCGAGTTCTGGTATCCCTGCATGTACAGTGATGGCCGATATTTCAAGCACAACCCCCCCTCGAGGACCAACACAAAGGGATCTAGGCCATTGAGAGTTTGCGCCGGAAGTGCGCAGGCACTGAGCACGATGGCCTATGGTTATAGAAACCCCAGCGCATCCCACAGACCACCCAATGCGCACATCAGGACAGAGATCTCGGACTGACTGTGATGAGGGTGCTTTGTTCAAGTATGAGATCAAAAAAGAGGGCACAATCCACCATTCAGGTCTGCAGGGGACCCCAAGTATCAGCCCATCCGTCACCTGGCCGTGCCCAAGAAGATCTTGGTTTCCTTGCCCCACAAAAGCACCACCACGAGGGATGGCAGTGGACCCCCAGAGTTTGAAGCCATGAAAGCTCATCCAGTTCAGCAAGATCCGACCTGCGGCGGCTACGTTGGTAGCGAAAAACCCTAGGTCGAAAGAACATTCGCCCGCGCTCTCCATTTTCCAAATTTCAAAAATGAAACAAAGAAACTCTCTTTCATACATCTATTGAAAAGATACAAGGATGTATTTCTTGGAGTTATCGGCTACCCCATTTTGCGGCGGAGTATATCTAGTTGTAAACTGCTTATGGATACCATTTTCTCTACAAAAACGTAGGAACTCTTTAGAGATATACTCACCTCCTCTATCAGTCCTTAGGACTTTGATATGCAGCCCACTTTGGTTTTCCACAAGTGCTTTGAAATTGCAAAATCTTTCAAACACTTCACTTTTGTTCTTCAGAAAATAAACCCAAGTTTTTCTTGTAAAATCATCTATGAATGTTAAGATGTAGTGGCTGCTTGCAAGTGATGGAGTTTGCATCGATCCACATAAATCTGCGTGGACAATCTCTATGGGTGCTTTTGCCCTAATGCTTTTCCCTGAAGGAAAACTTTCTCTGTGTTGTTTCCCCAAGATACAATCTTCACAAAGGCTGTCCAGTTTCTCTATCAATGGTAGACCTCTTACCATTCCTTTTCTGTTCAACAAGTTAAGACCTCTAAATTTGAGATGTCCAAATCTCAACTACCACAACCAATTATCATCTTTTGGTTTACTTTGGAAAGTCTCTTTTTCCAATGCTTCTTTCTCTTCACCATTCTTCAAATCTACTCTCATTCTGAGAGGGAACATCCTATTCCTCGTCATCTTCACTTCAGAAACACATTATTTGCTGGGTGGTTTATCCATGATGGTACAAACATCATCCTCAAAGAAAACATTATACCCCTTATGGACAAGCTGTCCAATACTTAAGAGGTTACACTTCATTCTTGGAATATAATAAACATCTGCTATGGATTTCTTTGCACCTTTCCTTGTTAAAACATTTACAATCCCTTTTCCCATAATAGAAACTTTGCTATCAGTTCCTAGTGTGACTTGTGACTTCACACTCTCATCTAACATAGAAAACATCGCTATGTTTCCTGTCATATGGTTACTACAACTGGAGTCTAGAAACCATAAATCTTCATTCTTTTCTTCAGCCATATTACAAGCTAAAAATAAATCATCTTGGCTAACATTTTCTCTAGTGAAATTTGCACTAGTTCTACTTCCCATATCATGCTGCTTCTTTCTACACTCATTAGCATAATGACCATATTTTTTACAATAGTGACATTGCACATTGGATTTATCATACCTTTTTCCTTGAGCATTCTGCTAACCACTCTGCTGGCTGTTGCCTTGGCTGTGGCTGTGACTTTGACTGTTGCACCTTCCATGTGAATGTGAAGGGTTGTTCCTTCCACCTCTCTTTTGGCTTCTACCTCTTCCTCTTTTGTTTCCTCTGCCTTGCCCTCTTCCTCTTCCGAAAGACATCTGGGTCTTAAAGGCATGCTCAAGAGATGAGTTTTCACTCCTACCCAATCTCTGTTCATGGGTCATCAGAGATGCATGTAGCTCATCCACTGAAAACTTTGTGAGATCCTTAGTCTCCTCTATGGTGGTGACAATCACATCGAATTTTGAGGGTAGACTCCTCAAGAGTTTTTCAACAATCCTCTTGTCTTCAAGAGTCTCTCCATGAGATCTTATTTGTGTGACCATTCCAATCATATGAGTGAAGAATGAGTCAATACCATCTGACTCTTTCATACAGAGAGTCTCAAAGTCTCTCCTCAGCAACTGAAGTTTTGCTGACTTCACTTTTTCCGTGCCTTGATAGGTTGTCTTGAGAGTTTCCCATGCGTCTTTGGATTTCTTGGCTGCTGCTATCTTTGGAAACACACTCTCATGCAATGCTTGATACAATAAGAAGAGAGCCTTGGAGTCTTTCTTCCTAATGCTTTTCAAAAACTCTTTCTCTGCTTGAGTTTTCAACACAGAAAACGAACTTCTATTCCTTTAAAATAAAATGTTACAAATTCTTCCTCACACAGAGGGATTTACAAAGATGTTGACTGCTGAAAATGCAGTTCACAAAACCTTTACTGTCTCTCAAACAAAACATTGTCTCTCTGAAAAATACGCTGCTGTGTATTTTAATTCGCACTGCTGCGCATACAAACAATTGCAATTTTTTTTCATAACAGGCTCTCGAGCCTTTACATTATATATGGGCCGCGCATATTAAATAAAATTAAAACATAAAACATATATGCATCGGGTCCGATCTTAAATTATAACGCGCGACCCTTTTTAAAACTCCGATCTCTGATTGATAACCGGATGTGATGACCGATTTAATTTTGTTGTATAGCACCCATCGGGTCCGGGCTTCAAATAACACAAAACATTAATCGTCGGACTTCCGATTGCGATTGACGATCGGATGCGATGGATCAATTAACTCCGCCATAAAAATGGATCGGGTCCGCCCTTTGGTTAATGCAATCGCGCCTTGTACAAAAGAGGTTCCGATTGCGATTGGAAAACGGACGTGATTACCATATTAATTCCGTCGCATAACTCCATCGGGTCCGCCACTTCAAAGTGCAATCGGGGGCATAAACAAAAAGGTTGCGATTGTGATGTTGCGATCGGGCCCAAAACAAAAGAGTCCTGATTCACACTTTGCGATTGTATTGTAATGTGCCGCGTGGTTTGTGGGACCAGCGGGCCTCGGCTTTGGTGGAGGACAATTATAATAATAAGAAACGATTGCGATTGCGTTCATCGCATCGCAATGTTTCAACACTGCAAATACATTGCAGTAGTATCATTTGGAACTGCCGATTGCGATGATCGCATCGGTCCATCGCCACATCAACAAGACACTGCAAGTAAAAACTTGCAATTACCGCCTCATTCATTTACTCCGCCGATTATATTGGTAAGGCTTTAACACTTGATTCAACCTGTAATCAAAGCTCTGCGCTGCTGGCGAGACTTTGAGTCTAAACATTAAACTCTGCTCTTAAGAAATCGGCTACCGCCTTAGATTAAATATCAAAGAGGTCTAATCTTACCTGCTCTGTACTGCAACTGTGCGGGCTTTCCAATCCTTTTGTAATTACATTAAGACAGCGGCAACCTCCTTTGCTAAGGCTTCAACGTGCCGCAGTTCTCTCACTTATGTAATTACTGCTGATTGACTTTGGCTATTGGAATTAATTTCCAACACATATGACAAATTTTCAAACTGGACAATTCCTCCGCCGAGTTAGACTACTCCGCTCCGCGACCTTTTTAAAGAGTCAAAGATAGCAATTTCTGGTTCAAATTTGAAGCACGTTCCTGATTTTGTAAATGACAATTATTTATGTCTACAATTCAACGAAGTTCACCTTCCTTGCATGAACTGATATGAAACATGATGGTTTCCAGTAAATCACATTCCAGATTTTGTAAATCACAATTATTTTCTCACTATGATTCAATGAAACATCTAGATTTTGTAAATCACAATTATTTTCTGTCTATGATTCAATGAAACATGATGCGGGTTCGAGAGGGCGCAGCCCACAGAAAGCACACGGAGAATTTCATTTCCTCGCTCTGCTGATTACATACACTGGTGTGTATATAGAGAGGGGGAACGATATTTCATTTCAGCGCACTAAATGTCCACAGCCTCAAGTCTTTGTAATAGCATTGCGATATACGTATACATCATTGAATTACCATATAGGGTTTCTGAGTTTCCAAATATGGAGATACCTCCGTCGGAAGAACAAAACCATGGCCATGCTCAACCTAACGGACAAACATCCCGGCAATTTAAGGGAATCCGACTGCGAGAATGGGGGAAGTGGGTATCGGAAATTCGGATACCAAGAACCAGGGACAAGATCTATCTTGGCTCCTACAAAACCGCCGAGCAGGCCACCCGGGCCTTCGACGCTGCACTGTATTGCCTGAAAGGGCCCAACGCTAAATTTAACTTTCCCGATTCTGTGCCCGCCATTCCGTCGGCCTTTTTTCTTTCCCCTCAGCAAATCAAGGTTGCCGCTTCTAAGTATGCCTTGAACGAAATCCTTGGGACTTCGCCTTCTCTGCACAGTAATAGTATAGAAGAGCCCTCACATCCCTCGCAGTGGTCTTCTGTATCTGACATGGAGTTGTCGAATGACGCCCAACAGAAATCGGAGGACTCGGCGTTTTGGGAATCTCTGTTTGCAAAACCAGATAGTGTGCAGTACTTGAACTTGGAAAAAATCCCGTCCATTGACGAAGAATTGGCGTTGGAGCTCATTCCGACTTCGCAGGAGGAGGAGGTTGACATCGCCGTGGAACCCATAGGCCTTTGGAACTTTGAAGTTTGAAGACAGTTGAGTTTCTGGGTCGTGGAAGAATATAAAAATGGAGTTATTATTTTGGCAGTCTATGCCCACTTCGTAATATCTACTTCGGTTTCTAACCTACCAGTGCCACGGAATATCTAAATTATCGCACCATTGCCATAGAACTTGATTTAATCGTTAGTTGATGATATTCGATCCTAATGTCTTTTCAGTGACACGCGTCCCACTTCGTAATATCTACATCGGTTTCTAACCTACCAGTGCCACGGAATATCTAAATTATCGCACTATTGCCATACAACTTGATTTAATCGTTAGTGGATGATATCCGATCCTAATGTCCTTTCAGTGACACGCATTTGTGTGTGAAAACTCTGTCTTCTTCTGCAAACTTGTCCCAAGTAAACGTTTACAGATGACATCTGACACCGTGGGGGTCCCACTAAATCAGAGTTTGGAATATTTTGATAAATATAAATGGAGTTTTGCAAACTTATTTCAAGTGAATGTTTACAAATGTTTATATTAAATCTGAATTTGGAATATTAGGGAAATTTGATAAATATTTTGGAAGTTTTGAAATAATTTGTAATTGATATGGAAGTGGTTCTTCGTATAATTTTTTTTTGAAGAAAGTGGTTCTAAAAGTCTCTATTTTTATAAAATTGTTTTGAAGAAATAAAATCTTTAGCGAAAATTTGAAAGGACCACTGCGTTATATATGAATTTGGAATATTTTGAAAATTTGATAAATATTTTTCGAGTTTTGAAATAATTTGTAGTTGATATAAAAGTGGTCTTAAAAGTCTCTGTTAACATAAAATTCTTTTGAAGAAACAAAATCTTTAGAGAATATTTGGAAGGAACATTGTTTTATTTCTAAGAAAGTGTGTTTTATGTTAAGAGAGTGATAGCTAGATATGTCCCAGCTAGTAGATTACAAGAATGTAGATGTCACTATTTGATTTTAATATTGAATAAAGATATTTTTTAAATGAGATTTTGATGATAATAGATATTATATGAAGTTGAAGTTTAATCAAAATTAATTAAAAATATGAATTTTATTTTTATATAACAATAATATAAAATAGTCTTATTATTATCATAATAAAAATAAGAATTATAATATTAAAAAAAATTAAATTTGCAAACAAAAATTATTAAATTTTAAATTGATCAAAATGAATGAATCTAAAAATTATTTATGTTTATTAAATTTTTTATTTTTCTTAGTAAACATAAAAAATAATTGTAAAAATGTCCGTCATCATAAAAATGTTTCAAGGAAACAAAAATATCCTAAGTTTATTTGAAATATTTGAATTATTATGAATTATAATAAGAAGTTGAATTAAAATTAATTAAAAATATGAGTTTTTTTGGTATTTTTGCTTTACTTTTATTTAATAATAACATAAAATAGTGTTACAATTATGATAAATAAAAATAAAAATTGTAATACTATAATGAGTTTGAAATTAAAATATATATATATTTGCAAAAGAAAAGAAAAAAAAAAATTTAACTTGATCAAAGGAGGGAAGCTAAAAATTATTTATGTCTATTAGATTTATCTTTTCTCTTAGTAGACAAAAAAATATTGGAAAAGAATTATGTTTTAAGGAAGCAAAATTGTTCAATTTTATAGAAAAGGAACAATGTTTAATTATAATGAATTATAATAAATTATCTCTTATATTATGAGAGTGATACACATATATATTGGAGTTATTTTAGGGAATCGTTGTAACGTAGGTTAGTTGAGTTGAATAAAAACAAGAGTTCAAAGAGTTCTAATTTTGAATAAGGATAACTAAAATCTTGTGATGTCGGAAATTAGTCAAATGAAATCAAAGCTTTTAACCAAGAGAAACCCTTCAACAATCATAATTTTAATGACCATGATCCCATTGATGAATTCCTCAGTATATCAGCCAATCTTATGGTTCCTCAAGAAGATCTTATTATATGACCTTCTTCTTCATATTACTATCACTTGTGTCCTACTACTTATAATGAATTAACTTTTGATGAAGATTTCCCATGATCTTGAAATCTACAATATGATGACCTTTATTTTGGATCGGCACAGGGCAGTGAGGTCACCCATGATGAAGAAGAAATCAATGAAATCATGTACCATCCATTCCTTGAATTTTTATTTCCAGTCTTGCATATGGATAATTCTTTAGCTCATGTTACTCATGATATTTCTCTTATGTATATATACATAGATACATAATAAGAAGAATCCTAGGATGTGAGTAATATGTTTCTTCATATTGAAAAATATAATCAGACTAGTGATCTAGAAGGCTTCCATCTAGATAATAGCGATTTTGTGGAAATAATTGATATTAGTTGTATGCATGCAATTTTTGATCTAAATCATCTCTCAAAATATAATTATTCAACATTGGAAAGTTTTGAGAATTGTCAAGGAGTTGAGGAACTTCAAATATTGTTGATGGTTATGTCAGTTTCTGACAATCCTGGATAGGTCTCCTATGGAACTTCTTGCCTAATCCTTTTATCCACATTGTTTCACCAGATGAAAATGAGCTCTTGAAAGATTTTCATTTTTTCCAAGACATTTTTATAAATTTGAAGATTGGGTTTCTGATCAGATAGAGGATGTTGTTTTAGTTAATGCTTATTCATGTAAACCTCTTTCACTGAACCCAAGAATGTATATATTTCATTGATGTTCAGAGCTGTGAAGATTCTCATTATGATTATAAAGATAAAGGTCACTGACGCCTAAATAATTCATATCTCTTAACTACCTTTTTGAATTGTCAACACCAAATATTTATTGTGAATGTTATGAAGCTAATAATTTTCATTCTAACCTAATCAATTCTTTTGAGTAGAATTCAATGGTCAAATCATTTATTAGATCAAAACACCCATGTTGATATGGATACTATATTTTATTTTACATATAGTCTAAGAGTTATACATTGATTCTTTGTGAATCCAAGAGGATACTCAAAGTCACAAAGAAAATGTATAATATCAACATACCATTCAGATAGTAGGAAAATTTCATCAATATGAATTGGAAGAGGATTTGAATCTTCCATAGAAGAAGCTTCTTGTGTAATCTTCACCTCTGAACTCTGAGAAGGCTCTTATGTGTTGTTCTCTTCTGAACTCTGAGAAGGTTCTTGTGTATTCTTCTCTACTAAAACTTGCATGATAGTGTTGATACCAAGAACTTTACAATTTGATTCAACCAACATTTTTTCTAAACCTTGCGCTTTCACCAATTTGGTAGATTTGATATCTAAGTCAAATTCTAGTATTTTTGCAATCCATCTTTCTCTCCTACCATTTGTATCAGGTTGTGTTCAGACAGACTTTACATTATTATTCGGGACATAGGCAGTAATGACAAAATTAAGGAAATAGGTTCTAAAGGCTTTTAAGGATTGTACAAGATCATAGGCTTGATTTTCAATGATATCATATTTCAACTAAACATCTCTCATTACTTCGCTAAAAAATTCAATAGGTTGGTCATCTTCGTTATCATTTTTTTTGCAATAAGACAATAGCTAAGGTAGTATCAGAAGGAAAGGAGAAAATTCTAAAAGGTTTTGAATAGTAAAGATTGGCTAGTATTAGGGCTTCAGAAATAGCTTTCTTGATCTATGTAAAACCATACATTGCCTACATTGTCCATTTGACTTCACGATCTTTCCTCAGCACATCAGTAATATCCTTGACTATTTCGGCATAATTTGGTATGAAAATTCTCAAAACAATATTTCTTAGAAATGTTTGAAATTCCTTTTTATTTCTAAGTAAACTAATTCCCTCAATGGTAGAGATTGTTTTTGGGTCAATGACTACTGCTTCTTTTGAAATCATGTGTCTGAGTAGTTTTCCTTCCTTTATAGAAAATTGGGTGAAAACATGAAGTTGGGAAACACTTTTTGCCCTTTTTTGACATTGAAAATTGTAATTTTATATGTTTTTTCAACTTCAACTCCACTAAACTCATATTTTGCATGCAAATTACACTTTGACATAAAAAAAAGATTTGTAGAGAATTGTCTTACGTCCATACTCATATTTAAAAAAAAAAAAAAAAAATTGATAGATAGAGGGGTAAATTTGTTGTTTAATAACTGCATATACTTGAAATTTTTAGGCAAACATAATTAGTCACTTTTTGAACCCTAAATATTTTTACGGATGGTTATTCATTTTTTGGAAATAAACCATATCATCATAAGCTACATAGAATGCATGACTGCAATGACTATTTTTCGGTAATTTTCATATTAAATCACTATTTTTTATTATTTCTTTAAATGGACGAAGACAAACAAACAGGGATGTTTCAGTACATTTTATGAGCCCTACATTTTCTTTTCAATGTGAACATCAATAAGAAAAATGAGAATACCCTTTTTAAGAAGACAGGGAGAGGAATTAAAATATGACTTTTCTGATTTTTTGGTGTTGCCATTTTAAAGTTATTGAATTTTCATTCACTACAATTTTCAGAACAATGATATTCCACAGTGACATATTTTAGTATAAAATTAATAACAAATATAAATTTTTAATGAAACTCCACAAATATTTCATAATTAGAAACTATATTCAGAGATGGATCTAATGATACTAGGTCCGAAAGATAACATTCTTTTTTTGTAGGTGTTCCTCCCCTCCAAAGCTGCAGGTTCCTGAATACTATAGAATTTTCTGGGTTTTTCGTTGACCAAAAACTCTCAAGAGAGATAATTTCTTGAGCGATACATTTAATAAACTCTCGGGCGAGAAATGTTAAACTCTCGACCAAGATTTTAAACCACCACAGGTTAAATTTAACCATTGGGGTAAACTTTCACTCGTAATTTTTACAAACTCTCGGTCGAGAGTTCGCATCCGATAAATACACCCAACGTACCATATGTTAACAATACTTGTTGAAGAAAGCATGTTTGTGAAAGAAATATTCTAGCATCATTCATGTTCGTTGATCTGTGTGTGCCTCGTAATTTTTTTTAATCACATCATAGTCACTACCTTGCATAGGTGAAAAATTCACATGTCCTATATCCCAATAGTCTTGAATATGACTATAATCGATCCATGCATATATGATCTTCCCACTCTTGGTGCCTAACTCATGGTGGTATCGAACTCCACTGCGAATAAATGATTGTATAATTGTCTGTTCCTAGTGATGTTAAGAACACCCGGGTACTGGGATGACTAACCTCCCATGGAATACATGTGAGGCAGCATGAAGAATTCCAATTTATGTTTGCATGTGTCATACGAAGGATGCATAGTGATGAAAACGAAGTTAGTGTTGAACAGAGAAACCATATCGCTTCTTTTCATCTGCACCAGAATTATTTACAATGCTCAGCCATGTATAAAATGTGAATGATTTGTGAGGGAAAGAATAGATTTGGTGCAGAGGACTGAAGCCTACAGCTCCATGGTCAAGTTGGCTCCATTGAATCCATTGAAGAAAAAATTGGTATGTTGATGATTATCCACAATATGTGTAGGAAACAATAGTATAGAGAGGGAGGTGAAGGCCATAAGAGGGAGGTTATGCCATGGAATTACCATCACCAATCGATTCTTCGCTTGAGCGAAAGAAACTCCACAGATATGATGGATATAAATACATGTTTTTAAGATATGATTATATCATAGTCACTAGTCTCTCACTATCAAGGCCATGAGTGATGATGACCAATATCCAATATTAATCACATCACAGGCCTTAATTTTGGAAAAGTATGATGAATAACATCTTTTTATCTCCAAACCCAACCAAATCCTAAATAAAATAAAATCAATAGCATGTCCATCTCGACCACTTCTTATATTGACGAAGTTCCATTATATATGTTAATCAAATCCAAAAGAGTTTCTGGGGCGTTACTTCACATGGAGGATTATTTGACTTTGTATATCAAAAATATTGATAAATGAATACATTTGACTTTATATCACAAAAATATTGAGAAATGAATTAAAAACTATGTATTGTCTTTGTTCTTGCATTAATACGATGCTCTAGTTTTTCTCACTCTAATCTTATCGAAGAGGAAATAGCCACTTTAAACATAACCATCTTATTAATGTGTCCCATATAGTCGACCCATCAATACAAACAAGACATTCTTATTAAATTAATGTGTTTGACCATACTGGTCAAACTCTCTGTGCTTCACTGTTGTCAAATTGTCGACACTTCACTCCCTGCGCTTCGTATAACAGTGTGAATTAGGCCTTGGCTTCCAACAGAGGGCTCGTTGCGGCTTCTAAACAGAGATCAAATTACCTCTACCTATTCCTCAATCAACGTGCTGTCAAAGAAGCCCTAAAGGTGGATGGCCATATCAAATGGGAGGACTGTAGCCCAGTGGTGGGAAATATAATGGGCGAGGATATGATGAATAGCAGAAAGTGTATGGTGGATGGCACAATAATTATGATATGATATAACAAATTAATCCAAACATCACATTCAAATGCATTAATAAAAATGTAATTAATATGAATATTGTTATAAGATGTGTCGACTTTTGATGAATAATGAATTTAAAACAATCATAATAATTGGACTATCAGAGGTCAATGTTTCTAAAAAATACAACATGAAAACCGGTGTGTGTCAGTATCTGTACACTAGAGCGTTTATGTGTCTATACACACCGGTGCTGTTATACGATCTATTGGCACCGCACAAATACCGATACCAATTATCAATAGCAGTGCGTTTGTGTGATACTTCGCACTGGGGTGTTTATGTATCTATAAGCACCGGTGCATTTTTATGTTCTATGAGCACCGCACGAATACTGATACCAATTATAAATCTCAATGCCTTTCTCTGATATGGCACACCAATGCGTTGATACAACCTATGGGCACCACATAAACCCCAAGACCAATTAGAATGGCCCCATGCATTGTATGACCAACACTATGCCTGGTGCATTTTTACACCTAAACGTCCCGGTGCGTTGGACTGACACAGCCCCACGGTGCCGTCGCCATGTACGCATTGGTGCATTAAAGGTATAGTATCACACTGATGAGAAAACAACCATAATAACCTCTGGCCGCCCATTTTTTTTAGTTGTGTTGAATTTCCGTTAAAAGCTCCACCAAAACTTCCGTAACCATAAACGGATGTTGTAGCAAATGTTTTTTTGACAATTTTGGCCAAGTTTATAGCACTAAAACCCTCCTTTATAACCTCCGCTAGAGGGTATTTTCCTTATAGTGATATTTATATCTCCCTCCATATTTCCTTCTTCATCTCTCTATATCACCCCAAAAATGTACACGCACATTCCCTCTCCATATATATGTATCTCTCCCTCCATCCCTCTTTCTATCTCTCACTTCTTCCCTCTCTCCTCCCTCCATCTGTATCTATTACCCCCTTTATCTCTCCTTTCTTGTCTCTTTGTCTCACCCTAAAAAATCCACACACCCTCTCTCCAAATCTAACTATCTCTCACTCTCTCTCGATACATAGTTGTATCTATCTCCCTCCCTCTTCGTCTCCCACTTTCTCTCTCTTCACATTTTCTCCCTCTCCCTCTCCTCTCTACCTTTCCTCCCATTGTCGTCTCTCCCTCATTCTATCTACATCTCTCCTTTTGCACCTTCTCTCTCTCTCCACATTTCTCGTTATGTCTTTATTCTTCCATCCTTCCCTCTCCCCCTCTAACTCCATCTCTCTCTACCTCCATCTCTCCTTATCCCTCTCAAGCCCTCTCCCTTTTCCTCCCTCTCTCTACATTTCTATCCCACCTCCCTCTGTCTCTCCTCCCCATATCTCTCACTCTCTCTCTCTCTACCCCTTTGTATCACCTTCCCTCTCTCCCCTTCACCCCGTCCATATTTGTGTCTCCCTCTATCTCTATCTATTTCCCTCCTCTTCATATCTCTCCCCTTTCCTCTCTCTCTCTCTCCCCTCCTTCTCTTCTCTCCCACTCATTCTCTCTCCTTATCTCCCTTATAAATCCCTCTCTCTCTCTCTCCAACTCCATCTCTTTATGCCTGTGTTCTCTCTCTCTCTCTCTCTCTCTCGTAATTCATCTCTCTCCCTTTCTCTCCCACCTCCCTTTATCTACCCCCAATCCCCAATTACTCTCTCTCTCTCTCTATTTGGCCCCCACCTCCATCTCTATGTCTAATTCTCTCTCTCTCTCTCTCCCCTCCTTCTCTCTATCTTCCCTCCTCTACTTCATCCCTCACTCTGTCTACATCTATCCCTTGTCACTCCCTCTCTCTCTACCCCCATATCTCCATGTTCCCTCCATCCTTCTACCTATACAACTCCATCTCTCTCTTCCTACCTCTTTCGTTCTCTCCCTCCCCTCCTCTCTTTCTTCATTCCTCTCGATCCCATTCTCTTACACCTCCCCTCTCTTTCTTCCCCACCACTCTCTCTCTCCATATGATCAAGAATATTCATTTTGTGTAATCATTGATATATGCAAGGTCAAATATATTTTATATTTTATTTTTTTATTATAAAATGAGTTATGGTTTTTGGGCATGTGGTATTGACAAGCCATGGTATTCGCCCATGGTATCGTAACAAAAGCTATTGACAACATAATAATGTCCATAGTAATATGAGGGTGGATATCCATGTTTAAGAATCTGGTTATATTGTAAGTTTACTATAGTTGTTAAGTTTTACTGTACTTATTAACCATATTATATATAGTTATGAAATCATTGTTAATCCCTTCCAAAGAGAAGTTCTAATAATTGATTATTTTGTTGATTTCACAACACCAAAATTTTCACATAATTTTTTTATTTATCTCGCTTTTACTAATTATTTTAGGCCGGTCACCTGAACCCAATATTCTTTTTTCATATCCTATTATGTAGAATCATCCTTCAAATAAAATTATTAAGTACTATTTAGATCTCTTTTCATTGTAAATTTATCAAAATATTTCCTACTTAATTTTTGGGAAGAATTATATCAATTCGATCACACTTGGAATTCTTATTTCCACTTTTCCATGAGTTTGAAACTAAGCCGATTCACGGCCACAGTGTCCTTGGTTTGAGAATTTTCTGAAGAATCATTCCTACAGACTTCATTATGGACGAGGTTCATTGAGATTTTCCCTTAGTACACTATAATGTTTAAAGTATCCATTTTATGCTCAACCATATGAGACAGTGTTAGCACATGTTGCAAGCATTATTTTTTTTAATATCTTCCTTCTTGTCTTATCAATTATAGAATACATATGTATTTTATTTGCAGATAGACATTTTCGGGTCCGGTCAAGGCATTAGGCATTAATTGTGCAATCAATTTCTATCATTGTCGTTGGATACAAAAACATTTGCTTAAGGGTAGACTTGTTATCATATGTAACATTAGCATGACTTATTGTTTATTTCGACCTCGTGCATTACTTACACAGTCACACACTAGAGAAATTTCTAGTCGACGTTCAACATATAAAATGTTCGGAGTTTAACAACCAGAGCACTGAGGTTAGGATTTGAACCCCGATGTGCTTTATATACACCATGATCATTTGCCATTACAGCAGGTAGAGCAATTGTTTTCCTACCCAATGGGCTTGGTGAGATATACGTACACCAACATACTAAATTTAATGATTTTAGGTTGTGATCTATTAATTGTTTGATCGTACGGTTTTCATTCTTCATACTGAAACCATAGACAATTGTCACTAAATTTGAAGTGTGGCCGACATATGATAGTTATTACCGCTGATTTAGACTTAACGGTATAGTCCTTTCGTACATTCTCCATTTTCCTAATGCTTTCACCATAGTAAGGGTTCTACAACTTGTTATCAAAATTCAACGTTGGTTTCAGCATTACCATGGAGTTTATCACACATTTCACGATTCATGTTTCCCAACTTTATCCTTTTGACATGGAAATTCAATGATGCACATTTTTAGACCAAAAATTAGCAGGGCTTTTAATAAATCATTTGTTATGCTCTTCATTAACAGTCTAATACTTTGTCTCTATTTATGCAAATATGGCGAATGTGAGGTCCTCCAAATTGCTCAATTCCCTAGTTCTCATCCAAATTGCACATCTCCAAAATTTTCAAACCTTACTGTGCATCAAACCGCTCAAATACTCCGCTGTGAATCTTATTCAACTCTTTATTTAATTTGGTTTCCAGAGTTTGAAAGTTTATATCCTTAAAATATTAGTTTTCTGAATTTTACATTGTCTCATAGATTTTCTTGACGTATTTCAACTACGAATTGATGTCTTTTCCTTGGAACATACTCTTAGCAGGGGTTCCATAATTTAGGTAGCTAGTCTCTTCGACGCAAGACATTCTCCTTCATTAAAACCCTTAGTGTAAATGTTTTTCTTGTAATTTTAAGTATAGTGAGGACCTCTGGTTTTATTTTAGCCATAGCACGTCATATTTTAATGTGTGGTCTCGATTATGACTAAGCTTAGAGTTGTATGGTCATGGCCAGTTCTTCAGCCACGTCAAAGAATAGGAGTTTGGAATTTGTTTAAGGATCTCATTGTCTTTGCAAGGGTTTACCATTTCCTCTTGTAAATTTTTATTATTATCTAAATTCTTAGAGAGTTTGACTAACGCTTCTCAAATTTATACATATATTTCTTTAATTTATAGGTGGTCGGATAAGTTTTAGTAGCGACCTTCACAGGTACACTACCTGACAAAATTCTAGGTATGATTTTTAACGACTTATGTCTTTTGTGAAATTTTAGTCCTTATTTTCTCTATTATAGGTTAACCTCAATACCATAGTCCCAACTTCTTACACACTCGGAAAAATTAACAACCTATTTTAGATTTACCACATACACTTTAGTCTTATGCCCTCTTGTATTCTTCCTCCTTTGCTTACTCACTTTCATTAGAATGGAATTTCTAGAGTTACATGTATAAATCCTATAGCTCTCTAAAGTTTTATTTAGAAATATATGCATGTCCATATATTTTCATATTGGAGATTATATTTGGCTTAGGTCCATGCGAAAATTCTATTCATTTCTCATGTATCATGGAATTTTACGCTCACCATTTATGTCTATTAGTTTATGCTTCCAATATTTTTTTTAACTAAGTTTTCATATAAGCAAGGGTCATTGCGAGCGTACTCTATGTAAATTGAATTGTACTTTTACTTAAATATATGAAGTATCTTGTCTATCTTTTCTTGTTTATATGTATACCATAGCTCTAATTTAAAAATACTATCATTGTATTTTGAGAACAATTGTTTAATATATATTGTTCCAAAAAAAAATTTCAACATTTGCAAGATAATATTCACTCCTCTGTAAATATATAAAATACTGGAATAATTTCAAAATACTTGAAGAATGTATTTGTGTTTACTTTTTTGTTCACATGTATAGAAATTGAGAATTTAGAAGTTCCCTTTTATATAAATTTTCAATCTATAACAAAAATTTTACTAGCCATGTCTAAACAATAATATACACAACATGGAACAACTTATAAAATGATAAATTTCCTAGAAATACCCGCTTGTCATGTTTTCCTAGAAAATAATATTAGTTTCAATGCTCCTCCCAACCTTGAATATTCCTCATGGATGAGTCTCCACGAGCTTCAATGGCATGCAAGAAAAAATATTCTCATTCTCTCCTTTCCTTGTCTATTGTACCAACTCACTCTTCAGTACCCTTGTACTCATTGTTCCACAATAGTACAAAGATCTTGAAAACAATACGCATACATTAAATGAAATATTTTGTAGCATAATTAATTTAGTATTAGAGAAGTGATGCATTATGGAACTGTGAAGGACGTATGCGATAATATATAGGTCATACAAGACGGATACGGAAAACAAGTAACAAAGAAAGTTCTCTCATCAAGTAAATTGACACGTATTCTTGCTTCCAAGTCGTTAAATAAAGTAAAAGGAAATTACATTTTTCCAAAATTTGAGAGTGATATTGAAACAACCTTTAGAGTTACTAATTCAAAAGAAGACATGTTAGAGGAAGTACTTAACCTTAGAATAAAACTTGTTTCTTCTTTGAAAAGGATTAACAATGTTGAGAATAAGTTGTATGAATATGAAAACATAGACCATGATGAAATAATACTACTTAGATGAAGGAAACAATATTGTGAAGGGCTTTTAGTTGAGATAATCTCTCTAATATCATATCTTGAAAAATCAAGCAAATGAAATGAAGAGCTACTTCAGGTATTTGAAGAACAAGAGAATGGGCTCAAAGCAGATATTATCAAATTAAAAACATAACTAGAATAAGTAAGAAATATTGAAGAAGGAATGATGAAGTAGTAAATGGAAAAGGAAGAATAGAGGCTGAGGTAAGCATCATAAAAGGTAGATTAATAGAAAAGGATAAACATTTGAAATTTCGTGATAGTACCAAGATATTGGAAAATATTATTAACAATAAAAAATCCTCCTCCATCAAATTAGGTCTTGTTTTTCATTTTATCTATTACGGAGAATCTAGTTCATAAGCCTATGAAAGAAATTATGAGGATAACAAAAAATACTTTGAGAATCCTGGTAAATAATTAAGAAGTAAACCAGACCAACAACCAAGGAGAGTAAATTTTCAAAGGTAATCATCTACCCCCAATAGTAGAAATAACAATCGATACTCTCCTTTGATCAATGATATTGAATGTTTTGTCTCTCATAAATATGGACACATTGTAGCCAATTGCTAAAGTATATTGCTTAGTCCTCAAGAAAATGGTCTCTTCACTGAAAAATCATCGGTTCCCAGGAACTCAAGGTTAATTGAGGGGTATTGGTTTACATGCAATATGTTTGGTGAGGAAGAAATTAATTTCAATAAGAGATATCTGAAGTAGAAATATTATGATTCTCTTGATCCCTTCTCTTGTAATGTAAGGTGTTATACATGTAACAAGGTTGGACATGTAGCCAAATAATGTGGGAACAAGACAAGGCATTCATATAGACAAGAAGTATACTCTTTTCAAACCAAGCAACGAAATAAGAAAGTTGTTATCCAAAGACCTAAAAATATGGATCCACCAACACTAGTCATATTAAGCAGAAGGTAGAGGATTAAGTAAGATGTGGCCTGACTCTATGAACATTTGAGGAGGAACATAAATGGTACGTTGATAGCTGATTCGCTAATCACATGCCTATAAATAACATCGAATTTATCTCACTTAATAAAAACATAAATGGTAAGATTATTCTCAGTGGTTAATCTACAAAGGTACTAGGTCTGGGCAATGTTGAACTTGATTTTAAGAGTACAAAATAAACTAATGTATTATTTGTTGGAGGGATAAAGGAGAAAATGATAAGTGTAGGTCAAATAGCTGACAAATTTCATATAATTGTATTTACATAATTTGGATGAAAAAACATAGAAGAAGGCACTTCAAAGGTTATAGAAAAATATTACAAAAATTCAAATAAATTGTAATTATTAAAGAAGAATTAAAGAGGAAATAATAGATTTCGTTCCTCTTGTTCATATTGAAAGTAAAATAAAATGGTCCACACTACATTCTATAATATGTAATGGTCTTGGTAAAAGGATTACAGAAGTAAACATGAAACAATGATGTCCACAAGCTCTGTGGTGCATGATCTCAAGGGGATACTTGCATTCATGAATTCATATAGTGTTCTTTTGGTGATGATTTATGCTACAACTGTTGCATCTGTGATGCACATGATAAGGTATGACATGTTCAGGGGGATCTTCTCATGTGCTATAGCAACTCATTGTTGGAGTTATGGTTTTAAAATTGATTTATTGTAGATTGTGGTATGCATCTATGGTGATCATGATTGGTAATGAATGATTGGCACAATTTCAAGGAGAGCTTTTCACATGCTTCCAATGGGTCATTATTTACATGAGAAATATTGATCTGATATAATTTATGGTTATTTTTGTTGTGCTCAGTATTTTTTGGTATATTGCTTACTATTGGGAGTCGAATGTTGTGGTCACTATGTCATATGTTGATCTATTTTTGTTGATCAGTCTTGTTGCATTTCTTACTGTTGATTAACATATTCCTTAAGAAGAAGGGTATGCTATGATAGTGTTAATATTGGGTTGCTTCTATATTTGTTGTTTTTGATTGGCATGTTGACATAATGATATTATACAACACAGTTATAAAATATCTAATATGTTTATAAGGATTAACATTATGCCATCATGTTGGTTGAATTATAATGATACTTCAAATCCCTAATATGTTGATGTATTTAATTGTCATTAATATATTCCATGTTATGGTTATTGAATGTCAAAATCATCTTGAAGTAAAAACATGTATCTGCTACAACAAGCCTTGTACTTATAGAGGGTACAAAATATGCTCAGGGGGAGCATGTTCCATATGAGTTCTTATCTGAATCATATATTAGTTCACATGAGAAAATTAGACTTATAGTGTTGCACCTGTTAGAGGCAGTATTTCTATCATCTTGGCTCTATCCATTTCCCTTGATGTCAAAGGGGGAAAAATGATTTGGAGCTTTCCAGGAGGTTTCCATCAAGTCTAAAGGGGGATATTGTTGGAATTATCGCTCATGGGTTGTCCTTGATGTCAACATCATGATATTATGGTTTCCTCCACGGATTCTATGTATTATCATACTTTGATTTATTCATGAATTATATTTTTCAAGATGAAATGTCTGCATGATGGTTAAGAATGCATAAGTGTAGGATTATGCTTCAGTGCAGGATTTATATGCATGATTGATGATTCGAAATAAATACCTAATTCATGTGTATTTATGGTTCAAAAAGTCTTTACAAGTGTCTTTGGGATTACGAAGGAAGTGGAATAGGTTGCATAGGGTCTAGAGCAGTTGCAGGAAGATGAAAAACGTTTATTGATGCTTGTGAGTGGAATTCTTTGGAAGATAATTAAGGAGACCTAGGTCATTTCCTAGAGAAGGATTACTTAGCATTGTGAAGTGTTATTTAATCCCTATCAAATATTGACAGGTACTAAATATGCTTGAAAATTTGAGGAGGCATACCTCCAATTTGCAGACTCAAGAGAGAATGATTTATGCTACATCAACCCATAACAACATGTATGAAGTATTAAGGGTGGAAATATCAAGCCTCTTCCACATGGAAGAAGGCTTGAGGGTGTAGCTATAGGCCTTTCAGCTGCATGGAATCCCATACTAAGAGAGTGGAAATGCCTATAGTTGTGGAAGAATAAAATATCAATGTGAAAAGCCATGGTTTATCCCATAGAATTTGTGTGCAAGGTTGTGTTGATAGGACCAATAATTCCAAAATCAAATACATTAGTTATATTTCCTTTGGTATATGGAAACCATAGTTTTTTCCAATGGTAATTTGGAGATTAAATGGTTTTAAAAGGAAGAATGAGCTAGAGAAATTGGTGTGCAATTGATGAATTCTTTTCTAATGTGTCTCTAAACAGAATCACATGAGACCACATGAAGGAGATTCAGATCTCATAGATCTGACATCATGGAGGAAACACACGAGGGGGTGATGATAGTTCTTATTTCTTACTAAATTATTTTCTTTTTCATTAGAGGGATCAATATATTGTTTTAATGGAAAGGTCATGTGAAAAATTCCCTGAAGTGTAGATGAAAAAAATTATTGACAAAGTTAATTATTGTTAAATTATAGTGGCTTAGTAATCCTAATGTGTGATGTGAAGATCCAAATTAAATGAAAATTTTATTTCCTTGGATTTGATTGTATGCAGAGAATGACATTGGATATGTGTCTCAAATGACTTGTTAGTTTCTTTACAAATTTGTTGCTCTCCATGAATGGAGATCGATGATGCAAGGATTAATATGATAAATGTGTTTTGTAGCTTTATTTTTGTTGAAAATGCAACAAGATGATGGAGCTTAGTGAAATGAAGTCGCCTTCACTAAGTGGGCCCGCAGGCTATTTTTGGCGCAAAGTCTATTTTTAGACATATGGAGCATGTTCTAGGAGTTGCAGTATGCTATTCTTGGAGTATTGGTCATGTTGGTAAAAATAGATGGACCTATATTTTTAGACATATAGGTCGAAGTCTATTTTTAGACTGCCTGTCTAAAAATAGGTCAGTCAAATATTATTAGCCCTTAATAATATTTGGACTCTAAACTTCAGTTTATTCTCTTACATCACTTCAGTTGGAGCTATGGAAGTGGCTCATGCATCTGACAGAAGGAATTACGCTATTCCTTGGGGTTTGGTGAGCTCATGCATGGTTGACTTCAGTTAGGACTTCAGTGGCAGAAGTTTGGTGGAGTTGTGTTCGGTTTAACTTAGTTGAACTAGTTGTGATTAGTTTAACTAGCTAATCAAATAGTAATGAGTGGAGTGAATTAAATATTATTTAATTCACTAATTATTAACTCATTATTCAACTCAAGAACACATCAGTTCACTACAGTGCATGGACAGTTCAGTGGAGACCAGTGGAAGAGGTAGATGAAAGGGTGAGTTTGCTATTAGTTGCGACAGTAGTTGTGCATGAGATTTTCACAAGCATTGGAGGAGATTGCCAATGATGATTGCGCAGCTGGAGCTAGTGAGATTCGAACTTGGATCTCTCATTAGACTAGCCTTGATTGTGCAATAGAGGCAGAGAATTAGTGGATGAGTTTTGAACCTGTGACTTGTTCAAAACCAAGCTAGTTTGTGTGTAACTTTTGAGAGACAGTACTGAGTACTTGTGAGGAGTATTGTACTGAGATTGTTACATGTTCTCTTCCATCTTAATATACAAAATAGCTGGGGGTTTTCAGCTATAAGCTTTCCCCATACATACTGTGTAATGTGTGTGATGTTTTGATGATGTTTTGATCACATACCGCTTGTTTTATTTCCGCATGTGTGATGATCTGAGTAGAAGAGATTATGTGTTGCATATGAATTCGAATTAGTATGTGATCAAGATAATCTCGGTGGATAAATCTTCATTATTCAGCAAATTTCTACATGGTATCGGAGCTATCAGAGCAAAGATTGAACATCAAAGTGATTACAAACTTATTTCGGTAGACAGAGTTTGCATGCGGGCCAGGTAGCCTCTGGATCCATCCTTTCCTTTGAAAGGTGATACATCTAGTAAATGCCCCTGCAGTCGATCTCTGTGCTAGAAATAATTTTTTCTCACAGATCAAGAGTGGTGGAGTTTTGAGCTTGGAATTCGAATTTTGCAGCAGTTTGTTTTCTTAGTGCCGGAGTTGAAAATGTCTTTCAACGGTTTGTGACTCGAATATGCTCTTGAAGGTAGTTTGAATTATGTTGCATGGAAAGATCGCATGGAGGCAGTATTAGAAGATAATGGACCAAAGGATTTCATAGATACGGATGTCCAAAAGCCCACTGATCCTGCTGAAGTCGAAGCTTGGCAAAAGAATATGGCGAAATGTCGAAGGATTCTGTTGGAGGGCGTGAAGGATCACATTGTATCCATCCTGCATGGAAAATCTTCTCCATATTTGATGTGGAAAGCATTGACAGATCTATTCCAGAGTAAGAGCGACCAAAGGAAGCTGGCGCTCAAGGATAAGCTCAGAAACATTAAGATGGAGAAAGGCGACAGTATCGCCAAGTACCTCACGAAGTTCACTTAATGCAGAGATGAGCTGGGAAGTGTGGGGGTGACTGTCGAAGAAGAGGATATGGTGGACCTGGCTCTCCTTGGTCTTCCGAAAAGTTGGCATGCATATCAAGATAGTGTCAATGGTCGGGAGAAGTTGCCGGGATGGGAGCGCCTTTGGGCGGATCTCATCCAAGAGGACATAAGGAGGACTACCAGGGACGGATCTTCATCAAAGGTATCTGATGAAGAAAATTGCGCTTTGGCTGCCAAAGAAAAGAAGGGGAAGAGAAAGAAAGCTTCTCAGTCTGGTGCGCAAGGCAAGAAGCAAGACATGTCCAAGGTGAAGTGTTTTCACTGTCACCAGCACGGAGACTATGCCACAAATTGTCTGCAGAAGAAGAAAAATAAGAAGGCTGCTGGATCTGCAGCGGGAGAGGCATTGGCTTCTCAATTCGAACTGGATTTTTCACTGATCGCATGCTTGGTTTCAAGTGTGGTGGGATCAGTTTGGTTCTTGGACAGTGGTGCGTCATTTCACATGACCGGAGATCGAGATCTGTTTTCAGATCTGGAGGAAAAATATCTTGGAGTGCACATCGAGATGGGCGATGATGGTAGATACAGTGCGACTGGTATCCGTACCATTTCCTTTGAGAGGGAGTCTGGTAAACCTTTCATATTGAAGGAAGTTTTTCATGTTCCAGGATTGATGAAGAACCTGATCTCTATGGCGATGTTGGAAGACAAGGGGTATGATGTGGTCTTCAGCGAAGGAAAAGCCTTGATGCGCAGTAAGACAACTGGAGAGACCCAGAAGATAGGGGTTCGAGTCAAGAACCTTTATCAGTTGCAAGTAGATGGATGTGCAGCATTGGCATGCATGGCGGGAGAAGTGGTGAGCCGGGATGATGAGGGCAAACTGTGGCATAGGAGATTGGGCCACCTTCACCATGGAGCTTTGAAGATACTGCAGCAGATTTCTACTAGGCTTCCTAAGGGCACTCTTGCGCAGTCAGATCAGTGCAAGGGGTGTACCTTGCAGAAGTATGTGAAAGCCACCTTTCACGAGAAGGATAGTCGTGCCACGACGATCCTTGAGAGAGTTCACACAGACGTGTGTGGTCCTTTCTCTGTAGCTTCGATAGCAAAGCACAAGTACTATGTGATCTTTATTGATGATTTCTCTTGGAAGTGCTGGATCTTCTTCATGCAGAAGAAGAGCGAGACATTTTCAAAGTTCTGTGAATTCAAGGCGCTGGTTGAGAAGGAATCGGGGAAGCATGTGAAGGCTCTCAGGAGCGAAAATGGTGGTGAATTCATCTCTACTGAATTCAAGGACTTTTGCAGCGCAGAAGGGATTCAGAGAGAACTCATCGCACCCCATAACCCACAGTAGAACGGGGTGGCTGAGCGAAAGAACAGAACGATCGTGGGTGCTGCATGGGCGATTTTGCATGATCAGGGCCTACCCCTTCACTTGTGAGCTGAGGCATGCAATACAGCAGTATATGTGCAGAACCGTTGTCCTCAAAAGATTCTTGGCATGAGTACACCGGAGGAGGCGTTTTCTAGCAAGAGGCCTGATATTTCTCATATGAGAATTTTTGGCACACCTGTCTACATGCATGTGACGAAGGACGCTAGAAAGAAGCTGGATCCGACCGTAGAGGTTGGAATATTTGTGCGACGGGATATCAAGTTTCGGGAGGAGAAAGCCACGCAGTGTTCGCTTGAGAGGGAGCCACACTTGCATGCAAATGAGGAGCTATTAGTTCCTAAGGAGGAGCTTCCGGATGTGGATCAGCCACACGAGGAAGTTCAGGAGGTGGAAGAGACGACCCATGCAGCGCCAACCATCAGAGGGCACAAGCGCACTACAGAAGCTGAGCGAGTGGCTCGAGATGCAGAGAAGGTTTTAGGACCACCTACAGCACAGCGCAGAGAGAGGCAGTCACCGGATCGGTACACTGGATACATGGCTCTTATGAGTCAATGTGTCGTGACGAAGCCATCCTCTTTTGAGGAAGCTATGGAGGAACCCGCATGGATAGATTCCATGATCGAAGAATATGATTCGATCGTCAGAAACAGTGCATGGGAGATTGTCCCAAGACCGGAGGGGAAATCAGTGGTGGGTTCGCGATGGATCTACAAAGTGAAGCAAGCGGTTGACGGGAGTGTGGAGAAGTACAAGGCGAGATTTGTCGCCCGTGGCTTCTCACAGATCGAGGGAATCGATTATGAGGAGACTTTTGCACCTGTCTCAAGGTACTCTTCCATACAAATGATCCTAGCTCTCTCAGCGCAGATGGGATGGCACATCCATCAGATGGATGTGAAGACTGCGTTCCTCAACGGAGTCATTGAGGAGGAGGTGTACATAGAGGAGCTTGAAGGTTTCAAGATATTCAGCAGTGAGTCACATGTTTGCCGACTCAAGAGAGCAATGTACGGGCTGAAGCAAGCACCTCATGCTTGGTACACACGGATAGACAGTTATTTCATCGGGCTTGGATTCTCCAAGAGTGAGGCGGATCCTAACCTGTACCAGATTGTGGTGGAGGGGAAGCTGCTGATCATTGTATTGTATGTAGATGATCTGATTTTGACGGGTGATGAGTTGTTGATACTTTCATGCAAGGAGGACCTTGCTAGAGAGTTCGAGATGAAGGACTTGGGCCTCCTTCATTATTTCCTGGGATTGGAGATTTGGCAACGCAGTGGAGGACTGTTTGTTTCTCAGGGAAAGTATGCCCGGGAGATACTGGAGAGGTTCAACATGCATGGCTGCAAGCTTGTTGACACTCCTCTTCCTGGTGGTTGGAGGAAGGAGGATGCTACTTCAGCGGAGGTAGTGGATGCCACTTTCTATCGACAGTTGGTGGGGTCGCTTATGTATCTGGTCAATACACGACCCGATATATGCTATGCAGTTAACCAGCTTTCGCAAGCTATGGTTAAGCATACCAAGCTCTTTTGGAAGGCAGGAAAGCATGTATTGCGCTATATCAGAGGCACATCGGGATATGGTCTATGGTACAGACAGGAGGATGGAGCGAAGCTTTCTGGCTTCACTGATGCAGATTGGGCAGGGAGCCCAACGAACCGGAAGAGCACTTCTGGAGGAGTTTTCAGCATTGGGTCGATAGCAGTTTCCTGGTACAGCAGGAAGCAGAGATCCGTGGCACTCAGTTCAGCAGAGGCCGAGTACATGGCAGCAAGTTTGGCTGCATGCGAGGCTATTTGGATGAGGAAGATCCTCGTTGGATTGTTCGGGTTGCATTTGGAGCCTACAGTGATTTATTGTGATAACCAGAATTGCATTAAACTCTCGGCTAATCCAGTATTTCATGATAGATCCAAACACATCGACATCAGGTACCATCATATCAGAGATTGTGTTCAGCGGAGAATCATGTTACTTTCATATGTTCCCACGGAGGATCAGGATGCTAACATCTTGACGAAGGCGCTCACCAGGAGCAAGTTCGAATTCCACAGAGGCAGGATAGGGGTTGCATATAATCCATATCTTGTTGAGAGGGAGTGTTGAAAATGCAACAAGATGATGGAGCTTAGTGAAATGAAGTCGCCTTCACTAAGTGGGCCCGCAGGCTATTTTTGGCGCAAAGTCTATTTTTAGACCATGTCTATTTTTAGACATATGGAGCATGGTCTAGGAGTTGCAGTATGCTATTCTTGGAGTATTGGTCATGTTGGTAAAAATATATGGACCTATATTTTTATACATACAGGTCGAAGTCTATTTTTAGACTGCTTGTCTAAAAATAGGTCAGTCAAATATTATTAGCCCTTAATAATATTTGGACTCTAAACTTCAATTTATTCTCTTACAACACTTCAATTGGAGCTACGGAAGTGGATCATGCATCTGACAGAAGGAATTACGCTATTCCTTGGGGTTTGGTGAGCTCATGCATGGTTGACTTCAGTTAGGACTTCAGTGGCAGAAGTTTGGTGGAGTTGATGAGACAGTTGGTGGAGTTGTGTTCGGTTTAACTTAGTTGAACTAGTTGTGATTAGTTTAACTAGCTAATCAACTAGTAATGAGTGGATTGAATTAAATATTATTTAATTCAATAATTATTAACTCATCATTCAACTCAAGAACACATCAGTTGACTGCAGTGCATGGACAGTTCAGTGAAGACCAGTGGAAGAGGTAGATGAAAGGGTGAGTTTGCTATTAGTTGCGACATTAGTTGTGCATGATATTTGCACAAGCATTGGAGGAGATTGCCAATGATGATTGCGTTGTCAAGCCAAGGAGATTCAAACCTTGGATCTCTCATTAGACCAGCCTTGATTGCGCAATAGAGGCAGGCAATTAGTGGATGAGTTTTGAACCAGTGACCTGTTCAAAACCAGGCTAGTTTGTGTGTAACTTTATGAGACAGTACTGAGTACTTGTGAGGAGTATTGTACTAAGATTGTTACATGTTCTCTTCCATCTTAATATACAAAATAGCTGGGGGTTTTTCAGCTATAAGCTTTCTCCATACATACTGTGTAATGTGTGTGATGTTTTGGATGATCTTTTGATCGCATACCGCTTGTTTATTTCCGCATGTGTGATGATCTGAGTAGAAGAGATTATGTGTTGCATATGAATTGGAATTAGTATGTGATCAGGATAATCTCGGTGGATAAATCTTCATTATTCAGCAAATTTCTACACTTTGGTATGATGCCTTCTCTCTAATGGTTTGTCTTTTTACTGACAGAGTAATATGTAACCTATGGAAAAGATCTATGACTTGAGTTATGTTGTGTATACCTTAATTATATGATGACAGTAAATGTTTCTCTTTTATTATGTATGAAAAGGTTATTATTTTTTGTAGGGATAAATGATTTATTAAATGATGACAAATATCATATGTGCTTTTGTTGACACCTAATTTTTGGGATTAGTTAATCCATGTAAAATAGTGTAAATAAAAAATAAGGAGAATAGGAATAGAAGAGATACTGGGAGATGAAGCCCAAGAGTCTCTCCCTCCATGTATATATCTATGATTAGTCTTAAAGCAAAATAACAATTAATTTCAGAAGTTATCTATTGTCCTGACATGGTATCGGATCTAGCTCCAAAAATTAGTTTTTGTTTTGTAGTTCATGTAATTTTCTTCCATTATTCTCTGTCCTTTTCCCCTCTACATTGATAGAAAATTTGTCCTGCATTTCTTGTTATTTCCTACTTTGCATAACAATGAGCTTGGAGATCTCGAATATGGTGCGGTTAGCATGGAGGATAGAATGCTGGTGGGGCTAAAAAAACGTAATACAATTCATTTTTTGAAGAAATTTATGGGTCTTGCATCATGGTACAGTCTACGTTACTGACTGGTTCATGGTGTAACTATGTTGGCGTTACTGAATGTATTAATTATTTTTACCTTGGAGTGATTCTGAACCATCATTCCACTGTATTAGGTTACACCTCCTCGTTCCTGGTGCTATCACATTTCTCCTCTGTGTTAATATATATATATATGTGTGTGTGTGTGTGTGTGTGTGTGTGTGTGTGTGTTTGTGTGTGTGTGTGTGTGTATATAGACACACACACACACACACACACACACACACACACAGATATATATATATATATATATATATATATATATATATATATATCTCGAAAATCATACACAAAGTATTACACAGCTTGAACCCTTCACTATTCACTCCTCTATGTTCTGGCATCATATAGTTGATACCACTCGGCCCCTCCACCATCCGCGCCCTGGCATTGTGGAATCACACCACTGGGCCCCTATACATAGTCACTATTAACCCCACGCCATCAAACCTCTTGGACTCACTATTAAACTCATGGAATCACACCGTCAGACTCACTGTTAACCCCGTGACATTATACCTCCCGATTCCATCTCCATACTCCATAATTAATATATATATATATATATATATATATATATATATATATATATATTGTGGAGTATGGAGATGGCTCCTACCGCATGTACAATGGTAATACTCCTCTCGGACCATACCACCATACATTGGATTTTGGTCATAGGTTGGACTTGTATTATTTGATAAGGGTCAACATTTGGTCATATGTTTCCTTCCCCATATACCGCCTGATGAGGCTCATCATTAGGTATATCTTAAGGGGTTACAATGTCACCTTTTAGCTTATTAACTTTCTCTCTCTCTCTCTCTCTCTCTCTCTCTCTCTCTCTCTCTCTCTCTCTCTTACATTTGATTACATTTTGTCATATTTTTCTTAGTGAGAAAGGTGTAAGAGGTTTTTCATGAATTTATGCCTAAAATTGTTTAATTGCAGGAAATAAATATATATTTTAGTCAGATTCCGTGTCAAGGCTCGAAGTAGACAACAAGGAGAAATTATAGAAAGGTTGTCCACCTACTTAGCTTCCACAATCAAGCCATGATCACGTAAGATACTCCCCCAATAGTTCAAAGTCAAAGGAAATTGAGTAAGTTAATGTTAAGAGAGAGCCAAGCTCCACACCTCTCGAAGATCAAGGAGAAAAATTCCTACATTTTAAAGAGTTATTGGTAGCCACCCATTAGTATAAATAAACATGACAAAGAGCTTATTAGGATTCCATTTTTGTAAGCATCTATAGAGATCTTCACTTTGGATTAGATATATTTTTTACTATCATTTTGATGTAAGAGACTTGTTATGAAATGAGAATGAGAATTTTGTTTTCCTCTCACTGATTTGATTTCAGAGGGTTGAAGCTCATGGGTTAGGGCCCAATTCATTGGTTTTAGTCTCTATTATGTATCTTATGCTTCATTTATGCTTCAGTATTTTAGTTGATTTCATTTCATTCTAGTAGCATCATAATATCATCAAAATTTTGCTTCCAATCCCACTCTCACCTCTTCCATTGGAGCTTGAGGAGAAGTTCATTATTAGTTTATGATTTTTTGGAAAGGATAAATAAGTGTTCATTATTTTTATTGTAAATTTTTTGTAGATTATAGGTTGTGTTTATGTTTTAGGTGAATGTTAGCTTAAGTTAAATAGAATTTTATTGAACTCATCTTATCCATTGTTTAAAATTATAGTTTTTTAATGGTTAATGCATGAGTGCATGCACTTGTAACACCCTCTTTCCACATCTTCCCAAGTAACTGGCCAACCATGGTAAACATGTGATGAGAAAATATTAATATGAGATTCAACCTCCTAGATTAATTTAAGGAAGTGGAACCGACATAAACACAAAAAACACACCTTACACTACATCCCTGACATCCATAGGAGGTAACCCAATGATCAGGTGCTCAGTGTTAAAATCAAAAGTATAAGTGCTCAGAATTGACCTGAAACTGAACGATTGCAAAGTTCTCATAGACAGGAATCCGGTGTAATTTGTTTCATTTAAAACCGACTCCATGTGTGGAAGATAGAGCCTCCTGTTCGTTTTCCTAAACAACTAAATTTTTTGCAGAAATGACAAAATGATGACATGGCAGCCTAGTCAACAAAAAAAAGAATATTTTGGTAATATTCCTTCAATTTTTCCAATGACACTATGACAAGTGTCGATTTAGGATTTGTTTCTAATTTGGGTGATTTGTTGCATTTTTTTTTGTTGTGTTTCAGATTCAAATCAAGTTGGTATTTGAGCAAAGGTTTTCTACTTGATATTCTCTTGATTTTCGTGCAAGCATGGTTTTAATGGTTTGAAATTTGTGATTATTACAAGGTTAAAGTTGCAGAGAGGACAAGGTAAATTGTTGGTTGCTAGTCCTAAGATTAGGACCAAAAGAAGGAAAGCCACAAGGCCAACATATCCACCCAACATTTCACTCTGATATTCACTTGAAGCACCTCATGTTTTATCTCTAGTTGAGATTGAGGAGGTACAAGTTGCACCAAAAGTTGAGCTTGAATCCATGGCCATCAAGTCAGGTGCGGGAGAGACTAAAGGTATTTCAGAAGAGGAAACATTCAAGAAGGCTTTCTATGACCTAACTGAAAGGGTTAGGATCCTATTTGAAGAGACAAGCACCAGGATGGTTGGAGATATTTCTAAGTCTCCACATGGAGAGGTAACCTCAGAAAACAAAAGGGAAGAAGAGAAGGATTTAAATGGTGGTGGAGGAAACCCTCCTTCATCTCCACCATATTCATCATCATCCTCATCATCACCATCACCATCACCATCATCTTTCACTTTAACCAGAAAAACCACCCACACTCAGTCAAAAACCCGAAAAGGAAAATCTCCCTTACTCAAATTCGACATTAAGTTTGAGCTTCCCATGTACAATGGTGTCGTAAATGCAGAGAAGGTGGAAAATTAGATTCATCAATTGGAGGTTTATTGTAGAATTCAGAACCTTCAAGAAGATGACATAAAGATCTAGTTGGCTTTATTGAGGCTAGAAGGAGTAGCACTAGTCTCGTGGGAAGAAAAGACTCAAGAGGAAATGTGAATCCATGGTAAGATGTCCATTAGTTGGGTTGAGTTTATTTATTTAATTAAGAGGCAGTTTTATGCTTCATATTACATGCAAATATCCATTATGAGTTGGAAAAACTTTAGGCAAGTGAAGGATCAAACAGTTCAAGAATATACCCAGGAGTTTAGGAAAAGGGCTTTGTTGTTAGGTGTAAACTTGAATTCCCAAGACACTCTATTGAAATACATTGGGGGTTTACATTCCTATTTTAAGCACAGTATCCTTATGTTCAATCCAAGAAATTTATATGGGGTATGTGTGCGAGCCACACAACTTGAAGCAAGGGGAAAGAAAATTCAGAAAGAGGGTAGTAAGAAGAAGTCATTCCAGGGTAAGGAGAAAGAGAGGGGAGGAAATGGAAGGGAAAGAAGAATGCAAGAGTTAAGAAATAAGGGGAGAAATCTACATGAAAACATTGATCCAAAGAGGGGAATGATAAAGCCCACTATTGGAAACTACATCCTAAACTAAAGCCTAAGAAACCAAACAATAAGGGGAAAAAAAGATGACTACTACCACACAACATGATCTTGGATCTGATTCCGGTGATGAGACCAAGATTACGACCATGGTCACAAAGGGAAAAGAATCCATAGCAAGCACTAGTTCATCAAATTGTCACAACCACACTCCAAATGAAGAAACAAGGATAGAGTTGTTCCATGTAAGCCTGATCTCAAACCATACAAATATTGATGCATTATTCAGTAGTGGGTCACAAGTGAACTTAGTCTTAGAAGACTTGGTAAAAAATTTTAACCTTGAAACTGTACCTCATCATAAGCCATATCCTTTGGGTTTTATAGTCAAGAATGAAAATTTACAGGTTATAAGGAAATGTATATTTAGGTTTTCCATTACTACAAATTTTTTTGATGAAGTTGAGTTAGATGTGGTTCTGCTTGACATTCCAGGAATTATTTTGGGAAGGCCATATTTGTATGATAGGAATGCACTATTTTATCTCCATGAGAAAAAATACCATTTGATCAAGGATGGGGTGGAGTATATTGTGAGAGCTCATCACAAAAAGCTGAATATTTATTTCATTAATGCAGGGTAGATGAAGAGACTAGTAAATGCAAGTAAAAATTGTATGCTTCTCATGATCAAGAAAAAGAATGATATGAAATATGAATCTTTTGAAGGTTGTGATGTAAAATTAAAATCTGATTTTTTTGATGTGGTAATTCAGCATGGAGATATTTTTCAGGAACCAAATGGGTTACCTCCTAAGAGGGGAATTCAACATGAGATACAACTACAGCAAGATGTTCCACTTCCAAACATTGGCATGTATCGCATGTCAATAATGGAGAGCATGGAAATCAAGAAGAAAATTCAATAATTTTTGAACAAACGTATCATACGCCCATATACTTCGCCATTTGGTTCATCGATTGTCTTGGTGCCAAAGAAGGACGGGACTTGGCACATGTGTGTGGATTTCTCTGCACTGAATAAAATCACAGTAAAGAATCATTATCCACTCCCAAGAATTGATGATTTTCTTGATCAATTAAGTTATTCAAATTATTTCACTAAGTTAGACTTACGAAGTGGTTATCATCAAGTTAGAATATCTGAAGAGGACATTTGGAAAACCACATTTAAAACTAGACAAGGATTGTTTGAGTGGCTTGTTATGCCTTTCGGTCTTACTAATGCTGCATATAATTTTGTGAGAGTTGTGAATGAGGTATTGAGACCATTTCTAGATGATTTTGGAATTGTTTACTTAGATGATATTTTTATATTCAACAAATCACGATATGAACATGTCATGCAAGTGAACAAAGTACTTGATGCCTTGAAAAAGGAACAATTGTTTTTAATGATGTCAAAGTCTGAGTTTTATAGGACTTATTTAGTTTATTTGGGACACATTATTGGATGAGGTGAGATGAAGATAGACCCCTCTAAGGTTGAGGTCATTTTGAATTGGCCCAAGCCCAATACAGTTTCGAAGGTAAGAAGCTTTCTTGGGGCAGTACAATATTGGAGGAAATTCACTGCTAATTTTTCTTCCATTGTAGCTTTTTTACATGCATTGAATAGTGTCAAGAAAGTCTTCCATTGGGGAGATATGCAGCAAAAATCATTTGATTATTTAAAACAAAATATCAATTCAACATCGATATTGACTCTTCTGGATCTTAGACAACCATTTGAGATTCAAACAGATGCTAGTGATTACGCCATGGGAGGAGTTCTCATGCAACATGCTAAGTCCATTTAATTTAATTCTGAAATATTTAATGGAGTTGTGACTAACTATTCCACTTATGAAAAAGAGTTATATTCATTGGCACAAAGTGTAAATAAATGGAAACACTATTTGATGGGGAAGGAAACCATTAGCCATCCTAACCATCAAACATTGCAATACTTATAACCACAATCAAAGTTGCAGTAATGATGACACTTCATATGCATGGGATTTCTTCAAAAATTTCATTTGGTTATCAGGCATCAAAAGGGAATCTACAATAAGGTAGTCAATATGCTTTCTAGGCCTACTGTAAATTCATCTATTATACTCAAGCACAATTTTGTTTTTGATGAAAGTTACATTGAGAAATATGCATATGGTAATGAATTTCAAGATGTGTATGCAAGATTAAGTCAAGGAAACCAAATTGAAGAGTTGGATTACCATGTACATAACTGTTTGTTCTATCACTTGGGAGAGTTATGTATTCCACAGGGAGAAAGAAACATTATCATAAGGGAGGCGAAAACTTCATTGATTGTTGGACATTTCAGTGTAGGAAAGATGGTAGTGAATCTCTAAAGGTATAGGTATTGGCCACACATGTCTTATATTGTATCTCATTTCATTAGAGGATGTTCTTTGTGTGCAATAAGTAAGCCTAGCAATAGGAAACTAGGATTGTACACTCCACTTCCAGTAATTTCACATCCCTAGGAGAATATATCAATGGATTTTGTTGGGGGTCTTCCATTGCCAAGGAAAGGAAATGATTAATTGTATGTAGTTGTACATAGCTTCAGAAAAATGTGTATTTTGATGGCATGTAAAAATAAAATTACAATTGAATAAAAAACTCATTTTTTTTTCAAAATTTTTGGGTTCATTTGGGTCTTCCTACTTCTATTGTAAGTGATCAAGATTCTCGATTTGTTGCGAATTTTTGGTCAAAATTGTGGGACATGATGGATACTAAGTTGAATACGAGTACAACCTTTCATCCACAAAAATATGATCATACTGAGGGGGTTAATAGGACAAACATTCATATTCTTAGAGGATATTGCGGCAAACATCCCAAGTTGTGCGATGAACAATTGCATTCCATTCAACATGCATACAACACAGAAAATCATTCTTCCACAAACACATCACCATTTGAGGCATGTCTTTGATACTTGCCAATATTTCCATAGAACTTCATCTTTGGGAAAGATATTTCTATTGATGGAAATAGCAACATAGATAAAGAAAAGAAATTAATTAAGGAAATTAATTTTATACATCACACAATGCAAGAACAGCTTGGAAAGAGTCAAATATGTTACAACGAAAGGTATGATAAACACTGTGTTGATCATAAATTCCAAGTTGGTAATGAATTTTGGTTATATATTAGCAAAGAGAGACTTCGAGGGGAAGGTAAAAAGATTAGAAAATCTGTTATGGACCTTTTAAAATTATGGAAAAGATTCGTAACAATGCATTTAAGCTACATCTACCTCCTTATATGCAAATATACTCTATTGTTAATGTTGATAATTTGTTATTGTTTGAGCCTCTGTTTATTGATGATCAAGGATATCATGCTCATCTACCATCAATAGATTATTTCTCGCGAGAATATCTTGATGAACCTCATCAAGATCCTATACTTGACATAGGAACCAAAAATTCAAGGAGAGGGAATGTCAAATACCTTCAAGTGGGACTCAAGGGAAAAAATAGTTCTAAGGCCACATGGATGGAGATTGAGAAGGTGAGAGAACCGTACCCTCACCTGCTAAATAATTGATAGTATCTTTTTGGGTCCAAAAGGTTTTTAGTTGGGAGGAATAATCAGGTGCTCATTGTTAAGATAAAAAAATGGAAGTCCTCAGAATCAATTGGAACCTGAATGAATGTGAAGTGCTCATCTCCAGGAAGCTGGCACAATTCGTTTCATCGAAAATTGACTTCGTATGAGGAAGATAAAGCCTAATGTTTATTTTCCTAAATAACTAAACATTTTGTGGAAATGACAAAATGATGACACTGTAGCCTAGTCAGGAAAAAAGTATATTCTGAGAATATTCCTTCAATTCGTCCAATGACACTATCACAAGTGTCACTTTAGGACTAGCTTCTAAGTTGGGTGATTTGTTGCATTTTTATTGGTGTGTGGGATGAGCCAATGGGAAGAGGACACGTGGTATAGCTAGGGGCTTCCACGTGCCCCCTCCCAAAGGATGAATTTTAAAAAAATTCAAAGGTCGAATAATATATTATATTGTATGTTGGAAAACTTTATTGAAGGACAGGCGGAGGTCGGGGTCGACCCCGTGACCTCCCCCAACAAAACACAACATCATACCAATATATCGCATCATGTGACTTAATAGTCTATGTGCACAGATTTTATTTATGTTAATACCAATACATAATCGGATGGAGGAGGGGGCCAACCCTGCATGCCATACCCCTTATGCATTTGACCCTTTTTCTATAACCATAGGGTGGAGGCTCAACTAAACACGGGTTTAGAACTAACAACAAGGCTTATCATAATTAAAATGCAATTATCTCCTAATTAAACCACACTTATATTAGCAGCAGAGTTGGTGGAGTCTGCCATTTGTGGTAGAAATCCAAACATGGAAAAATTAACTAGAGTTCTCTCCAGTTTTAGAGGATATTTCCTTGGCCAAATTGAATGAACTATATTTTTTGCAAAATTCGACGATTTTTTACTCAGAAAGAGTCTATCCTAGTATATTTGGACATTATGAGCATGTTGGAGTAGGTTTCAAGAGAAGTAGAGGATTGTAAATAACACTTTTTCCATTTTGATGTAATATAGAGGCCCAATCCATGAAAGTTGGACCAAGGAGATGTAGCTTAGGAGGGGTGAAATCTTTCATCAATATACTTTGTTAATGGATCATTTGATGGTTTTATATCCATTTTATTGTTGTTGTTTAATACTCTATTTTAGTTTTAAAATTCTTATGAATTTACCATAAAACTTGACACAATTACCTGTTTAACACTCATAAACAACATAAGGAAACCTATGCACACGAAGCAAATGATCAATAATTCTTTATAAATCTGAAGATGAAATTAGCAAAGAAAAACTAACATTCAATTTTAGATCAACCAACCTTCCAGGGCTCTGGTCCCTGAGGGGGGACTGACTTTTAGCCACTTTTAGATTCAGTCGTGGATTGGACAGGGAAAGGTAGCGACTATAGACCGTATAGACACGGGCTATCCTTTTCAAAGTAGGGGATAAGGCCCAAAAAATGAATTTTCTGTCTGTAGCACAGGGATCTGTGCCATATTATCAGCCCCTCAGCCTAGGTCACTACCTAGAACTTCCTGTAACTTCAGGAGAGGGTAATTAACATTAAAAAAAACATATGGAAGAAATCACAAGAATTTTTTCAAACATGTCGCAAACATAGAATCTACATGTATTAATAACATATTTAAACAAAGGGGTCTATTTCTTATATGAGAATGGATAATAAGCATTTCTCGCCTCCATAATAGGCTATCATACAATAAATTTTACCATAGATACCTTGTGCATTTATTTACAATTAAAAACAAGGAGAGGGCCATACCCCATCACTCTCACAACACATGGTTATAACCAACATAATACCAACAAAAATACAATGAATATAGTAGCAATGAAATCCATAAATAAAATAGTATATTTTCATACCAAATACTGGAGAAATGAGCTCTTCAATATTGAATGTAAAAACGAACCAGAGATGGTACTTCCACATTCCACCAGACCATAGATTAGTTGAGCCAAGTCTCAGTTCAACCAATCACCCTCATGCCATATTCCAAGAATGAATGAGTTAATCAAACACATTAATCACAATCAATCCAGGGCTTCTAGAGTCGAAACCACCTCAACCCTCAACCTGTAAATCCATCTCATGGTCGAACATCACAACTGTCACGATTTGGTTGCTATCCAAGATGCTCGAGGGCTCCAAAGTGTTTGTTCCAACCAAGGCTCCACGATTAGTAACTCAACTCTAGTTGTTCTTAGGCTCCATAGCATTTTTCCGACCAAGGCTCTGGGACTAGTAACTCAACCCACCCAAGGCTCCAAATTGTTTGTCCAACCAAGGCTCTAAAACTAGTAACTCAACCTAAGAGTTGTCCAGCAAGCTCCAGAGAATTTGTCAAACCAAGGCTCTAGGAACTAATAAGTCAACCCAAAAAATAAAGGAATCATGAGATCCAACCATAAAACAATCAATGGAAATAAAACCACAATACCATGGCTCTCCAGGAAATGGAAAGGCTATGAAAATCCACATGCATACCCCACACATGCCAGAATTAGTGAGTAGAACATACGTGCAACTTGATACATACACTTAGAACCTACTGTAGATGTTGATCGCGATGTCCTATGTTCTTTCCGGCTCTTCCTTTTCTTTCTTGATCGAAATCTCCAAATATGACACACTCTCCAAGACTGCTCCAACAATACTCTAAGTTCTCAAGAGTATGCGGGATAGAGAGATAATAATTATAAATCTAAAACTGAAGTGACCAAGCCTTGCCCACTTATCCTCATAATCCTTTTTATTATTGAGACCTTTATTTTCTTCATTTTCCATTATTTTCCTTAATTTTACACCTCACATGTAACCTATGAACTTTCACCTTCCTTTTCTCCTAATGTGCATTATTTTCACAAATAAATGTGCCAAAAATAACCCTCCTCTATAGGAGTATTTATGATTCTTTTCATGATGTCATGAGACTCATAGAGATTCTTATGATAATTATCCCAATTCTCCAAGGGGATAATATTATTTTCTTTTCTTTTACGAACAAGTATATTCCCCCAAAATTTTCTAGGCTCCATTTTAGAAAGGTGAAGAAGACACACTTTCCTCTTATTAATATAGGATTGTTTCATATTTTTTTTAAGAGCTTTGTACATTTTCTCAATATTTTCAATCTTGTTAGTAGCATCTCTGATCACTTTTCCTGCAATTTTATTGTCATTATCATACAAGGTGTTGGAATTTCGATTGCTCTTTTATACAACACCTCAATAAAAAATTTATTAATGGTGGTGGAAAGGGTTGTAGTGAAATCATGGCAGGTGAGATAAATGTTACCATTATGTGTTAGGTAATTGAGGTTCATGTTTAAATATTTTAAGAAGAGGTCACTTTTATGCTTGTTAAAATGAATGTGTTTTTGAGTTTGACAATTATTTTGCACAAGGTTAGTGTGAATGCCAAGGTTTAGGTTTAGAGATAAGGGTTTTTGGTGAAAAATGGGCTCTTGGTCATTTAGGATGTGAAGCTTTACTATACAGTTGAGGTTATGGGTGTCATACATCACATAAGAAAAAAAACTACTGCACAACCCATGAATTCAAGTCATATGGATAGAGGTAGGCCAATTACGAATCCCATTAAAAATAATCAGGTCTTGGGAACTACAAATTTTGATAAGCTCAATACAAAATAGGTCCTTGGTGATGTCTTCAGAGTATCTTTTGAATCTATTACCTATTCCACAATATTCATCGAGCCATAAGAGGTTCAGGTTAGAGTTATTGCTTGGTTAGTTGTGATTCTAGCATTGAAGTCTGGAAGTAAAAAGATATCACCTTCACTTCAAATATTATGGATATCTTGTTCTGAAGTATTGAAGTGGAAATTCTTATCTAAGTTATTTTTCTTACAATTTGTAGAGTTGATAGGGGTAAAATAGAAAATTTCAAAAAAGATCTTATTTGTGCTAGACTCAGAAATTTTGATGCAATTTTACTGATTAAGGGGGTCCATCTTATGAATTTGAAAGTGAGAAGAAATATTGTATTTTATATAACATGCTATAACACCAAAACCATGAATCCATCCATGTGGGGGACCCTAGATTCATCATGCTTCAAAGTTTCAACTAAGAAACTAATATCGATATCTCATGGGATCCATATTGACATCGGTAATTTACGCGAATGGTAAACCACAAATGTTATATAAATGATTTAGGGTGCTCTTAATTCCTATTTATTACATTTTTTCTAAATCCTCTCCCTAATAAGAGATTTTATATTTCTAGTGATTGCCCGTTTCCCTTCCCTTCTTGTCTCTTTTACCGTTTGGACTTCTTTTCTTAGTTAAACCTGATCTTCCGGGATGAGGTATTCATTTATAAATATTCCTTATCCTTATAGTATTAGGGATTTAGTCAGAATATCTACTTTATAATCGTTATGATTTACCTTAAGAATTATCAATCGATGTTTATGTTTAAGTATTTTTCCCCCAATTTGTGCTTGTGATAGCTAGGTTGTTTGAATTTGTGACTTAGATTTTAGTTTTTATTTTACTACTTCTCAAGTTTCCTCACCATTTGGCTCTTCTATACCATCAATTATAAGGTTCAAGGCTCTGTTTTTGCACTCATGGTCTAGTCCAATTAGCTTGTTCATCTCCTGTTTGATATTAAATTTATTTGTTTTGCTACCTTCGACTCATTGATTACTCAAATTTTCTTTCAATAGTTTAATATTGTCTCACATGGAGCAGTGTTCTTCTACCATTGGTTCTTGTTTGTGTTTAAATTCTTGCATCCTATATTTCATTCCTTGGATAATATTGTGTGTAATTATTGCTTGATTCATCCTCCTCTCTCTTGTCTTCATTTGTCTATAAATTTAATGTAAATGTATAATTACTGTTTAAGTCGTGATTCTCACTCCTCCCTTCATGTTTTTACAAATTCAATGTAATTGAAAAGATTCACTAGAACCATTTTGCTAAGCCTCCCCTAGCTAGAGGGAAATTTATAAATATAAATAAAATTACTCATAGTTTAGAAGAACTAAACAAAAGAGACTAGAGAAAGAAGAGAAAAATGCAAATGGAAGAAAAGTACGAGTGATAACACGAAGGAATTATACGGCTGGGAGATTCACTGAATTTATATGTTGTATATATTGGAAAATGTTGTAATGAAGGCGCCACCACAGAGAGAATATATATATATATATATATATATATATATATAATATATATATATATATATATATATATATATATATATATATACTTTTAGAATTATATGTAAAATTTAAATAATATATATTAATTTTTTGAAATTAATTAAAGAGAGATAATTTAATTTTGTTTTTCAAGTTGTTTTAGAAATTACATCATATGAAATGTGGCCTAGCTCAAATTATTTTGACTGGGCTACACCAACTTTTAACATAGTTATATTTTTTTCTACTGAATTTAGAACCAAAAACATCACACACCATCACACTCTATTCTAAATCCATTACTAAACCAACATAATTAGATTACCAATAGTTTTTTTTTTTAGATGAATTGTATGATCCATAAATTGTGAATAAAAATATTTTCGTAATAATCATATATGAAACCAACCAACTATTAACATTCATAAGATGAACCACAATAGTTGGTTCCAAACTCATAGACAAAGTTGTTTTGTATATGATTATTATCAAAAACATTTTATTCACAATTTTTTGTTATCCAATTTAAAGTGAATAAAATTCATAATTGAAGGACGATGACCCTAAAATACAACCTCTTACCTTCAATTTTGATCACTCTGTCCATGCTACACTTAGCCTGTCATTGCCACAAACTGTAACACCTTGTTTAATGTTAACACTGAACTCAAATATATGTCCTGATACATTTTGAAAAGATAATCAATGGAGTATTCTTTAACAGTATTTTCGGTAAATTATTTGTGATGTTTCAAAAAGAGTTAATGAATAAATTATCTTAATTCAAAGAAAGGAGTAACTGATTGGTAAAATGTTTCCAAGATACCTGAGTAAAAAGGATGGAGACAGTTTTTATAGTTACCATTCCAAGAAAGGATTTAGGGAAAAATCATGGAAGGGAATGGGGTTCTATGCAGAAGGAGGAAGGGTGAAGCAATGGGCAGTTTTATATGAGTAATTCAGAGCCACTAGTGTTACCAGTGGAGCTTAGTTAACACTTGGAGGAAGAAAAGACTGGATTGATTTCCTGAGGTCTACACTTTTGGTCTCATTAAACACCTAGAGCCTGGTGAGGAGCAAGGGGGGAGCTGAGGATGTAATCTCCTCACTAATTGTTGGGAGGACCATCAATATTCAGAGGAAAATCCACGGAATCAGGTATTTCCGTATCTATGAGTTGTGGTTATGCTTATTTTCTTAAGTAGGAAAACAATTCTATAGTTATTGGTTATTTAGTACAATGTTAGTAATACATAATCTAAAGATTTGTATGAGATGAATTTAACTGGTTTTATTGTGTGATAATTTTCAAAATTGACTTATGTACATTTCTCTAGAAAATACTATATAGATACAAATATTTACTAGAGAAGAAAATGACACATTACTAGAGTAAATAGTATGAAAATAGAAAGAAACTTCTTTTATATTATACAAGGATAAAGTGCAAGAAAATTTCCGTTAAGCAGGAGAGTAGAAAATAATTCATAAACTGTTCAAAAATGAAGTAAATACAATGCCCCTTTCAGCAATTCAATAAGGCTGAGTTCGAAATAGGAACAAACGCATATCCCCACCCACGGTGGTACAAAATGTTATGTAGAGCCTTGCCAGAGGGTTTAGAACCCAAAAACGAGAGAAAAGGGATTGGGTTCCTGTCCCAAAGGAGGAGGGTCCAAAACAGTAAAAAATGATAGAGAAATACACATCTTTATAAGAAGTGCAGTAAAAAGAAAACTAATTTAACAATCCAGAGACAAAATAAGGAACTATATTCATTATTGAGATAGTCCGACCAAAACGATAGAAAATTTGTAACTCGTTTAGGGATAAATGAAACAGAGGGAAATATAATTACATATTGTATATATGTAGAACCAGTGAATAGCCATTCATATGAAAGTGACAAAAACTAAAAATTTCGTTCATAAACGACCGACGCATAGCCCAACTGAAAAAGGAAATGAAGACTTTCCTACCCTAACTAAGCTAACTTGTAAGATTGCTCTAGAAGGAACATGGGGCGAGCTATGCTCATGCCACCCGTAACCTTAAAACAAAAATAGAGACTACTACTTAGAGGAGAGAAAACCCTCACCACAATGATAACTTGCAATAATGAAGAGTAGATCGGTCTTAAGTGCATAATGATATTTTGAACCTAAACCCTCTTCCCATAAATGACAGTACTTACCCGAGACGACGAAGCATATGAGGTGGAAATCGAGAACTTCGGCTAACAGCTAAAATTCGAGCCACCAACTTGTCATCATTATAGCTACAGGGAAGGAAGAACAATAACATTAGCTAACATGTAAATAAACTAGTTCGTATAAGTGTAGAAACGAAATACAAAGTAGTCTTAACAAGAAGTTGGGGATTTACCTGGAGTTGGAGCTAGCAGAAATGCTGAGGACAGGGTTTTTCCAGATGGAACACTGTTGCGTGCCTGTAAGGTTCATCTGCAACTTCCTGGACAAGATTTTGGAGTAAGACAAAACCAAACCCAATGGGTAAGGGTAAAACGAAAAACTCAAAGCCAAAAATTAAAAGAGTAACATATACACAACAGTGAACCATGAATCAAATAAACCAATAGCATGCATGGAAGTTGAGAAGTGGTGAGGGAAGGCTCACCTTGCAAATAGAATAAAACCCTGTATAAACTCCATTAATGGTTCCATAACTTCCAAGTGGAATTTTGTGAGCACTGGCGTAGTTACAAAAGGGAGTTGCAGAGCCGAGAGCAGACCCAGGCGTCAGAATAATGAAAGACGAGTTGGAAGGATATGGTGGGTGGTTACACTAACCATCCCATTCCTCCAACTCCTCCCCCGATCTCTCAAATCCAGCATGGACGACCCAGATGGACCCACAAAAAGATGAAGTACAAATGTCAACAACCTCAATGAATTGTATTAATGATTTGGAGTAAAAAGGATTAAGGGTTGATTAAATATATGTGCAGAATAATTTGCAATTGATATTCATACAAGACAGATAAATAACACCATATCTACAACAGTGTTTTCGATGTATTTCTTAGCCTATTGGTGACAAGGCACGGATGGGAAAAGGAAAACATTTGTCAAACCTTTGAAATACATGCTAAATATGATTACTTTCCATATCAAATATATAAAATGTATGTATGGTTTATGGATATAGTTTCTTCTACATAATGTGGTAAGTATGCCTAGGTTGGATATTATTCAATATAAAATGTATAATTTAAGTTATGGATATAGAGTCGTATACACGATGGATTAAGAATGTGTATGTTGCATATCAAGGTAATAGTAAATTTTTTATTTTTTTATGTATATTTTTTTTGGTTTAAAGTTGAATAGTTGTTACAAGTGGTATCAGAGTGTGGTTACACGCTGGGGTTAGATGGGCCAAACAAAATAACAAGATAATTCTTCATTTGATATTACATCTCTTTTAGAAAGTTTAAATGTTGGATTTGTGCAAAGTTTAGGAACATATTTGCGCAAAGCTACAATGAGGAGGACCTTCGGTCATCAGACATAGAAAAACATAGGAGAAGCACATCCTATGACCAACTCGGAGGTCAATCCCAAGATGTGTGTGCAGTTAAGCATAGAGCAACACCAACAAACTAGTAGAATGTTGGCAGACTAGCAACAACATACAAAATGATTTCTTGAGATTGTGAAGCAACTCCAAACATAGATGCTCAAAATTTTGGGTGACAATGAAATATTGATGATAGAATGGGAAAATATATTAAAAATTTTATTGAACTGGTAGAATCACCCCAATTCAAAATTGAGTCCAGAGAGGAGCACTTTGGAAGAAGGAGAACAACAACAAGCCCTGCAAGATAACCCAAAAGGCAACAGAACACCATGAAGAATAAGAGTCTAACTTACCATGAGGCTAAATCTAGAAATGATATGGAACAACAAGAGTTGAAGAAATAAAAATTGGAGTTACAGGGTGAATTCAGGAAGATTAAGTCTCCCACCTTCAATGGAGAGGTCGTAGAGATGGTTGAACCTTGGATCATAAACATGAACAAGTACTTTCAACTGTACAAGTATAAAAATAATGTGAAAGCGTTTTTAGCCATTTATCAGCCACAGGAGAAAGCAACATTGTGGTGAAAAGAGGTGAAGAATGTGCGTGGAATAGAAGACCAAAATGTAACTTGGGATGATTTCCAGCAATATTTCAAGGATAAGTATTTGACATAACATTTCTACAATGAAAAGTCTCGAGAGTTTCATGATCTGAAACTAGGAAAAATGTCTATGTATGAGTGTGTTACAATGTTTACTTCTTCATTACGATATTTATCGTATATCTGCAATGAGAAGGCAAAAGTATAGTGATTCCTAACTAGTTTTCCATTACATATGAAAGAAAAGATTGAATTTGTGAACCCAACGACTGTGGATGAAGTGATAAGGAAAGAACGTATGTACTATCAGTAGTCCAAAGTTAAGGGGAAGTTGGGAAAATTTTTCCACCTCAGAAGGGGCTGAAAAGTTTCAGAAATAACAAAAATAACAGATCCGGAAACTACCGAAGCACTGCAAGGAACCCATTGAGTAGAAAAAATGGAAGACGTAAATCGAAGACCAAATGATCTGATGAAGAGAGGCATACAAAATCCTCTAGCAGACCTGATATTGGGCCATCATAAAAACCTTCATTGCAATGTTGGGGTTGTGGGGAGGCGCATTATTTTAAAAAACTATCCTCATCAAGGAATAAGCGAGGTGGTTGAAAACATGCAAGAGGCATCAACTGTGGGGGACGTGGCATGGAACATACCCACAATCAATGCAGCTCTAGAAGATCGGCAAGCACATTACCAGCCAAAAATGATAGAGTTAGAAGGTATGATACAAACCCAATATGTTTCTATTTTAGTTGATCCAGGGGCCAGCTTGAGATATATACACCCTCGTATAGTAGAAAATTGTAACTTACAGAACTAGGAACTCAAGAATCCCTAGTTAGTTGAGCTCACTACAAGGGAAAAAAGAAGGGTAAATGCTAAAGTGCCAGATTGTGAGTTGAGTGTTGGGAATCAACACATTTTTGTGGAGCTCAACATTTTACCCCTAGGATCCTATGATGTATTACTGGGGATGGATTGGTTGGAGAGGCACTCATCACTGATGGATTGTAAGGAAAAATTTATCTATTTTAAATCAAAGGATGGAACAAGGCATGAACTGCAAGGCATTCAAAAGCCATTACAATTGCGGCCTATTACAACATCTCCGTTGAGTAAATGTATAAGGAAAGGATGCCAACTCCATACCATACAAGTGGGATTTACCAACTCTAAGGATAAGACTCTTTTGCTAGAAACATACCTATTCTACATGAGTTCCAAGATGCTTTTTCGTAGGAAATTTTGGGGCTGCCACCAAAAAGGGACATAGAAATTACTATAGAACTAATAGCCAAGGTAGCACCTGCATCCTGAAATCCTTACAGAATGAGTGTGCCAGAATTAACAAAGTTAAAAATATAGCTACAGGAATTAATGGATAAAGGCTACATTGAGCCAAGTGTGTCCCCATGGGGAGCACCAATGTTGTTCGTGAGAAAGAAATATGGCACTATGTGCATGTGCATGGACTAGTGACAACTCAACAAATTAACTATTAAAAATAAATATCCCTTACCGTGCATAGATGACCTGTTTGACCAAGTCAAAAGAGCTAAAAAACTCTGCAAGGTTGACTTAAGATCAGGATACCATTAGATCTGAATCAAAGGTGAAGATATAAGAAAAACAACCTCCCATACCCGGTATGGCCATTATGAATTTGTGCTCTTACATTTTTGGGTTAACCAACGCATTAGCAACCTTTATGAGCTTCATGCATGGAATCTTTCACCCGTAATTCGATAAATTCGTTCTGATTTTTATTGATGACATATTAATTTACTCCAAGAGTATAGAATAACACAAGGAGAATCTGCGCATTGTATTGATGATGTTAAGGGAAAATTAGCTCTATGTTGAGTTCAGTAAGTGTGATATCTTTAAAGAACAGATCCAATATTTGGGGCATGTGATTTCTGCCGAGGGGATTCCAGTGGACCCGGAAAATTTAAAACTATCATGGAATGGAGGGTCCCAAAGAATGTGGTAGACATTCATTCATTTATGGATCTAGTTGGCTATTATTGACGATTTATCAATGGATTCTCCAAAATAGACTTTCCCATCACCTCTTTTCTGTGAAAGGGACAAGTCTTTAAATGGACTCAGGAATGTCAGAACAATTTTGAGTTATTGAAGGAACTTTTAACTACTACTCCCATTCTGGGGGTAGGAGATCTGAGTAAAGAATTTGAGGTCTACATAGATTCTTGTAAGGAGGGGGTAGGAGAAGTTTTGACTCAGGAAGGGAGAGTCATAGCTTATGAGTCCAGGAAGCTGAAGGAGCATGAGTAGAGGTATTCAACCTATGATTTGGAACTAACTGCAGGGGTACATGCATTACGAATATCGATACATTACATGTTAGGGAAAAGGTTCGTGCTGAGAAATGACCATAGCAGTCTAAATAGCTATTTTAAACAAGATGACCTGAATGCATGACAAGCTATATGGAATGATTTCCTAAGTGAGTTCAATTTTTACATTCATCTTGTGAAGGGTAAATATAACTGAGTGTTTGATGCACTAATAAGGAAACTGCATGGCATCTACGAACTCTACTTCAACTAAATTGATTTCAAGTTTCAAGACCAAATATTGGAAGTAGCTAGCAAGGATCCTGAATACCCGTTCCTATGGTCGGATTCAAAATTAGCCAAAGAGCAAGGGAAGTTGTCTGACTTTGAACTCAATGATAAAAAAAATTTGATTTTCTAGAAGAGGATATATATACCAAACCAAAACAATCCGAAAAGAGTTATCCTTGATGAGTAACAATAGAGTTCCTATGTCAGGCCTCCAAGATACCAGAAAATTCTAACTGCTATTAGAAAGGATTATACCTAGCTTGGAATGCGGGAGGAAATTGTGGAATATTTGACCAAGTGTCTAGAATTTCAGCAAATCAAGGTTGATCATCAACATCCTGTAGGATTGCTTCAGCCTATTCCAGTAACGGAATGGAAGTGGGAGGTCATCTCCCTTTACTTCATCACTAGAATACCAAGCAATAAAAGGCATAACGAATAAATTATGGTGGTAGTTGATAGACTCAGAAAAGTGGCACATGTTATTCTCGTCCAGTCTACCTATAAGACCGTACAAAATGCTCACATCTTTATGAGAGAAATTTTCAGATTGCATGGTATTTCCCGAGTAGCAATTTCTGATCGTGATGTGAAATTCACATCAAAATTTTGGAAGATGCTATTTAGTGGCTTGCAGACACAAATACAATTTAGTATTGCTTATCATCCGCAAACATATGGGCAAACGGAAAGGGTAAATCATATTCTGGAGGACATGCTACGCATGTATGTAATGCAACAACCAACAAAGTGGGAAGAGTATCTACATCTAGTTGTATTTTCTTACAACAATGGATATCAGGAATCCCTTAAGATGAGCCCCTTTGAGGAATTGTATGGGAGGAAATTCTAGACTCTTATGAACTAGAGTAGTCCAGAAAATAAAATAATTCTTAGAAGTGAATAAAATCAGGCAGAACTTGACGGCTATTGAGGATTGGGAAAAAGTATATGCTGATAAAAAAATAAATTTCCAGGAATTTGTGGTTGGGGATCATGTGTATGTGAGAATAAAAATGAAGAAAATCACACTACGGTGGAACATGTGTGTCAGGTTGGCCCCCAGATATTGTGGGCCATTCGAATTTTTGGAAAGAATAGGAACAGTGCCCTACCTATCGACTCTACCAAGCCATATATTAGTACATAACATGTTTCATGTTTCATTACTAAAATGTTATGTACATGAACCCAAAAATGTGATACAGTGGCAGGGTATACATATAAGTTAACAAACCATTACGATTGTGAAAAAAGTAAATATTTATGAACTTAACTAATGATACAATTGTGACTTGCAGGTAGAACCATAACATATTCTAGAGTGGAGAGACATAATGCTCCGGAGGCAAGTCATCCCCCAAGTTAAATTACAGTGGAAGCACTTTGGCCCAGAGGAGGCTACCTGGGAGGACGAACATATTATCCAACAATATTATCCAGAGCTATTCTAAATAACACCGAGGACGGTGTTTGACTTAGCGGGGGAAGATGTAACACCTTGTTTAATTTTAACACTGAAATTAAATATTTGACCTGATACATTTTTAAAAAATAACAAATGGATTATTTGCTAACAATATTTTCAGTTAATTATTTTTGATTTCTCAAAAATAGTTAATGAGTAACTTATCTTAATTAAAAGAAAGAAGTAACTGATTGGTAAAATGTTTCGAAGATACCTAGGTGAAAAGGGTGGAGACTGTTATGACAGTTACCATTCCAAGAAAGTATTTAGGGAAAAATATTGGAAAGGAATGGGGTTCTGGGCAGATGGAGGAAGGGTGAAGCAATGGGAGATTTTCTATGAGTAATCCAGAGCTGGCAGTGTTACCAGTGGAGCTCAGTTAACACACAAAAGAAGAAAATACTGGAATGATTTCCTGAGGTCTACACTTATGGTCTCATTAAACACCTAGACCCTCGTGAGGAGCAAGGGTGGAGTTGAAGAATTAATCACCTCGCTCATGGTTGGGAGGACCATCAATGTTCAGAGGAAAATCACTGGAATTAGGTACTATCATATATATGAGTTCTAGTTATGATTTTTTTCTTAAGTAGGAAAATAATTCTATAGTTACTAGTTATTTAGTACAGTGCTACTAATATGGAATCTAAAGATCTGTATGAGATGAATTTATCATGTAGTATTGTGTGAGAATTTTCAAGTTTGACTTATGTACATTTATGTAGAAAATACTAGATAGATACAAATATTTACTAGAGGAGAAAACTACACAATACTACAGTAAATAGTATGAAAACATAAATAACTTTCCTTTAGATAATACAAGGATAAAGTTGAAGAAAATTTCTGTTAAGCAGGAGAATAGAAAATAATTCATACACTGTTCATAAATGCAATAAATACAATACCCCTTTCATCAAATCCAATAAGTCAGAGTTAGAAATAGGAACAAACACATATCCCCACCCATGGTGGTACAAAATGTTACATAGAGCCTTCCTAGAGGGTTTAGAACCCGAATCCCAGAGGAAAGTGATTGGGTTCCTATCCCAAAGGAGGAGGGTCCAAAAAAGTAAAACATTATAGACGAATACACATCTGTATAACAAGTACAGTAAAAAGTAAACTAATTTAATAGTCCAAACACAAAATAAGGAACTGTATTCATTATTGAGCTAGTCTGACCAAAATGATAGAAAATAAGTAACAAGATAATTATATATTGTATATATGTAGAACCAGTGAATAGCCATTCACATGACAATGCCAAAAACTAACAATTTCGTGCATAAGTGACCGAGGGATAGCCCAACTACAAAAAGGAAATGAAGACTTTCCTACCCTATATAAGCTAACTTGTAAGATTGCTCTAGACGGAACATGGGTCGAGCTATGCTCGTGTCACCTGTAACCTTAAAAACAAAAATAGAGACTACTACTTAGAGGAGAGAAAACACTTCCCAAAATGATAACCTGCAATAATGAAGATTAGGTCAGTCTTAAGCACAGAATGAGAGTTTTGAACCTAAACCCTCTACCCAGAAATGACAGTACTTACCCGTGACGACGAGGCGTATGAGGTGGAAATCGAGAACTCCAGCTAGTAGCTATAATCTGAGCCACCAACCTTTCATCATTACAAATAGAGGGAAGCAAGAACAATAACATTAGCTAAAATGTAAATAAAATATTCTATATAAGTATAGAAACAAAAAACATAGTAAGATTAACAAGAAACTGGGGATTTACCTAGAGGCGGAGCTAGCAAAAATACTGAGGACTGGGGGTTTTTGGATGGAACATTTTTGCCCACCTGTAGGGTTCATCTGCTACTTCCTGGATAGGCTTTCGGAGTAATCCAAAACCAAACACAATGGGTAAGGGTAAAATGAAAAACTCAGAGCCAAAAATTAAAAGAATAACATATACACAGCAGTGAACCATGAATCGAATAAACCAGTAGCATGCATGGAAGCTGAGAAGCGGCGACGGAAGGCTCAACTTAAAAATGGAAGAAAACCTTGTAGAAACTCCATTAATGGTTCCATAATTTCTGAGCGACATTCTGCGAGCACTACGTAGTTATATAAGGGAGTTGCAAAGCCGAGAGCAGACCTAGGTGACATAATAATGAAAGAAAAGTTGGAAGGATAGGGTGGGTGGTTACCGTAACCATCCCATTCTTCCAACTCCACCGTCGATCTCTCTGATCCGTCGTGGACGACCAAGATGGAGCCACGAAAAGATGAAGGAAAAGTGTCAAAAAAATAAATTAATTGTATTAATTATTTGGTGTACAGAGGACTAAGGGTTGATGAAATATAAACCATACCAGGGTTCCAACTTGGCATGACATGCCAGAAATGTGGCCACAAGGAAATCCATCCATCATCTTTCCAGATACCATATATAATTTTTTTTATTATAAAAATTTACGATGGGATATTATGAATGTTGATGGGAAAAATGAGACTCATTACACTAATGTCAAGTTTGGACCTACATGGACTACACAAAGAAATAGGCAAGGTGAATGGCTTCAAAATTGGTGGAATGATTATGGCCTCAACAAAAAAACTATGGATCCACTATATTTTGAAACTTATTTTAATCCGACTATAATATTTGTGGATTTATGGGAGAATGTTTTCACTCTCCATGTAAAATTGTTGGGGATTTAAATAATTACCCAGACTATGATATGCTAGAACAATTTATGAAGAGACATCATGAATGGTTGGTGATGACTAAAATAAAACACCAAATAGTATTGAGAAAGTCGATGATTGTACAAAGAATTTACACCAAAGCATGGGATGCTACTAGATACAATCGATTAAGATTTCTAGGGACCACACCTCTCAGAGAATAATAATTATGGTTCTAGTGGGCTTATCCATAAAGCATCCATTGTGTAATGATGTCTAGTCAAGGATTGAATGTGGCCACTTTTCTCGTGGGCCTTTCTGGTAAAATGCATCGTCATTGTAAATAATCTACTGTATAAATATGTACTTAGATTCCTTCCAGTCCAGAGACTCGAAGCACTTCTCCGACATATGGTGGGGTTTGACCCCACATCTCTATGACTGATTGAAAATAGTACAAGAATATGTTTGTCCGATTGTCTAGTGTTTGTCCCCTCAGCTTTCGTATATAAGGAAGTGGGTAAGGCTCATTGGAGACATTCGGAGTTGGAGTTTAGAGTCTGAATTTTTGGAGTTTTAGAGTCCGAGATTGAAGTGTAAGATTATCTTTCTTCTTGCTCTGCATCTGTGAATAGTCGCTCAACTTGCTTGCATCATGAAGGGGTTCTTACCTTTATATTTTAGACTCTGAATCTAACAAGCCTACACATCAGAGTGAGAGCTCTCGTGAGAACCTAAAGTGGCCAGATTCTTAGGTTTTCCATCTATTTTTGTTTCAAAGTTCTAAGACTGACTCTTTGAAAGGCCAGGAAGCCTTCATATAGTTTTTTGTTTATCAAATAGCAATATCTGATAAATTCCTTAACAGTCTATCTCTGTAAAAGAACTATATCTCTCTGTAAAATGTTTGATCTTAATAAAAGAAGTATCCATTTCTGAAGCACATTTTCTGCATATGAGTACAATATTCTACTTGTATCAAAATAGTCTGTTGAGGTAGTATCTGTGAGAGAAGAAGTTCACTTGAGGTTCACCGAGGTCTGAGGAACACCAGTCTGTTAAGGGCAGGAAGCCGCGTGAAGGACGATAAAGTGTGAAAGTCCAGAGGTTCGTGTATGGGTTCTTGTAATGGTTCGTATATTGATCACAGAGAAGAGAGTCAACAAGTCCGAAGTATTGAAAGGGCAAGCTTCTTTGAAGCCTCTACAGCAAATTGGTATCAGAGCCAGAAAGGTCTAGTTCATTGCGGTTAGTACTCATAAACTCTATAATCTAATAGAAATGGAGAATTCTAGAAGATCAATTTCTTTCAGAGAACTTGATGATAGAGAGCGTGCAGAAGAAAATCCTTTAAGAGACATGTTTTCTTCTTCATCAAAAAAGGTTATGAACTCAACAGAACTTGAGTGTTTAGAAAGACAGCCAGCACCTAGATGGTGTTTACCTAGCATAAATTCGTTAGAGTTTTATGCTGATTTATCTATGTTTGATCTCAAAGAAGTAACTAGAATCTCCATTCAAGAAATAATTAGTCAAATCCAAGAAAATTCTGATGTTTTTCAAACAATTCCTTTGTTAGATCCTAAACAACTCCAAAAAGAGGCTAGAAGGATAGGAACTAAATATCTTTATTTGGGGTGTATAACGATAGGGATAAATTCCCTAACACATAGAGGTTTGAATACATGTGTTCTTGCCACAGTTAGAGACATGACACATAATAAGTATTCAAATTCATTAATAGGCGGAATGGTTGCTCCACTGTCTGATGGACTTGTATAATTTGATTGCTATCCAAATTTTTTTGTTTACACATTTGATGAGCACATCAAAGATATTTTACAACTTCGAATCCAAACAACTGGATTTGCTATGAAAAGGACGAGAAACAACATTTCCATCCAAACACGTGGTTGTTTCAGACATAGCAACACCCTTTATCATGCAGTTCTCCATGCCCAGAGAAAAAAATCTAAATCTAGTGTGATTATTCTAACCAATGCCCAAAATCAAAAAATAGAACACCAAATCATTAAATAAGAAGATCTGAGCTTTTCCAGAACATTAGGTTATAGAAAATCCAATGTGCAAAATAATTCACAATTGATATTCATACAAAACACATAAATAACACCATATCTACAACAATCTTTTTGAAGTATCTCTAGGCCTGTTCGTGTCAAGGCATGGGTCAGAGGACAAAATCATTTTCAAACATTTGAAATACATGATAAATATGATTACTTGCCGTATCAAATATATAAAACATATGTATGGTTTATGAATATTGTGTCTTCTACATAATGTGGTGCTCGGCCTGTTCGTGTCAAGGCACGGGTCAGGAGACAAAAACATTTGTCAAACCTTTGAAATACATGCTAAATATGATTACTTGCCGTATCAAATATATAACACATATGTATGGTTTATGGATATCGTGTCCTATACATAATGTGGTCAGTATGCCGAGGTTGGATATTATTAAATATAAAACATGTAAGTAAAGTTAATGGATATAGAGTCGTATACATGATGGATTAAGATTGCACAGGTTGCATATCAAGGTAATAGTAAATTTGTTTATTTATTTATGTATATTTGTTCTGGTTTAAAGTTGAATAGTTGTTACACAAATAGAGTCATGGCTCACTGATAGCATGGGATGATGATCCATTGGCTGAGGATAGCATACGAGGGAGTTATTACTTTTGGGAGTTGTAGACTTACTTTACAGAATGGTTTGGAAGGTAACATTTTGTCAGAAATTTATAAAATAAATTTCAAAATATTAAATAGTTGGAGTTCTTGAATCATTTTTTTTATGGTAGAAATAGATTCAACACCATAAAAAAACCTGAAACTCCCAAAATCTTAAAATTTGACAACTATAATCCAAATTTTCAAAAATTTCTATTAAAATTTATCATATTTTTATTAAAATTTTTAAATTATTTTATGATTTTTTTTTAAGACTACCTCTTAGTTTTGATTAACATGTATATCTCACTGACTCACCAACCACATTATATGTGAGTTACAAAATTACACACTAGTGTGTTGGCTGGTCATTCAATCCGCGAAGTAACTTGTGGTTTTTTCCAACTCTCTCTGGTAAAATTATTAAATGTCCAAAATGGCAAATGCCACAACTTTAAGTACTGCCTTTCTCGATCAATTTCATTGAACTGATTATAACTGAAGTCTGTATTTACTGGATTGAAAAGAATTGAATGTCTTTCATGGATTTCACAGAGAACCTTGTTTCCCATATATTCACTACAACTAGTTGCATAAGCCTTGGCCTTAGCTGAACTAAGCTATGATATCTTGATGAATTTGAAATAAAATAACACCCTTGAAACTACTTTGTTCTTGCCTTCAATTCTCTAGAGTCAAACTCTCTTAGGTTGTGTCCGTGCCCCGCCTTTAGCCCCGCCTTACGGTGGTCTACATCCATACGAACTTCTAGTTCAAGCGTAATAGAAGCCGGTAGGGTAAGTGATTAGCCTTAGATGGAGGTGAAGGATCAAGGTGAGAGGGCCTAGGTTAGAGCGTAGATAGTTTAGAGGTATATCGTATCGGTAGAGAGTCTAGGTATATAATATAGGTTTCGGTATCTGCATTTGTGCAACCACCTATTCCATTCAATTCCCTTCCGTTTTTCTTTTGCACTACCCAATCCGGTATCTGTTGTTTTCTTTATTTCTTTAAATCACTCCTCATCGGTGCGCCACCTCACACTCTTGGGATGGGGAATTTATTTCAGTATATAAACTTGCTATATCTGGACTTTACTGAACGTCTTTCTGTAATGGATTGAAAGGATTGAATGGATGTAACTGAATGTATAGAGAGCTAGAGAGAAATAGAGCTGTATATTAGGTTAGAGTATAGAGGTATAGCTAGGGCTAGATAGAGGTATAGCTAGGGCTAGATAGAGGCTGTATGGCTGAGGTATGAGGGTAAGGCTGTAGAGATGAGGATGCAGGGATGAGGGGAGAGTTTAAGAAGTATTGAGGATGAGTTTGTTTAAGTATGAGGTTACCAAGGATCAAGGGCAGTGTATCGGTCCAGGTCCAGTCATTGGTAACACGTCATGCTAGGGAGGGTTGTAAGGGTAATTGGTGCACCTCACTCAAACACACTCTCGGGTCTGAACTGAGGTATGTATATAGACTTCACGTAGACTGAACTGAACGTTTGTCTTTCATGGATGGAACTGGATTGACTGAATTGACTGGATTGCGCAGAACGGGTATGCTTGGAACTCCTTCCTATCCATTGGTAACCCTCTCTCTTGTGTGAGATCCTTCACTCTGGTCACAGGGGCTTCACTTAATGAACCTCTAACATATCACGTGCAATCATGGCATATTAAACAATACCCTTAATTTTAGTACATATTGGAAAATTCCTCTAAAAATCACATTATTTAATCCACTACCAATATAAACCCAATACACCTTCCCAATTTAAAAAGCCCCTACTTTCATTATATATTGTAGGTATCCATTTTTTCATTAACATTTTTTATACCCTTTTATATGTTTTCATTAAGTTTGAGCTGAATTTTTTATACCAGCTAATATAAAAACCCTTTACCCCCTATATATCCCCCAATATATTATGTCATTTTTTCCTCATTATATATCCCCCAATATGAACCCACGTGCTATAGTATTGCTCCCGTAGTGAAGCCCCTGTGACTCTGGTCCGGTCAGTGGGAAACACGTCATGCATGTATCGGTGGTTCATTTCATTGGCGCACCACCTAAGACTGGGGACTCCCTCATCCGTCTCCTTTGGCCGCTCTGATACAGCCAACAGCATCGGCATCAAATTCCAATCTCTATTGGTGACCTCACTCATAAGTCCCTCCTACACAAGTGTACAATATTCCTAACAGAGGCAGTAAAAAGACTGATTGCATTAGAGATTTTATTATCCAACAATAAGCAAAGCACCACCTTTATTATAGCATGCTTACAAAAAAATCCCCTCCTTGAGAGTCGAGAAACGGTTCTAAATTGATATCTGGGCAGGTCTAAATCGAGATCGCAGTAAGGCGGCAGATTACATAGATGACGGGCATCAATCGATGGGTATCGAGATCGAGACGTACAGGTATCAATTGAGAGGGCAGGCATAATGATCGGCAGCACTGGTGGTTGGCAATGACTGACTGGTGTATGACCCTAAACAGGTGCACCATAAGTAATGCATCGTAATGTAATCCAATCGAGGTAGGAAGTGTGTTCCATAGCATTAAGTGAGGTCGAGGTATGGCTCGAGGGCAATGGCTGCTATGGGCTATGAATGGGAATGAGGGTCTCTCTCCCGGGTATTGGGAACTGGTAATCGACACTTCCTGGGGATCTACACTTGGCATTGAGTACCGACATCGAGTGATCAACACCTGTCATCGAGTGAATCAACACCTGAATGAGTACCAGCATTGACACCTACCTGGCTCGACTAGCAGCTATGAGTGTCACGTACCTCCTGGCAATCTGTGTGTGGAGGCGTTATCGTACTATGTATAGCTCATTGTGTCTTCTCTGAGTACTCAATGTGTAATCTCTAATTGGTAACCTCATTTTGTAATCTCACGTCCCAATAGAGTTTCCTATCTCACGCCCTAATAGTTGCAATCTCCCATCCCATAAGTTGTAGTAGTGCTAGTTGTTCAAACTAGTTTGATCTAAGGTCATAGTCAAGTCTCATAGCTAATAAAAATCTCTATCATAGCTGTTAGTCATAGCCAGACTGACATACCCGACAGAGATGGACCCTACGGGATGGCACTGAACGGATGGAACAATGGGTCGAGGGTATAGGTCTAGGGTCTATTTCGAGAGGAAAAGGATATAGGTGGAGGTCGAGGGAGATGGATCTATCTATATCTGTGTTCGTCCAGCCGATGCAAGCAATGACTGTGTCCATCCATAAGGTGGTGTTTTTCTCTCTGTCAACCATGAGCGTAAGCGATAAACTGGGTAAATATCTACTGTGTCCTGCTCCATGGCCTAAATAAACTACCCTAATAGCAGGGGAAGTTCAAGTGGCCGTGGGGTTGGATATCGTTTCTACACTTAATGAGGACGTGACCCACCAATAGAGACAGCCGAGGGCATAATTGGTGGGTATGGATCAGCATTTGGACTTGTTTCGGCTTCCTCAGTAATCGTAAGTCGGTCGGGATACCCTCCATCGGGAGGGTAGCTGCATTGAGGCTTATTCCCTCGGCATTTTTCGTTGGGTAAGCTGAGTGAGTGGGGCGAGTTCCCTATCGAACGAATTGAACCGCGGTGCCTCTATCCCTATTGGTCTAAAGGTTCGATCTTTCATTTGAATGTAGTACGGATCACTTTGAATGGAAAAACCACCTTGTGCAACAATTAGGGCAATGGTCACCTATGCTCCTAAGGCGTTCCCAAATCTATTGAAGTCGCCTCTTAGGTCTTTGTCAAAGGTTCCCAATCTCATTCTCTCTGTGCTTGCTCGATAGGGAGGGAGCACATTATATCTTCCCATTGAGAATAGGTTTGACTATGATCAGCTTGGTTCGTCCAGGTTTGGTTGGGCAACATCTGGTTAGACCATTTTCATGTTGTTTGTACAACTTCGTGTTTGTACAACTTCGTGTAGACCAGGTTGAGTTCACACGATAAAATGTTTCAGCATCTCCATTTCTTGTTTCACGTGAGAATGTATTCCCCATGCCACGAGGTACGAGGACACGAGGTCTGGTTCAAAGCTTATACCTTACCTGCTTGAACTACTAGCTTGGAAAGATGTTATTAGACCAACTATCTTATCTTTGCTTCTGCTTCAGTAACAACTTCAACCTGAAACTACAGGTTAGTAGGGTCACAACTTATCACTGACTAATTCTCTTTCTTGGGTTCAGTCACTGACAGATTCTCAGCCCAGCAATAGAAGTACGATACGAGGTAGCAATAAGGGGGGATACGACCCTAGCTATCGAGAGAAGCAATAGGCCCAGTAGGGTGAGGGACGAACTCTCGACAACAGGCCGCCATCGACGTGAGAGGATGGGAGCAACTCTCTTTTGGGGGAGGGAAAAGCCACCATCATGCTACAACATGACTCGACCACCACCATCAACTTGAAGAACTAAAAGGCCGCCATCGACGTGCGAGGATGGGAGAAACTCTCTTTTGGGGGAGGGAAAAGCCGCCATCATGCTACAGCATGAATCGACCACCGCCATCAACTTGAAGAACTAAAAGGCTGCCATCGACTCACTATTCATATGGTGAGGGAGATAACAATACAAGTTATAGATGTTGCATCGCTCGACCAACGATGGCAGACTCGACCACTATTTACCCACCCACCCCAATCCCCGAGGGGAGAGGCAGGCCTCCTTTAGAGCCTTACCAGTTATAGCCTTAATTCTTCCTTTTAGTTGAGTAAGTGGTCATGAAAGGAAAGCATACTTGTTATCCAAAATGCGCACCCCAAATGCGCTCTTTAGTCCGTGCAGTTTCTCTATCCATCTTTCGTTGAGTTTAGTCAGGGGTCAGGAAAGGAAAGCATTCACTCGGGGGCCTGCAATTAGCCTCTCCCTTTTTGATAGATAGAATGGGTAACTTCCTTCTTATTGGTCGAGCTCTTCTTTCTAATGACCCAAACATTCTATAACCCCTCCCCTTATTTCCGCCTTCCCACGTCCTCATACAGTAGAGATTTCCCCATTTCATCGCTAACGCTAATGACTCCACAGAAAGGGTTAATGGTAATGCGTATTGATCGAACTGGGGCTTATGGAACGTGGGTTGAACTGGTATCGTGATGCGGTATGCTCGATAATGCGGATGGGGTGAATACGAACTTCCTGGACGACATCATGCGTCCGCTAACAGGGTTCCATATGTAGAACTAGGCGAATGCAGATATAGATAAATACTAACAGAAGCGAACTGACTGACTGGGGCGGATTGACTAGGGACTTCCTGATGTGGACTACGGACATCCATCGGCAAAGACTGAAAGCGGAATGACTGATGAATGCTCACTAACAGAAAAGGGTCATGGTCAGTGAATGATATATAAGCTAACAGAAAGGGGTGAATGACTATGGGTTTGGTCTCTTTTATCATTGATTAGTGGAAACTGTATTCTCCCAGGCCTCGTCAAGGGTTAGTGTGAATGATGTACTTTTTTATTCTCTTATTTAGTAGTAGTCTCTTTGGCAAGGTTTTCCTATTCATCCTTCTCTCTATGTGGTTGCAGCAAATGCTTTGGGTTATTTGTTATAAGTTGCTAGATTGCAAGGGAAAAAAGGAATTTATGAACTTAGAGGCACTTCTCAATGTTCATTTCACAGATGAATTGACTTCAATGTTTGAATTGACTCAACAATCTATTGAGGATACTATTATGTTCTTGGACACATTTGCAGAATCAAATTCCAACCAGACGCCATATCCTTTCTATAAGATACACTAAAGCCTTTCTTTATAAGGTGTTTATGCTAAAGCCTTGGATTTACACTTTCATACCTGTATAGCTCATATGTTAAGTATGTGTATTTACCTATATTAAGCAGGATCTGTAAGCATAAGTAAGTCATTCCATATTAGAGATAATGTAAGCTTATTCATTAGGTAGAATACGGTACTCTATTCAAATATGTTACTAGCTTATGACCCTGTATTAGTCTAATGGGTTTGGTTCATATACCTTTACCATTAGTACACAACATAGCTGGAATAATGAAGTTGAATCAATTAGGCAAGTAAGCTTAACCTTGTTGAAACTTATGACTAGAGATTGGTGTATTCAATGGGTTTAGTTCAATATGCTTATACCTAGTATACTCATTAAGAAAGAGGTTTCATGTCCTTGTTGCTTACTCTATACAAGCTTATAAGATAGATTCAATGCCATTAGTTCAAGCATAGTGATATCAATACTTAATAGTAATCACCAATATGTACAGTGTTGAATCCATTGTATTTATGGAAATAACTATGATATGTTTAAACGTTTGAATTAGGTTAAGGTTATCGTATTTACCCTAATCACTCTTATTCAACCATACTGTTCTCGTAAGCTATAGTGATACTAGTATGTTTCAACCAAACTCATTGCTCATATAAAACACGTATTCTCCATATAGAGATGATATCATGACATATCAGTACTAATTCCATTGTGATGATTACAAACACTGTTGACATGTACTGTATTGCTAGCTGCTTGTATTTGCATAATGATTGAGTACCACTAATCACCACTTCTATTATATTGATTGCTATGAACTAGTGTTTACAGGATACACTATTTTGAAATATGAACCTTATTTTATTACATAGAAGACGTGCTTATTTGTGCCTATGATATTGGAACTAATCTCCCCTATTACTGATCTGATGGTATTGTATTTACATAATAAGTATGGACTCCAATGTGTATCGTATCCAGTTCTATGCTATCATTTATTCCCATAGTAAACACAATATCTAAGACTAATAATCGGTAATTGTCGTATATATTAGTACTATTCCCTGTAAATGAATGGGATTACTAGTCTATCTATACCATGTTTGTTCACTAGTGGCTAGGGATTCACCAATGACAGGTAAGCTGGAACAAAGAGAAGCATATGGCATACTAGTAGTACAAAGGTATATGGGAAAAAGACTAGTAAATGTAATGATTACGTATATTGCTAAGCTTCTAACAGTGTTGAACAGAGTAGTATCACACAAGTCATTAGCTTCATGAACATGCTTACTATAGCTATAGTGTACAAAGAATCACAACATATGGGAACAGTTCTATCCTATGCTTATGTGAAAGATTAGTGTCAATAACTCTTATACCACCCTTTATACGAAACAGTAATGCTTATCCTATATGTATAATAAATGCAATTATGAGCATGTTAATTTGGGTTATGAAATCAAATAATTATTAATAAAAAATTATAATAATAATAATTTAATTTTAAAATTATTGTTAAATTAATTACATTATTTTTATAATATTATTTTATCATTTTTTTGTTTATGAAAAAATAGATTTTGAAATAAAAATTATTATTATTATTAATTTTTATTAAAAAAACGTTACATACGATAACCATTAAATCTACTCAAATTCTATAAAACATATTAAAGCCTACGGAAATTCTCTACATCATATCATATTAAAGTTACACGCCAAGGTTTTTCAAAAGTATACTTACCCCTCAATTTATTTAAATATAATACCTCATTCAAACATGAATTTTCATAACTATACTGACCTCCGAATTTATTTAAATATAGTATCTCGTTCAAACATGAATCTTAAAAATTATACTGACGTCCGAATTTATTTATATATAATATCTAATTCAAACATTAACTTTCAAAATTATAGTGACCTCTGAATTTATTTAAATATAATATTTCCTTCAAACATGAATCTTCAAAACTATACCAACTTCTGAATTTATTTAAATATAATATTGTGTTCAACACTGTTTTAGCCACAAATTACTGTAATAGTTGGGAGGAAAGTCCTTATCAAAATTTTCCTTCAGCGAGATGGCATCTTTAACGGTTTCAAAATTCAAAATATTACTATTAATATCATTGATATGATCCTTTGAAAAGAAAATTCGTTTATTCAAAAATCAAGCGATTACTGAAGTAATGTTACAGTGGCGAGAATTAATCCTTTTGTTCAAAATTCAAACGATGACTGAGATTTATGGCGGCCGTGTCTCTGAATCAACCCTTTTTAGAGAATTATTTCCAACTTAAAAATTAAGTTAAATATTTGAATATGAAAAATGACAAGCTCGAAATCCCAAGTGATCTTTACAGATACTGTTTATGTAGTAGTAATCTCACAGAGTAATTTAGAAATTTAAGTGAAATTATGAAAAAAATTGACAAAGATTTTTGAAAATCTAGATTTGCTAAAATTCAGTATTTTAGATGCCCTAAATCATTAAAAATACAATTCAAAGACTCCAATTGATTTTTTGAATTTTTTTAAACAAAATTCAGACAAAACACTATTGTATTCGAGAATATTACATTTAGACATTATCACCTGGCAAAGAAGATATTATTATTTACCTTTATTATTTTATTTATTTATATATTAATATTATTTTTATTAATATTAATTGATTTATTATTCGAGAGTATTACATTTAGACATTGAGGAGGAAATTCTCTTTTTAGAAGTGGAAATTTGATTTATTAGGTTGTTAACACAAGTAACTCCAAAGGTACTTAGAAACATTATCTCCATACATTGGCACCTGTATCGGCATGTAAGTTGTTGTATATAAAAGACAAATACATGTCAACCTCATACCGAGACTAGAGCAACTCGTGGATCTCATTATGGATGTGGAAGGGGGCTTCGTATAATTGAGATGGAATCCCTATCCATCTCTCGACTTCCACCACCTTGCAAGGTTAACGAGCAACTCATCAACCTTCGCACCTTATTTTCTTCTTGATGCTTAGGTTTCTTATATTTCATAGTTTTAGTCTTTCTTCGTAATGCTTTCCCATCTATGTTTTTAATGTTTTGTTTTTAGAGTATATGTCTGGTTATTAGTTCATGCTTGGGACTATAGAAATCGAAGTGTTAGTTTTGGCATTAGTCAGTGTTAAAATAAACTTATAGTTCAGTTTCTTTTGATATAATATTGGTGTTCAACTTGTCAAATACCTATAGTTTCATATTTTTTTGATATAATATTGTTGTTCAATCTATGAAATAATGTTAATGATTTTCATGGTATTGGCCTGTTCCTAAGGCCAATAGGTTATATTTTTCATATAATTTCTTTGTAAAAATGATTTTCTTGATTTGTATTTTTCAAACCCAAACTAGTGCTAGCATTAGTTGATGAGTATTAAATGTTTTTTTAATGTCTAGGTTGTTTGGGTTCTATTGCATATTAATCTATATGTGTTGTCAACTACACTACATGCAACCATGCTAGCACAAACCACATGGCTATTAGCCATGTGAATGAAGATGCTATCAGTTCTAGCCGGTTGGTATTGCTCTTGCTTTAATAGCTATGTTGGTGGTACTTCATCTTGGTATTTCTCTCGCTTTAATAGTTGTGCTGGTGGGACTTTTTTTACTCGGATTAGGTCAAAAAGATAAAAATGATAAAAATGTCTGATGGTTAGACTATTCCATTTTTTTAACCCTTGGCCATTATTTTCGAGTCCTTGCCTACAAAATCACATCTTCTTGTACATCATCAAACCTATTCCTTTTGTATGCTTCTCGAAGCTCTCAATGAATCCTTTTGTTGATTCATATTGAAAATTTTCCTGTGGTACAATCTTCATTGCTATCTTGAATTTCTCATCTGGTTTCTTTGCAATGGAGATCTATACCTTTTTAATCTATTCGACATATTCTTAGAGACAATGCATTAACTCATTGGCTACTAACTCTTCTTGCAACTTGTCTAGTTTGCTTTTGCAACACTTCTACTTGTGCCATGCTCTTCACAACACCATTCGTTAGCTCTATCATTTTAATCTCCTCAACATCATGGAGATGATGAATTAAATCCTAGACTACTAACTCTTCCTGCACTTCATTGTAATGTGCTTGTGCACCTCTTCTACTTGTGCCATTCTCTCCATGGCATGAATGGGTAGTTGTGTAAAATTTCCTTGCAATTTAGCAAGTTTATTCGTTACATAAATGAGGAAGCCTTATGTTGTATGTAGCTTAGGCTACTTCTATTCATTCTATCTAATGATCATGCCACTACAACTTTCTCAACTCATGGTTTTTGTTCTGAATTTATTCCTTAATAGCATGTAACTCCTCCAGTATGTGTCCTGAAAGCTTTGCACATTGTTGCCTTACCAATACGATATGTAATCACTCAGCCTGCCTTACCAATATCATATGTCACTCAACCAATTTTTCAATCACTAATTTTCAATACAAACACTGCTAAATTTTAAATTTGGAATGTATGCACTTATATTGATTATACGACTGTGTATTATCATTGAAATTGAATTTTTTATTCTTTCCACTATTGTGCATTCATTAAATAATTCAAAATAGTAGGGTCACACAAACATTTGCATGTAGGAACATAAAATTGTTAAAAAAACCTTTATATAACAAAAGTGATATTTATAAATAATTCTAGACAAACATTTAAAGGAATATTACTTTTTCATTCCTTCTTTTTTGTTGTTCTACGTTTTTTCTATTAAAAGTCTGACATGTCTCATTGACAAATTCTTTGAAACTCTTCCTGTAGTTTAGATAAAATTTGGTTCTTGGAATCATTGGATTGGTTTTTGTATTGTAAGTGGAAATAACGTCTATACATTCGTTTCAATAGATCCCCCAAACTTTTGTAAATGTGTTTCCCCCTTTCGTTAACCTCCAACACCACTCCAGATGAGCTAAGGAACAATTCATTTTCATTTCCATATTCTATTTTTTTCTTTTCTTAGAACAACATTCATTTTCTGAGTTGTTGGTCACTGTACAACATTATACATATGTGAGTTAATAGACTGTTTGACACATGTTATCTAATAATTTTAAGTATATTACTAATGAAAATTAAAAAAAGAAAGTCATACTGCATTGATAGTATTTTTTCATTCACCTTATTCATCCTTCTGCAATTTTTCCATCAAGATCTTGCGTTGTTCTGGTCCTAGATCAGAAATAATCTTATCGGGATTTGTCATTTTGTGGCTTTGCATGATACACAGTAAACAATACATATTTTTTAAACTTACATATATTTCAAAAATAATATTTTTTGTAAATAATTTACAAAGAACTTTCTTTTTTTTCTTTCCTTGACGTGGTATTAGTATTTTTGTTATTTGATCTCTTGTTAGTCATTTATTTATCAATGTGAAACCTGTGCCCTATCATTCATTAATATATTTATAAATAAATTTTCAACTTTTCAGGTAAAAAATAAATCTCAAGAAACCAGTGCTCCTTCCATGATGTATGCACCAACATCGGTGCATGGGGGTTATTATAAACGCACCACACAAATAGTGTAATAGACCGTATCATGCTCTCCTTGTAACATAGCACAATGGTGCCCTATTTTAGATAAGGCGCACTGATTAAAAAATTGTTTTTAAATATTTTATTACACAATACTTGCGCGGTGTGCTGTATAATACAACACACTGGTGCGCTAGGTTACGCAGGGTGCACCGATAAAAAAATATCATTTTTTTCAAAAATTCACGCAAGGGCCGACATGGATTGGGATCTGACTATGCAAGTCGTCCCGTGGGTTGGATGTCAATCTAAAATTAAAAGCCCTCATTCTAAAACCATATAAACAGGGAGAAGAAAGGGCGGAAAAAAAAAAATAAAGGGTTTAGGGTAAAAATGGATTATTTTTTTTTGTTTCTGAAAATGAAAAAGTAATTGAAATTTTTTTCTTACTTCGTAACAAAGCTGCAGATAAAGTTAAAAAAATAATCAAATTTAATCACGAGATCGTTTGAAATTCTATGCTACAAGGTTTGAATCACCATAGGTTGGATTCTGATTGTCGGAATACTGCTATTCGAATGTATTTCGATGCTCCACAGTGCTCTCATTCTCTCTTTCTCCAAGTATGTCTCGTGAAAATCTCTGGCTGAAAATTTTAGCAAAAATAGTGAAATAATGAAAAGTGTTTAGTATTCAAAGAATTTTTTTATGAAATTAGATTTTCGAAAATATTTTGCCGGCCATTTTTCAAATTTTCTCTTTTTTTCACTTAAATAAAATAGAATAGCACTTTTTTTATTTGCAGTTATTCGTCACCGATGCGTCACTTAATAGAAATACACCGATGTGTCAATTGGTAACACAACACCGGTGCATAGTAACTAAAATGCACCGGTGCGTCAATTGGTAACACAACACAGGTGCGTAGTAACTAAAACACCGGTCTTGTGATAACTAAAATGCACCATTGAGCAAATTGCTACGTGTGTGCACCAAACTTATACATGTCGGACATGTACATTTTGTTGTGAAAATATTTGGGGCATTTCTTTTAAAAAATACACCTCTTCTTCTTTCAGAAAAAGAAACTTGAACCTTTCCATAACCTGCAACAAGAAAAGGATCCTCATGGTCTTCTTGCTCACCCATGATTTTCTTGCTCATTTGTAAGTTCCTCCTCCATTTTGGCATCCAATTTCCTTTTTTTCCTTTGTTGTTTCTATCTTGACCTTAACAAAATTTATACGATATTTGTTTTACGAGAAACTAACCTTCAATGGTCTGGGAGTAATGACAACGATTCCTTCATTTTTCATTTGTTAGCAGAGGAAGATCGATTTTCAACTAGATGATGCAGTTATTACATCTAGAGGCAATGGTTTTCCATATAAAATGAGTATAGGGTTGAGTAGAGGAAATACATTGCGAAATAAGCTATTACATTAGCTTTTCCAATGGGAAACTGATTTACAGGTGAAAATATGGTAGAAGCAGGTATCTATGCTTTTCTTCCCACAAAAATGGTCACTGGATTTCCATTTATAATACAAGAAGACTTTTTACTGGTTTCATCGAGAGAGAGCATGATTTTCAATAAAAAATGGAACTAGGGAATCCTTAAGTGTATCCCATTCACATTTTTTTCGGCATTTCATTATTTGATAAGTGCTAATTCACCTATACTTTCAAAAATTTAGATTTATGGGTACCTTCCATGTGATATTCCTCATTATCCACAGGACCACAACTCAGAGAAGTTAGAGATTCAATTCAGGTTTAATTGAAAGCTAAAGATGTGATTTTATGTGACATCAACTTTGTTGGTAAAATTTTATTTAAGCCAACTGAAGCTCAGACAATACTCCCAACTTTTAAATGCATTCTGGAAAGAGCAAGTGAACATGGTCATAAAAGCGAACAATCCCATATGTTTTCTTGACCGCCCTTAGATTTTTCATAAATATTTTCTCCTTTTGTAATCTATTGAGCTCTGTAGCCATCTGCATCCTTGTAAGAGTCTTTTTTCGTCTTTTTATTTGAATCACTCATTTTCTCTGCTATAAAATTCTCAGACAAAATTCAAACTCTCATCTTCTCAAACCCTCATCTCCTCAGAAAACTTATTGCCCGCGATTCGAACCCTCTGCTGCTTCAATATTGCACTTTACAAAATAAATTCCCCTTCTTAGAAAAGATATTTCAATGGCATACCTCGTTTGTGTGAGGTTTTATTTAACCCTATTCCGGTGCGTGGGGTTTTATAGGTGCACCCGTGTGGTTTCTTAAGACCGTGGTTTATGTTTTTGCGTGTTGTTTTATGACACACCGGTGCGGAAGAGTTGTGAAGCACTGGTGCGCTATAGTACTAAGACACGCCAGTGTGGGTTATGATGATAAGCGCACCAGACAGAAAACCAGGAACCTCTGCTAGAAGTGGCGTACTGTATAAAGTTCTTTTTTTGTATGTAAGATCATAATAAAATAATGATAATTATAAAGTACATGAATTTATTTGCATTATTTTCTAAACTTTATTATGTTACAAAAATTCATATTATTCTAGATTTATTATTTTACAATTATTTACAAATTTACAAATTTAAATTTTTTAATAAAATCATTTTACATAAAATTACAATTAAAGTTACAGTTAGAATTAGAATTACAATTACAATTACAATTACAATTACATTTACAATTACAATTTTAGAATTTTACATACAATTACAGTTACAATTAAAATTTTACAAATATTTTACATACAATTGGAATTAGAATTAGAATTACATTTACAATTACAATTACAATTTACAATTTATCATATATACAATTACAATTAAAATTACAATTACAATAATTTCACGATAAATTAAATATTACAATTACAATTAAAATTTTACAAATATTTTACATACAAATTATAGTTAAAATTACAGATACAAATACAAATACAATTTTACAATTTTACATACAACTAAAATTAAAATTAAAATTACAATCATGACATAATATTTAACAAATATCATGGTCATTTAATATTAAATTAATTAATAAACATCACGATGATGATAACCATCGTAAAAACATCATATTCAACTAAAAAACACATTCAAATTCACTAACATCATTTTGATCATGATCATCTAACAAAACACAATTAGCATTGTATAGCATCATCACAACACAAAAATCAAATGTACATCTCATGTCAAATAACTCATGCTATCACATACACATCTATTTGCAAGCTCCACATTAAATGAACATATCTAACATGACCTAACAATATACACATCATGATGAACACCAACATCTAAATTAAGTACAACTGCAACATGAACATAAAATGCATGGACCCTATATATGTATATGTATATGTATATGTATATGTATATGTATATGTATATGTATATGTATATGTATATGTATATATATATATATATATATATATATATATATAATTGAATAATGTCAAAAATATATAACTGTAATATAAATGTCATGGATCAGTTGGTGGTACAACATCAATAGCAGTACTAGTCGAGGCCTTCTCAATCAATGGTGCAACTGTTGGGTGTGGAGTCTGATTATCTTGTTTATTTTGTATCACAGTATTGAACCCCTGCACCTTAATGGGGCAGCAACGCTGCCCATAATTAAACATTGCCTAGGGGTTTCGGAGGGGACGAATGCGAATTTATGGAGCGCCCCCCCCCCCCCCCCACCCCCCACCCGGCGAGGGTTTCGGGGGCAGTGCCCCTGAAGCTTAAAATAGATGTAAAATTTCCTTGTAAAAGTATAGTAATTTCTAGTCAACCTGGACCATTGATTAGCCAGATGATTTGACGGTAGAAGTTATGTTTAGTTTAGGGGTTTGTTCCCTAGATGGAAACCCTCACTTGTATGAGGGTATTGTATTGCGACTGTGTATTGTATGTGTATTCTTGGAGTGAGAAACAAATAGGGAGACTGTGGGAGAGAATAGAGGATATTACAGTGGATATGTTTTAGGTTGTGTCTCTTCATTTTACTGGATAATAGAAAGGAAGGACTGGCTTTTCGAGGTGGAGGTAGTCCAAACTGGGTGAACCATGTATATCTATGTCTCTCTGGTTTTATGTGTTTTGTGTGCTTGTGTTTTTCACATATTTTATGTGTTTCATTGCTCTGTAATATTTAATTTTCTAACAACTGGTATCAGAGCCAAAGTTCTATTTGGCCGATAAACTCGCAGGAAAGAAGGGTTCCTTGTTCGAGTGGGAGCAATGGCAAAAGATGGTAAATTTAGGGTCGAGATATTTAATGGCCAAAACTTCCCACTGTGGAAGATGCAGAGGGAAGATTATTTGTATTAGAAAGACCTGTACCTACCATTCAACGGGAAAAAAAAGAAGCTAATGACTATGACAAACGCAAAATTGGATATTCTTGACAGAAAGACACTCAAAACAATACGGTTGTGCCTCGCGGTGTCGGTAGCCTTCAATATTTCGAAGGAAACAACAACAGAGGGTTTGATTAAGGCATTAGCGAAACTATATGAAAAATCCTCAGCCTCAAACAAGGTATTCCTTATAAAACATTTATTTAATATGAATATGTCAGAAGGTGGATCTGTTGCAGACCATTTAAATGATTTTAACACAGTTATCAATCAGTTAAATTCTGTAGGGGTAAAATTTGATGATGAAGTTAGAGATCTATTATGTTTGTGCTCATTGCCAGAAAGCTGGAATGGTTTAGTTATGGCCATTAGTAACTCTATCTCTGGATCTAGTACTTTAAAGTTTGATGATGTTTTCAGTGTTATCCTTAGCGAGGAAATGCGACAGAAAAGCTCCGGTGAGACATCGGGTAATGCTTTGAGTGCAGAGTCTAGGGGAAGAATAATGGAAAGAGGAAAGAGCTCGGGATATTGCAGTAAATCAAGGAAAGGTAGATCCAAGTCTAGATCAGAGATAGTGCTGGAAATGTGGAAAGAAATGACACCTAAAGAAAGACTGTAGATCTCGGAAGGGAAAAGAAGGAGATGCACAAGAAGAAAACAACCATGAAGCAAATGTGACAGGTGATGTGTTACAAGATGCCTTGATTATTTCTTTCAAAAATGTTACTGATTCTTGGGTGGTAGATTCAGGGGCCTTATTCCATGCCACACTTGATAAGAAATAATTTCATGAATATGTTCAAGGAGATTTTGACAAGTCTGTTTGGGTGATGATAAACCCTATAAAATTGTTGGAATGGGTAAGGTTCTTGTAAAATAGCAAAATGGAAACCAATGGCTATTAAAGGAGGTAAGGCATGTTTTAGATCTGAAGAAAAATCTGATTTCAACATGGAAGTTAGGCAGTAAAGGTTGTGTGACAACTTTCACAGATAAAATGTGGAAGGTCACCAGAGGAGCCTTGGTAATAGGAAAAGGTGAAAAGGTTAGTACATTGTATTTATGCAATGGTATTTCTTACTCTGTTAATGCTTTAACTTCCAAAGGAGCAGATGCAGCATTATGGCATCATAGGCTCGGACACATGAGTGAGAAGGGGATGAAGATTCTTCACTCAAGAAATTTGTTGTCGAGTTTGACGAATGTTGATTTGGATTTCTGTGAGAATTGTATTTATGGAAAAAAAAAAGAGAGACAGATTTCTTAGAGTTGGGAAAAAAGAAGAGCGAAAAATTAAAGCTTGTGCATACAGATGTATGGGGACCTGCTCAGGTATCATCTCTCAGTGTCTCTCATTATTATGTTACTTTTATTGATGATGCAACTAGAAAAACTTGGATTAATTGTATTCGGAATAAATCTGATGTATTTGATGCTTTCAAGAAATGGAAAGCTTTGGTTGAGATTGACACAAGAAAGAAGTTGAAGTGTCTCAGATCAGACAATAGAGATGACTATTGCAGGAAAGTGTTTGATAGGTACTATTCAAAGCATAGAATTCGCAGAGAGAAGACAGTTCCAAGAACACCACAAGAAAATGGTGTCAAAAAGGATGAACAGAATAATCATGGAGCGTGCAAGGTGCATGAGATTGCATGCAGGATTACCTTTGTAATTTTGGGAAGATGTTGTAGAAACTTTTGTTTATATAATAAACAGAGGGCCTTCAAGTTCCTTGGATGGCGGTATTCTAGGAGAAGCATGGACAGGTAAAAAGGTAAACTAATCTTTTTTAAAGCCTTTTGGCTGTGAGGCCTTTGTCCATATTAATAAAGAAAATAGAACAAAGGTTGAGGCAAAATCAAAGAAATGTACCTTTATTTGATATGGTGTTAATGATTCTGGTTATTGCTTATATGATTATAAAAATCACAAAATCATTAGGAGCAGAGATTTAATATTCAATGAAAAGTTATTGTATAAGAATCAATTACAGGAAAAGAAACAGGAAAAAGAAAACAAAGAATACACAGTTCTTGATGAGATCACAGAAAAGGTAAAGGTGCCTGAAAATAATAATAATCAAGATCCACAACAATAGCAACAGGCACCTCAAACACCTAAAAGTGGTGTTAGAAGATCTACCAGGATAAGTAGATCCCCTGAACGATACTCTCCATCATTATATTATTTATTGTTGACGGATTCTGGTGAACCTGAATGTTATGAAGAAGTAATGCGGGATGAAAGCATGAAGAAGTGGGAGCTAGCCATGGAAGAAGAGATGGAATCCTTAATGCATAACCAGACTTGGGACTTAGTCAGGTTGCCTGCAGGTACAACTAAATTGTAGAATAAATGGTTTTACAAGATAAAGGAAGAAGATGGAGGAAAACAGAGGTACAAAGCTAGACTTGTGGCGAAGGGGTTTGCACAGAAGAAAAGTATTGATTTTGATGAAATATTTTCTCCTGTTGTTAAGATGACTTCAATCAGAACTATTTTGAGTCTTGTAGCAACAGAAGGTTTACATATTGAACAGTTATATGTAAAGACATCATTTCTCCATAGAGATTTGGAGGAAGAGATCTACATGTAGCAACTAGAAGGATATGAGGTCAAAGGGAAAGAAAAATTAGTGTGCATGTTAAAGAAGAGCTTGTATGGCTTAAAACAAGCTCCAAGGCAGTGGTATCTAAAATTTGACAAGTTTATGTCTGAACAAGGTTATACTAGATGTCACTCTAATCATTGTGTTTATCTGAAAAGAAAAAATTATGGCAGCTATATTATATTGTTATTGTATGTAGATGACATGCTTGTTGCAGGGTTTAACATGCAGGAAATAAATGTGCTTTCGAAAAATTGGCAAATTCATTTGCAATGAAGGATTTGGGAGCTGCAAAACAAATCCTTGGTATGAGAATAACTAGAGACAAGAAAAATCGCAAATTAACACTGTCTCAGAATAAACACATACAAAAGGTGTTGAAAAGATTTAATATGCAAAATGAAAAACCAGTTAGTACACATTTTTCCAGCCATTTCAAACTTAGTAAGGAGATGTGCCCCAAGACCCAAGAAGAAATGGACTATATCTCTAAAGTTCCATATGCATCAGCTGTTGGAAGCTTAATGTATGCAATGCTCTACACAAGGCCTGATATTGCACATGCAGTGGGAGTTGTAAGGAGGTACATGAACAATCCAGGAAAATAACATTGGATGGCAGTAAAATGGATTCCCGGATATTTGAGAGGTACCACAAATCAAGCATTATGCTTTGGTGGCTCAAACATCGCTCTATAGGGATATGTTGATGCAGATATGGTAGGTGACAGAGATAACAGGAGGTGCACTATAGAATATGTATTTACTGTAGGTGGAACAATTGTCAGTTGGGTTTCAAAAATACAAAGTGTTGTTGCACTTTCAACAATAGAAGCAGAGTATGTTGCTATTATAGAGGCTAGTAAAGAAATGATTTGGTTACAAAGGTTTATGGATGAATTGGGTAAGAAGCATGATATGGGCACATTATACAGTGATAGCCAAAGTACCATTCATCTTGAAAAGAGCACAAAATTTCATTCCAGGACTAAACACATACAGCTCAAGTACCATTTCATACGGTCAGTATTGGAAGATGGACAGTTGAAGCTAGAAAAGGTACACACTACCCAGAATCCTGTAGGTATGCTATCAAAAGTTGTATGCAGGGAGAAACTGAGAATATGCTCAGTTTCAATTAGTCTTCAAGGATGACGATGAAGATGAGAAATAGCCACGTCCAAAGAGGAGTCATTGTCCAGAAAATGAAGCAGCGGTGGAGTTGCTACAATCAGTATCCAAGTGGGAGATTGTTGGGTGTGGAACCTGATTATCTTATTTATTTTGTATCATAGAATTCTACCCCTGTACCTTAACTGCTCATAATTAAATGCTACCTGGGGGGTCCAAGGGGGGGGGGGCATTTGCGACTTTATGGAGCCCCCCCCTGGCGGGGGGTTTCGGTGGTAGCGCCCTTGAAGCTAAAAAGAGATGTAAAATTTCCTTGTAAAAGTATAGTAATTTCTAGTCAATCTCAGCCGTTCATTAGGCGGATGATTTGACGATAGAAGTTATGTTTAGTTTAGGGTTTTTTTTCCTTAGATGGAAACCCTCCCTTGTATGAGGGTATTGTATTGCAGCTGTGTATTTTATGTGTATTCTCAAAGTGAGAAACAAATAGGGAGGCTACGAGAGAGAATAGAGGATATTACAACGAATCTACTATAGGTTTTGTCTCTTCATTTTACTGGATAATAGAAAGGAAGGACTGGCTATTCGGGGTGGACGTAGACCAAACTGGGTGAATCACGTATATCTATGTCTCTCCGGTTTTATGTGCTTTGTTTTCTTATGTTTTCTGCATATTTTATGTGTTTCATTTCTCTGTAATATTTAATTTTCTAACAGCAGCCTCGACGGTTGATGGTCTAGCCTACTCATGATCATGAGTACTACTTGATGTGTAGGCTGCTGACTGGACGTGGCCGATGGTCCAGCCTGAACTCCATGATGACTGTTGCTAAATGCTAGTGGAGGCTACTCATATGTCACAATGCGAGGTGAATGATCATGAGATGATAATTCGTTGCTCGCGGACTGTCGATCATGTGCTACTTCTCAATCATGCCCATAACGTGCAATGATACTCCTCAGCCGCATAACTAAGGTTGTGGCTCCTACAACATGCTACATCATGATGTACATGTCACGCGACATGCCTCTCCACATATGTAACAGCCTACCATCGGCCTATATGTCTCTCATATTAGTGGTCTTGATGCCCACCTCAATAGTCAATGCAGTGAGTTGGTCGCCCAACTCCATCGTGTGTCTAGTATCAAGCTGACCGCACCTAGAAAAGATGGTACCAGTGCACCAACAAGAGCAGGTCTCTCTGCACCGACCTCCTGATGATATTCAACATATGGCATGTCGTGATCGTCATCAAGATCCACACTTGGATCATGTGGTGGTGCCAGCATGTCCTCACCATCAAAATACCCAATGTCTGCAAAATATATACAAGTACAGAACAATAATTAGACAATTTCATTAAACAATTTAATAAAAACATGTTAAACAACATGTTAGAATAAATTTAATTAAAAAAATAATATTACTTCTATCATCTGGTGGCTCATCATATGTGAAGAGGATGTTGGCACACCCTCGCCAATCTAATCCATCATAAGGATAGGGGACCATAATGAAGGGATGTAGCTCGTCAACATTGGCTAGCAACTCCAATGAATCATGCGATATCCTCGCTGGAAACATAGTCTCTCCCCTCTTGGGCATCATCTACCCCCACATGTGTATTTGTGCCTCGAACATCGGCCTACAAGGCTTCCGAACAAAATTAGGCCTCATCTCTGGAAGCCTCTCAAAAAATAAACAAAAAATCTCTGAAGCAAAAGGGAAGTTTACCCTCCCTTGTGCATAAGCACCACATCTATCTAAGGCTGTACAAAACTTCTGCAAAAAAATGGTAGACCACCTGACAATTCATGGCTCCTGTACTAAAGAATCAACATAATATAGAAGTGAGCAACTAATGTGTTTCTTGTCACCGGTGTTGTGTGAAATGGTCGAAATCAGAAGTGAGAGTCACCTCACCTCCTCACTACCAAATGCACCAATATGTAATTGACCTCCGGTGACCTGAAAACCTGAAGCAGACAATACATCTGCTCCAATGTATCTCTGGGAGTACACTAATTGAATCAATGCTATATACAGCCAGTTGGAAACTTTGGGAACAAGGGAAAATCCACCCCTCTCCTTGATAGCCCTGTAATGAAATATATGTCCTCCTTAGTAGGCATGTACCATTGGTTAGGACCAACCCAGAAAGCCTATCAGTGGGCATTCCGCGTGCAGATTAGATGTCTCAAAAACACACCATGGCCCTTTAGGGAAGTAGCCTTCTCATAGAACTTGAGGATGCCTACCTGCCTTAGGAGCCCCTGGGTAGTTGTTGTAATAGGGTGAGGGTGCGCATCTCTCCCTCCCTCTCTCCTGCCTCCCACTAGCGAACCATGCCATACTACTCTGCCTGTTGTTTCTATTGTTCCCCCTTTTCTCTCTGAATGATTGACATATTAAGTAAATTATTTTTATTAAATGAGACATGTATTTAGGAATATACATATATAATTTTCTTTGAAAAAAAAAATAGTCGGTGTGCCACAAAAAAAAGTCATGCACCGATTCCAGTGTGTCTTTTGTTTGTTGCACACTGGTGGCGGTGCCCTAGATGATATTGAATGCACCATAGGTGGTGCACCTGAAAATTTTCATAGAACCATTGAATATGTATGGTGTCAGGAGTGCGGTGCGCTGACTAAAATCTATGCCACGACACGTATAGTTGGGTCCGTGCACCGACCTCCTGAATTCATTACATAGTCAACGGTGCAGTCTTTCACTAGACTACACCATTGACCCTATCGAAATGCCAAATGCAGTGCACTGACAAACATACCTGTCCTGGGGTGGATATTTCAGTCAATGCACTGTGTTGCCGCTATTCCACATGGTAAAATGTGCGGCCAGCTAAATGACCACATCGGACCTTTTTTTAAATTCTAAAATAATGTGGTGCGCTATTCGGTACCACCCCATAAACTGTGCAGATACTGTTAGCACCAGATGCGGTGTGGGATGTAAATTTTATAGGCAGCACTGCTTACCCGTGCAAGCTGAATGACTCATGTGCACCACGCAAAAAAATTTCTTTTTTTCCTTTTAAATGGTTAATTTTAATATTATTTGAAATTCTAATCCACTAAAAAGATTAACTATGGAAAAAAAAAAGAAAAATACATGTACATTTGGTCGTCAAGGAGGCATATTTGCTGTAGAATTTGTAAAAGAAAATTTTCCCACCGTTTTGGAAAATGCAAGCTAGAGATTGGTGGGAAATGCACAGTAGCAGTGTGTGCAATGGCTGCAATGGGAGTACCGATTTCAGGGTGGTTCAGACAAGGATAAATTGAACCAGTGCTTGAGAGCTATAGAGCACTGAGAAAAGTGAAAAATGTGGTTTTTTGGCCGTAATTGTTTTTTTATTTAACCCTATTCCAGTGCGCGAGGTTTTATAGGCACACCGGTGTGGTTTCTTAATATGGAAACAGACGGTTTCTGTTTTGGCATGGTGTTTTATGATGCATCGGTATGGAAGAGTTATAAAGCACAGGTGCTATACGTTAATAAGATGCACCAGGAGGGTGTGTACGGAGCACACGGTTTCTTGCATGCCAATGTTTTGTGTGCACCGGTGCTTTCTATTGTTGAGCACACCAGCGCAGTTTAGGATAATAAGCGCAGCGAACGAAAAAAATCCGCAAAAACCTCCACCCACCAACCTCCTGTAGTAACCTCCTCTATAAATGTATGTCTGTGATATTTTTATAAGGGGTTCCTCAAAAACATCTGCTAGAGGGTCTTTTCCTTGTAGTGAAATCACCATATCATGGACACATTAAATCACCATAACTTAATCTTCTAGAAATGCACCCTTATCCAGTAGATCATAATATATTGTTCATATCAATGCACATCTAGCCATCCACATGTCCTTTTATTTGAAAGAAATCCACAATATAGTCTTAAAATATATAAAGTCCAATGCATTGTAGCAAGTATATGTTCTAACCCTAGAATCAAATTTCATTGTTCATCTTGAACAATGTGTTCCACTCATATGAAATGTGCTAGTGGCAAATTTTCTAGAATGGCATCATGATCATCTATTGATAACCTCCATTGTCGTTGTTTTCTTCTACTCTTCACTTGATTCAACTACAATTGAGTTTCTATGACCAAGTGAGTATATTGGGTATAAATGACATCTGGCCGATAATCTTGAAAAATTATATGATCTTTACATTTCTTTACTATTTCAAATAAATGTCCCATTAAAACCATTGAACCGATTGGGTATGTATAATTTGATGTATCATTATACTCTTGCAGCAACATGGATTTAGACATAGTGCATCATAATAAATAATAGCGCATTTTTTCTTGATTATTTTCTGGTGCAACGACAACGAACACATCACCTTCTCTAACCATATCAGAAACACGATCATAATAATTGTCAATCAAGACCACTTCATTTTCCATTTCCTTGTCAATCATGTTTCCAAATGGGGGAAATGGTGTCAATTCTTCGTGTTTCCATGGTTTAACAAATTTCTTAATTTGGTTTTCGCAGTCATCGATGGACTCTGTGTGATGAATACATTCAGAACAAAAGAAAGAGAACTTTCGTTTCTCAATGAAATATATATTTTTCATGTTCTTACTCCTAATGGAGTGTAAACTTATTGTTTGAGAGATTTCAAGGAAATTAAATGGAAACGATCTATCAACATCACCCATTGCAATATTCCAAAAGTACCTAATTGAGAAAAACACACACATGTACGAGTCAAATTTTGAACAATATTTAATATTTTTTTGATAACAAAATACACACACATGTATACACATATATCTCTAGACATGTATAATATATATTTAGTTAAATGTGTATGCTTACCTATGCACATTAGCCATCGTTGGGTTCGATAAATGACTTAAATTGTATTTTTCACCAATTAACAACATCTAAAGAATTTGCAAGTAGGGAAGCTGAGTGATTCAATTGATGCCTCCTAAGTGCATGTTTTACGCATGCCCCAACACCATCATGCTCTCCTTTTCCATGCCCCGTCTCAAATAAATTACATGTATGTCGAATGTTGGTTTTCTTATGAAGATGAGACAACCAAAAGAATGATCTTAATGATTTTAATTTACTAGCACAACCATTTGACCATACCCAATGTTCTTTAAGGGTAACCCTTCGTTTCAAAAATTCATTAAAAATAACATTAAAAAAATGTTGAATAAAAAATGTATCATGTGTTCGATCATCACTGATGTAGAAATGGTACTCCTTAATCAACTCACGATTATTTTCATCGCTATCAAAACTATCGATATCAAGCTCTGCATGGCTATACAAAATATGCACAAATATAGATACTTGGTCAAAATGATAATACTCACTTTGTATCTCCTTTTATGGACTAAACATGTAATTATCATCGAAATCAACCACTGATAATATTGTTCCTTTTGCAAACACATCACGTGACTTCTTCAACTATAAATATTGCCATCGTGCTATATGAGAGTTCTTAATATATTTGTATATTTTCACCCTGAACTTCTCCATAAAAATATGTCACTGAAATTTTGTCATCAAGTGATATTTTTTTATGTTGTGCTTGAATCTGCAACAAGAGTGTAAGTAACATTTTCATATCACTTCCAATTTAGATTGAGATTTGACAGTTTGGGATCATTAGGATCAATGGGATACTTTACATTGTAGAGTGCCAAATGAGAACATTCTGGGAATTTTCTTCCGCCAACACATTATTTTTTTATAAAAAATTTATTATTCTTTCGTGCACATAATATCTTCGATAAGAATCATGAACACTTGTAGGAGGGGGGTCATTTGACCAATATTTTACGCCAAAATTTACAAATGTCTCATAAAATAATTGAAATTCTACATGGTATCGACAACAAAATATGTCTCGAACAGTGATAGGCTTGAAACACCATGTTTTAATATTAACAAATGTGCTAAGGGAAACCTTCACATCAGTATTAATCTCCATAAAGTTCTAGAATAATTTTACTTGACTGACCTGTGTTATATGTTTGGCATTAGTTTCATAAACTACCCTAGATATACAATGTCGCACAACATCCCTTTCATTTGCTGACACATGAGAATTCAAATTTAAAAAATATTTTACCCTATCCCTCACACGATCAGGCAGTCTATAATGATATGGATGCCTTCACATATTAGCCCAACATGCAAGTTCATCATTCTCATCTAATTGAATTCTAAATTTTGTATGCCTCCATAAAAATTTTCTTGATGTTTTAAACACTTTTGAAGTTGCTGACATCAACCAAATTGATGCAGTTTGTTTCACAGGTACACCTGTTAAAATTGTTGTACGGGCACTCTTTTCAACTTGAGATCACTTTTTGGTTAGTATGGCAAGCATCGATGTCCCATTTTTTTATACAATTTGACTCACTAAAACCTCTTTCTCACTTTTAATGCCAAATAATTCCACAACATTTCTGAGAGATTTATGCTCTAAAAATCTACGTAACATCTCAACTTGTGGTATGAGAGATTTACCTTTAAAAAAATGTTTCAACACCCAATTTATTTTGTCTTGAACTTTCCTTTCAGGCATTGGTGTTCCCAATTCTTCAATTTTAGTGGGATCCATATTATCTAGAAAGTTGTTGTCATATACAAAGTTCTCAGAACTTCCAATTAATTGCAGTGAAATATGAGATGTGGTAGTATCTTCTTGTGGGTTTTATTTTGTCCTTGCACAAAAAATAATATTAACTTTTAATTTGAAATTGACATATATATATATATATATATATATATTTTTTTAAACTATCTTGAACTACAATGTTTTAAAATAAAATACAAAATTCAAATTGAAGAAACTATTGAATCACCAGTGAGATCGATATCAATATTCTCTTTGACATTTGTGTTTTCATTATTCTCATTAACAAGTGCCTCATAATTCTCTTCGACATTTTTGTTTTCAATATTCTTGTTTACCAGTTCATCAACATTTCTCATTTCCTTATCATTGTCATGCACCTCTACATCTCTTTCATGATGCTCTACCTCCACATTTATTTCATGGCTTAATATTTCCCTTTCCTCTCACCTTTTTTCTTGTAATATCTCATTCGTTTCCGCTAAATCAATTCTATTTTTATCGTTCCTTGATTGGAAATTCCTTTTGATTCCCATGTTCACAAAATTGGAAACCTAAAATCCAATTCTATTTGGACCAAATACCCAAAAAAAATAAGGACTTCAGAATAAGTGCTTCATGCCTTCAATAAGAGAGAAAATTAAATAAATAATTAAATTCAGAAAGACATTTTTCAAAAATACTTCATGCCTTCATAGACACATTTTGCAAAATATCAAGTAATTAAATTCTTATAAAAAATAAAAATATATTTTTCCCCATAAAATTTTCACTTCCCTTTCCTAAAAATATGTGCTCTCTAAAAAAAATTTGAATGTTTAAAGAACATTACTTTTAAAAAGAAAAATTTGCACCCAAAAAAACTTCGCTAAAAAAATACCGCACCTATAAAAACTTCAAAAAAAAAATTCGCAAAAAAATTTCATAACCAAAACAAATTTTCTCCTTCGCACCCTCGTACCATCACACCTTCACTAGTTCAGAATGGTGTGTGGAATATTGTGGAGTTAATCTTTCAAACAAGAAAATTTATATACAAATCTCACCCGAAACATCGTGACGATACAATGAACCTTCACAGGATTCTGCCGGTCGACGATAAAATGTTTCAATTAAACTTCTCGCCCAAAATTTTAATAAACTCTTGGATGAGATTTATATAACTCTCGCCCGAGAGTCTTCCTTTGGTAAACTCTTGCATGCAAACTCTCAGCTGAGAGTTTGTAAAAATTTCAAGAGAGAGTTTAGCCGCATGGTTAAATTTAACATGTGAAGGTTTAAACTCTCGATCGAGAGTTTAAAATTTCGCAGCCAAGAGTTTATTAAATGTCTCACTCGAGAGTTTCGGGTCAACAGAAAACTCAAAAAATTATGCATTTTTCAGGAACCTACAACTTTGGAGGGGCAAGACACCTACAAAAACATAATTTTATCTTTCATACCTGGTACCGTTAAATTCCTCTCTGAATCTAGTTTCTAATGATGTAAGATTTTTGGAGTTTCATTAAAAATTTCAATTTGTTATGAATTTTATAGTAAACTGTGTCATTATGGAATTTCACTGTTCTAAAAATTGCAGTGGATGAAAACACCAAAAAAATCAAAAAAATCATATTTCAATTCCTCTGCCTGTCTTCTTCAAAAGGTTATTATCATTTTTCTTATTGATGATCACATTGAAAAGAAAATGTAGGGCTCATAAAATATATTGAAACACCACCGTTTGTTTGTCTTCGTCCATTTCAAAAAACAATAAAAAATAGTGATTTAATCTGAAAATTTTCGAAAAATAGTCATTGGAGTAGTGCAGTATATGTAGATTTTGATGATATGGTTTATTTCCAAAAAATGAATAATCATCCCTAAAACAATCCAGGGTTCAAAAAGTGAATAATTATGTTTGCCTAAAAATTTCAAGTATATGTAGTTAGTAAACAACCAATTTACCCCTCTATATGTGAATATTTTTTTTTTTTAAATATGAGTATGGAGGTAAGACAGTTCTCTATAAATCTTGTTTTTATGTCAAAGAATAATTTTCATTGAAAATATGTGTTTAGTGGAGTTGAAGTTGAAAAAACATAGAAAATTATAATTTTCAACATCAAAAAAGGAAAAAAGTGTTTCCCAACTTCATGTTTTCACCCGAACCCCCAACTAATCTTTATTTAGATAGTGGAAAAATAAATAGAGAAAAGTTCCATGGCTTCTGATCTCTTGATATCTTTTTGGAACTGGAGATTGAAATATATTCTTCCCATGCCTCCTGGACTTGTTGGACACCAAAGCCCATGGGTATAAGGAATTCATGAGGAGAAAATTGTTCAACTTCAACATCTTCAAATGCGGAAGCCAGGACCTCTGAAAATTTCCTCGGTGAAAATATTTTTTTGTTGGAGAGTTTTCGGTGCTTTGGGTGGATGTGTTTTCTGCTATCTATATGAACGAAATTGGGTAACCCCGCTAGATTTCATTGCAGATGCATTTGGAAGGCGCTAGAGATGCATCTGGAAGGCCTTATATAACATACTCTTGAGGTAATACAATCCACTCATGCAATAAATTATACAAGTTCGGGAAGACGCTATAGAACATTACTCTGGAGGAAATACAATCCACTCATGCAATAAATTATACAAGCTATAGTAGCTTTCACATGACATAAAAATTAAATTAGCTAGATTATAGTTAGAAGCATACAGAATGAACAAAAGTAGGTTTGGGATGACAACCATTTTCTGCTAGACATATTAGCATAATATAATGATAAGTAGCATGGTTCAAGTTTGCATGTCGTCTTATGGAAATAGAGTGCTGAGGCACGTGACTGCCATGTCGTGTTATGGAGATAGAGTGGCGAGGCACATAGCTCAAGGGCCTCGTTTTTAACCTCATTTTTTTATTCAGTGCTTATGTTAAGAAAACACTTTAATGACTTTGGGGGCTTTGTTTTTAATTTTTAATTTTTAATTTTTAATTTAATGATTTTGTGGAATTTACCAAAGTTGTGACAACTACATGCATCCACTGTGAACAAGTCTTGTCTGTCATGAAACTTTAAAATTGAGGCCACTTGGAAAGTTGAAGCCACAAATTCTGTGGCAATTTAAGTACGTTATATAGATTATATGGAGAATACTGTAACTCATATGTCCTCGACAAGGAATTTCTGATCGGAAATTCTATAAAAATAATTCTTGGTGATTACAACAAGCCCTCTATCCTAAATCTTTGCATTATTATATTTCTATTAGAATCCCTTTTTGACAGTGCATGAATTTTGGGTTGGGTCGTGTGGCTTTTGGGATGTTTTTTTCTTGAAAATGATTTCAAGGGGACGGGTGAGTTGGTGCCTGGGACCTTTTGCCCTTTAATTCTTAGGTCATAGAAGAGGAAGGTAACTAACTGCCCTTCTTCATTTTCTGTTTTTTTGTGGGAGTGAGAAATAAGGACAAGAAAAATATGATTTGTTTCTTTTTTGAATGATATTATCATGGAAGATTTTATTCTCACGTTTGTGAAGTGGGTGAGCCCACTCAGAGATCTCGGTAAGGAGTTTGGAAATTTTATCCTTAAAAATGTTTTGATTTTTTACTTTAAAGATTACAAAAACATTGTGAGAATTCCAGTTAAATATATGAAATATACTGCGTGAGACTGATAGATTTGGGCTCGAGACCCTTTACTATTAGATACATGCAATCAAGACTTTGTGTTAGAATCTGTGTTTTGGTTGCATACTATTTGAAGCTGTGAACATCTTTATGATTCATACTTTCTTATGTAAAACTTGCAAAATTTAATTAATTAGGCAAAAATACTTCTCATGTTAGACACAGATGTGTCTGAGAGGATGGAATTGGCCTCAGGATATTACGTTCAGGTGTTTTTAATGATTTTTTTCTTTTTTTTGTATCTAAATTGTGATCTTTTGTTTTGATTTCATAAGTAGATTTTCATTTAAATATCAGCTATGCAAGAAATTTAGGTGTTAATTTTATCTGTTTTATTTAAATATAAATTTTTTTACTGAAAATTTATATAAATTCCTTCCTGGTTTAGTTCTGAGCATGCGTCCCTAGCTAGTGAAGCTACTCAAGCCTAAGCTCTTTCTTAGTAGATTTCTTCGAGTCCTCAATAAAACATTCTATTTGTTTTTGCAAGAATTTTATTTCCTATATATATTTTTAAAGGATTAAAGATAATCCGTATGTGTTATGTCTTTGAAGCCTCGGGGTTATTTTGAAAAGGGGTATTTTGAAAATGAGTTAAGTTGTTATATTTTAAAGATATTTCAGAATATGCAATTTCTACATTTCAAAATCTCCAATCCAATTTCCATTGGAGATTTGAATATTTCATAATTTGAAATTTCATCTGAGATTTGAATGAAATTTTAATAATATATACATTCAAATCAAATTCAAATTTGAATAAACTACATCAAGCTACAATTTCCATTGGAGATTTGGATATTTCAAAATCTACAATTATATCCGAGAGTTTAATGAAATTTGAATGATATACATCAACATGTTTTCTTACCAATATATTTTACACCCCGAGACATAATATTCCTTACAAATTTACATTCTCCAGACATAATAAATATTATTCGTTATTATATTAAACATTATTAATATTGAAAAAAATTCATATTTTTTCATGTGTATGAAGCAAATTATATGAATATTCTTATTATTTTTGATGATTTTTTAGGTTATTATATTGAAAAATCATTATACTTTTGTTAATATATTTTAAGTAAATTATATGAATAGTCATATCGTATTGAGACGAAGAGATATAGTCCTGGAAAATTAGTAGATGGAGTCTACTAAGTAACAATGTGCTATGATCTTCCTTTAAATGTCAAGAGGCACAAAGTCCACATCACAAATATTCTCTATACATGTTAACATCCACCATGCAATGCATCGATTGATTATACTTGCAACTATTGTGCCCACAAGCTGTGTACATCCACAAGTTAGTCCTTCGACTCAAATATTGATCTAGATTTATGCATGAATGCAATGAAATATAGAAATAGACATAAACATAGAGATGTAGCAGAAATGATACTTCATTTCATTAGTATCAAATAACATAAATATTATTACAGACATAATGGAAATAAAATAGCTAGGGCATTGGTAGCTTATCTCTGAGAAGAGATGTGGCGACTATAGGCCTCGAAAATATGTTATAAAGAGGCTCAAAGGCCTATTTATTGTTGAGAAACAATGGAAAACCCTAAACATCCAAAAACCTAACCCTAGGATATGAAGCACCAAAACTATGGGTCTCGTTTGGGTAAATTGGTATATCAATCACCCTGCGGATGTAAATTTGGCATACGATCTATGTTTGACATGATCAATCCCTTGTTGGAAAGATATATATGAGGAATATAAATTTTGAGCAAGTAAATTTGGTCCATAGGACTATGTTGATCTTGGTTTTCTCGAAAAACGTCGTTTAGGGCCTCAAAATGGCTCCGGAAGTTCGGGACTCAAAAAATTGCTAAAAATAGTAAGTTGTGCTGAAACTAAAAAACTAAAATTTGACACTGCAGGTTCAAATGGAATAGGTGGGTGGCCACCAATATCCACCTGAATCATTCCTCCCTCCTTAGGAAGCAATTATTCCCACTGCGTTAAGTTCCTCCATGAGAGGCAAAGTCTACTAAACTTGGTCTTGGATTTTTCTAGGATGTCGTGGACCTACTAGCAGACATGCTCGATGCGTTCAAAAAATTTGGTTTCCTCATACAGTACATGTGTGTATTCTTTTTGTGTAGCTGCATGAGGTATGGAAACATAATGCGGTGGTGTGTCGGGGGTCAGATTAATGGAGTGCTTGTCCTGACAATGTAGAGGAACCTCTATGGGTGAGGAGAAAATGTCCTCGTATTCCTCCACGACTTTTTCCATCTATTGTAGCCATGTAAGGGAGCCTTGTTTCAAGGTTGTAGAAAAAATATTCTTCTTTCCCTCTGAGTGAGTTGTAAGTAAAATAAATTTCCTGGTTTGGGAAACAATCTTACTGCGTTGTTTTGCAATAGTCAAGGAGATGACAGGAGGCAGTACTACCTCTGATATCATGTACAATTTATTTTGCACAGTAATAACAAAAGAACGAGGCCTAGACTCATACACAACATGTTGCCTCCACAAGTGTGGTTGGCCCAATAATACATCAGCTACATCAAGAGGAGCAACATCACATAATACCTCATCCGTGAAAGGCTTGATGTTGTATGGAAGGCGACACTTGTGGCGGACGCAACGATCTCTCCCTGAGTGAAGCCACCTGATGCTAGATGAATGTGGGTGTGATATGGTTGGTAGGCCGAGCAGATTCACTACCTTTGTTGAAATGAGGTTCTTTTGGCTTCTGCTATCGACAAGAAATTGCAGCGGAGAACCCTTCTCCCACATCTGCGAATGGAAGAGGCACTCCCCCTCCTATGGATCCTCAGGATCCTCCCTTTGGATCTTGGTAGTGGTAGTAATAATAGTGGGGTATACATCAATGATCTTCTTCCCTTTGTCATATCCCTTTTCTGGTTTTGGCTCAGGATCAAAACATGCATCTGATTCAGGTGCCTTCCATTTGGCCACCAGCGAGTATTTGGCCTGACAATCGTTTGTGCTGTGAGTGGGGTTGTTATGAAATTCACACCACTTCCCCGTATCCTTCTTTGGATTTGTGGTAGTGTTATGAGTCACCCCGCTTTGGCTCTTCCCCCTGTTTGGTGGTTCGGACTTCAGATTCGTAGATCCAAAGTCTCGCTTCTTTTGCTTAAATTTCTGCTCGATCTTGGTGGCATAGAGATATTCCGTGCCAAGAGAGGTGTTGTATAGGAATTCCATTTCCTCCTGAATGTGTTTGTGTAGAAATTTGTGGCACTTGAGTACCAAATTTCCCTCTGAATCTTTAATACTTAGCTTTGTGCACAGAGTATAGAACAAATTCATCAGTTTGTGCACATCTTGATCCCTTTGCTGCTATAGTGTGGCCCATTGGATGTACTTGTCCTCATAGCTCCCCATGGGGTAATATTGTTTCTTGATGCCATCTCAAAACGAATTCCATGTGGGTGCAGCCCAGAATAGAGAGGTTTTCCTCCCGTATTTTTTCTCACAGTAGGTTTTCCGCTAGTATTTAACATGGGGGGCGACCTTGAGGAGTGAAAATATAATATTTTCTTGATCGAAGAAATCATGGACCGTGAAATACCCTTGTAGCAAATTCAACCATATATCTACAATGTATGCATCTATCTATCCTTATACAATAATGTCAAAGTTTACATGTACCTTGAAGGGATAGGTGCCTCCAGAGTGGTTGTTGGATGCAAATGTGCTATAGGTGGGAAGTCGTTGAAGGATCGGAGCAAAGTTATTCATCATCGTGTTCCTTTGTTTCTCGAGGGTCTCGTTTAGAAATATTTTGATAGGATCTCCTTCTCCCTTATATTTATTTTCTTTCACCATGGGAGGTCATCGTGGTTTTCAAGGCTGATCTTGCCAGGATTCAACTAGATCGAGCCCTATGTCCTTATACCCTGACCTTGTTGGGGACATGCAAAGAAAAACAGAGAAAGAGATAAACACAGAGATAAAATAGACATAAAAACAGAGAACAAAATAAAATACATAAATATACACAAACATAGAGATGCAATAGAAAGGATACTTCATTTCATTAATATCAAATAACATAAATATGCTTACAGACATCACGAAAATAAACTAGCCAGGGCACTAGTAGCCTATCTTTGAGAAGAGATGTGGCAGCTACAAGCCTATGAACTATGTTACAAGGAGGCTCGAACGCTTATTTATTATTGAGAAACAATGGAAAACCCTAAACATCCAAAAAAATAACCCTAGGAGATGAAGCGCCAAAACTATGGGCCCCGTTTGGGTAAATTAGTACACCAATCGTCCCGGGGAGGTAACTTTGGCATATGATATCTACTTGATGCTTTCAAAACCTCGTTAGAAATATCTATCTAATGAATATAACTTTTGAGTGAGCGACATTGGTCCATGGTTTGATGTTTCTCCCGGTTTTTCCCAAAAACGTCATATAGGGCCTCAAAACAGCTCCGGAAGTCGAGGACCCGAAAAAATGCTAAAAATAGTAAGTTGTGCTGAAACTAGAAAACTGAAAGAATTGATGGTATGGGTCCAAATGGAATAGGTGGGTGGCCATCAATATCTACCTGGATCAAATATATTTAATCAAAAACTGAACCCCATGACAACATGATACTTGTGGTTTATAAATTTGTTTATAATATTGAACACTATAGAGGAAGTGAAAACTTTACGAGCCACACCTAAGAAACATACATGCAGCATGGAGGAATATTAATGTAGTGCCCAAGCTTCAATTTTGCAAGAAAATAAGAGAATTTACTGTACTAATCCTTCCATAAGTCTTGAAAAAGATATTGGCAATTAGTTTTCTAGGCAATAAGTACACAATAATAAATTTCGCAACACCATTGTAACATGGTTATTTTTTTCACAACAACAGTAAATAGATTTCACCATGAGTCTAGTTCACTTCAAATAGCCAACCCTATTACAACCCAATGGGCATCAAAAAAATCTTGAGCTCACACTTGCTTTACTAGCATGGGTAAGCATAGGGAAGGTTTTGATGTAATGATTTCCTTTTATGTACTTTTGGAAGGCAAGATAACTGCATCTTTTCCAGTATCATTTTCATTCATAAACGAAAATGAAATTGCACAAACTCATTTTATTTCAGTTTTAGCACTATAGTTGCATAGTTTTAAGTGAATTTGTCTGCTCAATGTGCACAAAAATGGACTGAACACACTTGTTCTTGCTCAATTTTAAAAGGTTATGTATGTGCACTATAGTTGCATAGTGTTGAGTCAATCTGTCTACTCAAGTTTCACTCAATTTAACTCTGGTATGGGTCAGGGCTACAGGTCAACTACTTGCCCACTCAAGGTAGGGACTTATTGCCATGCAACACCTCTTATTTTTACTTGTTAACTGCATCATTGCAGATTAGTATCTCTAATGTAATTATTTGATATTTTCAATAAAAAATTAACTTAAAAAAAATATTCAAATTGTTATTATTATATAGGAATCACAGTTATAAAAACATTATTAAATTTCCTTAAAAATTGTAGACAACATGTGTTCAATAATGATAAGTAAAAAATAAAATATTAAAATTTTTATTTTTAAGTTTTAAATAAAGCTTTAACTAGTGTAGACATATAAATTTAATAACTAGTAAATGTAGATAGAATTAATTCATGATATAGGTCAAATCATTTACTTCATTTTACATATTATGTTAGTAAATGTAGATAGAATTAATTCATGGTATGGGTCAAATCATTTACTTCATTTTACATATAATATTGTTAAAAATGAATAAGCTTAAAAAATAAGTAAATTCTAACTTTTTTAAAAAATTATTATTATTGTTATTAATTATTAAAAATTTAATAGATAACTTAAACATATATTGATTTAAGAAAACATGTAACAAGACTCTTAATAATGGAAATTCCTAATTTGTAAATAGAATTTGTTACAATATCATGACTTATCAATATCACATGTCCATATAAAAATACTTCATTTCATATGACACCTACTCATATCACATTAATCAAATTAATCATAACTACTTCCAAGACAAATATTAATCATTAATTTATGAATACTTTTAATAATTTTCTATAATATTTTATGGAGGTTAAATCCCTACCATCCATATAATAATTATGGATAACTACATTAAAATTCTAGAAACCCTATTCCAAAATAAACAAACTTATCCATGTAAATACTTTAAAATTTCCAGCCTTTGGTACGTGTTGACATGATTCAGACTTTTTCCAGTATGGGGCCTCTTCTTCGACGCGCATTTGGCACTTCTGATCTTTTTTCGGAGCCTAGGGTTGCTGCAGGAAAGAGAAGTTCGAAGGACTCGGAGGTCAGTTTAAGAAGGGTGTTTTTTGAACAAGATGGGTATTGATAGTTTATCAGTTGAGCTTGAGCCGTCGCCGGAGGACTTGCTCACCATATGGGGGTTAGAAGTCTCAGAGAAAAATCTCGATTTTCATTTTCCTCTCCGCGCTTCGGTGGATTTGGAGGCTGAGAATGCTTGGAAGGGTTTCCCGAATGGGTGTGGTGGCTCTGGTTTAAATTTCTATGAACAGAAGGGTGTTTCAAGTCTTGGCCTCCAGCATCTTCCGGTTAGCTGTCGGCCTTTGAGCTCGGAAGAGATCTTCACAGAAGGCGTCAATTTAGCGACGGCCACGCAGCCTGTGGCGCTCCAAGGTAACCCTCTCTCTTGTGGTCTTTCTGGTGGTCTGGAGCTAAGGTTTGCAAATGAAGGGTTTTGTTTTGGTAAGGATCATGCATTGTTAAGCGCTGAACCTTTGGGGGATCTAACCGCGCTGAGAAACCCTCTGACTGGGGCGTTGAAAGACTGTAGGGTGACCGAGGAGGTGAACAGTCTTCCCAAAGCAAACCTGGTCGGAGTAGTGGGAGGGCTTTTTCCTTCGGTTCCTTCGGGAGGAGGAGCTGTTGCCCTAAAGAAGGATGGGGGCCGAAATTGTGACGCTCTGTCTAGGGTTTCTTCGAGTAAGGCTGTTGATTTTGTTCCTTTTTCTATTGCTTTTGAAAATTGTGGGGTTGTGCCGGAGCTTGGCGCATTTCCAGGGGTTGGCACTCAGCCTTTCCATGTCAATGGTCTCGACTCTCTGCGATCTGTAGAAGCTCTGAAGCTCTTTCTGGTAGAAACTATCCGTGCGGAGTTCCCCTTTGCAAAATCGACAGCTGAGGAACAAGAGGTCAAGAAAGCTGTGGGAACCAAGAGAAAGAAGGCTAAGATCATCAAATCAAAGGAAGGAAGTCCGAAATGCCTGCTTGGGGTCGATATTAGTATAGAAAAAGTTATGGATCTAGCCGAGACCATGTTAGTGGGGAGAGTTAGGGGCAGGAAGTTCTCGGAGGCCTTTATTGCTGATTGGGTGCAGAATATGTGGAATGACTCTCCAGGACTGCCTGTTGATATCAATATTCTGGCGCGAGGATGGTTCACCATCACCTTCGAGAAGAAAGATCAAGTGGACAGAGTCTTGGAAAGGAATTGGTTCTTCGGCAAAATACCAGTGCTCTTCAGACGTTGGACTCCTCTCTTTGACGCCCAGAAAGAGAAAATGGCCGATTCTCCGGTGTGGGTTAAGCTACCTGGCCTTCCTCTTCAGTTCTGGACCGATTCGGTGTTCATTTCGATTGGGAACACGTTGGGCACTTATCTTGAAGCTGACAAATCCTTCTTGCAGACCAAAGACAAGAGTGTGGCACGCATCCTAGTGAGCCTTAACCCTCGTGAAGGACTTGCTGAGACCATGACGCTACAATACAAGGATATGGAGTTTGTCCAAGTTTTGGATTATGAGCACCTACCCTTCAGGTGCAATAGATGCCACAAGACAGGCCACCTGGCTCGAGACTGTCCATTGGGACACCAGCGTAACCGCAGACAGAGGAGGCATAAAAGGGCTCAGAAAACCCCAATCTCAGTTCAGGATGGGGAACCTTTGGATGCAGAACTCGACCTTCCGGCTCAGGAGGTCTCCTCCCCCTTCTTGGATGCTGAGATGCATATTGCGAAGGACGATGCTGGCCCCTCCTTGCTCCCGGTTGAAGATCTGGGCGACCCTCCGGCTCACCCTTCAGCAGTCAACTCTGGCTTGGCGATTTTGGCGGGTATGTCCCCCTCTATACTTCCCCTGTCATCGTTTTCCGTTTTACCTGTTGATGTCTGCTTGGAGCCTGGTCCTTCCAGGCAGATTGTAAATGAATTTTCGGCTCTTAACCCATCTTCTCCTCCCTTTGATAGCCTGGTTGTCTCTGTTTCTGCCGGCCCGAGTCTTTCCCCCTCTTCTCTGTCGATCCCTTGTGACCCTTGCCCTCGGCTTTCCGATTCTGGGCCCTTCCCTTACAATCTCAGACCCCGTTCAGACAGAAGAGCTTTGGGATTTGAAGTGGGAGGACTAGCCTCGAATTCTGTTGTTGTTGGATCTAGAAAGGTTAGAGGTAGAAAGTCTAAACTCTCCATAGCTCAATCCAAGGCGGTTGTGGATATAGCTGATGGGAAACAATTGACTCTTCCCAGGGTGCTTAGAGCAGAGCGGCCACCCTCTGGGGTTCCGCCATGATTGTCCTCTCCTTCAATTGCAGGGGCCTAGCTAGTCAGGACAAAAGGCTAGCTTTAAAAGAGCTTGTGTGTGCTCACAACCCTGATCTTATTATGCTTCAAGAAACTCTGGGCAAAGGGGAGGAGGTTGTCTCTGTTCTAACCAATTTGATGCCTAGATGGTCTTTTTTTGCTCTGGATGCTGTGGGAAGGTCTGGAGGAGTGGTCTCTGGCTTCAATCCTGTTAAATTGAAGTATGTATCTTCTTGGGGGACCCAGAATGTGCTAGCTGTGGAACTTTTTTCAAGCGAGCTCAATCGGTCCCTGCTCTCTCTGAACATTTATGGACCTTGTGTGGAGAGGGAGAGGTTTTGGTCTGCAATTTTTCGCTCTTCTTGGATTGGCCAACCCTTTTTACTCTTGGGAGGAGACCTCAACTTCTCGATAGGGGAAGCTGAATCCTGGGGTGCCATGGCCAAAGCTGACCCCCTGTCTGAATTTTTCCTTAATAATATTGCTTTGGCTCACCTGGTGGACATACCCCTTCTGAAGTTAAAACCTACATGGCGGAATCGAAGAGTTGGACAGGATTGGGTGGGAAAGAGGCTGGATCGGTTCCTGTTAAGTGAGCCTCTGATGGACTTGCTCGTGGAATATAGACACTGGACTACTGAAGGAGGTATCTCTGATCACATTCCTATTCTTCTTGAAATTAAAGGTACTGGAAGGAAACCTGGTCTGCCCTTCAGGTTTAATCCGGTTTGGCTCAAAGATGAATCCTTCCAAGAGCTTTTTGCTTCAACTTGGGAGGTGGATCCAGGTGGGCCTGACTCTTCCAGGAGTGTTTTTTTCTGGAATAATCTGAAGAAAATGAAATCTGCTGCTAAGGACTGGGCGGCTAACTTGAAGAAAAAAGAGGAGGAGGAAGTAATAAAGGTTAATTCTGACCTAGCTCTTTTAGAAGACCCTGAAGGAGGAGGTTATGAATCCTTTGAAGCTAGAAGCAGAATTAAGGAGCTGGAGGCCAAGAGAAGGAGAATTCTACAGCTAAGAGAAGAAACCTGGAGGCTGAAAAGCAGGGCTCTTTGGCTCCAAGAAGGGGATGATAATACTAAGTTCTTCCATAACTATGCCAAAGGTAGGAAGATGGCCAATACCATCTGGGAACTTCCGAAGGGAAATGGAGACTTGGCCTCCTCTTTTGAGGAGTTATCTTCCTTGGGATTAGATTACTTCAAAGATCTCTTTAAAGCCCCCTCTAAAGTTTCCATTGCTGAAGTGATCAGAGTTTCTCAGCTTTTCCCTAGGTTTGTGGAAGAGGATGAAAATGAGGCAACAATGGCTCCTGTATCCAAACAGGAAGTGGAGGATATCCTTAAAAGCATGGCAAAGGACAAAAGTCCAGGGCCTGATGGCTGGACTATTGAGTTTTTTCTACATTTTTTTGAAACTCTCGGTGACGACCTGGTTGCTGTTGTTGAAGAATCTAGAGCTACAGGCCAAGTCTATGGCCCTTTCAATTCTACCTTTCTCGCCCTGATCCCCAAGTCGGACCATCCCTCGTCTTTTGCTGATTTTCGCCCCATTTCCCTCTGCTCTTGTGTCTATAAAATTATTGCGAAAGTCATTGCTACGAGGCTTAAACCTTTCCTCTCTGCTCACCTCTCCCCTGAACAGTTTGGTTTTCTAAGTGGGCGTCAAATCCATGAAGCTGTAGGTGTTGCTCAGGAATCCCTGCATAGCTTAAAAAGGAGTGGCAGGAAAGGAATAATTGTAAAGTTGGACTTATCTAAAGCTTATGATAGATTCAGTTGGCTTTATCTAAGGCTTCTTCTTACCCACCTTGGGTTTCGTTTTGACTTTGTTCGTTGGATTATGAGTTGTGTTTCCTCTACAGATATTGCTCTCCTGATTAATGGCGCTGCAACTCCTTTTTTCACTCCGGAACGAGGTCTAAGACAGGGATGCCCGCTTTCGCCTTTGCTGTTCTTGCTGGCAGCAGAAGGCTTAAGTCTCCTGATTCACCGAGACAAAAGACTGGGCAGATTAAAGGGGATTGAAGTGGCGGCAAATTTCTGGATCACGCATCTTCTTTTTGTTGATGATATTCTGATTTTTCTGAATGGGTCTACTGATGACTGTCGCGCCTTAAAATCTTTGCTGGAGCTATTCCTAAAAGCAACTGGGCTCCAAATAAATTCTGCAAAATCAACCATCACTCCCTCTGGTCTTTCTGAAGCTGAGCTGATTAGAGTTCAAAGGCTCATGAACTTTGAAGTCCGCCCATTGCAGGATCACTTCAAATACCTTGGTTTTTTGTTAAAACCAGATTCTTATCGCATTAGGGATTGGAAATGGCTTCTTGCTAAGATTGAAAAAAGGCTTACTCATTGGAGTTTCAGGTGGTTATCAAGGGCTGGGCGTCTGGTTCTGATTAAATCTGTTCTGATGGCCATTCCAGTTTTTTGGGCCAGTCTTTCTTGGGTGCCTAAAGGCATTCTGGTTTCAATTGAAAAACTGTGCAGAATTTTTTTGTGGTCCGGGTCTAATCAGGATTCGGTAAGCCCTTGGGTGGCTTGGGACAGAATTTCAAGGCCAAAAGAGTGGGGCGGCTGGGGAATAAAAAACCTGGGATCCTTTGCAAAATCCTTGGCTGCTAAATTAGCTTGGCGCCTGATCTCAACAGATTCTCTCTGGGTCTCACTCATGAAACGCAAATATATCAGCCAAGATTATGTTCTGGAATGGGTTCGGCACCCTGTCAAATCTTCCTCAAATGCATCTTCAGTTTGGAAAGCAGTAGTGGCTTCTGTCCAGCTTATCGAGAGGGGCTTGGCCTGGCAAGTGGGTGACGGAAGGCAGGTACGGGTGGGATGTGATCCTTGGGTTGGCTGTCCGCTCAATTTTACTCTGTCACGAGAGCTTGTTGCTCATTTAAATTCTGAAGGCTACTTTTACCTAAGTCAGGTGGCAGATCCTAGATCCACTTCTTTTGTCAAGCAAGGTTGGTTGTCCGGTTTGGACCTGCATTTGGATAATAGATGGCTAGAAGAGTGGAACCGGTATGTTGCTGATCTTTCTCTCTCTTCTGTTAGAATCTCTGATTCTGTTGATACCTTGCGTTGGGTGCATGCTCAGACAGGTATTTACTCCCCAAAATTCGGCTATAAGTGGCTTATGGTGCAACAAGGCTGGGGGAATCCTGCATGGTGGTCCAAACGCCTATGGAAACTTAAAAGTCCAGCTAAAACCAGACTCTTCTTCTGGTGCATTCTTCACAAAAAAGTCCCAACTTGGGACTTTCTGCAAAAAAGAGGCAAGCAGGGGCCGAGCTGGTGTACGCTCTGTAAATCTGCTGAAGAAACGCCTCTCCACCTTTTTCTCCTATGTCCTTTTAATGCTAGTCTATGGGCAGAATCTCTGCGCTTAACCAACATTCCCTTGAGATGGTATGGGGATAGTCTTCTGCAAGCTTGGGAACACTGGTGGCAGGAGGCGCTGGATGATAAAATCAGGGCCTTTCCACTCTTAATAGCCTGGGGTACTTGGATCGCCCGAAACAGGGCTATCTTCAATGAGACTTCCTTTCCGATAGCAAACCTGGCAGCTGAGGGAGCTGCAATTTTTGACAGCATTCCTACGCCTGCTGTCAAAGGCTCCGTTCGCATTGTACAGCCGGAAACAATCAATGATTCCTTACCTTGGGCATACTTCGATGGTGCTTCAGATAACAATGATACCTGTGGTGCTGGACTGGTTATTAATCTCATAGCTGAAAATTCCTTTCGAGCCTCTGTCGGCCTTGGGCAAGGGTCTAATAACTTCGCAGAACTTAAAGCACTCCATTTGCTTCTTTGCTCGCTTATTTCTAAACAGATTTATCAGATTCAGATCTTTGGTGACTCTAGGAATGTTGTCAACTGGTTTAATGGGACTCAGCATTGCAGACATTTTCTTCTTCTTCCTTTGCTTCAGGAGATTCGTCGTCTTAAATCCTTTTTCTCTGAGATTTCTGTTGTTCATATTTACAGGGAAAGAAACCAGCAAGCAGATATCTTATCTAAAGAAGGTATACAACTCGCTTTGGGGTCCTGGGCAGTAGCAGAAGCAGTAAATGGGACTGTTCAACCTCATGAACAACCTCTTTTTGTGTAAATTTCAGTTTATTTTCAACATTGTACAGTGGACCTTTATAACCTATGTGATTTTTGCTACTATATTGGGTCCATAACTGTTTCCATTATGTAAGGGGGTTCTGGGATCGCCTTTTTTTTTATGTATGGTATTATATGGGGCTGGGATAGTATCTACTTCCAGTTCTTTCGGGTGCTGGAGCATCTCGTTTTTGCGCTGTCTTAAAACAGCTGCATCGATGCTTAAGCAGTGATCTTTATGGTTTAATCTTGGGCTGCTAACATCTTCATCAGATGGTAAGTAGCCTTGATTTCATTCTCTTTCTAAGGGAATGACTGTTTTGTTTCCAGAAATGCTTGGCATATGTTCAGAGACTATCTATATTAATAGAAAGTTCGTTTTTTTCTGTGGAAAAAAAAAATACTTTAAAATTTAAATTCAATTTAATTAAAATGGTTAAAATTATTTTCCCAAAAACACCGATTGTCAAAAAATTCCTATTTAAATAATTATTTTAAAACAAATAATACATAATCGTATAAGAGTCTCGAGGGGTAGCTCAATTGGTAGTGGAAATGAAAATGAAGTTTTGTGTGCAAGTAGGTTCATGGTTGAAATTCCCCCATTTCATATGTGCCTATGGAGAGGGAATACATATTTACCCAAGGGTTATTTTATGAGCCCCCATGGGGTAGATAAATTGGGGATGACCATGAAAATGAAGTGTTTTTGCGAGGATATTTGAGGTTGAAATCCTCTTTATTCAATTGTGTCCCCCTTGATTCAGTTGTGTTTACCAATGTAGGCACCTACAACGTTCTTTTATGAGCCCCATGGGGTAGCTCAAATGACGATATCCATGAAAAATAGTTTATTCATGTGAGGTTTAATAATCAAATCCCCTCTATTCACTTGTGTTTGTGGAACGGACATACATATGCACCTATAGGTTATTTTATGATTTATGAGTCACAGGGGTAGCTCAAATCACGAAATCCGTGAAAATTAATTTATTCATGCAAGGAGGTTCAAGATTCAATCTCCCTATATTCACTTGTGCCTGTGAAAAGGTCATAAATAGGCACTGAAGGTTATTTTATGATCCTCCAAAGGGTAGCAAAATTAGTCATGGAATTTAAATTAAAGCATTCTATGTGAGGATTTTCGACGTTCAATCCCCCATGATTCACTTGTGCCTGTGGAAGGGGTATATATAGGCACCTAGAGGTAATTTTATGAATGGATAGGGATATATCAATTTGTAATGGACCAAAAAATGAATTTTTATGTGTGAGGAGGTGCGAGGTTCAAATCCCCACAACTCACCTAGGCATGCAAAAAGGGACATACACAGGCACCTAGAGGTTGTTTTATGTCTATCAAGAGACATATCAATTAGTGATTACCATTAAAATGATATTTATATACCCACGGGGGAATAATTTCAATTAGTGTTGGCCATGAAAATGAAATTAGTATCTTAGTTGGCAATGCCCTCGAAAATAAAGTGTTATGTGTGACCACATTTGCAATTCTCGTAATTGAACAAACAACATAGGTAAACACCTTGGACGAGCACCTTCCTATTCCTATAAATACAATATATATAATTATATAACCATTACATATTGATTTTATCTTTAAGATTTAAACCTTTTATTAAAATGTAAACTTTATTATATATACGAACAAAATAAAAAATATTCCTCTTAATATACCAAATAATTAATATTCTAATAAATTATATGTATATGGCATAATTATAAAAATATGACTTAATTTAGAGTATAATAATTTTGATTAAAATTCTAATCTAACACTTTATCGATCTTTATATACACTATTCATACTACTTGTAAATTATATTATTTTCAATACGTACTATAAGAAAATATTACTAAATATATATCTTATTTTATTAGTAAATATATATATATATCTTATTTATTTGGATTTATTATTAGTAAATATATTTTTTCGCTAATTTATAAAATCCATTATTTTGATTTATTAAAATTGGAAATAAAAAGCTTTTATTATATTTGGTAATTGAAATATTATTTTTATATTATTATTTTTTTTAAATAATAATAATTATTTTTATTTTTTATTATTTTTTTATATGTTTTATTTTAATTAATTCAAGTTTTCGAAATTTTCTTATATAAATATAAATTTATTTATTTTTATTGGTATTTATTTTTTCTCTATTTTTAATTATATATTTAATTTTTTATTCTATTTTATTTTTCCTTTCCTTCCATCATTTTGCAGTATTTTTGATTAATGAAGATTATTTTTCATTTGTTTTTGTTAGAATATATATATATATATATATATATATATATATATATATATATATATATATAATATTGAAATACATTTAATATTTTTTAATTAATATTATTATTTTCTATTGTTGACTAAATTATTTTGTTTTTCATTATTCTTTTACATAAATTTATTGTTTGTAAATTATTTTTATTATTTTTTATTCTGGGTTCCATTATTTTGTTTTTATTATTTTTTATATAAATTTATTGATGGTATTCACATTGTATAATTTATTTTTATTTTTATTTTTATGTTTCATTTATCATTGAGTATTAAGATTTTTTTTTTTCTTTTTCATTCCATTTTCATTTTTAATATTATTTCAATTGGAGATGAGTGTTTTATAATTATTCACGTGTTTTATTTATTATATGATTTTTGTTTATATATATTTTACAATATTAGGTTTTTTTATATATATTTTTCAATATTATATATAATATGAGGGGTTTCAGCAGTGTAATATATTAGACATCATATTTTGGATTCAAATGCATTAAGTAAGTCATTCATCTATGATCATTTCCATGAGAGGTACTCGTAATTGACTAATTTCTCATGATTTTTTGAATAGTCCTTAAGAAATGGGATTGAAACTAGTGAAATGAATCGCATAGCTTCAATCATCACTTTCAAGGCTTGCACCTGGTAACCAGGTCTTCCTGAGAGGTCACCCATCCCAGAAATCCTCTGGGAGACTTCCCAAGAGATCATCCATCCCAGAACTCCTCTAGCTCAAGCACACTCAACTATGGAGTTTTCTGCACAATCAAGCCCACTTAGGTTGCTACCACATTTTCAAAAGGTTAGCAAGTATTATGCCTCATGAACCATTCAAGTAGAGGTCCCTTTACTCTTTTTATTTTAAGTATGAGGGGTTTCTGTAGTGTATTATATTAGATATCATTTTTTAGATTCAACTGGGTTAAGTAAGTTATTCATCAATGACCATTTCCATAAGACTTAGTCGTAACTGACTAATTTCTCATGATTTTTTGAGTATTTCACTTAGTATGATACACACAAAATAAAAAATATTCCTCTTAATATACCCTAACTAATTTATCATTATTTTTTGAGCAGTTTACTTAGCATGATACACAAAATAAAAAATATTCCTCTTAATACACCAAATAATTAATATTATTACACCATAATCTATCACTATTTGAAAACAACTCCCCTAGCTGCCACTATGTCTATATTTGAGCCATTGGATCAAATGTTACACGATTGGAATGTTTTAGGCCATTAGATCAAGTAAATATTTTTATATATGTTTTTTATAATGTTAGTTTTTTTCTTTTTAATAAGTTAGATTAAATTTAGGTTTTGCTGACTTTTAAATAATAAAATAAAATAATGATAAACTATAAATACAACCCATGGTATTGACCCATGGTATTTATGTGGAATGTAGTTTCTTTATAGGGGAAAGATTGAATTCAGGTTTTGGTGACTTTTAAGTTAAAATGTTATTATTAAAAAATTGTTAGATTTTTGACCTCAAAATTTTTAATAAAATTTAAATTAATAACTTAATAAAACTAGATTTAACATTTTGACTATGTCAAATTACACAAAATAAAAAATGAAAGTAAATTAAATAAAAAGTTTGAAATAATGTAATGAACATTTTAACTAGGTCAAAATACAATAAAAAATAAAAATAATAAAATAAAATAATGATAAACTATAAATACAACCCATGGTATTGACCCATGGTATTCATGTGGAATGTAGTTTATTATTAGGGGGAACTAAGATGGCCTAAATCAATCTTAACTCTGGATCTAATCTAATTATTTAATAAAATTATTTTTAAATGTTTATAACCATTATTATTTTAAAATTTTACTTAATAAAATGTATCTAAATTTTCACACGTCCAAATATACATAGTTTTTCTTGTTCTGTATTATTTTTGTTACAACTATTTTATTATTCCAAAAATACATGGTTTTTTTGTTACATATTATTTATGTTACAACTGTTTTATAATTTATGTTACAACTGTTTTATAATTTATATATAAAAAATTAAAATTAATAATGAAATGTAATTTTCTTATAGGGGGAACTAAGATGGCCTAAATCAATCTTAACTCTGCATCTAAACTAATTATTTAATACAATTACTTTTAAATATTTATCACCATTATTCTTTTAAAATTTTACTTAATAAAATGTATCTAAATTTCCATACATCCAAATATACATAGTTTTTATTGTTATGTATTATTTTTGTTACAACTATTTTATTATTTCAAAAATAAATGATTTTTTTTTTGCTACACATTATTTATATTACAACTTTTTTATAATTCATGAGTATTATTTTTTAATATATAAAAAATTAAATTAATAATGAAACTTTTTAAAATATGTGATCTTTTTTAAATTTCCAAACTGACAGATCCGGAATCTGATTCTTGCTGCTGAGAAACTGATATGATTTTGAATAGTGTGATCCCTTGCTAGATTGCTACAGTCTGCATAGCGAGAGTTGAGGATTTTCCCTTGGTTTCTGCTTGGTCATTTACCCGAGTTTAACTACATAACAAGAATGAAATGTGCCAAACGAGCTTGCGTTCACCATTCTTCATGAGGAGAGCGAAGCCACAAGAATTATATGCTACCAGAGTTTGCTTGGGCATGTGACTTGACTACCGTGCCAGCGGAAAAAAAAAAATAGACGATTGCAAAAGAGATAGTGAGTGCTACAATTCTGGCAGAGAATAGCAAATACAAAGGAAATATTCAATTTTTAATATAGAGAGGAGGGAGATATGTGAAGGGGCTCACGTTGGCTTGAACTCTCTGCCAAAATTCTGTCTTGAAGTCTGAACCTAATTTGACTTGCCAACAATAATGTTGAATCAGAAGGAAAGAGTCCATTGCCAAGATAAGTAAGTTTGTTAAATTTCTATAATTATATAATCTTTTTCTTTGTGAGTTGAAAGATATGAATAAAGATTATATATCATATATTTTTTTCTGCAAAAATACTATTAGAAAATAGAAATAATACTAATGGTCTTTCTCATATTTCTTGAGACAAGATACATATACCAAGAAATGGTATTTCATTAGTTTATTGGAATTTGATTGAAACAAATTCACTATTGACTATTTTCGAAAGAGTGTATCTATCTTGGCGGTAGAAGATAATTCCATTGTGTTAATTCCTTTGCAAGGGTTTGCAAAGGTTACATGTTAACGTTGTTATTATTTTAAAAAGGTCTATCTAGCTCTTATGCCCAAATAAGGGTTAGTTATGGTACTTTATTTTTTTTTAAAAGAGATTTTCTTACATAGGTTCAAAGAGGGTAACTCTTTAATATCAATATTTATATAATATTGTATAACAAGAAAATAGAATATGCATGCTCTATATTTTAAAAGAGGTTTTCTTGAATGTATTAAAGAGGGTAGCTCTTTAATATAAATATTTACATAATATGGAATAAGCAAGAATAATGAAGATGCATGATCTTTATTTTAAAAGGGATTTTGTACTCATTTAATTTATAAAATGAGAAAAAATCCAAGGTAATTCCTTGAATAGATTAAAGAGGGTAACCCTTGAAATATCTTCATGTGAGATGAAGAAGAAAAGAGAAGTTTTCTCATATTTATATTCATTAACCATGTTGTAAATAGAAATGAATTAATAAATCCATTGATAGTTTCATAAATCCATGGGTAGTTTTTCCATGGTGTTGATAGAGATTAATTATCTCATAAAACCATGGGTAGATTACCATGGTGTTTGCAAATATTAGTTATTTAATAAATCCATGGATTGTTTACCATGGTGTTGGTAAAGTTAAGTTATTTAAATAAATTCATCGTTAAAGGAACTAATCAGTTATATTCCTTAGATGAACAAACTAAGTGATTATTTTTATATTATCATGATTATTATGTTAATTCCTTTTGGAAAAAGATCATGCATATACATGAAATATATGTATTAACTTTTATTGAAAAGGAATATACATATTTGTATGTAGAAAGATAGCTTGTAGTATTAAACTACATTGAATATGATTGTTTAGTTTAATCTTTGGAAAGAAGACATGTATTTATATTCTTAATTGCATATTTTTACAAAAAGAAAACATATGTTTACCTGCTCACTAGCATTGAGATTTTCTTTGGGAAGACTCGTGAAGGAGGTTATGTGCTTCGTTGTGTAAGCACTCCTTTAGGGAGACTCTTTTGAAATCGATATGCATTTTGCATGCATGGGAGCAACATTTGCTATGTTAGCTTGCATTCCATGCACTAAAATTAATAGCTTAAGGGTTAGCTATTTTGATTAAATTTATGTAAATCACATGCATAAATATCTTAACTGATGTATCAGTCTATTTTAAAGAAAAGCTTGGAAGATGTAGCCATTGTGTTCCAGGAATGTGTGCTTATGCGACAGAAACCTTAGTTATTGTGATGACTTATAACCAGCACATATGAGGTATGTGTTGTTAAAGGGAGAATGTCAAGGTACTTTACTTGCTTGTCATGAATATACATGAGTAGATGGAGAAACTACTATAGTACGGATATGTGAAATGATTGATTAATACTTTATGAATCTTGACGTCATTTTATGTTGAAGGCATCATAGCAGGGAATGATGGTGACATGTATAAAGGAATATTATGCTTGTCCTGTAAAAAGGAAAATGATGCTTGTCCCGATGGCAGGTAAATGATTAATGTTCATGCAGATGAGTGCGAGTTGCAAGAAGGTCCAATGTACGATGGTCCATTGTAGGTACATCCATGCCACCAAGATGTGAAGATATGAAGATATGAAGACCAGAGGGTAAATGGTATCATATTTATTGAATGGCTTAAAGATAGATATTTTTATATTTCCTTGTAAGATTATATAAAAGATGGTTAAGGGATGGTCTCCCTTATAAGACATTGAGTGATGGGCTGAACACCCTCACGAGCATTTAATAATAAAATTAAAAGTTGCTGGTTTTCACCCTACGGGTTTTCTAGGGTATGTTGGTGTTCAATGATGTGATTGATTATTGTGTCAAGATGGTGATGTTGATTCCTTTTTTCTTGTGAAGTTTCATAATGCCAAGTATGTGATGACTACATAAATAATGAAATTAGTGGAAGGTTACATCATACAGTATTATGTTAATATTTTGCAATGGAAGTTGTTAATGATTAAGGAGCTTACTATTCTTATTCTAAAATTACACTATGAACTGGTGAAAACTCTATGTAATGATGAGTAAGGAATATTTAATATTGAATGGATAGTTACCCCTGAGTAACTTGTATAATTTTTTTTTTAACTCCTTACATTTCCATGTGAACTAATCGATGTATGTTACAAGTGGTATCAAAGCTAAAGGTTGCAACACTGGCGCCTTTGGGATTTAGCAAAAAGAAATTGAGAGATCCGAGATGAAATGCGTGTATGTGAAGGAAGGCATCGCATCTCTAATCCAAGTTGAATAAAGAGTTTCAAGAGATAAGTATTATTAGCTTTCTTTTCTTGAAACACTATTATTGCATTTATTTAAAATACACTGCTTACAAAGCAAATAACTGTTGAGTTAGAGTTTCTTTAAAAAGGATATGTATTTTCCATGTGCTTAAAACTTCTCTTGTTGTACTAAAGTTTCCTTGAAAGGAGTTGGGAGTTTGTCTTCTTGAAAATGAAACATATGCGTGTTTTTCTTGAAAAATTTAAACTAATATACATTTGAATTTTTGCTCGGAGAAGAAATATTGAAATAATTCTTGCATGTGAATCTTGCAACTAAAAGAGACAAATATAGAGTAAAATGTGGTTTTACTTAATATGCAAGATTGTGTTAGTTCTTTTGGAAAGTAACAAAGCATTGCTAAGATGATAATCTTTTAGAAAGATATACCATGGTAAAACACCAAACTACTATGCTAGTTTTGCTGAGAAGAACCCATGTGAGTTCTTGCAAAGATTACTAGAACGTATCTTGAAAGGTGTGAGCAGTAGTAAAACATAAATAAGTAAACTTACTTTCCTTTATATATATCTTATTTAAGAAAAGATGGGAATATTTTTCTTTTAAAAGGGATTTCATATAGGCATGTTAAATGATAAGGAATCCAAGTTATTTTCTTGAAAATAAATATCAGCTAAAGATAATAACCTCTTGAATATACTACATTGCTAGATGAATTACATGTAAAAAAACTAAAGTAATGTTTTGGTTTCCTTGAAATATATACATGGCTAATGTGGGTATAATATTTCGAGAATAAGGCATGTATTCTTATGTTTTTATTCCATTAGTTTTATGGAAAATAAAACCATGTTTTTCATGCCTATTATTTTATATGTCCTTGAAGAGGAATTATGAGTTTTCCTACTCGATTATGTTAAATAAATCTGTTGGGAAATTAAGATTAGAATATTTATGCATTGTATGCATAGGAACTACAGCCAATGTGTTAGCTTTATTATATTTGCATGCTCCAAAGGCAAAATCTAAAGTGGTGGGTCTTTTGTAAAAGTTTAAGTAAAGCGAATGCACATTGTGTCATTTTCCATTAAAGGAATTTCTTAACAGATGTAGTGATTTGTCTTGTACGAATGTGTGCATGTGTGAAAAATGTCATAATAATGTGGGAGTAAAATGAATTGATAATTAGTTACTCACACTAATGTAGAGATGTTATAAGAAAGCATGTTGTGACATTGTATTCACATCTCATATATGCATATGAATAGGTGTTAAAGGATCACTCAAAGATTGATTATTTATTGATTAAGGCTTTATCTAATCATGCTAAAAAATCTTATCGATGGTGTGAAAAGAAAACATTGTTGTAGAGGAGCAATGTGAATTTCCTGAGGGAGATGAATAATGCAGTAGAGAGAGAAGTTCTTCAAATGAAATAAAGATAAGTATTTTATTTTATCTTATTTTAAGAAGTCTATGCATATGCATGTTGATTTCCTTTAAAAATGAATTGTTATATACATGGCATTGCATGAGATTAGCTTCCGTTTAAGAGAATTCTTAAAAAAGTACATGCTATTATAACATGCTTTTTCTGCATAAGAATATGCATATGAGATTAATATGTGTATTATGCTTTATTTCTTTAGGAAAGAAAGTATAAAATCATGAAAGAAAAATAGTTACCTTTCATTTGAGTTGGAAAATAAGTTGTTGTTTTTGCATGCAATAAAATTTCTAAGTTACCATGCACTACTTTAAAAAGATGAATGTGTATAGTGATGGTGTGAGAAATTAATGCATGAATGAAAAATATGAGGAAAGCCCTTATATAAGATGATATAGTGTTAGAATTAAATCGAATAAAACCTCTTAATGGGTCAAGTTGTGAAACTTAACTAAATGACTAGTTGACTAACTAGTGTTTGCATGAGTCGTCATGGATGCATTAAAACTATTGACTAGTTATGAATGAATAACTAATGAAAGTTATATGCACGAATAGATTTTGACTAAAGCTATTTGAAAGTGGTGAACAAGTGATTATGATATTTATTTCGTGTGTCAGTCTATGGGAATAGAACATTATTGAAATTGGAAATGTTTGCACTCATACCCTAATCGTTATTGACACATATGCATTAATGAATATTTGTATATACTTTTATACATGACGAAATTGTATGCATGAGAACATTTTATGCAGGAACTTAAAATGATTGCGCAAGATAATATTTGTTTGAAAAATGCATATTTACGATTAGCATTTTTTCTTATAGTAAGAATGGGTAGCTTAATGGAAACAGAAAATCTGTGAAAACAAAACATCACAAAAATTGCAACAATAAATGTTAAAGTATCATGTTTTTAATGTGCATGATTTTGTTAATTTGGAAATTATAATGTACAACACGTGTATGTTACTTCCAGGGGGAAAGTTATGACATCTTCATTAAAGTTAACTAGTATTAACTAGTTAAAGACAATTTGTTTAATTTTCTTTTATCAGGCAAGAAAAACTTAAATCGTCACTGTTGATAAAGCAAGTTATTAAAATATGGTGAAATTAATTAATGAAAAGAAAATATTTTTAAGCTGATGGTAAAAATGTTTCCAAGAATAGGAGGTGGTTGGGGACAGTTGGAAAGACAGTTACCTACTCCTCTGAGGATAAATTTGGATCCCAGGGGAGGAGTAGGCGTTTTGTGAAATTGATAAAGGGGGAGTATTTTCTAGAGCTAGTTGGGACCAGTTGAAAATAGCTTACAGCAACCCTTGTAAAGCCAAAAATATCTGAGTGTGACTGGATTGGCCATCTCGAGGTCACAGCAGAGGAATCCACTGTTAACCCGTGGCACTATCCAGATTCTGGAGCTAGGGGGCAAGTGGAGGACGTAATTGCCTCCCTTGATGGTTGGGAGGACCACATCTTGAAAGACTAAAATTCCAAATAAGTATACAGAATTTTTTGTGTGGAAAGATTGACTGTCTAGATGTGAAAAAAGACTCGATCCTATGGATTAGGAGGAGCATTTTTGTTTACCATTATGGTTCTCATAGTGGAACAAGTTAAGTAAAAAGTTATGTGTTTTATTAAAATGAAGTTTTATAAGATTGTGTAAATATCCTATGTAGATATTAAGAGAAAAGGAGCTTAGCACTCAGAAAATGAATTACTGAATGTATAAGTTCATTTATATTATTACTAATTTGTTTGATTGTCTTAGCAGATGCTAGGATATGCCTATGATGCATGGGTTGACCATTGGTATGATCAAAGAGCTAGGTGCTCTTTGAGTACTTTTTGAAGTATTGTGTGAATGTCTTTAGCAAGAGCTAAGACAGTGTGCACATGATGCATTGATGAGAGGGTTGGTTCTCTCTAAGTACTTATGGAAGTAATTTGATTAAAACATTTCTTTATATTGCAATAATGTTTGATGGTTGCAAGTATTTTCATTTGATTGAAACTATGTGACTAATGTGATTGAATTGTTAGTCATACATTACAGGCTCTTTCCATGGAGTGTTGATGGGCTGTTCAACCATTCTCGGAGAGCTTGCATAAAAGCCATCATTCTTCCAATAGTAATTGATAAATAATGGTAAGTTCGTATAGAGATTTTTCTATACTTTTGTGAATTGAATAAGGGATAAGCAGTAGAAATGGAAATGAAATTTTCTTTGCGCTATACATGCCTATGAATATGGATAAAAACATTATTTTTTCAATTAATGGCATTTAAATGAAACGAAAGTGTTTCATTGTGAAGGGAAAGGACTCCCTTTGGGTTGTTTATATTACTATACCATGAGTATAAAGTTTAAATTATAGTGAGAGAAGCACACCGAGGATGGTGTTTTCTTAAGGGGGGGAGTATGTAACATTCCTATAAGTCATTATAATTTACATTTTTTTAATTACCATGTTTTACAAAAACAGTTGTATCAAGAATTAGTTATGGAAAAATTTGTTATGCCAACGCCTTTCTCCATAATGAGGGGAGTGTAAGTTTCGCTCACCCTGACAGATCTGGAATCTGATTCTTGCTGCTGAGAAACTAATATGATTTTGAATAGTGTGATCCCTTGCTAGATTGCTACGGTCTTCATAGCGAAAGCTGAGGATTTTCCCTTGGTTTCTCCTTGGTCATTTAACCGAGTTTAACTACATAACAAGAATTAAATGTGCCAAACGAGCTTTCGTTCACCATTCTTCATGAGGAGAGCGAAGCCACAAGAATTATATGCTACCAAAGTTCACTTGGGCATCTGACTTAACTACCGTGCTAGCGGAAAAAAAAAATAGACGGTTGCAAAAGAGATAGTGAGTGCTACAATTCTCGCAAAGAATAGCAAAGACAAAGGAAATATTCAATTTTTAATACAGAGAGGAGGGAGATACGTGAAGGGGCTCACGTTGGCTTGAACTCTCTGCCAAAATTCTGTCTTGAATTCTGAACCTAATTTGACTTGCCAAAAATAATGTTGAATCAGAAGGAAAGAGTCCATTGCCAAGATAAGTAAGTTTGTTAAATTTCTATAATTATATAATCTTTTTCTTTGTGAGTTGAAAGATATGAATAAAGATTATATATCATATAGTTTTTTCTGCAAAAATATTATTAGAAAATAGAAAGAACACTAATGGTCTTTCTCATATTTCTTGAGACAAGCTACATATACCAAGAAATGGTATTTCATTAGTTTATTGGGATTTGATTGAAACAAATTCACTGTTGACTATTTTCGAAAGAATGTATCTATCTTGGGGGTAGAATATAAGTCCATTGTGTTAATTCCTTTGCAAGGATTTGCAAAGGTTACATGTTAACTTTGTTATTATTTTAAAAAGGTCTATCAAGCTCTTATGCCCAAATAAGGGTTAGTTATGGTACTTTATTTTTTTTTTAAAAGAGATTTTCTTAAATAGGTTCAAAGAGGGTAACTCTTTAATATCAATATTTATATAATATTGTATAACAAGAAAATAGAATATGCATGCTCTATATTTTAAAAGAGGTTTTCTTGAATGTATTAAAGAGGGTAGCTCTTTAATATAAATATTTACATAATATGGTATAAGCAAGAAAATAGAAGAGGCATGATCTTTATTTTAAAAGGGATTTTGTACTCATTTAATTTAGAAAATAAGAACAAATCCAAGGTAATTCCTTGAATAGATTAAAGAGGGTAAACCTTGAAATATCTTCATGTGCGATGAAGAAGAAAAGAGAATTTTTCTCAGATTTATATTCATTAACCATGTTGTAAATAGTAATGAATTAATAAATCCATGGATAGTTTCATAAATTAATGGGTAGTTTTTCCATGGTGTTGATAGAGATTAATTATCTCATAAAACCATGGGTAGATTACCATGGTGTTTGCAAATATTATTTATTTAATAAATCCATGGATTGTTTACCATGGTGTTGGTAAAGTTAAGTTATTTAAATAAATTCATGGTTAAAGGAACTAATCAATTATATTCCTTCGATGAACAAACTAAGTGATTATTTTTATATTATCATGATTATGATGTTAATTCCTTTTGGAAAAAGATCATGCATATACATGCAATATATGTATTAACTTTTATTGAAAAGGAATATACATATTTGTATGTAGAAAGATAGCTTGTAGTATTAAACTACATTGAATATGATTTTTTAGTATAATCTTTGGAAAGAAGACATGTATTCATATTCTTACAAAAAGAAAACATATGTTTACATGCTCACTAGCATTGAGATTTTCTTTGGGAAGACTCATGAAGGAGGTTATGTGCTTCATTGTGTAAGCACTCCTTTAGGGAGAATCTTTTGAAATCGATATGCATTTGCATGCATGGTAGAAACATTTGTTATGTTAGCTTGCATTCCATGCACTAAAATTAATAGCTTAAGGGTTAGATATTTTGATTAAATTTATGTAAATCACATGCATAAATATCTTAACTGATGTATCAGTTTATTTTAAAGAAAATCTTGGAAGATGTAGCAATTGTGTTGCAGGAATGTGTGCTTATGCGACGGAAACCTTAGTTATTGTGATGACTTATAACCAGCACATATGAGGTATGTGTTGTTAAAGGGAGAATGTCAAGGTACTTTACTTGCTTGTCATGAATATACATGAGTAGATGGAGAAACTACTATAGTATGGATATGTGAAATGATTGATTAATACTTTATGAATCTCGACGTCATTTTATGTTGAAGGTATCATAGCAGGGAATGATGGTGACATGTATAAAGGAATATTATGCTTGTCATGTACAAAGGAAAATTATGCTTGTCCTGATGGCAGGTAAATGATTAATGTTGATGCAGATGAGTGCGAGTTGCAGGAAGGTCCAATGTACGATGGTCCATTGTAGGTACATCCATGTCACCAAGATGTGAAGATATGAAGATATGAAGACCAGAGGGTAAATGGTATCATATTTATTGAATGGCCTAAAGCTAGATATTTGTATATTTCCTTGTAATATTATATAAATGATGGTTAAGTGATGGTCTCCCTTATAAGCCATTGAGTGATGGGCTGACCACCCTCATGAGCGTTTAATAATAAAATTAAACGTTGCTGGTTTTCACCCTATGGGGTTTCCAGGGTATATTGGTGTTCAATGATGTGATTGATTATTGTGTCAAGATGATGATGTTGATTCCTTTCTTGTTGTGAAGTTTCATAATGCCAAGTATGTGATGACTACATAAATAATGAAATGAGTGGAAGGTTACATCATACAGTATTATGTTAATATTGTGCAATAGAAGTTGTTAATGATTAAGGAGCTTACTATTCTTATTCTAAAATTACACTATGAACTGGTGAACACTCTATGTAATGATTAGTAAGGAATGTTTAATAGTGAATGGATAGTTACCCGTGAGTAAGTTGTATAAAAAAAAATTTAACTCCTTACATTTCCATGTGAACTAATTGGTGTATGTTACAATGGAGGTCCAAATAGCATAATTAAAAACATAAGAAAACTCTTCAGAAAATGGGTTACAAGATAGAGAGACAGAGAATAGTGATATACAGACAATTCATGTTCCATTCATTTAGATCTGAGGTATATGGAAGAAGAAAAACAGGAAAATGGATACTTACGAAGAATGTATGATTATTTAGAAGGAAACGGAATTGATAAGGATATGGAGGTCTAAATAGCAGAATTAAAAACAGAAGAGGACTCTTTAGAAAATGGGTTACAATATAAAGAGATAGATAATAGTGAAATAGAGACAATTTATTCATAAACAAGATAAAGCTAGAATTATAACCCGAGATAGAGTTATGGGAAGAGAAACATTCCAATTGTAAGGAGGAGTCAAAGTTACATGAGTAGTAGTTCACTCAACATAATTATCCACCACTTATTCTGGAGGAGAAAGTTCCTACTACCTCATCAATTGAAGAAGGCCCACATGAGAAAATCAGAAGACATTTCCCAATGTTATTTTCATTTGACATTTAATCACTCTACTCTTCTTTGTCTAGTAGTTTCTTTACCTCTGCCCTTAAATTGAATGACTCAAACAAACTAGACAAAAGACACTTACATATTGCAATCAGTTGAAAAAAAACGGTATCTCTAAAGGGTCACTTGCGGAGGAATCTATTATTTAAAAGATTAGGAAAATAATTTCATTTCAAAACAAAACTGTACTATCACTAGCAAAGGGAGTTATTACATTTAAAACTTGTTCCCATTCTTGTCACTGCAAAATTTGATTGTTGTTTATTATTTGATGGGAAAATAAATGATCTTTAAAAGGCACTAAAGTCTTGAATTATGATCCTAAAATAAGTCTAGATTCCATGATTCTGAGCTGATTTTTTCTTCTTACTTTTGGTTCTTCATGATGTTTGTATTGGAATATTGGTTGTTGAAAGAGGAATTATGGAAATATGATTGTAGATAATTTATTAATATAAATTATCTGAAATGACATTAATTAATCATCCATAAGGGTTAAAAAGGGCCCAAATGTCTCTTATCCATAAAATTGACAATTAAGATAACTCTATGCTCTATGTTCAATTGACAGGTGAAAGTGGATTTACCATACTTAAGATTCTTAGTAGTCTCTTATGAAGTACAACATGTCATAGTGATAAGTTTTTATTCCATTAAATAATTCTAGTTGTAGAGCAGAGTCAGTGTTCTAGGAGTAGTATCATAGGAATTCAAGATTGCAGAGTAGTATCAGAGGAATTCAACATTGTGAACGTAATAGAAGCGAATAATTTTGTGGAAGAGTGAAGTCTGCCCAACTTGGTCATAAAAACCAAGTGCATCCTTCATGCAGAAAAAAATAAACATGCAGATTTCGTCATATAGAGGTCTTGAGTACTTTGGCCAAAATGTCTCATCCATTATGAAAAAACACATCTTACATGCAATTAATAACAAAGTAGTTGTTCCACATCAATTACCCAATATAGATATTTTGATTTGAGGTCTAGGAAACATAATTATCCACCCCTTATTCTAGAGGATCAGTTGGAGCTGAGAAAGTTCCTACTACAACTTCATTCTTATATGCTATTCTTTCCTATACCACAACCTTATGGTGTTTCCTTTTCAACATGTGGTGCAATTGCTAGTAATAAATTATATATATATAGCATAATCATAAAAATATGACTTAATTTAGAGTATAATAATTTTGATTAAAATTCTTATCAACACTTTATCGATCTTTCTATACACTATTCATACAACTTATAAATTATATTATCATGAATACATAATATAACAAAATATTACTAAATATATATTTTAATTATTTGGATTTATTATTAGTAAATATATTTTTCAGTTATTTATAAAATCCATTATTTTGATTTATTAAAATTGGAAATAAAAAGCTTTTTATTATATTTGATAATTGAAATATTATTTTTATATTATTATTTCATTTTAAATAATAATTTTTATTTCTATTTTTTATTATTTTTTTATATGTTTTATTTTAATTAATTCTAGTTTTCTATTTATTTAGATTTAAATTTTTTTTTATATAAATATAGATTTATTTATTTTAATTGATATTTATTTTTTCTCTATTTTTAGTTATTTATCTAATTCTTTATTCTATTTTATTTTTCCTTTGCTTCCAGCATTTTGTAGTATTTTTAATTGATAAAGATTATTTTTCATTTGTTTTTGTTTATATATATATATATATATATAATTATAATTATAATTATAATTTTGAAATACATTTAATATTTGTTAAATAATGTTATTATTTTATATTTTTGACAAAATTATTTTGTTTTTCAATATTCTTTTACATAAAATTATTGTTTGTCAATTATTTTTATTATTTTCTATTCTTGACTACATTATTTTGTTTTTATTATTTTTTATATAAAGTTATTGATGGTATTGGACATTGTATAAATTTTTTTATTTTTATTTTTATTTTTCATTTATATCGATTATTAAGTATTTTTTTTGTGTTTTCCTTTTCATTTATATTTCTAATATTATTTTAATCAGAGATGATTGTTTTATAATTATTCTTTTTTTATTATTTATTAGATGATTTTTGTTTATATATGTTTTTCAATATTATGTTTATATATATATATATATATATATATATATATATATATATATATATATATATATATATATATATATATATATATATATATATTTCAATATTATATATAGTATGAGGGGTTTCCGCGTTGCATTATATTAGATATTATTTTTGGGATTCAACTCCATTAAGTAAGTTATTCATCTATGATCATTTCCATGAGAGGTAGTCGTAACTGACTAATTTCTCATGATTTTTTGAATAGACCACTTAGCACTCATTGCATCATTAGATATCATTTTTGGGATTGAACTACATTAAGTAAGTCATTCATCTATGATCATTTCCATGAGAGGTAGTCGTAATTGACTAATTGCTCATGATTTCTTTAATAGTCCACTTAGCACTCATTGCATTGGGTGATGCTCACAGGGGTGAAGAAGTGAGATTGAAACTAGTGAAATGAATCACATAACTTCAATCATCACTTTCGAGGTTTGCACCCAGTAACCAGGACTTCCCGAGGGATCACCCATCCCAGAACTCCTCTGGCTCAAGCGCGCTTAACTATGGAGTTTTCCGCACAATGAAGCCCACTTAGCTTGCTATCCCATTTGCAAAAGCTTAGCAAGTATTGTGCCTGATGAACCATTCAAGTAGAGGTCCCTTTACTCTTTGTATTTTAATTATGAGGGGTTTCCGTAGTGCATTATATTAGATATCATTTTTGGGATTCAACTACGTTAAGTAATTCATTCATCTATGACCATTTCCTTGAGATTTAGTCGTAACTGACTAATTGCTCATTATTTTTTTAATAGTCCACTTAGCATTTATTGCATCTGGTTATGCTCACAGGGGTGAAGAAGTGGGATTGAAAATAGTGAAATGAATCACATAGCTTCAATCATCACTTTTGGGGCTTGCACCCGGTAAGCAGGAATTCCTGAAAGATCACCCATCCCAGAACTTCTCTGGCTCAAGCACGCTTAACTATGGAGTTTTCAATACAATCAAGCCTAGTTAGCTTGCTACCCCATTTGAAAAACCTTAGCAAGTATTGTGTTTCATGATCGATTCAAGTAGAGCTCACTTTACTCTTTGTATTTTAAGTACGAGGGATTTCCATAGTGCATTATGTTAGATATCATTTTTGGGAAGTGATGATTGAAGCTATGTGATTAGTTTCCTTAGTTTCAATCCCACTTCTGCACCCCTGTGAGCATCACTTGATGCAATGAGTGCTAAGTGGACTATTCAAAAAATCATGAGAAATTAGTTAGTTACGACTACCACTCATGGAAATGAATTAAAGGAGTGAATGACTTATAGGAGTCCGTCCGAAGTAATATATATATATATATATATATATATATATATATATATATATATATATATATATGATTTTTTATTTTTATTTCTTAATTAGTCTATGGTTTTTTAAATATAGATTAGTTCATTTTGTTTTTATTATTCTTTAATTTTATATATATATATATAAATTAATGTCTCTTTATTTGGGATTATTATATTTCTTTATTTTCATTATTGAATATAAACATATTTAATAATCAGTTAGCTTCTTTTGAACGTTTCATTATGGTTGATTCATTATTATTGGATGTTGTGATTAATTTCTCTATCTTAGTGGTTATGATGAACTACAGAGGATATTTGAAATGGGTATACCAAACAATATGAATGTGATCTCTTACCTAATTATTGAAATACTTTCTTGAATTCAATATGAATCACAAAAGCCTAAAACTAGCAATTGCACTAGATGTTGCAAAGGAAACAACCTAAGGCATAAATTATGGAAGCATCATGATATATAAAAAATCAATGATGATAAAAAATAGTAAACAAAATGTTATTCATTTGTCTTAAATCACAATTAGCAAGTTCCCGTGAGCTATTAAATCCTTGAAAATGTCCATTTTTAGTGGCATATATATGAAGTGATAATTGATTCAACAATGGAGAAATTTTTCGAGTTTCTTATGACCCAACTGAAATTTTATAATCCTCACCACATCCAAAAGCCTTAGGTAACAAACCACTATAGAAAAATTCACATGAGAAATTTTTGGCTCCTGTCTTTTCAGGCATATAATAACAACTCGAACCACCTGAAATTTGAGAACCATATTTTTTTTTTGGAGCATAACCTTACAAATTTTCACCATACCAAGTAGGAAAACTGCCTCGAAGCATTGTATCTGTCTCACATGATTTCTGGGAATATGAATACTTGAACCCTATTAAAGATTTCTTAATGGAGAAAAAAATGGAACTTTGAGACTCTTCTTCTTGTGAGCATCTTTATACTTCCCCGTGTTTTTTTATTATTAATAATAGTTATTAAAATTGGACATGAAATGTAGCTGCGTTAACAAGAGTTGTTGTTGTATTATTTATGGATGTTATCGTAGCACAAACATCTAAAACTTTTCCGCAATCGAAAAATTTACATGATGATCCCTCCATTTCTCCTGGGATTAATGAACCAAAAATGTTTCTCTATAGAAATTCAAATCCCCGTTTTTGGTGAGCATTAATTTTCTCATCCAACTCCAGAATTATTTTCCATACAGAATTGGGCTTTTCAGACAAATATTAAGACTAGAAGGATGGGAATCCCTTTAAGGAATCCAAAATGGAAATTTCCATGTCTCTAGAACAATTATCCTTGTGCACTTGATAGATTTATATGCTTACGCTTCTTTCTTAATTCCATACTCCCTTTACATTGAAAGGTACAAAATGGAATATGCACAAATGATTGTCTTCATCTTCTATATTTACTTCTGTCGAGTTGCCAAGTATTGTTGTGTTTCTTAAGTCTTATTCCAATCAACCAATGGAATACTATCAAAATAAACAAAATCGTTGAAAAAAAAGGATGATAAATCACAATTTTTGGAAACATAACTACATTTGAAACTTTTGTAATTATTCCATAGATATTGGGTATTTTTGGACATTTTTTCCATGTACCTTAAAAAAATGTTATTACAGAAAAGGAATCCCAACCTTTTGATTCTATTAATTGATAGTATTCCAATTGCTATCTAGGTTTCCATTTTTTTCACTTTGGTCATTAGTTGTCATCTTCCCTGACAACAAGTAACAATTAACAATTAAAGTTCTTATATTGAAGGAAACAACTCAACAAAGTTACTATTTGAGATACCCACATGATTGGTCTTAGTGTTTAAAAATATTAATACTAAAGGGGCATATACACACACATCTCAGATTGATCAAAGTGCACACATGTATGCATTATCATATTATTACCTATAGCCTTTTTTGCACATGGGATTTAAACATGCTAGGTCCTAAGCCTTTCTAATGTATACCTTGCAGTGGGTACAAGAATGGTGGATGTATCCAAAGGGATATTAACACCTCAACATTGCCTCATATTTGAATTCAATCACTTTATGGGACATACTATTGGTTCATTTTTCTCAATGGTTAACTTTTACTACAGGGATAAGGTACAACTTTGGATAAGGAACTATGCATATCATTCATCATCCTTTGTATTATATTCTCATCCTTGATATTCCTCTTTCAGTATTTTACAGTTCAGGCCTGAAAACTTCTCTGGAAAAGGGCTTTGTGAGCACTCTATCTAAGTAACTTTGTGCATGTTGCAATGGTTGTTAATGATTTATGCAATTTTGTTGTCAGAATTTATCTTAGATCACCTTTTGAGGTACACTTTTGCTGGAGGAAATTATACAAGAAAAAGAAAATTTCTATCCACATTATGAAAGCTTACCTTATACCTCATTTTAAGTTAATTCAAAAATATTTACTCCAAAATTTTATACATGGAACCAAATTATTTGGGATTTTGAGTCTGAGTACTCAAATAGCATGAATGTTTTCTTTCCATAGGGAAAGTTAAAAATATTCTCGGTACCTGTGGTAGGCCTCCTTAATCAATTATTTTATCCACATGTGATGCACTATATCATAATAGATACAAAAGAAGATTCGTTAAAGTTGTATGTCCTATGTATTATGCTTACGAGATAATATTACTTATGCAATTTTTCAAGTTCAAATCTAGAAATTTTCTATGGTCTTTCTGAAAGGAGATGATCTTTATCACATCATCTTCATTGAAGATTATATTATTCCATTAAAATGATAGAACATTATTTGAATGAGAATAAGAGGATAGTTATTCTTAAAATTTCGATCCTCTCACGCCATATAGTTGTAGAAATAAAAATAATGTTCTAAAAGCATCTAGAATGATACATGATACCAGAGGGAGAAGGTACACAAGTACCGCTCCCCACATAAGAAAGGGAAGCATGCCCTTTTTCACATCGAACTCTAGATTTTGTTTTTTAGAATATGCCTAAATATAGTGTAAAATGTACCATTATACCTTGCATTATGCAGTGGATAGTGTACCGTTTTTCCCCTATATTTTGTAATGACTTTTCATTGGACAAGAAATTTACGGATCTCTTTTGTGTCTCACAGATGGTTATAGTCTTTCAGATGTCTGAAATTCGTTACAATTGTATTTACCTTTTTGGATAACCTGAAATTCTTCTAGTGTTGGCTTCAGTCTTTGTAATATTATTGTCTGTCATTTTTGAATAACCTATAGTGTACTGATATCATCCATAAATATTATGACTCAAATGTTGGATTACAAAGAATAAAGAAACTAAGGAATCCTTCTCGTTTAATTTCCCAAGGTAAATACGGATAGGTACTTTACATGACATAGACATTACAGATCCTCTAAAAGGGGACTCCCTTATTATGAAGTCTCTTCATGGGCTCAGAATATAAACGAAAATGTTAAAATTCAATTTTCTAAACTCCCTTTTCTATGTATGGACCATGCTTTTTTGGGCAATGAGTAATGATTTTCATTCTGGAAGGAAACTCTGATAACTTTGTAGGAAACTTATAGTCATAAGTGATTTTTTTATTTCAGGAGCATGAGAAATAATGTAACATCTGAAAGTATCACTACATGATGATTCCTCCATTTCATCTAGGATAAATGAACAAACAATGTTTCTCCACAGGAATTCAAATCCCCATTTTTCGTGAGTATTTATTTTCTCATCCAACTCCAGAATTATTTTCCATACAAAATTGGGATTCTCAAACAAATCATGAGACTGGAAATATGGGAATCCTTTTAAGGAATCTAGAATGGAAATTTCTATATCTCTAGAACAATTATCATTGTGCAGTTGATAACTTGATATTCTTATGCTTATTCCTTAATTCCATGCTCCATGCATATTGGAAGGTACCAATGAAATATCAGCTGATTTAGGTTAATAGAAGATGAAATAACATCCTTTTCCTATTTTGACCAAAACTTAATTAAAAAAAAAAACTATTTTTGATGTCAATGGAAAAGTATCCATATCATGTGTTTACTTAGAAATGACTCAAAGATGGTATTTATCTCTACTTCTTCATCCAAGACAGACTCATGCCCATCAATGCACAAATTTTTTTCTTCATTTTTTTTTATTTACTTCTATCGAGTATCCATGTATTGTTGTGTTTCTTGAGTCCTAAGAAAATCAACCAATGTGAGAATATGAGCATAAAAAAATCATTAAACAAAAAGGATAATAAATCAAAAATTTTGGAAACACTACTATATTGGAAACTTCTATAAGTATTCAATCGCTATAGGGTATTTTTGGATATTTTCTCCATCTGTCTTAGAACAAAGTTCTTACAGAAAAGGAATCCCCAACTTTCTGGCTCTATTCATTGATAGTATTACAATTTCTAGGTTGCTCTTCTTGTCACTTTGGTCATTGGTTCTCATCTTCCCTCCCAATAGGTAGCAATTCAAATTAACAATAAAGGTACTTATATTGAAGGATACAATTGAAAAAAGTTACTATTTGAGATACCCACATACTTGGTTTTAGTGTTTAAAAATATTGATGCTAAAGGGGCATATACACACATATATTAGATTGATCAAAATGCATGCATGTATGCATTTTTGTATTCTTACCTATAAACATTTTTCCACATGGGACTTAAACATGCTAGGTCCTAAGCCTTATCTAATTTATACCTGGCAGTGGGTACAATACTGGTGGATGTCTTGAAAGGAATATTAACACATCAAAATTGCCTCATCTTTGAAGTCAATGACTTTATCGGACCTGATATTGGTGAATTTTTCAGAATGGTTAAATTTTACTATAGGGATAAGCTATAGCTTGGGATCAGGAACTATGGATATAATTCATCATAATTTGTATTATATTCTCGTCCTCGATATTCCTCTTTTAGTATTTTAAAATCGGGTCTTGAAATTTACTTTTAGAAAGGGCTTTATGAGCACTCTATCTAGTGTACCTTTGTGCAGGTTGCAATGGTTGTTACTGATTTATGCAAGTGTGTTGTCATAATTTCTCTTAAATCACCTTTTGAGATACACTTTTGTTGGAGGAGATTATAGAGGAAAAAGAGAATTCTTGTTCACATTCTAAAATCCTACCCTATACCTCATTTTTAAGTAATTCAGAAATATTTATTCCAAAGTTCTACACATGGAACCAAATTATCTGGGCTTTTGAGCCTCAACACTCAAATAGCATGAAGGTTATTTTTCCATAGGGCAAGTTAAAAATATGCTTGATACCTATGGTGGGTCTCCTTAATCATTCATTGTATCCACATGTGATGAGCTATATCACAATAAATAGAAAAGAAGAGTCATTAAAGTTGTATGTACTATGTATTATGCCTATGCAACACTATTACTGGAGCTATTTTTCAAGTTCCAATATAGACACTTTCTACGGTTTTGCTTAAAGGAAACAATATTTATGACATCATCTCCATCTAAGGTTATATTACTGACATTCCATTAAAATTCTAGCACATTCTTTGAATAAGCTTAAGGGTATTATTATTCCATCATGGTTTGGAAGTTGGATGAGTATGAGCCTCTTGAGCTTACCCAAGCAAAAGGAAATGATTAAGCTCTTCCCCAAAAGTTCACTGTTTGGTTGCGTTCATTATATTTCGGATTGTCAACATTGAAAAATGTTGTAATTTAATTGTGATACATTTTTAAAGGTTTTTATTTTATATATTTTTTAGTTTAATTGGCTTAGAATTACATATAGATTGTTAAAATTATAAGTTTGAGTTGTGAATTATGTATTACTCCTTATGCTATAAAAATTTCTTAGGATGCTGAATCGATATATGCAATCAAAAACCTATTTTAAATAACTCAGAAAAAATCTAACCTAAAAATAATTTTCCAAAAATTAGAAAATAAAATCAACTATTAACTTTAACGTAGAAAAATAAGTTCAAATCAGACATTCTCTACTTGGAATCGATTTTCAGGTAGTTTGACCATTGTTTATGTCAAAGCCATAAAAATGAGGTATATTAGACTTCCATTACATCATGAAATAGTTTCGTATTCCTCATCCAATTGGTTTTGGTCTACACTCAAAGACCAAAATTCAATATGAACTAGATAATTGCATCAGTGGGGTTTGTAATTGCATAAGAGCATGAGGGTAAAAATGCATTAACATTTCCTCCCATGCATGATTGATCTATTCCAATTGCAATAACTTTAGCTATTAGTAATGGTATACTGCAAATAAATTATTAATGATTGGTATCTTAAGTGATAGAAGATTGAGCTTATCTATAGAAGATTAAGCTCTTTGATGCTGGGAACTGGGTACCACTCCAATATCAATTGATTTCACATAAAGGTGTTATATAAATAAATAAATATATCCATCAATGCCTAACCTACTTTCTCTTTACAATGTACATAATTCATCCATGGAATACAATACAATGCCTAAACCTCTCATGGATATGATACAGTGTCATGAAATTAATACCAGTGCAATGCAGGAGTAGCTTGGTAGGGTGTTCAAGGAAACATTATGAGACAACGAGTTCCTTGAAAGAAAACACATCGAACAGGGAAAAGAATCAAAGAAAAATTCTGAACAAAAGAAAGGCACATATTCTTTTTCATTAAGAATTAAAATTCATGATAATTGTATAGAAGAAACTACATGCTTCTATTTCCAAGAAAATTTAACCATTCGAAGAGAATGGATCTCTTAACATTAAAATTCGTAGAACTGATAATAACCCATCAAACGAATTGATGAAGAACCAATTTTAGTACAAATTTAACCTTAAGGCATAAACATTTACACGCAAGGGAAAAACAGAAGAAAATATAAATAAACCTGTAGCATATATATATATATATATATATATATATATATATATATATATATATATATATATATATATATATATATATATATATATGATATCTGCAAACCAAAAACGTTTTTGTATGAAAATAACCATGTGAGGAACTTCCTCCCTTGAAAACAAAATGAGAGTGTGAAATAATTGGATGACAGAGCTGAGCTTGTGATAATAAATACCTAACAAAATTTTTCGTAGAGTCATGTTCGTATGAACTCAAGAAACCCTAGGTTATCCTAGGATGACAAAAAAGAACCCTCGAAAGGGGATCAATTGCACCTATGGAATTGTGCCCCTCTGCTATTGAAGAAGTCGCATTTCAACTAGGTTGCATAAGCACCAAAGGCCTTAAACTAGGTCATAGGCCTACTTGTACAAAAAAAAAAACTACAAGAAATAAGTGCCTTATACTTTAATCAAAACGAAAAGAATTTTTATGTCACAAATTAGCAATGAATCTTAACCAGACCTTTGTTTTCATAATACCTGTAGGTTATAACTATCAGAACCTTATTTTGTGATTTTTCCCACAGAGAATTAGAAAATATTGTACCTGAGACCATAGTGAAACAATAATTGTTAAATGATGAAATATTTGAGGAAAAATATTGTAAATAAGCATAGAAAAAAAGGGTTAAATTCTTCACCAAAAAATTGGCCCTAGGTTATGCATGTCCCTTAAATCTATAGAACCATAAGAAAGGTAGCATCGAGGTTGTTTGGTGTTGAGAGTTACGAAGGATACCTCTGCCATGTCCCAAAAAATAGCCAACGGTGAGGACCCTGAGAAGATAAGGGCTTGCAGAGGGACATTTTGTGATAGCCAAACCTCCGAATGACCTTCTTGAGCAACCACAAAACTGGGTGGTTACCCAAAAACCATTGGATGCAATTGGAACCGTTGAATGTGAAAGGACAAGTATCGACGATCATGGTAAGCTCAGATGTCACGTGGAATCTCTCATGTCTCACTAAGGAGGATACTTAAACCCAAGTAAGAAAGAGGCTCGGGCCAAATTCTATCCAACATTAACTAGAAATAATTAAACCCTATTCAGCTCCATATGGTAGAACCATGGGAACCAAAAAAACCTTCTTTGTATAAAGAAAATATACTTGATAGTTAAAGAGTAATGAAGGATGGTTATAGACAAATGAATAATGAGTCAGGCATGGAAACAGTCACAATTAAAATCAACAGGTAATGATAACCCAATCATCTTACAAAATATCGAATGACACATATTGCGATAGGAAGGCAGCTGAGGGAGTTGTTTTCAAAGAGGAACACCTTATGGCATAGTTACAAATTAATTAATTATTAAAAAAAATTATATTAATTATATAAAATAAAATATATTATATTATTATAATATTTATTTATTTATTTATTTTATATTTATATTTAAAGTTATTTTCTAATTATATATAAAATTTAGATAAAATATTTTATTTTTGAAATTAATTAAACCAACAAAATTTTTTATTTAGGTTGTGTAGTTCTGCACAGATTACACATCACGCTTGACTTGTGACTCGAGAAACAAAAATATAGGAGTTTCTAAGTGATCAAAATCACTCATGGCCTAGGCCACACCAGCCCTTAAGAAGGTTGGACTTCTGCCTAAATATTTTTGAACATATAAATATCACAGAATGACTTAACAGTAAACCACATCACCATCTATTCTAAAATATTTAATAAACCAACATAATTAAAATACATTTTTTTTTAATCATGCTACTATCCATATAATTAATTTTGATAACATTACCCATTAAATTTCCCAGCTTGGGGTGCGAGCTAGCTTCCAATCCCATCCTTCCCATTCAATGAAGGTTGACTCAACGTAGAAGCCCACCACCCTCCACATGCTCAAAGAGGAAGGCATGATGGCTTTACACATCCATATAGTAAATACCCCCATGGGAGGTGGAAGAGATATCAAAGGGTGGCAATGGAATTTGGATGTTTGTCTATTGAGTTAATTTGGCAAGTGCTTGGCTCTAGATAACAGTGAGCTAGTGGATGGTGCAAGGTGTTGTGAGTGGCGAAGGAAACCAAAGAAGGTGTGCTCTCGACAAATACTAGCATTGGATAGCTGGTATGTGAAATTTTACCCCTCCCTTTCTTCCATGGAACAGATTTCATGGTTAAGGGAATTGGGTATTTATGGTTTAGAGTTGATGGGGTCTGAGGGTGTGAATGTTGTATCCATCTTACATGTAGCTGTATGTCAGTTAAACCATGATAATTTACCCAGGATTTTCTCAGTTTCTGTCTTGTTTTAAATCTTCTTATCTCGTATGGGGTTATACAAGGGTCAAACCTCTGTAATCAATTCCAGGGTCTTTTAAGGTCTGGTCCATCTAGGTTCAAATTTGGGGCTGGTTTTCTCGGTATCATGTTTATGAGTATTGTTTCTTCGATCCATGTCAGGATGGGATGATGTCTAATTTTGTGGTACATGGGTGTCAAACTGCTCCCTAGCTAGCCCTTTGTGGGATACGGGGACCTCACCCCCTTGGCCAATCCCCTTAGTGTTTGGTCATGACGCGTCTGAGATTTGCGAATAAGGTCAATAACGGGGCCCCTGGTCGAATTCTAGTATGGGACATCGGTGGGTCTGTTCAAATGGTGTTGCACTCTTTTCTTGAGTCGGGTTGTGCGGACCACAAATATTGGAAAGAAAGGAAGAAAACAAAAGTTCATTTTCAGGAATTATGGTTTTCTCTTGCTACTCTGACAGTTGAGCAGGAAAATTACCACATGAGGAAACTGATCAGCTCGTGGCTTGGTCCACCTCCTACGAGGAATTCTTCTATAAAGTCACCCATGTCTGTTGATTCCAAGGCTACAACCATGGCTAGTGCAACAACGACTAGTTCTAGAAGCCCTGCCCTAAGGGGTCGTAGTAGGAAAAATAGGGGTACCACACCGAGAGGTCAACCTAGCACCCAAGTCATGACACAAAAATCATGTAACCAACATTATTAACGATGTTTCTATTGCATACCATGATAGTGTCGTTGAGTAAATAAGGGAGCTTATTGAGGAATGGGAAGCAGATTTAAATCGCTAGGCAGGTACGGAGGAGGTTGATGTGGAGGACTGGTGAACATTAGTGTCAGATCTTGGTCACACTTATGGCCACGTCACTCAGTTCAAACAGAATCTCTTCTTGCATTGGTCTATGAAATACATATTTGACAAGGCCCTCGAACAAATTTTGGAGAACATGGCCTGCAATCAAGATTTCCAGAAGTTACAGTTACAATTGCAAAAACGGAATGGATTCCTCCGGCAAATTGAAAAAAATCTACTATGTATCCTCCTTCAGACTAAACTCCGAGGCTTTAATGCAAAGGACCCGGCCCCGGTGGAGTCTACGTAAGCCGTTGGAACAAAATAGTTTGATTGTCGCCTCTCTGTGTAGTTTTTTGTTTCCTTTTTCACGTATGTGGGAAGCTATTAAATTTTTGTATGTTAATAGTCTTGTCAATACGCAGATAGTTTTTAGGAAATGCAGAGACGTCTAGTCTTATATAGCTTGGATAGAATCTTACTTAAAACATGTTTATTTTGGATGGCATACCATGTTGTTAGGAGGCCTCGACTTAGAACAAATTGTGACCATCTAACCACGTTTGAACTTGTTGTACCTTGTTGTTTTATTAATAAAAAAAGAATAACACTACCAAATTTACAAATAACAATAATAATAAAATATAATATTATGTTATCCATTTAAAATGAACACTTCATCTATTTTAATTTCTTTTCAAAATGAAAATCATAATTCACTGAACATGACCCTAAAATGCATCATCTTCTCTTCGAGTTTGAATACTCTGTCGATGCGAGCCTTAGCTTGTCCCGGCCCCCACACTCATGGCTCATTAATATCACATACAGATTTTTTAATTTATTGGAAGGTATTAGGGCCTTGGTAGTCTAAAAAACCCAAAAATAATTTAGAAATTCCAGTAAGACTATAAAAAATTCAGGCAATGCTTTTTGAGAATATGGCTTAAAGTGGTTAAACTTCAGTATTTTGGATGCTTTAATGATTTTGATGGTGCTGAATCCATATCAACCATCAAAAATACAATTCAAACACTCCAACTATTTAATTTTTTGAATTATTTTTAACAAAATTCTGCAATGGTGTTGACAGACTGAGGGTCCATTGGTTGGGAACAGCGTAACAGGGAGCTATTCTTTTTGGATTAACATGTATATCTGACTGACTCGCCAACCAGATCACATTTGACTTACAAAGTTACAGGCTAGTGCGTTGGCTGGTCATTCAATCCCCAAAGTAACCTGTGTCTTTTTCCAACTCTCCCTGGTATAATTATTAAATGACGGAAACGCCACAATTTTATAACTATAACTGAATATGTTAAGCAAATGTGAGGTTGGGAAATCAAATCATTAAAGATATATTATTCATTATTCAATTGAAAATTTTGACGGAATGCGTTTCTCAAATGTGGTTTACGAAATCAAATAATTATTAATAAAAAATATAATAATATTGATTCAATTTTAAGGTTATTTCTAAGATACATATTCTAACTTCCTTTAAATTTGAACTTTTTAATTTAAAAAAAAAATACATACTGGTTAAGCCTAGTCAGATCCTTAAAAAAATCATATTAAAGTTACACACCATGAATTTTCAAATTTATACTAACCTCTGAATTTATTTAAATGCAATGTCTTGTTCAAACATGAATTTTCAAAATTAAATTGACATCCGAAATAATTTAAATATAATATCTCGTTCAAACATGAATTCTGAAAATCATACTAACCTCCGAATATATTTAAATATAAAATTCCGTTGAAACATAAATTCAAAATTATTTAAATATAGTATCGCGTTCAACACCGTTTTAGCCACACACTACAGTATCAATTGGGCGGAAAGTCCTTATCATTATTTTCATTGAGTGAGACGGCATCTTTACCGGCTTCAAAATTCAAAAAATGACTGGTGTTGTCATTGATATGACCTTTTGAAAAGAAAACTCGTTGTCTCAAAATTCAAGCGATAAGTTATGAAAACTCGTTGTCTCAAAATTCAAGCGATGAGTAAAGTTATGGTTACAGTGGCGAGAATATAATCCTTTTGTTAAAAATTACAACGATGCCTAAAGCTATGGCAGCAGTGTCACTAACATTATCTAAGCATCTTTAACGGCTTCAAAATTCAAACAACGGCATGATTTTCATGTTATTTTTAAGCAAGGTATGTATTTCTGGTTTTGAACCTAAACAATTATTTTTAACTATTATTTTTAACTATTAGGGCAACTTAAATTGTATGTTTTTAATTCATAACGTGAGCCATATGTTCTTAACCTTTTATTTTGTTATATTTAAATAGCATAGATCCATGTTAAGTAGGGATTTAACATAAGTCCAAAGGGATCAAATTTTTTCATCTACAAAGAAAAATACAATATATAATTTTTCATTATTTAAATTGTATGTTTGAATGCTATATAAAGTATATATAGGAGTAAAATAAAATATTTTGTATAACATGTACATCAAGAACAAATTAAAATGGTTTTTTTATTATTAATATATTTTTAAGTATATGCCAATATTGATTAGTATTAAAATATTTTATTTAGCAATTTTTTTCTTATAGATAGATATATATGAAGTTGACATCAATATAAATTAGTTAATGTATTTATTCAAATAGTTTATTTAAATATTTTGTTGAAATAGTTAACATATATCTTCAAATAGTTTATTTAAATTTTTTGTTAAAATATAGTTTAAAAGTATAAGTTTTTAACATCTTACTGACACGTTATTTTTTTACTTCAAATTACGTTACAACATATTCATTTTTTTTATTATAGCCAAAATTATTTTTCTATTTAGAACATAATTTATTTTTATTTTAAATTGATGGAGAGACTAACACACTTACACATCCCTTCATACTAGGTTGTAAAAAGAGTCTCTCACCTAAATTAGCTTGAGGCGCCTCGTGAACACTAAAATTAACCATGTTTCGACACTCCCATCAAAGGAGAGTTCGAAAAAAGTAGCGAAAATGTAACCCACTCATTAGGTGAAAATGTTAACGACCCAGCGGTGAAGGGAATTTTAGAACTATCTAAATAGAGCTTGGAGATTTTCCCAATAACCACCACAAAAGTTCGCAATAGTCCACACTTTTATTGAAGTTCCCTTTCCATGCAAAAATTTTCCATATTCCACCAAATTCACCTCGTTAATTACATGTTTTTCAATAGATTCTATATGTAGCAGCTATATATAGCCGACCATGCTATCTAGTTCCATGGTATGTGATATCAGAAAATAGAAGGAATCGTTGGAAATACTAAATTATCTTTGTATGCATGTAATGCATGAAGACATGTATTCAATTAAGTCAAGTCCAATATTAGAAGTCGAGTGTGAGTTTTTATTTTTGAAATTAGCTGGAGTTGAGTCAGGTCAAGTTACATTTTGTCACAATTTCATATTTAGTAAGTTAGTGATTTATATACTTGTGGTTGGGTCTTTCTAATGTGTGTATGCCAAAAGGCCAGAAAAGCCTTGTGTATGTGAGCAAGTTTGATTAATAAAAGATCATTCTTGTGTTTTATGTGTTTTTCCTCATGTGTCATTCCATCAAATTCATTAGGAGAATTTGGAGGTCTAAAATGGGCCTCCTATGGAAATCATAAAATAATAGTGGAAATAATAAAATAAAATTTGATTACATCATCAAATTTTAGACGGAAAAAATAAAAAACTATTTTTTCAACTGGTATTTTCAACTTATATCCCAAAGTGTTTACATAAATTTCGAGCGGGATTACTCATTGGATGCAAAATTTAATTCCTCATCCAAGAAGTACCCATTTTGCATTCTTTCAATCGATCCTGCTATACAAAAAATGAGAAATACATGAAAAGCGTGATCGCAATCACGTTTTTTCATGTATTTCTCATTTTCGTGTAGTACACTTTGTCCAAAGTATGCAATATGGGTACTCTTTGGATTATGAATTAAATTTTTCATCCAATGAGTGCTCCCGCTTGAAATTTGAGTAAAAAATTTGGGAGATAAGTTAAAAATACGAGTTGAAAAAGTAGTTTTATTATTTTATTTTATTTTTATCTTTTTACCCTTTTACTTAAAAAATGGTCAATCATCCCCATGATTGAGATCATCATCTTGAATCCTATTGGTTCTTATAAATTTTATTTTGGTTGTACATTTTTCTTAGGGGGCCCATTTTTGACCTCAAAAATCCCCTAATGTGCCTACATAGCTACCAAGAAGAGAGCCAAGAGAAAGACTATGATTCTTATGAAGACGACTATGACAGGAATAAAGCTTACGAGTAAAAATCTGAAGTTGGATAACACTTTTGTGAGAATTGGGGGCGGAAAGAATTACGAAGAGGATTATGACAGGAATAAAGCTTACGGGTAAAATCTAAAGTTGGATAACAATTTTGTGAGAATTGGGGGCGGAATTTTTTTTTCTCAATAATTTGGCTGAACTTTTGTAAAAGTTCGGCTGAAATATTTGAGAGTTCAACCGAGCTTTCGAAATTAGTTCGGCCAAACTCATTCTACCATTTACATTGACGACTTACTAACGACATGGGCAAACAGATTTTTTGCCAGAGATATAAAAATCGACAACAAAAGTTCAGTCAAACTAAAAGTTCAGCCGAACTCATATTTTATAAATATATCGGCCCGTAAAATTTATATATTTCTTGTTCACATATGTCTCATGCATTTGTTTCTTGTTGTTGTTGCTCTATTGCGCTCTATGATTTTTTTTGTTACTCTGTTGTGCTCTGTGATTTTGGTTGATTGGGAGTTGCGCTGTGATGACGAGGTGATTTTTGTTGATTTGCAGTTGCGCCGCGACAACGAGGTCATTTTTGTTGATTTGCAGTCGCAGTTGCTGTTTTTTTTTGTAATTTCGTTTTGTTGATTTTTTTTTTGTTTGATTTTAATTTAATTCTTTTTGTTCGCAGGGAATTTGGTCTGTGTCTTCTACGATATCTTCAAGGATCGCCCGACTTCGTCCTAGTTGCGGCTTCGTCTGCGAATTTCTACGAATTTACAGGTATGTATATATGTATCTATGTATCTATGCTTATAGCATACCAATTTTTGCAAATTTATATGTATCTATGCTTATAGCTCAATGTAATTATATACCGAGTTTCCTGTATTCTGTTATTGCAACACAACCTTTAATGGTAATAACACTAATAGAACATCAGCTCTAGTGAGATCAGTATGTAGAATGACCAATTCAATTATATATGAGTGAGTGGTTGGACTTTTCCATGTTTAAGGAGCTAGTGTCCTAGCTATTAATTCAATTTACAGCTAGGAGGAGTTTGTTATTTTTCAACATATAGTTCTAGAGGATATATTGTCAACTATGACTCAGTTAGGCGTTGGGAAAACATTAGAAACTATAGCATCTAAAAGATCTTCATATTTGCAATTAGGAAAAAACCACTCTTCAAGTGCATTAAGTGCGAATGTGCGAAAATTGTGAATGATTTCGCGGCAATTTATATTGCCACGAAATGTGTTTTAGTAGGGGCTCCGCAAAACTTTCCGTCCGAGGGAAAGTTACACAATAGTTCGGCTGAACTTTTGATTAAAAGTTCGGCCGAACTATTGTGTCGTTAGATTTAACGAGCCGTCGACAGAAAACATAGTTCGGCCGAACTTAGATTAAAATTTCGGCCGAACTAATGCGTCACCAATTACGCAAAACCAGGCTCTGAATACGGTTCTGCAACTTTGGACTGATTAAACTCCATGAAAAGTTGTTAATTAACTGTCGAAACCAAGACAAGCATTTTCAGAATTGAATCTACTTTTAGGAAATATAACTTTTATGAAATTTCATAAACATTTACTAATTTTAATTAGTTTTCAAATAAAATGGGTGCAAACAATTTCTGAGGGTCATTGTGATTTAGTGAAATCAAAATTTTGTATCTCCCAAAATACATTGTAAAAAAAATTGAAAAAATTATGAGGCATTACATTGGTCCATCATCTAATGGGTAGCTTTTAGATTTTTAGTTTATAACTTATATTCTAAGAAATTTCTTGCGATGCGAAACATATCCAAAATACACAGTTTTTCGTATTGGACCAGTTCAAAAAATTCTAGTAATTATGATATGCATCCATTAGCTTTATAAATATGACGAAACCGAAATAGACTCTGTCTAGATTGTTGTAACACATTTTGTTTTCTCAAAAACACAAATTTTCAATGAATACAACATTGCATCATAACATGACTTCTTATGAATCCTTTGATTGTTAAGAAACACACACTCAAAGAAACGCTAAGTTGACATATCAAATCTGCATAAAAAAATTTCAAAAAATAAGTAATAGAAAGCTAAAAAAATTTCTCACAACTTTTATTTTTATCGCAAAATGAAATTCTACACCGAAAAATTGTTATAATGTGCAGAAAGTTCAAGAACCGAAAAAATGAAATTTTTTTCTCAAGAAAGGGCAAAAAGTGTAACCCAGCTTCACATTTTCATACATCTGAACTTTGAAACATATCCGACTCAAAATGTTAATATGAACTATGGGAGATTCCAACAATTTATGTTCCCAAATGTGAACTGCATATATCGTGTCCATGAGATAACATTTAATTCCACATACCCTTGTCTGTTCTTCTTTTTTTGAAAGGCAGCCCCAATGCTTCAAGTAATTCAACACTTGATGATACATGCACAAATTCATGTGCATTTTCATATTTTTCTTTAGAGAGCCAATTGTTGCAGTTATTAGAGTCACCATTACCACTAGGCTTATCACTATCTGCGGGAATAAAAGAAATCTTGCCGATGCGAGGCAGGAAACTTTATAAACATTCTTTGTCAGTGTTCAACCTATGAACACTATTAGTCTGAATTAGCTGAGGAAAATCTGATAAGAACTCTTAATGCCAAGGTTGGTAATTTATTCAAATCATGGATTGGTGATTTACTCCAAGTGTTTTAGATGTTGCAAGCACATCATCCCCAAGAGAAGACATAAAACTCTTACGTAAACCCTGTCGCAGTTTTATTTCAATATGACCAGTTGTAAGACTCCAAGATGCATCAAAGGACTCTCTAGGATCACAGTCAGATGTTTTGATATTTGCAGAACATGAAAAATGTCTTAGGTACATAGATGGGTGGGTTTGGGAATTTGGTTCACATGAAAAGTAATAGGGAATGGATTTAGTGGAAACCTTTTATAAGATCAGAACTCAAACAATGAGAGAGAGAAAAAACCTTTTATATTCAATGTAAAATACATGCATTAACTTATAATTGTGATATTTTCCCTTCTTTCCAACTTTGTCCATCCTTATAGAAAAATCCCTTTTAATGAAGCAGATATATCCATAGTGATCCACTGATACTTTTTCAACAACAACTATTCCATTTTGGACTTATATATCTGAAAAATATGCTCATTGAAATTAAGTATCTATATCTTTAAAAAACTCAATTATTTTACTACACCATTGGAATCATTTCGATATATCTCCCATTTTAATGAGGTCTATCACATTTTGAGAAAAACACATTAGCCATAAAAAATTTCCAATTGAAACCAAAAGTAATTGGATACAAAACATAGGTTTTAACCTTATATATTTAATTGTTTCAAATAGTTACTTAATAAAATGAAAAATATTTAATGTAAAACACATGTACATTAGCATATAATTGTGATATTTTCCCTTCTTTCCAACTTGGTCCATCCTTCTAGAAAAATCCCTTTTAATGAAGCAGATATATCCATAGTGATCAACTGATATTTTTTCAACAACAACTATTCGATTTTGGACTTATATATCTCAAAACTATGCTTATTGAATTTATGCATCTATATATTCAAACTACTCAAATATTTTATTACACCATAGGAATCATTTCGATATATATCCCATTTTAATGGGGTCTATCATATTTTGAGAAAAGAACATTAGCCATAAAATTTTCCCATTGAAACCAAAATTGATTTGATACAAAACATAGGTTTTAACCTTATATAGTTAATTGTTTCAAATAGATTCTTAATAAAATGAAAAATATTCACTGTAAAACACATGCATTAACATATAATTGTGATATTTTCCCTTCTTTCGAACTTAGTGGACATCCTTCTAGGAAAATCCCATTTAATGAAGCATATATATCCATAGTGGTCCAATGATATTTTTTCACCAACAATTATTGCAATTTCAACTTGTATATCTCAAAACTATGCTCATTGAATTTATGCATCTATATCTTTAAACTACTCAACTGTTTTGTTAAACCATAGGAATCATTTTGATATATCTCCCATTTTAATGGTGCCTATCACATTTCGAGAAAAACACACTAGCCATAAAAGTTTCCCATTGAAACAAAAATTAATTTGATACAAAACATACGTTTTAACCTTATATGGTTAATTGTTTCAAATAGATTCTTAATAAAATGACAAATTCAATGTAAAATGCATGCACATTAACATATAATTGTGATATTTTCCCTTATTTCCAACTTAGTCCATCCTTCTAGAAAAATCCCTTTTAATGAAGAAAATATATCCATTGTGATCCACTGATATTTGTTCACCAACAACTATTCCATTTTGGACCTATATTTCTCAAAACTATGCTCATTGAATTTATGCATCTATATCTTTAAATTACTCAACTATTTTATTACACCATAAGAATCATTTCGATATATCTCCCATTTTAATGGGGTCTATCACATTTCGAGAAAAAACACATTAGCGAGAAAATTTTCCCATTGAAAACAAAAGTGATTTCATACAAAACATAGGATTTAATCTTATATAGGTAATTGTTTCAAATAGATTCTTAATTAAATGAAAAATATTCATTGTAAAACACATGCAATAACATATAATTGTGATATTTTCCGTTCTTTCCAACTTAGTGGACATCCTTCTAGAAAAATCCGTTTTAATCAAGTAGATATATCCATAGTGATCCACTAATATTTGTTCACAAACAACTATTCCATTTTCGAATTTTATATCTCAAAACTATGCTCATTGAATTTATGCATATATATTTCCACTGATATTTTTTCAGAAATAACTATTCCATTTTGGACATTTATATCAAAAAAATATGCTCATTGAACTTATGACCATCATCAAATACCAAACATCCAATAATTCTCCTTAATGTGACCATCAATGTTGCAATGGTTAGAATTATTTATACTACCCTTGCATGGATGTGTAGTGGCTATTTTATTCTTATCCTCCTATTTCTAGTTCTTATTCCCCTCCTTCAAAGCTTCTTGGTGGTATTTTTCTTCAAACCACTGAAGTACCATTTATTTTTGCCTATGGTTTCTAGATAATGCACATATATACATGGCTCATACATTATCCTTATCTTGGAAAGAATCACTTGTTTTGTAGATGGTTATATAGACCCCACATATACTTAAGGAGTACATTTGGGCTCTTTGGAAAGATATCCAATAATATGACCATATTTTTGAAATTAGTACACCCTTATACAACCTTATGTCTATGTAAAGTAGTGTGAGTGATTCCACGGGTCCTCTACACACTTCATAGGGTATAATTGGGACAGGTAGTGTTAAATTCTACAAGTTTTATAGGAAGAGTCTGTAAAGGGCCAGGTAGCCTCTAGATCTCATCTTCTTTGAAAGGTGACATATCCAGTAAATTACCCTATAGTCAATCTCTGGAATAGATCTGAATATAAGTTCTTCATTTTAATATCCATAAACCACAACCACTTTAAGGAAAATTGTGTACATGTGTGATTTCACCCGTAAATTATTAGGCAAAGTTTTTAAATTATACATGCCATGCTGGCATTCTCCCATTAACATTAAAGCATGTTTTTCGTAAGTGCATCAAATAATTTTGCAAACCATGTAAATTTCATTTATCCCATAAACTAAAAGGTTTCTCTCATTAGTTAAAGGCAAACTTTAAGGCCTAAAAATTGAGCCTAATGTGGTTGAACTCTCATAGGATTTTGAACTTCCATAGGATTTTAGTCTCTCTGTTGAGTGTTAACTTCTACAAGTTCTCAAGGTAGAATCTGTAAAGGGCCAGGTAACCTCTGGATCTCATTTTTTCTCAGAGGTGAAATATCCAGTAAATTCTCCTACAGTCAATCTCTGTAACATATCTAGATAGAAGTTCATCATTTTAGCATCCATAAACCACGGCCACTCTAAGGCAAACCTTTTATATGTGTCATTTCTCCCTTCTCCCATAAACGTTTAGGAAAACTTTAAGGCATGTGCATTTCTATTTAATTTCTCCCACAAAATCGTAAAGGTGTGAGTTTTGACATAACTAGTTGTTTTAGTAAGTGCATAAAATAATTTTGAAAAGCATGTAAATGTCATTTCACCCACAAACTAAAGGCTTCCTCCCATTAATTGAAGGAAAGCTTTAAGGCCTAAAAATTGAACCTAAAGTGGTTGAACTCTCATTGTTAGGTTCCTATATTACTAGTAGAGTCCCTTATTGTTGTTAGTGTAACCCCCTTATTGTTATTATTGTACCCCTGTAACCCCCATATTGTTATTATTGTGCCCTTAAATTATTATTGTTAGGTCGGCTAGGATTAAATTGTGTCCCCACTAGGATTACATTGTGGCCACATGGAATCCTATATATAGAAAGGAGGTTTTGTAATTTGTATCATCCAAGAATTTTTCATTAATGTAATGTATTGGAGGTTGCCCCCTCAAAGTGGCTTATTTCTAAGACGTTGATATCTCTTTTTTTCTATTTTTGCAGCTGGTTTCCCAACATTTGGTATTAGAGCTTTAATGTTATAGGGTTTTGTTGCTCCAAATAGGTCATCATGGAATTTTCACTATAAATTTTTTTCTACAAAGGTTCAGAAACTAAAATTTTTGGACTACGAAGCGAAAATCCTAATGAACATCATTGCAAACTTTCAGAGCTTGGTTCGCAATATTTTTGGAGATATGATCTGTGCAAGGTCATCGTGGTATTTTTGTAATAATTTTTTTTCTACGAAATTTCGGAAGCTAAACGTTTCAGAGTACAAAGCCGAACTCCTAAGGAACATCGTCGCAAAATTTCAGATATTGGTTCGTAATATTTTTAGAGATATGATTTGTGGATGTTAGGGCTTTTTCAGGCTTATGAATTTCATCTCAAAGAGGTGATCATGGGAAAAACTTCATAGCTCTCTCTCTGAGCATTGGATTGGAATGCTGCAAAAAGTGGCCACAAGTACATGGACTATAGCTTTTGGTCTATCAATTTCAGAGCCAAAGGAGGAAACAATGACATGTGGCAAGTCGTACAAGTTCTCTCTACGGAACGAGTCCACAATTGTGTCATTGTGGGAGATTGGACATCAATTTTCCTTGAATAATCCAAATCAGATCATACCTATGACATTTGAAAGAAGATTTAGAGGGATACTACACGACTAAATTTCAGATATTGAGGATTTGAAATTATAGAGATAATTCAATTTAAATATCGAGCTCCTCAAAAGGAAGTAAAAGGTGTGTATTTTTTTTTTTCCGAATTGCGTAATTCTTGTTTGAGGAATCAAGTTGAATTGAATTCCAAGGGAATATTTTAGAATATATATTAGTATTGGATTCTAAAATGGCCCCTAAAAAATAATTCGAAACCGATTAAGCCTTTAAAAAGGCTCTACTATGACTCATGAAGATGAAGAATGGCAAACATGACATATCAAAATTACAAGAGCAAGTGCAACAAATTTTTCTCTCGTAAAGAACAACAAAAAAATGAAATGGAAGTTTTGAAGAAAGGCGTGGAAACTAAGATGGATGGTTTGAAGAAAGGTGTGGAAGCTAAGATGAATGGTTTGGAAGGTAATATGGATGGCATGGAAGTGGGCATGGAAGCTAAGATGGATGACATGGAATCTAAGATTGATGAGAAAATGAAAGACAACATTGAAAACATGAAGAAGGATCTAAAATTAGACATCGAAGGTTTAGCAAAGTTGATACAAGAAATGTTTCCCTAATGGTGAAAAGATAGTAGAGGAAACTCATGATGAGAAAAAAATAAATGTTATTCGTGATTTCATAAACTCTAATTTTGGAGGAAAGAACCACCATATTCCAAAAATGGATATGAGGAAGTTTGATGGAAACTATCTGTAACATGGATACTATAGATGGAGCAATATTTTGATCTCAATAATGTGCAAAAACACAAAAGGTACGTATTGCAACTTTACATTTAGAACAAAATATATTTGTATGGTATCGATGGCTTTTGCTCTCGTAAAAAAATTGTCACTTGGTAAATTTTACTAGAGGAAATGATAGCACATTATGAGGATACAAAGAGCAACACTTTCTTTAGCCAATTGATAAATCTCAAACAAAAGTGTTCGAGTGGGGAGCACATTGAGGACTTCCAAAAATTGAATATAAGGGTAGCTGATCTTTCGGAGGAACACGGAGATCGATCTCTTCATAGGTACTTTAAAGGATAGCATCCAACATGATTTTCGCATTATGGAACCGATTCAGTGGAGAATTCATTTAAGTTGGAAAGAAAAAATTGAATGTAAAATTATGGAGACGAGGAAGCCTACCACTCACTTCTATAAAGATGGAAGTGTTGCTACTCCTAGATTTCCACAACCTACAAGGTTGACACCACAACAATTGGAGTAAAAAAAGAGAAAAAAGGGCTTTGCTATAATTGTGATAGAAAATACACTAAACATCATAAGTGTGTTGAGAAGAAATTATTTTACATAGATTGTGAAGAGGAAGAATAAAATGAACAAGAAGAGGATATACACTAGGAACTAGCCCTAGAATAGGAAGAAATGAGTCCGACCATATCATGTAATGCATTGGTATGAATTACCACTCCTAAAACTCTCAAGATAGAAGGACATATCACGAAGAAAAATGTAATAGTGTTGATTGATTCGAGTAGCACCCATAATTTTATTCATTGTAAGGTAGCCAAGGAATTGAATTGTTTCCTATACCTAGCACTAGAATGTCAAGTGATGGTTGCAAATGGAGGAACTATAAATTTCTCTGGAAATATTGATAATATCAAGCTAACCATTGGGGAATATGTATTGAATAGTCTAATGCTTTCCGTTCCTATGGGAGGTGTTGATGTTGTACTAGGAGTACAATGTTTACAATATTTGGGGACAATAGCTTTTAATTTTCAAGACCTTTTCTTGAAATTTTTTCAAGGAAAGGAAGTTGAATTACGGGGTATTGAGGGGAAGCTAGGAAATATAATAAGCTCTAATTTCATGACAAATATTCTAAATAAAGAAAAACGAGGCGTAATTGCACAACTATGCTCACTAGAAGTTCGAACATCAAAATCATCTATTTTTTGTAGATCTCCAAAAAGTATTGGACAATCATTCCAAGGTGTTTGAAACTCCCAAAGGACTCCCACCTATTCTTGATCATGATCATGCTATTCATTTGATTCCAAGAAGTGTTCCTCAAAATATCGATGCCTTATACATATCCTTATGTCCAAAAGAGCGAAATTGAACATATGATTGCAGAAAATGTTAGAGGCGGGTATAATTCAACCTAGTCAAAGTTCTTTCTCCGCTCACGTAGTATTGGTACACAAGAAGGATTGATCATTGCGAAATGTGTCCGGATTATAGGAAGCTCAATAAGCTCACCATTAAAGATAAATTTCCCATTCCTATGATTGATGAATTATTCGATGAATTACATGGAGAAATTTATTTTACCAAGTTAGATCTTCGTTCGGGATATCATCAAATCGGAATGAAGAATGAAGTTATTCCAAAAAACAAACATTTCGAACTCATGAGGGGTCATTATGAATTTTTGGTCACGCCTTTTGGCCTTACCAATGCACCTTCTACATTTCAAGGGTTGATGAATTCCATTTTCAAAACCTTCCTTAGAAAATTTGTCCTAGTATTTTTTTGATGATAAATTAATCTACACTAGGTCTTGGAAGGATCATGTTCAACATGTTGACGAGTGGTGCTCAAACTATTGTAGGAGAAACAATTATATGAAAAACCATCCAAATGTTTTCTTTGGAGTATAGGAGGTGGAATATCCGGGTCATATTGTATCTCACGAGGGTGTTAAGGTAGACCCTAACAAAATTAAAGCCACTAAGAAATGGAAAGTCCCCACAACCATAAAGAAGTTGCAAGGATTTCTCGGGTTAACGGGGTATTAGAGCAAGTTTGTTAAGAATTATGGGAGAATAGCATCACCTATAACAACATTATTGAAGAAAAAATGCATTTTCATGGACTCCCGAAGCTAACTAAGGCCTTTGAACATCTTAAAGAGGAAATGTGCCTAGCACCGGTCTTAGCTACGCCAAACTTCACGGAAAACCTTTATTGTGGAATGTTTATTCCTCAAGAAATGGAATTGGTGTTGTTTTAATGAAAGAAGGAAGACATATCGCTTTTTAGCGTTGTCCAATCAAAGGAAATTATTTACAGAAAACTATTTATGAGAAGGAAATGTTAGAAATACTCGCATGCACTAAAGAAATGGTGAACTTACCCGATGGGAAGACACTTCAAGGTAAAAACTGATCATGATAGTCTTAAACACTTTTTGGAACAAAGACTATCTTCAGAAGAGCAACAAAAATTGGTCACAAAGATGTTGGGTTATGACATTGAAATAATCTACAAAAAAGGGAAGCTAAATTTTGTTGCAAATGCACTCTCAAGAAAGAATGAAGACGTGGAAGCATTTCTTTGTTCCATTTCTATTAGTTAACCAGATTGGATAACCGAATCAAGATATGAATGGAAGAAGGATGAAGAAAGGTGGAAACTCATTGAAAATTTGTAGTAAGATCCTAGTACATCTGATACATTTAGTTGGAAAAATGATTCCTTATGGTACAAAGATCACTTATATCTTTGTAATAATTCCCAACTAAAACAAAATATTCTTTTGGAATTGAACACTTCTCCCTTAGGAGGACACTTAGGATTTTTAAAAGCTTACCACGAGGTGAAGAAATGATTTTTTTGGGATGGCCTTAAATATGATATTTGAAATTTTGTGGCGGAATTTTTGGTTTTCCAGCAGAATAAAATGGAGACAATTAAGACCCCGGGTCTTCTACAACCTCTATCCATTCCAAGTCAATGTTGGGAGGAAATTTCAATGGATTTTATCACAGGGTTACCTAAGTCCGAAGGAAAGAGTGTCATCATGGTGGTAGTTGATAGACATACCAAGTAAGCACACTGTTGTGCATTATCTCATCCATTTAAAGCAAGTACAGTTGCTACTACATTTATGGACACAGTTCAAAAGCTACATGGAAACCCAAGGGTTACTGTGAGCGACCGAGATCCCATTTTTACTGGAAATTTTTGGATGGAGTTATTTTCTTGTTTGTGTACTCAATTAGCTCATAGCTCATCTTATCATCCTCAATCTGATGGTCAAACTGAGATAGTAAAAAAAAATTTGGAATGATATATTCTTTGTTTTGTATCTGATAAACAAAAACAATGGGTCAAGTGGTTACCTCTCGCTGAATGGTAGTATAACACTTCCTTCCTTACTGTAGCAAAAATGACCCCATTTATGGAACTTTATCGATATCATCCACCATCAATCACATCATCTTTAAGAGAAAATTAGAAGGTTCAAATAGTGGAAGTTCACATCGACCATTAACAAGAAGTTCTCCAACTCTTAAAGGATAACCTAAATTTGGCACAAAATTGAATGAAACAACAGGAAAGATCAACATCACAGCGAAAGAGGTTTTGATGTAGGAGATTGGGTATTTTTATGACTACAACCATACAAAAAAATGTCCCTCAAGCAAGATAATAAGGATAATAAATTATCACCAAAGTACTACAGTCCTTACAAGGTGTTGCAAAATATTGGTACTATGGCATACAAATTGGAGCTTCCTGCTTCTTCACGAGTGCATCCAGTTTTTCATGTTTCATGATTAAATATGGTTATAGGTGAAAATATTCTAGTTCAAACAATATTGCCAAAACTTGATGAGGAAGGAAAAATCATATTGGAACTTGAAGCAGACACAGAAACAAGAACTCGACAGCTACAAAATCGATCAATTTCAGAGTATCTCATCAAGTGGAAGAACTTACCCACTGGAGATTCTACATGGGAGGATGAGCATTTTATACAGAAGAACCCAGAGCTACTCAAGTGTTGAGGACAACACTTTTTTGAAGCAGAGGGGCATGTTAGGTCCCTATATTACTAGTATAGTCCCTTATTGTTGTTAGTTTAACCCCCTTATTGTTATTATTGTACCCTTCTAACCCCCATACTGTTATTATTGTGCCCTTAAACTATTATTGTTAGGTCGGCTAGGATTACATTGTGGCCCCACTAGGAGTACATTGTGGCCCCATGGAATCCTATATATAGAAAGGAGGTTTTGTTATCATCCAATAATTGTTCATTAATGTAATGTATTGGAGGTTGCCCCCTCGAAGTGGCTTATTTGTAATCCGTTCATATCTCTTTTCTTCTATTTTTGGAGTTGGTTTCCCAACACTCGTAGCATAGTATCCCCAAACTCAAGGCTTTTTCCTCGTTAATTGAAGACAAAACTTTAAGGCCTAAAAACTGAACCTAAAGTGGCTCAACTTCCATAGCATTTTAGTTTGTTAGTGGAGTCTTAACTTCTACAAGTTTTAAACTCTTGATCTCATCCTTTCTTAAGGAATGTTATTGAACTAGATGTGATTTATGCCATAAATTTTAAGGAAAAATTTTCATGAAAACCATGCATGAACCATGTATATGTGGCATAAATCTCCCTTAAAATCTAGGCAATGAAATATTTAATGCATCTCATTTATAGATGTGAATTCTACCACAAAAGTTAAGTCAAAATTTAAGATAAACCATGCACATGTCATTTATCTCATGCACATGTGTCATTTCTCCAATGAATTTTCAATAAATGTAAATTTAACATATATTTTTTATTAAATTTGTTTTTTTCAGGGATAAAAAAACCACTAAATATGGTTGAAAAAAATGGAAATTGTGCATAGATGTTTCTTGCTATCCTAATCTAGGGAAAGCAATGATTACATATGTGAGTTCCAATATTGCGACTAGCAAAGTCTTTTAAAGGAAAATGAATATACCGAGAAGAACAACAAACAACAAGGCATATTATATTGTATTGATAGAAAGCTTGGGAACAAATATGGAGTATGGATCAAATGGAATTGTAGTTTTCAGCAAGTCGAACTTCTGTGCAACAAGATGAATGACATGTACCAAGTTAAGAAGGAGAGGCTAAAAAGAATTGCATGGAATAGCAACCAATATTGTTAGGAAATTTCCAATTTTTTAGTATAAGACATTGTACAAATGTGAATAAGATGCATGTTGATCTATTGCGTGGGGAAATTCCAATTCAGGATTCAAAAAAATAAAGATTCATCTCTCAAAGATTAATTAGTTTTCAAACGCTCTTCTTCAAAAATTCAAGATTCATCTCTCAAAGATGAATTAGTGTTGAGACACTCTCCTTCAAAATTTATTTATGGACATTGTAACATGTATCTTTGTTTTGTACTTATAAATGTGTCTTTCTTAATGACCATGTGTTTTTTTCAATTATATACCAAGTGTGCTTCCACCACACCATGTAAAGCACAACTTAGTGAACTTTACATTTGCAACAAGTGGTGAACTTCACATTTTTACAAAATTAAAATGTGAGGACTTCAACAACAAAAATTTTTTAAATGGAGTTTCGGGATTCTTTTTTAATGACCATTTGTTTTTTTTTATTTTATACCCGAGTGTGCTCCCACCATGTAAAGCACAATTTTTGTGAACTTGACACTTTTATAAACCTTTTTGCTTAAATTGAGTTTCGCACATAAATTATTGCTTTGAAAGTTGTTTTTTTACATAATTTGTGTACACTAAATTACATTAATTTTCTAAAATTTATTTTGAATTTATTTAAATTGTAATTTAAAAAAATAATTGTAAATGCCCACTATAGATATATATATATCATGGAGGATGAAAAACAAATATCAACAGAATCCCATATCTCTATGAGAGGGGGGATCATGGATGGAGGGATGTTCATGGTATTTAAATATAATCTTAAATCTCCATACATATACATACATGTGTGTACATATCGAATTGATTTTTTATCAATTTTTTTTAGTTAAATTAGCTATTAATAAGTTTTATTTTTTATTTTTTTAGGAGCTAAGAGGAGAAGTGTCTCTACTCCATCAATGGAGCATACCCATGGGTCACCCGATCAGTGGTATGGTTGATGCAATTTAATCAATTAATATGTACATGTATTTATGCGTATGAATGTATTTTTGAATTGATTATAAATTCATATTTGTTTATGAAGCTTCTCTCATTTTGAGAGGTTGGTTGTGGTTCAAATACCCTTAGAGGGCCATCAATAAAGTGCTAGGAGGTTGCATGCGAGGTGGTGATATTTATTCCCCCAAAGGTCAATCAACAGATGGTCGTGTTGGTTCTCAGCGAGGTCATTCTAGTTCTCAACATTCTTAGGGTGGGCAAGATGCTAGCCAACCACATTGAGGTGGCCATCAATTTGAATATTTTTTTCATTCAATTTGTAAAAATTTGTTTACATGTGTTTTTCATAATATAATTTTTTTTATATATCGTTGCAGGCTGGAAATTCTCCAAATGTTGGTAAAAAAATACGTAGGGGTAGAACGTGCCATTCTAGAAGAAGGTTTTCCACCCACCATAACTTATTTGGCCGATGTTTCGGATATACTTGGGAAAGAAACATGCAACAATGCACCTTGGAAATGTGTCAACATCTTCATGCAAAATTGCAAAGAGATCTCGTGGCTTTGACTCTACCCGCTAAGAGTCAACAAAACTTGGAAATAGTTACACACTCTTTAGGCAAACTATTAGATGTGTCTGTCGAAAGCTTCGACCAACCATTGATACTTTTGTAGAATTCATGAGAAAAATAAAGGAAACAATGATGGGTCTGATAAATGGGAGGTTGTTAAAGAAAGAGTTACAACATCAATGGCAAAGTCTATGTTTAATTTCAAAGAAGGGCCCAGAAAAGAAATATGCATAGGTGCAATATTTCCAAAGCTCCATGATATAGCTCACTACATGTATGATAGACACCTTGTGGCCTATGGAATACTCCCATGGAACGACGAGGTTCCACTTTATTTTTCAAAATTATTTTACACAAAATTATTTTTTCAAATGAAACCCAATTACAATTGATTTCTCTTTGAATTTTTTGGTCCTGGGAAAGATCAATTGTGTGACCGTAGGGGTGCTATGCATGATGTCCAGCTGGCTCGCCCTAAGCCACCATTGGTTAATTGACTTTCTCGTGTTGTAACTTTGTGGTCAGAGATGGAAGCCACTTCTCAAATTATTCAAGATGTACAGGATGCCATCATCGACAATGTTCACAATGGATTGGTTGGATTCGATGTTTGTCTGAATCTACAAAGAGGACGTGAGAATGCACGCACTAATTTTGTTTATTATACAGATAAAGAGATTGAAAACATGAGTTTTGAAGATCTCAAAACATATGCAAAGAATTTCCGCAATGGTTTGCATGACCTAATTGCTCATGAGGAAGAGGGCATGGGAACAATATGTGTTAATGGTTAGGGTTCAATTATTTTAACACATGTACAATTTGTAATAAATACATGTATACATACATTTATTTGTATACATTAATCTAACAAAAATGTATCGTTATATGTTAATGCCATTTGTAGATGTCACACTTGATGAATGAAGAAAATTTTAATATCATGTTCAGAGCCTCTGGTTAAAACAATCAAGATGGGTCTCACCATCAAGATATGTTGGCAAATGTTAGTGTTTTTTAAGTGATATTTTTAAAATAAATAATTTTGCACACATGTACATGTACATATGTATAATAAAATGTTCTAACAGATTCTGATTCCGTCCGATGTTTTTGGGATGGCAGTACATTCTTCTTCCTTGGGAGATGTACCTTCTACTTTTTTAGGAGATGTGCCAGATCCACAACAACAAGTATGGAAAAATTTTCACTTTTAAATTTTTTTTTTTTTAATTATATATTCCACCTCAAAAATTTCCATTAAAAAATGAGATATATCTATATCTTAAGTTATTTTAAATTTTCTGAATTTTAGGTTTCTGGAGATTTTCATTATGAACCACTCTTAGGAGATGTGCCAAATCCATGACCATAAGTATTCAATTTTTTACTTAAATATATATGTTTTTAAGTTATAATTTATAAATTGAAGTTTAATAGTTTTATTATAAATTTAGATCTTGATCTTGAGTTATTTTATACTTTTAATTTTTTTGAATTTTAGGTTTCTGTAGAGGATTTATTTTCTCCATGGACTCTAGCAATGGAGATAGGAACATCCACACCATTTCAACCATTTGAACAAGTTGTCTAACTTTTTTTTAATATTATTTAAAATAAGTTTATATATATGGATTTTCATTTGAAATATATATATATATATATATATATATATATATATATATATATATATATATATATATATATATATATATATATATATATATATATTGTACAATTTATTGTTGGAGATGTTCCTGTGGGGGAAGTTGTAGCGGACGAGCAACAAATGGAGAGGGAACCTCATGAGGTGTTGCATGATCTTTTATTTTATTTTGTTTTTTACATGAAGTTCTATATATTCTCACTCAATTTTAAAACATCAAATTTTAATGTTTCTACACATTGTGTATAGGTTCCCCTTGCTTCACAAGATAGCTCACGGATTGAGACTTTGCTAGGAAAGACACTACATCCATCTATATTTGATGGATGATGCACATGTACACATGCAACATTATATTTTCAATATATTTCTACTCTTAAATTTACATTCTTATATATCATCTAGATGTAGTCATTTATAACATGATACTTGATACTTGTGAGATCTACAAATTTTGGACATATTTTATGTGAACTACATTTGGTACATGTGAATGTAATATATAATGTTTTTAAAACTTAAGTTTTGGATGGTTGAACTAAATTTTGCATGTGAAGTATTGTTACTTTGTTATATATAATCCGAAAACACGTACATATCTCTAAGAAAAATCACACCGCCTCCAAGAAATGTCTTCCAAAAAAATTCTTTAAATCTTAAAATGTGAAGAAAAATTTTTGAACAAAAAAAGCTCAAAGATTTATTTCAACACAAAACACGTACATACCTCAAAGAAAAAATCATGTCGCCTCCAAAAAATGTCTTTCCAAAAATTTCTTTAAATTCAAACTTTGAACCTCAAGAAAAATCACGCGCCTCCGGAAAATGTCTTCCAAAAAATTTTTTTAAACCCAAACTTTGAAGAAAAAATTTTTTGAATTCAAACCAAGTTGTAAGATGAAATGACATGAGCCAAGATTATGCTCTGATACCACTTTTATATTCCCAAATGGCGAAATGCAGAAATACTTGCATTAAAAACACATTTTCATAAATATAAGAAATAATAACTCATAAAATCCTATGGATCCCTTATATTACACCTTATAGGACCCAAATATTAAAGGAGATCAGAAAAAAATCAAGATAGAGGAGTTAAACAACTCTCCCACACCCAGAACAACTCAAAAACATGAAAATCCCAAAACTACTACAACACAAATTTACTGCATAAAATGACAACGTAGTCTAATGAGGT